>CM053786.1:784558848-785758848 GCA_028749045.1 Cupressus sempervirens
GAGGTGCATTTACTCCTAAGTAGACTCATAACTTTTATTTTAATTCTTTTATATTTTCTATTATTAGTATTTATTTATTATTTTATTTTTATTTTTATTTTTATTATTAATTTTAATTTCTTTTATTTAATTCTTTCTCTCAATTAATTCCTATTTAATTAATTAAAAACAAAATATCAAAATATCATCACATTATATTAATCTTCCAAAATAATTAAATCTTTTAATTTAATGACTTAATTAATTTAAAATTCACCATAGACTTCCAAAATAAAATATGAAAACCCATCATAGAACAATCCATACAAAATCAATCTAAGGGGTTAAAATCACAAATTATGTCATCCGACACATTTGGAAGGTAAAACATCTCGGATTCTTGTCCTACCTTTCTAGGGAAAATGGTTTAAGAGTTTAGGATTTGTACTTGAGAATTTATCTCCCCTCTCTTACCATTGAGATAGTGCAATAGGGTACGCTCATCCTGACAATTCAGGGAAGTCGATACCCAGTACCTGCAACCTGCGTAAAAACCATGCATGTACATACAATATATATATATATATATATATATATATATATATATATATACAATGGAAAGAAGTGGTGCATCGTGTAGATCCTGACTAGCAGGTGACTATGGCTCCCTTCCTTAACCACATCAAAAATGCCATACATAAGAAAAAAAACATGCACACCATACACATGCAAGTATGGGGTAAGTATCCATAAGAAACACATGTGATAATAAACCATCTAACTAATCATCATTAATACTGAGAATAATGTAATAATCATCATGCATACATGAAATGTAGAGTCTAAGTAACCTCATCATATATCAACTGAATCCATAGCACAATATCTGATAGTCTCAAGACAATGCTACCAACCATCAACATATAACTAGTCTAATAGAGTTCGGCCATGATAGCAACAATGTATCTAGAAAAATGTGAACGAGGGCAAGCACTACAGCATATATAGATTCCTCTATTTTATTTTTCTCTTCTCTACTTAGCTTATTGAAATCAATACTTTTCAAATCATTTAAATCTGCTTTTTTAATATTTTCACAAATCTTATCTATGGTAGATTTGGGAGGATGGCTTACCACTCTGAATTGGCTGATATCCTCTGACTCTGTTCTCTCCTCATCATTAGTGTCTGGTTGTGCCATATACTTTCTTCTTTTCTTTGGCATTTCATCAGACTGTTCAGTGGCCTTTTTCTTCTCTTTTGTTTCCTCTTTGGCCTTTTGTGTGGATGCCCTTGTGGTAGCTCTTGTTGCTAGTGCTAGCTTGGCTTGTGCAGGCTTGGTTACCTTCTTGGGTTTGGGCTGAGCTGGAGGCTGAGTTTTAGCCTTTCTCTTCTTTTGCTCGGCTTGTGTAGGTGCTTCATTGGCTTCTTCTTCCTCGGCACCTTCCTCCTTATCTTCTCCTAAGCCCTGTGTTAACTCCATTGGGCCTTACCCTTGCTCTTCTTCTTCACTCTCACCTTCTTCTTCTTCTTCTTCTTCTTCTTCAGCACCTACTTCTCCCTCAATATCTACACCAAATTTCTTCTTAATCTTCTTCACTAATTTATCTTTCCTTTTAATTACAAATGTTGTCTTCAATTATGTTTCAACTTTGGATTTGACAACATCATATGTGCCAAAATGGGGTGCCTCCTTATCTATCTCTTTTGCAAGAAATGTTGTGATTGCTACTGAGGCTTCATCTACATCAAGTTCATATCCCAATGGCCTTAGCCATCTTACCCTTGGAATTGTTGTCTGGATATAGGTATAGTCAATGTTAACCAAAAAGCATATGTCATTGATGTGTTTTTTCACTAGGGAAATTGGTATTCTTACCCTTTGCTTCATGGATTTCTTAAAATCCTCAAAATATCTTGTCATTTAGGCCTCAAAATTATCACCCATCTAATCAATGAACTCATTGACTTGTGTGATTGCAATTTTGATTGGGTTCCAATTCACCTTTCCAATAGAAAGGAAACTCTTCCGTGACATAAAAGAATATGCACATAAGGACTGAACCAAACTTGAATTGAGCACCTTTTAACCTCCTTATTGCTCCTAGGTTCTCATTTATTTGCTATAATATTAGTTATGTTGGATCATATGTATGATCTTACTTGACAATTTTGTAAGCTACATCAACAACTATACATGGAACACTGTTCAATTTGCTAGATTGGTAGAATTTGTGAGATATTACTCTCACTACAAAGTCTAGAAGGGGATTTATTACAGTATCAAAAGTCATACCCCTCTTATTCCACTTAGCTCCTATATTCCTTTCAATAACTTCTTTGGAATCACTACACGGGGTCTTAGGCCGATCTAGGGTTGGAAAACCCATTACCCTATGTACTATTCTCTTGGTAATCTTAATTGGTCCTATTTCCAACCACAGACATTCATTATGAATTCTACTTAAAAAAATCCTTATCCATTCTATTTTAAAACCTATAGGGTAAACTAGGGCATGAGTTAAACCCTTTTTCTCAACTATCTAAAACTCATCCTTCAAAATTTTGTTTTCACACAGTTTGTCATAGGCTTGAAATATTTCAAGGTCTCCTACAACTCCTATTTTATAGTTGTAACACTTCCTTACATCTTGCACCATGACAACTTTTGGTGGAATTATGGACAATGCACCAGTAGGGTCATTTTTGTAGGTGACTTTAGGGATTGGTCTAAACTTAGGTTGTTTTGCTTCATTACTGACTAGCTGGACCTCATAACTTTCCTTTCCTTTGGGGTTTCTTGAACTAGAAGCCATTAAACCAAACTAGGGTTTCAAATATATTAAAAAATTCAATACTGTGTAGCTTGGCACTTGATAAATACCTTAGATCATCGAAATGTATGCTGAATTGCTATTGAAATCAATGCAAATGGCTTCAAGGTTGTTGTATGATCACTCCTACACTTTTCTCATCTTTTCTCTGTGTTTGAATGGCATAAAAATGATCAAAATTTGACCTTATACCTTTCAAAACCTAGCATTAAATGCTTAATGCATACAGTTGTAAACTTGGCACTTGAAAGTTTCAACATGACTCAGCTTCCACTAGATTTCCACTTTACTTGACTTCTATTAACATTTCTCAACTCGACATCAACCATCAACTCAGTTGCTATTAGCAACTCGACATCCACTGGAGCTTTACTTGGCATTTGAGACAGTTCAGCAGTATTTGCAAAAACTTCAAATTTTGACTTGGCATCTTTGCTCATGCTAGTTTCTTCTTTGTAGTACTTCTTTGTCTTGGGACTGATGTATGATATAACTTTGTATACCAGTCCCATACACCTATTCTTTCTTAGTTGGATGAGATGTGATCACTTGACCTCTTGGGTGAAGTGATCCCTCCATTTGATGTGTTGCACTTAGCTTTCTTCTTCCATGTCTTGTTCATTTGCCCTTTGATTTGTTCAACATCAACCTTCTTTTTTCCTTTGTTGACTTCTATCTTGGGTGCTTTTTACTTTGTTGGGCAATTCTTGTTGATATGACTAGTCTTCAAGCAATTGAAACATGTGGTTTGACTTAACCATCTACTATAATTTCCTCTAAAGTGTGTCCTTAAGCAATTTTTAGGGATGTGTCCATATTCCTAATAGTAGTGACAATTATACTTGGTATTGTAATCCTAGTTGCAGTGATGACCATGGTTGCTTCCCTTTGCAGGCTAATTGGGTGTCCACATAGGCTTTGATCTGCATTCACATGCTCTATGTCCATATTTCTTGCAATTGTAGCAGTGACCCTCAAATCTTGGTGTCCTCATGGTCTTGGTTCTACATTCATGTGCTCGACGTCCTTGCTTTTTGCACTTGTGATAAAAGCTTGCAGTTTTAGGCTTATCATGCTGATGACCATCCTTGCTCCTGCATACATTAGAGGTATGCCCCTTTTTACCACAAAAATGACAAGTGCGTTTAGTGTTCTTACCTCCGTTACTCCTTTCTTCTATAGTCTTGGATGATTCTCCTTGTTTAGTGTTGGTGTAGCCAAGTCCTGAAGTATCATTACTAGCCCTTGGCGATTTCAGTAGTTGCTCAAAGTACTTGATAGCCTCATTGGGTTTGTTGAAGATTTTTGCTATCTCCTTCTCTTTTCTCAATTCATTTTGTAATTGATCATTTTTCATTTTCAAGGTGGGGATCTCAATGTCTTTCATAGTTAGCTCATGATGAGCATTCATCATCTAGCTTAATGTGTCAAGCTGCATGTTTGAGATTCTTTCAAACTCAATTGTCTTCTCCTCTAGTCTATTGGTAAGATTTCTCTTATCATCTTCTATCATGGCTTTGTCTTCAATGGCTTTCTTATTTTGTTCAGTCACTTCACAAAGCATTATGGCTTGTGACTCTTGTTCAAGCTTGAGTATTCTGATTTCTTCAGCTTGTGCTCTATTTTTCTCCATCAGTTGTGCTATTGCTGCATCAAATTCCTTGAAATCTCCATTTGAAACACTTGTGTGGTATCTTTTTTGGTATCAGAGCTCAGCAAAAGGTTTGGGAAAAAGTAGTTGTGTATATGTTTGTGTGATTGTGAAAGATTGAGAGAAATAGTCTGAGAAGAAGTCTAGGAGACTAGATAAGAAGAAAATAACCTAGCTGAGGAATGATGGGACAAGAAGAAGTAGCTTTATTGTATCTTTTTAGAAGGTATCAGCAGAGAAAGGATTCTAAACAGAAGGAGATAGAGGAAAAGAAGAAAAGAGAGAAAGAAGAAAGGAGAAAACAAAGAGAAGAGCTAAGCAAGATAGAAGAGAAAATCAAAAGGAGACAAGAAAATAATAACAGAGGCAGAGGAAGACAACCATTCAAAGGAAGAGGTACATTTGCAGGAAGGAGTCCAAATTTTCAGCCACAAACGGAGATGCATAATGAAGTTAATAAGTTTGATAATTTCAGAGGAAGTTTTAGAGGTAGAAGGCCAAATTTCAGAGGAAGATCACCAAGAAGGACGAATGGACCAATAAGATGTTACAACTGTAATCAGGAAGGTCATATGGCACACAAATGTCCAGCAAAAGCAAGCTCTAGTACTCATGGCGAAAGAGGAATACATCTGGCACAAGAAGCGGATTTACAAGAAGATTCAGACAACCATGGTTATCCGGAAAAAGGGGAAGCACTTATGATGAGAAGAACACTGTTGAAAAGGCCTGTCAGAGAAGAACCACCACAAAGGAAGTCCATTTTTAGAACTACCTGTAAATCTGGAGGAAAAGTTTGCAAGGTACTAGTAGACTCTGGTTCTACAGAAAATTTTGTGTCTCTTGAAATGGTGGAAAAGTTGAAGCTACCAAGAATACAACACCCATATCCTTACAGGATATCTTGGTTAAATAAAGGGCAGCATACTATAGTAGAAGAGCAAGCTTGGGTGGAATTTCAGATTGGAGCCTATAAGGATAGATTATTGTTTGATATTGTTAACATGGATGCATGCCATTTACTTTTCGGCAGACCCTGGCAATATGATCTCAAGGCACATCATGATGGAGTGAAGAATACATATACCATTACAAAGAATGGAAAGGTCATTGAACTGATACCTTTAGTTGAGCCAAGTCAAGAAGAAGCAAAAGTCGCAGAAGCCAAAGTTATGGTGATGGGTAAGAAAGAATTATTGAAAGAAGTGAAAGAAAAGAAGAGCCCACTCTTTGCACTGATTCCTGTACTCAAGGACAAATTGCAGAATGATGCTGAAAATCAAACTAAGGAAGAAAATTCAGAGATGGAGTCTTCAAACTTGAAGGTGGAAGTGATAGAAAAGAACAAGGAAAAGGTACCTGACAAAGTGGAACCAATTCTGGACAAGTACAAAGAAATTATAGCTGATGGAATACCAAAAAGTCTCCCACCAGTGCAAGAAATCAGTCATTGCATTGATCTCATACCAGGATCAACATTACGCAACAAGGTGGCATATAAACTAACACCACAACAAAATGAAGAAATGGCAAGACAAATTGGAGAGTTGCTAGAGGCTAGTTTGATTGGTAAAAGTCTAAGCCCATGCGCCGTACCTACAGTCCTAGCACCAAAGAAAGAAGGAACATGGAGATTCAGCATAGATTCAAGAGCACTAAACAAGATCACTATAAGGTACAGATTTCCAATGCCTAGAATAGAAGATTTACTGGATTGTTTAGGGAAAGCAAGATATTTTTCAAAGATTGATTTGAAAAGCGAGTATCATCAAATAAGAATTAGGCCAGGAGATGAATGGAAAATAGCATTTAAGACAAATGAGGGATTTTATGAATGGAAGGTAATGCCATTTGGATTTTCTAACGCTCCTAGTACGTTTATGAGGCTTATGAATGAAGTTTTGAAGGATTTTACAGGGGAGTTTGTGATAGTATATCTAGATGACATTTTGGTTTTCATCGAAACAAAAGAGGAGCATCTGAAACACATAGATTTGGTGTTGAGAAGGTTACAAGAGGAAAAGCTAATGATCAATATTGAGAAGTGTAGTTTTATGCGAGAGGAACTGACATACCTTGGCTTTGTGATCTCAAAGGGAACACTCAAGATGGATCAAGATAAGGTAAGTGCAATTCTTTCTTGGCCAACTCCCAGAACTATTGTAGCAGTTAGAAGTTTTCATGGTTTAGCCACTTTCTACAGAAAGTTTATCAGAAATTTTAGCTTGATTTGTGCACCTATTTTGAACACCATAAAAGGAGGCCAAAAGTGTAAATTTGTTTGGATAGAAGAAGCCAATAAAGCCTTTGAACTTCTTAAGCAAAAAGTGGCCCGACAACCAGTCCTAGCATTTCCTGATTTAAATAAAGTCTTTCAGATAGAATGTGATGCAAGCAACATAGCCATAGGAGGTGTTCTTAGTCAAGAGGACAAACCAATAGCCTTTTTCAGCGAGAAGCTCAATGAAGCCAAACAGAGATATTCATCATACGATTTGGAAATGTATGCACTTGTTCAATCCCTGAAGAAATGGAGACACTATTTGCTACCCAGGGAATTCATTGTATAAACAGATAACCAGGCACTTAGTTTCATAAACAGTCAAGAGAAATTGAATCATAGGCACATGAAATGGGTGGAGACATTGCAAGCATTCACATTTTCTATCAAGTACAAGAAGGGAGTAACAAATAAGGTTGCTGATGCATTAAGCAGAAGAACTTTGACTACATCACAAATTCAGTTGGAAACTACAAGCATTTCAAATCTGAAAGGTATGTATGTTGATGATGCTAATTTCAAAGACATTTATCAAGCATGTATTAATCAGGATGAAAGGTACAATAGGGAATATTCTAATTTTCTGGTTCAAGAAGGATTATTGTTCAAAGGAGGACAACTTTGCATCCCAAAGTGTTCAATGAGAGATAATATCATACAGGAGAAACATTGTGGGGCATTATCTGGTCATTTTGGACTAGATAAGACTTTAGAGTTGGTTCGTAGACACTATTTTTGGCCAAAGTTACAAAAGGATGTGCAGAAGTTTGTGGAAGAATGCACCATTTGTCAGAAAGGTAAAGGTAAAAGTACCAATGCAGGATTGTATCAGCCCTTACCTATTCCTTCACGACCATGGGAAACTATTAGTATGGATTTTGTTATGGGATTACCAAGAACTCAGAAGGGGTATGATAGCATTTTTGTTGTTGTGGATAGATTCAGTAAAATGTCACATTTCTTACCATGTAAATCCACCAAAGATGCATCATATATTGCAGATTTATTTTTCAAGGAGATAGTGCGAATTCATGGACTACCACTAAATATTGTTTCAGACAGAGATGGCAGATTTGTGGGTCATTTTTGGAGGACTCTTTGGAAGAAACTAGGCACAAATTTATCATTTTCATCTGCATATCATCCACAGACCGATGGTCAAACAGAAGTTGTCAATAGATCTTTGGGAAATCTATTAAGATGCCTTACAAAACAACATGGAGGAAAGTGGGATTCCATACTTGCTCAAGCTGAATTCTCATACAATGATACAGTGAATAGAAGTACAGGGAAGTCTCCATTTCAGATTGTGTATGGTACACATCCAAGAGGAATTCTCGAGCTGAGGGAACTTCCAAATACTTTTCCAAGTAGTTCACATGCTGAAGAATTTTCTGAAGCTATTAAAGAGGTCCAACACCAAGTCAAGTTGCGGCTCTAGAATTCAAATCAAAATTACAAAGAAGTTGCTGATCAGAAAAGAAGAGAAGTACAATTCGAAGTTGGTGATTTAGTATGGGTGTATCTGAAGAAAGAGAGGTTACCTCAAAGGAAGAATACAAAGTTACTACCTAAGAAAGTTGGCCCTTGTCAAATTCTGGAAAAATATGGACATAATGCTTACAAAATTCAGTTACCTACAGACATCAGTATTTCACCCATATTCAATGTTTGTGATCTCACACAATACAGAGGTTCTGAAACACAAGCCGTACATGAAGATTTAGTAACAAAAGATCTGCAACAACTACCTAAACCAGCACCACCTCAGTTGGAGAAAATCCTAGATACAAAAATAAAGAAAACTTGCAGATGACAATACACTCAGTATCTAGTCAAATGGAAGAACAAACCAGTGATCGAGGCTATTTGGATGGATGAGCAACAAATTAGCAAACATGGTTCATTAGTACACAATCTCATCTCAAGTGGACTTGAGATTCTTTCTACAGGGGAGTATGTTGCAGTAGCAGAGCGGGAAATAAAATAAGAAATGTTTTATGTTTTCAATATTTAAATTTAATTTTTTCAATAAATGTCCTACATGTGGTGGCATACCTAGAGTAGCAGTTTGATGAGCTCTCCAAATATAGCCACCTAGGACCAGGTATAGGTTTTTTAAATTAGAATAGTTTTAATTCGTAGATAATGATTGTCAGATTCCAATAATAGGTAGTAGGCAGTTTTGGATTCTTATCCTTTTCTTGGATAGAAGACGAAAAAAATGTGGCCTACTGCATGATTGTCAGATTCCAATAATAGGTAGTAGGTGGTTTCGGATTCTTATCCTTTTCTTGGATAGAAGACGAAAAAATGTTTCTCATCCTTTTATTAGAAAAGGAGAGTCAGTTTTAAATAAGCCGGTTGGCTATGTAAGAGAGGCATTCGGATTTGGGTAATAGAGAAAGTTTTAGTTTTTGCCTTAGAAAGGATATAGATAATCGACTATGGAGTTTGGCAGCAATTCGATCTTGGTCTCTCTTGTCAAAGTGCAAATATATTTTCTTTGAGGACATTTCAGGTTAAAAGATCTTGGTGTGTGGGTGAAGATAAACTATGGAGATTTATATATTCTGATTAATCCAATCTTGAGTTTGGTTCGAGTTCGATCCCGGCTGATTGATGTCATGCCCCTTGAAGTAACTCAGTTGAGTGAGTATTCCTCCTAAGCTTTCCAAGGTGTGGCTCTGCATCACAATATCCTTGTAGTGTATGTCATTTTTAGCTATGGCTATATCATTCCTTCTTTTTAATGATTTTCTCAATCTTTCTCTTGCTTCCTCCAATTTGTGTAGAGCGAGATGCGCATCAATCACCTGATTGTCTATGATCTTCCCAAGTTTGATGACTTCCATCTTCAGATCTTTTCTCTAAGTTGTTAGGCTTCTCCTTGTGAGAACCTTTGCCTTGATACCAATTGTTGGAATATTCAAATGGGAAGAGTACTTCTGAGATGGGGGCGTGAATCAAAAATACTACACTTTTAACCTTTTTCAAATCCTTTAAAACAAATAACTAAAAGCAAATTGCATGTATGTAAACATATTAAATGAACATAAAATAAACTCATGCATCAACAAACATAACACCAGATTTGGTAACCCAGAAACCCTCCAGGAATAAGAAAGTAAAACTGGGGTGGGGATGATACCCACAAAATTACTGTAGCAATTATTGTTTGATCACTTCCAATGGTCTGCCCTATTAAAGGCCTGCCCTATTAAAGGCTTTACACTCTATCAATAGTGACTTGGTTAAAGGATTTACAAACACTTTACATGAAGTTTCACCCTGTTAAAGGATTTAGTCACCTCTTCAAAGAATCTACAAAATAGTTGTTAAGCTAACCTATCAACATAGGATTTTCACTATCTAATACAATTGCTAGAGAGTATTAGAAATCTTTGACCTGATTGATTATAATCTTCAATTTCTTATTTTAGGCACTTGATTTGCTCACTTTGATGTGATCCTTGCTTGATCTAATATCTGTCTGTAGCCCTTGTTCTATTCTGATCAAGTGGATGTGTAATTGCTGCTCAATTCACTAAGTCTATGATGCCCCTATTGTTTACCCTGTTCTGCAATTTTTGCTATCTACTTAGCAACTTCCTTAACTTCTCTTCAGCAACTTAAAATCATGGGGTCTAAACCTTCTTATAAAGACTTTATAAACTTAGGGTTAGGTATGGATCTATGATTCATATTGAATCTTGAATTCTTGCTCATTCCTTGCATTTTTCTCATTGGTTGCATGCCTTCTCCGTTTTTTTGATTGGTTGCATGCTGCTTGCATAGGAAATATAAAAGATTCATTTTTATCCTTATTATCCTTTGAAATCCTTCTATGTCAGCTTAGAAAATGGTTTATGTCTAAGTTTGTGAAGGCATAAACTCATATGTTGATTCTGTGTTACTTGACACACATTGGACTACTAGTGTTTGGCACATTTACTATCCTACTTTGCTTGACACCTATTGCATTTTGTCTTTCTTAGCACATGTATGACTCTGGCTCACTCTACATATGAAACATTATGACTTGCTCGGTATCAACTATGACTCGACACGTATATATCACTCGACACCTAGATAATGCTCGGCACCTGAAGTCACTCGACACCTATTAGAATTCTAGCTTGACACATACTATAGCTCAGCATACATAGTGTACTCAACTTCTATGTAGAAAGTGGTTAAGTGTGTTGACACTCAAATGTCAAAACCATTCTGAGACCAACACTAAATGTACCATCTTAAAATAGACACACTTTCCTTTAAGACCTTTTAGCACCCGTTGCATAATGTCTTTCCTAAACCATGGATGTACCCATACTTGATGTCCCTTTCTCCTATCTTCTTCTACTTTTTTTCCTATTTATTTTGGTGACTGCCTCTTCTTTTTGTGGTACCTCAAACCTGATCTCTTAGAACAAGTCAACTTAGGTTGACCTATTTTAGACTAGGTTGACCCCAGCCGAGTCTCAGACTAGGTTTACCAGGTTCATCTAGTCCCTAGTGATTTTGGGGCTCAGGGCCTAAAAGTTCTTGAGGGTTTAATTATTTTTATTATCCTCTCCAACTAGCTTGTATTGTTTTTCTACCTAAAAACTCATATATAAGTGTACTTGGAGGTTTCATTTCACATCCATCATCATTCAATCTTTCATAAGAGTCAAATTTATTCTTTTTGTATTCAAGGAGTTCAAGCATTCAAGAAAGTATATTTCTACCTAGAATTGAAGGACCCTTTGTGGGAATTTCCTCTTCAAGATCTAGCTTGTTGTTTTCCATTAAGGGAGGAATCTATATCAAAGCATTCATCATCTTCTACATTGATGCACTCTTACATCCATGACACCATGGTGGAATTATAGAAGATCTGTTGAAAATTGTGGACAGACACAACATTCCTAATTTGACGTTTACAGTACATTACAAAAATATCTTTATTAACAAGGGTTTCAAGAAAGGTGAATCCTAAGATTTTTCTTGTCTTTTACTTATTTACATTTACATTTCTTACTTACAGTTAATTTTTTAACCTAGGGTTTGACCAAGGAAAGCCCTCATCTAGTCAAACAACAAAAACCCTTCATTTTCTATGTGTAAGAGCAAAATAACATGATGTTGCATGCATATCTAGAAATAACTCCTCAAAACATTTCCTACAAAGTTGGTTCAACTTTATTACACTGTTGTCAGACTATATCAACTTTTCCAAACTATGTCAACTCTATAGAAAGACATCCTTCCTCCAAGTTGACCTAGTCATTTCTCCCTCCTTGCCAAATGATTTATAGGTTTTGTTCCTTTTATTTATTTATTTAGGAATCCATGGTTGAATATTTAGAAATAGACTCAGATCCATGACTTTTGGAGCTAAAATACATCTTCCTCTACACATTTTAAGGTGAGTCTTTTATATTTTATTTCCTTTTACATCTATAACTTATATGTATTTCTTAATTGGGCTGATTGTATACACATAGCATCTAGTTCTACATTATTTAAGAAATTGGTTCAATTTTACATTTATCTTATCCTATAAGGTCCAAACAGTACATTTCCTTGTATTGCATTCCCCTTTATAATTCAAACTTTGTATTGGCACTCTTCTATCTTTGGATTCTAGCTAATCTAATTTGGATGGTAACTAGAACATGTTAGAAAGAAATAGATAATACTAAAAGGTGAGTGAATTAGTATTTTACAAACTTTTTCCCACAACTGAATATTGTTAATTACTTTGTAATTTGCATATGAAAGTAAACCAACAATGTTGAACAATAAATATAACCATACACATAGATAATTCATAACACCATTATTTGTTAACTAGGGAAACCTTGGCCAAGGGAAAACCCTGGTGGGGATGATACCCACTAGATGATTCATTAAACAATATGATTTGGTTAAGGATATTGACCCTGTAAGGAGTCTATGAATTACATATAGTGTCTTGAGTCCTTTTTAGAGGACTAGGCCTTGTTAGAAGCCTCAAACCTGTTAGGAGTTGCTACAACCCTATTAGGAGTTGGTAGATCAATTACAATGTATACAAGAAGAACCCGCTACCCTAAAATGCAATTATTCAATTTAGTTCCTTCACAAAATAGATATGCATACAATACTTTCTTTGATGTTGTAACTCACACTTTCTCTAATCTTACATCAGATTTTGCATCACATAATCCTCATAGATACTTCTCGCAATGGTTCACATGTCACATCTAATCACGCAACTTTCACAATATTTGTGCATCGCTCACATTCACTATGCAACTCACTCTCTTTACTTATATCTTGTGCATTCATAAATTGTTTCTCAATCAGCTTCCATGTCTTCACATGCTTGACATAATATAAAATAACTAATGGAATAATATCCACATAGTTGACTTAACATGACTTAGTAATTATATTGCAACCAAAATAATTCCTAAATCTGTACAACTCTATTTACTACTATGCTCTGTTCTTCACTATTAAATACCAACATAGTTAAACTTACTGTAACTTGTGTCATATTGATTGTACACACATGCACACTGGTACACATCATCATGAAGATGTCATAAATCTTTCCTCAACTACACATAAGAAAACTCTCTACACAACATATGTACTATTAAGATATGTTCACTATTTTGTTGTAAATTGTCTAATACTTAGACAATTTTTTCTCTTTGAATGCATAGATGAAATGTTGAATATATGTTGCCATAAATGACAACCATCAAGACATCTAACTGACCATATTGTCAACAATCTTCCCCTTTTCCATTGATGAAAACTTTTGAAAAAATTGGCTAAGTCCCAAAATGATGTCATACACAACAAAAACAAAATAAAACAAAATAACTACACAAAAATTGCCTTCAAAACATAACAATTTTGTTCATGTTTTAATGGATCATTACATTCCTTATCACTCCTTTACATTGATACATACATAAGCTCTCCCTTACAAATTTTCCTTTACATAATAACACAATACTACCCCCTTTGACATCAACGGCAAAGGTGTCAAAAAAACTATATCACAAAAACTTGTTGTCTGTTGTAGATCAACTCGTCATTCTGGATATGCAATGTGCAAAATCAATCTTCAATCTGTCAAGGTCCTTCTACCAATTTCCTTTGATTGTATCTGATATACTGATGAGTGCAAAAAGTTCATAGGATGCCACTTCAATTGTGCTCAAGTTAGTATAGGAAAATTTGTCATAGGAATTCTTTGCTGAAAGACATTCTTCCAATTTCCTCTACAAAATTACAATCTTGGGTGCCAAATATTCTTTGAGAATAGAGAATCTTCTTATTACCTTTTCCTTGTCAAAATTAATGTTTTTGAAAACATCAATCTCACTCTTAGAATCTTCAATTATGATCTTTGGTTGATGCAATCTTTTAGTGAGTGTTTGAAGCTCACTCGTATGATCTTTGCATTAGAATCAGATAAGTGTAAGACATTGCACACTGCCCATAAAACTTCTTACCTTTAGCAATACACTTTCTAAGTTCCTTAATGTTTCCATCAAGTGCCTTCAAATTATTGCACACATCGGTGCATATTGTGTTGAATAGGGTTGCATCATGACTATTCTATGCTTGCATTGTTGCTACTTTAGCTAAGGTTGTGAGTTCCCCATCAAAGGTCTTCACCAACTCTTTTGAGTTGGCTTGCAAGTCTAGATTCACTAAAGTTGTGGAAACTATCTTCTGCATGCACTCCAAAATTTCAGCAAGGGTCTTCTCCAAAGACTTTATAGATTTGGTTTTTCTCAAACAGTTTTCTCAAAGTGTCCATTAACTCTTTCTAATCTTTATCATAAGATGGAATAGATATTGTTGTTGATGTTCCAACTACTATTTCTACTGAAGATATAATATTCTTTGTCTTTTGTTCCTCTGCTTTCTTCTTTTCCTTAGCCTCTTTCTTCTTCTTCTCCTCTTCTTCTATCTTTTTCTTTTCCTTTTCTTCTTTTGTCTTCTTTTCTTCTTCTTTCTTCTTCTCTTCTTCTTCTCTCTTCCTTTTATCCTCTTCTTCATTCCTCTTTTTCTCATTTTCTTCCTTTTGCTTCTTCTCCTATTCTTCTTTCTTCTTCTCCTCCTCTTCTTCTTTGTTCTTCTTTTCTTCTTCTTCTTTTCTTTTCTTTTCTTCTTCTTCTTTCTTCTTTTCTTCTTCTTATTTCTTATTTTTCATTTCTTCTTCATAAAAAGAACTAGTATAGGTTGTGATATTTCCAACAATATTTTTTTCATATGCTACAAATGGATTCTCCTTTGTATCCACAGTTATGTGTGTACTATCTACTTGCATGGATTCAGTACCCATAACAATGTGAGGTGGTGATAATGATTGCTATGTCCCTTCTACCTCTTCCTCTTCACTAGAAAGTGTATCTACCTATACATATACTGGACTATTAGCCTTTTCTTGCAAACTCTCCTTAGGTACTCAGGACATATATTTTACAATAGTTGTCTTTGTTTCTTGCCTGACCTCCTCATAATTTCCTCTCATCAAAAGAATTGTTCTTCTTTTGTTCCTTGGCAAGGGCTCACACCTTTCAAAATTTTGTCAGATTCCTCCTTTGATCCAACATCACATAACTTATTTATGGATGTGATCCTCATGTTCAAATCTTCTTCTACTACTCTTCTCTTCCTATTAATCAACCTATTGTATAGGTCTTGAGGAATTTTATTCTGAATGCTATCAAATCTCTTATTCCTTAGAATCATGTTCTTATTATGGCATTCTCTAATTTCCTCCTATCCATACTCCTATACATGTTGTAAAATTTATTTAACTAAACAAAATTGTCATCATTTATAATCTGCATGTTTAGATTCTCTACCTTTGGTTTCCATGCATTTTTTTCTTGTATTTGTCTTGGCTTCCTACACAACTTGCTCAATAGGTTTATCTTCATCACATCATCTAAGCTTTCAGGATTGCTCACTTGCATGGTTGTTCTTCTTTTTCCAAGCTCACTTCTGGTCTACTTCACTCTTTTCTTCACTCGAGGTGTAGGTTCTTGTTTAACCTTTACTAGTCTCTTTGACTTCCTCTATGCAGTAGTTGCTTCCATCTCTGGCTATCTCCTTGCATATTTATAGCTCACTCTTACAGATTGCACTTGCACAACTATTTCATATAGTGCAATAGGAGCTTGCGCACATGGTTGTGCCACTGTTACTCCTTCTAGCAATCTTGCTATTGCAATAGGTGTTGCTATCAACACTTTTATCTGCCCACTGGCCTTTATCTCCAGTGCAATACCTTTTAGCTCATTAAATTCTTGTCTGGTCATACTAGATTCCTTGAGAATGAAATGTATCTCTTTTTCTACTTTTTTCTTGCTCCCTTTTCTATGGAGCTCAAACTCCACTATCCTAAGTCTTTCATCATATGTTCCCCGTCTAGGACATTATGTGTCCCTCTCAGACTCGAGTATGATCTGCTCATACCCTTATATCAATTGTGTGCTCATCTCATAGCCCATAGGCTCAATGAACTTCACTCTAGGTATCACTACTTCCATGTAGGTGTTATCAATTTCCACCATGAAGCATAAATCATCTTTTTACTTTTCCACCATAGAAGGAGGAATCTTATACCTCAATTTCATCTTAGACTAAAATATCTTCATCATTTTGTCAATATCAATGTCTCTGACATTCTAAGGTTTAGATCTATAGCATTGGGTTACAAGATTCATTATGCATTCACTACTATCCCAATTTATCACTCTGAGAAACTTCCTTGTAACATAGAAGAACAAACGGATCAATAGGGGACTCAAATCTAAATACTGTACTTTTTGTTTTCTTTATCTTTGTAATATTATCCAATAGTTGCACTCTAACAATGTTACACAAATTTACTTTTCTCCTTTCAACAACCATCACATATGTTGTATGAAGAAATCCAACTGGTATAGAGTTTACCCTTGATCCATGGTTCAACTTGTACCCTAATATTTTGGTCAATAACTTGACTCCTTTATCCTGAATAGGATCAACCTTCATGTTCCTTCTATCGAACTTGGTTTTCAAGTTTGTTTCCACTATTTTCTTGACACTTTTCTCATTAATAGGATTACAACCTTCATTACTCAATCCTATGACCTTATGGATTAGGTCATTGTCAATGATAACCTACACATCACCTAACCAAAAACATATCATCATGTACTTTGGTCAATATAATTTGGGTCCACTCATGATTGTTGAATTCTCTATAGAACATATACTTCACCAAATTCAAGTCTTCAAGGTGCACATACTCAAACTTCAGGGATAAGTCATTATTGCACATGACTCCTAAGTCCTTTTGAATCTCTTCATCACCTATACTCTCAATTTTGCAATGTATATGACTCCTTATATCTTCTACATGTAACACATTTTTTGGAACTTGTGAAAATGTGCCTACAAGATCATCTAATAAAGAAACAAATGGATGTTTCTTGAACCCATATCTTGGTCTATCACTAACATCATACACACTTTGACTATTCATTGCTCTAAATTGTAAATACTTCAATATACTAGATTCAATACTCTATAAAATGCCTCAAATTCACAATTTTAGGGCTTCTACAACTTTTGGCTTCACAAACTTGCTTCGCACTTCAATTGTTGTCAAATCACTCTTCAATTTTCTCAAGGCACTTCACATGAAAAAATGGTACATTAAATCTTTCTTGCGATCCTTAAATCATTCCAAAAAGGAATGTGCATTAAATGTGTATCTACCACAACTCATAATATTGTCTCTGCTTACTAGTGACCTTGATCCTACAATTCTCGCTTATTGCGATTACATCAAGACTTGCACACTGAACCATAGCTTCCTCTCTATGTTTGCTACCTTATGGCTAACTGCACAATCTCTAACTCACCCTCTAACATCAATTCTAGCCAACTAGCTCTCTTTTGCTTCTATAATAGCTGAAATCAGACAGGTTGAGCTATAAACAATCTATGACTTCAATTTTCCATCAAAAGCATCAAAGAATTGTTCTTCCAATACTATATGTGAACTCTTTGGATTACAATCTTTCACAAATGCTTCTTTGAATTCCTCAACATGTTCCTTGACTGCCTCTTTCTGATTGTTATCACTTCCATTCTCATTCCTACACAACCTTGTAGTATTGTACATGTTATTATATAACAATAGTATTAAATCTGGTTGAATGTATTTCCTTGTAGAGCAGTGATTTCTCCAGTGCAAGATTAGATTGTACACAACCTTGCAGTCTTGTGGATGTTATTCTATAACAATAGTAGAAAGTTTTTTGTTGTAGATGTTTACCAATTGTATTAGCTAGTTTTTGAATTAAATAGAAAGCAATATAATATGTTGCACACTCCATCTTGCTTCTTATTGTCTCTATTTGATTTAAATCAATTCCACTACGTGTTTGGATACAAAGCATCAATCTCTTCGAATCCTTCGCTCTACCTATTTGGGCAAAAACATAATTTCAAATTTTGGAAGCATAATTTTATATTTGTTGTTTGGTTTTTTTGCTTTCAAAATATCCTCAAATCCTCAAGTCTAATCTTTTCCCTCTTGTACTTCTTTCTTTCTAAATTTCAACAAATTTTGGGGGTTTCTCTCTGAATTTCAACAAAAAAAATAGGGGTTTCTCTCTAAATTTCAAAAAAAAATTAGGGGTTTCTCTAAATTTCAACAAAAATCAGGGGTTTCTCTGAGAGTGAGAGTGAGAGTGAGATATATATATATATATATATATAGTGAGAAAGAGTTTTAGTGTTTGGATAAATGTGAGAAAGGATGAGGTGGAAGTATTGGTAGAGAATGGGACCATTTTTTATATTAGTGCATCGAGCAAGAGCATAGCAATACCTTCTAACATAGAATTTACTGTGGCTCAATCATGACAAAGTTTAAATAATTTATGGTTTTCAATAGAATTGGGTTTGTCGTTGCAAAATTCTAGTTTTTCTATTTATATGAAGGATGTTGCAATGCCCATAACAATCAACTATGGAAGCAAACTAAAAATTCTTCTGAGGACATCTATTGGAAAAAACAACTTATTGTAGATGAACATGGATAAAAGCATTGATATGGGTACAAAAGCTCCTGGAAACTCAAACTTGTAGCCTAGTTTTTGGTCAACACTCATGGCATCCACTAATAAAGTGTAGGGATCCAGAGTTTATTTTATGTGGTAAATTTATATCTAGGGCCAACAACAAGAGTAATTCTTCAAGGGAAGATTCATAGTGAGAAAATTCAATAATGGTAGAGTGAGTTCATTATTAGTGAGATCGATACTCAGTAGCAACAATCTTAGCAGACTTGGAAGAGGTAGTATATAGTGTTACAAAATTTAAACATCTTAAGGGTCGTTTAATTATTTGGTAATATTTTTGAACGAATATAAGAATCATGCTAGTAAAGTTAAGTGTAGCCAATCCATCTCTATGAGAGATATTGAGATATCGATTTTGAATAAAATACAATGCCATGCCTATGATATGTTTATATTATAATAATTATTTATTTACAAATAGAGAAGCAAACAAAAAACTAGGCTATCAGATCCCAACTCTATAAAAGATATTAGCTCACATGATTTCTCTCTCTCATAGATCCATGATAGTAAACTTCAACATGCAATAGACTCCACTAAAGATCACTCTTCCATGATTACTCAATCTCAAAATTGTAGTCATACCCTCAATCTTCAAACTATAGTTCAATCCATTGAAGGTAGCTCTCTCTTGATTTCTCAATCTCAGTATTGTAGTCATGAAAATATTTAGAGCCTTATCAAGATCATCATTTTCTAGATAACCTTCAGTCATTGCATTTCAAGAGATCACATTTCTCATAGGCATGTTGTTAAATAGTTTTTGTTCTTTATCTATACTTCCACATTTCACATACATATCTAGTAGGGCACTTGCAACTACAATATTTGTCAAAAATCCCCTTTCTATTATGCATTGTTGGATGCCCATTCCTTATTCCAAACCTCTTAGCTTGTCACAAGCAGGTAGTATGGTGGTGAAGACAAAGAGATCAGGTTCAACCATTATTCATTATGTTTGGTGAAACAATGCCAATGCCTCCTAAGGAAACCCATCTCTTTAGTAAGCTCTGATTATGGTATTCCATGGGGAGACACTTTGTTATTTCATATCTTTAACAACTTTTTGAGTATTCACCAAACTTTTTCATTTGACATACATGTCAATGAGCTTATTTTGAAAAAGTGTACTTGCAACAAATGGAAATTTCTTGTGAATGATGATAGAGTGAATTTGTGTGCCTTGTGAAAGTGCATTATTGGCAATGCAAGTTTGCAATAGTTGAAAATATGTAGAAGATTTTATAGGGGGCATGTGTGTCATAAGTAGAATGTGTAGCACCTTCAACTGTTCCTTTCTACAGGATGCTCTGAGGTTGAGATTGGCATTGGATTTTAATGCAATTGGTAGTGTTTGAGTATGCTTGAAGCATGAAATACGTACATCATTATTCAATCTATTCCGACCATGATGAGAATGAAATAGTGTCACTGCCTTCATCTTCAAAAATGGTGTGATGGCCATATATTTTTATTCTATTTTTGAGATTGACATTGAGATGATAGTACCAGTCCCTGTCATGGTTTCAGTTTCCATTAATGATGGTGATTCTCAAGTTGCATTTTGCAAAACTACACTACAAGAATGATGTTTTGGTATCATCTCCCTCATAAGACACAAACATAATTGGTATATGCTTGTTACATACATAATGCATGTGCCCTACCTACTATCAAAATCCAAAATACTAGAAATAAATCCCAAATGTGGAAGCCCACACAATGCATGTGGATTGTTTTGCATTCCTAAATAATTAATGCATCGTCCTCTTGCTACAAAGTGCCATAATTGATCATGCTAGTTATCAATTTATTTGTGAAAGGGTAAACAACTTTTTTATGGTTTGCAAGAAGATATAATTTTCTAGCAATAAATCATTTTCAAATTATTTGTAGCATTAAGTACAATATTTTTAAACAAAAAGATATTAATTCTACACTAATATGCAAATGGCCCCAAAACAAGAACATTGGTAACAATGTTTATTTTGTTACGAAGAGGTTGCAATCTCAAAAGCATGAAGCAGGTCTTTCGTGTCACATTTCTTGTAATGCCTCACTCAAGAACCCAAGAAAAATAAACCTAACATGTTACAATGTTTAATGAATGAAGCAATATACATGTTGGCCTAATTTTTCACCTATCAAAATTTTGTTGTGTTCTATGAAAATCAGGAGGAAGTTGTGTTTAAACTACTTGGGGTTTCTAAAATTTTGTTATTCATCATAAGAAAAACCCTAGGGAAAATTAGTTTATCTTTTGATTTGATGGAGTTCATCCAAAATTGACTTGCTTTTAATTAAATCTTATATCTCTTAAGTCTCTAAAGTTGTGATGTTGCAAAAGTTGTTAAGACACAACATCACTTAGTCATGATCCTTAACTGTGTTGAATGATGTGAAGGTTTGAAATAGGTTGTCAACACATTCAATGTGACATCACAATGGTTAAGGTTAACTTTCAAGTTAGAAGTGTGAAGTGGCGATCAAAGGGAAATCATGTGATCACATCCATTTTCTGGCTTAAGGCATTTTGTGTTGTGAAAGGGTGACGAGATGCTAATCACAAGGTCACAGGCTAGTGAAAGCTAAAGGCATTTTAAGTTGTGATGAAGTGATGAGTGACAACACAGTTAAATTTTTAGACCATACCTTAATCACAAGCTTCAAATTAACCCTAAAATATAAGTCATGATGATGCAAATAAGGATAAGTAGTTAACATTGACGGGTTATTGCATGCTTGCAGGGGGGTTAAGGATAACCAGAGGTCAAGATGGCGATGTTGTAAAGGCTTATTTTGCACCATCACATGGTTACATGTCAATTTAAGTCTTCAAGTTTTGAAGAAGTGATAATAAGAAAGATAGTCATGTTAATGGGTAATTACAAGGGTAAAATGAAAATTGCAGCTTTGAACTGTGAAGCAACTATTAGTGAAGAAGTAGTTAAGAAAGATCATTTCACATGGTCACAAGGGTGAGTTATGAAGAAAGATTGATAGTTACAAAACCATGAGGGACATCTATAGTTAGCAAAAATACTCATTCGCATTGTCGTAAAGGTTTGTGATGCAGTGGCAGTTTGAGTTACGATGTTGCAGAGTGTAACCATACAAGTAAAGGTTTAGTCCATTGTAACATTGCAAGGGGTTTGTGTTAACTCAAGATTAGAGTTGTGAAAGAGAAAAATACTCATGATCACTTCTTCACAGGTTAGGAAGTGTGGTTAAGAAATGATGTTGCGAGCTTGCAAATAGAAGAAAATGTTACAATTAGAACTATATATTGCATTGTTGCATGGTTTCATTGCCTATTAGATTTTAAATTTGTGATGTTGTGAAGTAGAGAAAAATCAAGAAAAGGGTTTAAGCATAACATCATGTGGTTAGATTGAATAGCATGTCTGTCAATCATGATGAAGCAACAAGGTCATTATCTCAGTCTTCGCATCATCACAAGTATAATAGGTGGTAAGCCCTAAACTGCTGCAAAAAGGCGAAATGGTTAAATTGAAGGTTATTGCTCAGTTGTAGCAGTTAGTAAAGTAAAATGGTTGATAGTTGCAAACCAGCGATAAAGTAGAGAATGAGATGATCGCAGTTTTGCAACTTGATGTGGTTAATGGAAAATTGAAGCTACAAAGCAGCAAATAAAATGGATTGAAACATCGTAGGCCAGACTTAGTAGTTAAAGGGAAGATGAATCAAGTTGCAAGATGGTGATGATAGCCTTCTTGGTATACTCATAGCTAGAAACAAACAAAGAGAAGCAATTGGGGTGAAGCAATAGTAAGGTATTCATTGCATCATCGCAGCTAGCAATTTTAAAGCATAAAAGTTGTTTTAACGACCATGTCTGAGCTAGAAAAAAGGGGATGAGCTAGTAGTACAAAGTATGAAAAATCAAAGATTTAGCCAACTTTTTGATGATTTATATGTCTTGAAGTGTACTAATATAAATGCCATTAATTTCACACTCCTTTTGCAAAGATAAATAAATTCAAAGAAGACAGAGATTTCCATTTACCAGTTGCATAATCTTTTAAGTTTTCAGAGTAGAGACTGAGTGTTTTGAGCAATTTCAAACATAGTATTTAGAAGCTTTTAAGATAGAATTTGTAGAAATGGCATAGAAGGAAGAAGAACCAATAGCATAGGTTGTAATTGAGGAGTCTTCTTCAAAATGAAAAAGCCCTAGCCCATTCGTGGATGAATGGATGCAAATATTACTTGGATCTTCAAATGCACAAGCTGCAAATGACCATGCTTTCAAGGATCCCTATGTATTCTGTAGAGATGCAATAGTACTTGTTAGAAGTGGTAGTGAATTGTTCTGGTATTTTTACAAAAAATAGGATAGAAAAGGTCCCAATTTGTAACCCTTGGGTCAAGAACCTTGGAAAGTTATTCATGCCAGAGGTTTTTACAGATGTTGACCTAATGAAGGCATTGATAAAATGTTACAACCTAGTCAGCAAATCATTTCACAAGAAGGATAGGAGTGTTTTCTTGGCATTGGATAAGGAGACATTCATTGAAGCTTTCGACTTGGGAGGCCCTATGTCATTACCAATTGACATAGAAAAATTAAATGAGAATTTCAAGAGTCATAAGAGTTTCTACATGGGTAGGGCAATGACGAGGCACATCCCTCAAGTACATTAAGAGAAGATGAAATTCCAAAGAAGAAGGAAGTGGATGAGATCGTGCCCCTTGAATTCTTCCAAATATATTTGAAAAATAGAGGTTTTGTTTTGAACAAAGTCTTAGGTTCAGATGGAATTATGTAAGATACTAGTGCACATTATGTAATGGTATTGAACATTCAGGATCCCAATCATAATGATGGATATGATTTTGTGGAATATATCATTAATAGAATCCATGAGGATAGTGTTGTTGCTCAACAAGAATAATTGGAGAATTTCAGATTATTTCACTACTCAATGCTCATGCATCTCATCTTGTTAAAAAATGTGGATCTCTTTGATCAAAGTTTCTTCTAGTCTATAGAGGAGTGGGGATAAATATTACCTGTGCAAAGATGGACTAGGGTATGGCAAAGATTCTACCCTTATTCTAATGTCATTTCTTTCTATAATGACTTTGTTCACCTTGTTTTGAAAATTATAGGAGTTAATGTTGAAAGGATCCCACATAGTATAAATAAGATAATTAAGCTAAATTTGTGATATGATGCTAGAAAATAGATAGGGCATAGTTGGGGCAGTGTTTTCCTTTTTGAACATTATATTGTTATTAGAGTTTTTGGTTGTTCTCAGCCTCCCCATTTACTTCCAAAATTTGTGCCAGAGAGGTTAGGAATTGTTGAAATATTCTGGCAACTAATTTCACTAAACAGGGAGTATTTAGAAAAAATTATCAAGAAGGGCACTTTCCTATGTAGATGTACAAAAGTGGGAGATTTTGAGATAGGAAAGAATGCCATTGAAGAAACTGATGCATTCCTTAGGAAATATAAATTACCAATGGCCCTTGCTAGAATCTATGACCCATGCAATATAGTCAGGAATGCTTTGAAGAGCATGAGGAATTATACTCTACCCCCAACAAATGCTTATGCGAGGAAGATATTATTGTTGACAGATTGGATGAAGAGGTTTTTAGAGAAAGAATGATCAAATTTAGGAATGTTGCCAATTTTGAGCAAGAAATCAAGAGAGCAGACCCATCTTTCAAGGGATTTTATCCTAAGATGGAGTATTGGCCCAGGTTGGACAAGTGTGTTGAGTGCTTTGATGAAATATCAACACAAGTCCCAGAAGAGATTAGAAGAAGAGTAGATCATGATTATGTGGATGAGGATGTTGTGGTGGAGGTCTTAGATGATGAAGAGGATTAGCCTGAGAGTTCTTCATGGGCCCAACAGAGAAACAAAAAACATTAAATGGTGGAGATTCCACCAAAGGCTCAGCAAAAGGCCTTATAGATCATTCCAAGGGGTAGCTAGTATTTTGATACTATGAGAAGAAACTTCCTAATGACCCAGGCCACTAAGGATGAAACTAGGGCCAAGAAACTTGAACTCCAAACTCAAATGCTTGATGACAAAATAATAGAAGCCAATGAGTTCATGAGTGATGACAATTTCATTAAGTCTAAGGAATTCAAGGGTTTCTTGTTCAAACTAAAGCAAAATGAATTATTCCTACAGATGCAACTAGGTGATGCTGATGAGGTGGTTATTGGATTAGTCGAGAAACTATAGGAATATGATCCTGCCTATAAGTCTCTCATAGTGGAAGAAGTTAGAGAATTAGTGTAGAGGAGTGGCATGATTATCTTCCTTGGATGGGGCATCAACTCATCATTTTTGTTAGATCAAATGAGAAGACAAGAAATAACTATATCATTTGAAGAGAGAACCAGATGTGAGAGTTGGAAGGCTCTAGTTACAACATCGATGCCCAAACAATGGCAATATGGAGCTTATCTCCAGAACATCAGAAGCCTACTCTCATGGAGATTAAGGAATCCCCTAGGGGGAATGTCATTTTTTGGAATGTCCATTCTACTTCCAATGGCTAGATTTATGGATTACAGAATTCAATAGCAATGATGGGTAAGAACAGAATAGATGTGTTGGAAGAACAACTTCAAGAGCCTATGAGATGTTTATTAAAACTAGGAGGTAGTATGAAGAAGAAATGAAAAAGACTTATGTCTTGGAAAGAAAAAATCTTCATTTGGAAAATAAAGTGGTAGCATTAAAAAATAATGTGAGATCTGCTACAGAGTTTACAGAACAGGGTATCCAAATAGAGGGCCAAACAATTGAGGTTGAAGGCACATCAGGTCAAGCCATGGACATTGATGAGGATGATCTAGAATCAGGCAAGGAGATTGAAATCAAGACCATTAAGAACTTGTTGATTCACAAGATAAATGCACTAAAATCTATCTCCCAGAATGTACACAGTAATTATCTTGTTTTGCAGGGAGCAGAATATAGATGTTTAGATGCAGTTGCCCTGTAATCCCCTATTTTCACCACATGGGGTCCTTACACTCCATTCTTTGATAATCTTGTACCTTTGTTGCCACAAAAGAAGGATTTTCCAAAGGTGCATATTATAAATACTAGAAAAATTATAAATAAAGTGAAGGACCTAAATGGTTTCTTTGCTAGCAAGCTATAGTTGATTCAAAATAAGATGAAAATAATTGCCAAAAGAATGCCTAGCTTTGTGCCCACAATTTTGGACAGCGATGGAGGAATTAGGGATTGGGTGGAATGGTCAGCATCTTTTGATAGCATTTTAAATCATCCGAGGTTCCTAACATATTGCAATGATGAGGTAGGTATAGTAGTAGTTTATGATTTGATTGACATGGTCTATAAGCTAGAAGAAGAGATGTCAAAGATAACAGCAGAGGTTAAGGCAATAACTGATGCCAAATGGAGCAAATGCCTCGAGGAGTTGGATGTAGTTAGGAATGCCACATGGCCTGATATAGATACAAACATAGCCATTTGGGAATTCATTGCAGATATTAAGGCTATACCCTCCACTAATAGTGATTAAACAGTTCAGGGATGCAGTTAGAGGCAGAAGAGACAAAAAAGATAAAGAAAAGGCATGTACAATGACAGGTAGCTAAAAGACAAATAGAATTAAGTTAAAGGCTCCTCCAATAAATGCCATTGGTGGATTTCACAACTACTTTCTATTTTTGATCGAATGTAGAGAATGTCTTGAATGTATCTTTGTAGAAATATCTTACCTATTATCTATCCAATCAAATTTTGACATGTGCCCTCCTCCCATCTGAAGCTTGTTGCAATCATATTTAAGGATTTCCAAGATGTGGAGTAGAGGTTCCAATTTTGATGACTGCGACACCACAAGGTTGGCTTCAATTCTACTATTGTGAGGCCATCATTCTTAGTGTTTTCTCTGTATGAATAGCAGTGTAATCTCTTATGAAGATTAATATAATACAGTTATCCATTTTGTGTTCTATGAGTTTGTTGCATACATTTGATGTATTGGTTTCAAGGAAATTAATATAAAACTTTATTGAAGATTCCAGTCTGATATTTGTCTCCTCTTTCATGGGTTTGTAATTTTCTGTGATCTATGTATAAGGTGCATGTTGTCTAGTTATAGCTTGGCTTTGAAGTTGTATGTCCTTGTGTAATTTTCTATTGGGTCAAGGGCTCGAGTAAATTACTTGATATGCATTGACAGAGTTGCAGGGATCATGAAAGGATTTCATAAGTATGGATTTCATTTTGAAAATAGATGTTTGTTTGCAAGGTGAGTGGATAGATCTGATATCTAGATATATGAGTATATTTTGGATGTCCTTGTGTATGTTCTGACTTGTGTTATTTCCCAATGGATAAGGGACTGATCAACTTGGAGATTGCATGTATATTGTTGTTGCATATGTGGGTTATGCTAATTCAATCTTTAATCAAATCCTTTTTCCTTTCTGTTTAAGAGTTGAAAGGATGCCCTCACTCAGCTTGTGGATTTCATAGGATTTGCAATTTGCTACTTCATATCTTTGTTATTGCATAAGTATAGGATAAATATGAATTTTATCTGCCTTGTCTAGATTTAGTTGTATGCTTTGAAATTGGTACCATATGAGGAATCTATAGGTGCATCCACCTTGGTCCTGCAGAGCCAAAAGAGTAGAGAATCCCTATGATTCTATTGAAGTGGTCTAGATCTGAAGAAAATCCTACTGAATATAGAAGGTAGCTAACCCTTAGACTTTTTTTGTCTTCTGAATCCTGGTGTTAGGTATTTTGTTTCCTAGTAGTTTTAATACACAAACAATACACATACACATCAAGTACACATAATTAAGTACATATACAATTTTCATTCCTCAATGGTTCCTTCATGTTGAGTCACATTTAATAAGTTTATAATAATTAGTTTAAGTCTCAAGTACAAAGTCTCTTGATCATAAAGAAATAAAAGATACATGATCACATAAGAAAATGCATTAGTATAACTAATAATATGAAAGCACATCTAATGAATAGTATCCACTATACATGTCACAGGGTATGTGAAAATAGATACAAGTACATCAATATACAATGCAATATCTCGTAATATCTCAAAACACATGACAAGTAGATACATCAAATGAATAGAAGTCTCCAAGATAAGAATAAGAATAATAATGGTACCATTGTATCAATGAGCAACCAATAGCTAGCAATGTAAGGGGGACCCAAATGGTAAGAAGACACTACCTCTCGATCGTGTGGTCACCTAATCAGGCTCCCACTCCCACCGTACAAGAGAGATAATGTATGATCCACACACATATAATCAAATCATAAAATAATCCTAGGTAAAGAATCTTGATAGCCAAAACTACTTCAATGGTAACACAAAATACTCAAAGAGAAGAGATAATCAAAATTGAAAGGACACTCATCCAAAACTAACATCACATACCAAGTCAACATCCAAATACCAAGTACAATCAAATATCAAAACCAAAAAGATACAACCACCTCCAAATCAATGTCAAGTGTCACAAGCATAATAACCAACAGATAACAACTGTCATCAATAAAAGTAGACCACCAATCACTAACTCCAACAATAAAAAATCACCAATGAATAATTGATCATTCATAAATAAAAGTCAACTATCAATGATAAATGACATCCAATCAACGAGTAACAACTCACAATAAATAGACTATTAAAAGTAATATCTAATAAGTACACCACTAGAGGCAATTAAAAAATAAAATAAAATCATGAAGGAGACTCAGGCTACATACTATGGAGTGTCATCACATGAGTCAATTCTAAGGTTACCCTGGTAGTCTCTCCGAACCCCGACCACTAGTGACTCTATGTGGAACCAAAATTCCCTCTTGTAAAGATGAAGAGACTAGTCATACCTCTCAAGGTATCATCTCATTCTCATCATTAGTCTGTACAAGCACTCAAGGCATGGAAGAGGAAAAATCTCTAACTTATCTTTTTAATTTATCTCTCAAGGCATGGGGGAGGAAAGTATTTTAATTACTATGTTATCACTTGTTACACAACTTACAATGAGTTGCACTAGAAGCCACTTTAGGCCCCAAACCCCATTGCAAGCCACTCTCATTGACATGCACCTAAACTACCTTCCTAAAACTCACAAATCACAATTGTGTCCCATACCACAAAAAGTAATATTCATCAAATTTGGTTCCTTAATAGGAAATCCAAAAATAACATTAGCTATGAAAACCCAAGTTCTCATAAATGCTCAATAGCATAAAGTCCATAAAACATAAATTTCAATTCAAATCATAAAGTTCACCATGACATCCAGTCAAATAATTATAAAAGAAATCTCAAAAATGTCTTTGGTGCACATCCTAACTTG
This sequence comes from Cupressus sempervirens, assembly GCA_028749045.1. Lineage (NCBI taxonomy): Eukaryota > Viridiplantae > Streptophyta > Pinopsida > Cupressales > Cupressaceae > Cupressus > Cupressus sempervirens. The sequence continues at coordinate 784,588,120 of CM053786.1, forward strand.
GCTAACTAAACAACTCACAAAGAAAATCATCATGAAAATAAACATCACAAGACTATAAATAGAATATTAGAAAACACATAGTTTTCAACCATATGATTTAATTCCATCAATTTCTCTTGTTTAATTTAGATCATAAAGATGTGTTTAAATGTCAAAACTTTTTGTGCACATAAAATATAATGCAATATTATCATGTTTTTAATTTAAATTATCTTGAATCATAAATGATTTATGTAATAACATAAGTGTATATTATTAGATTAAATATTAATATCAATTTCATTTATAAAATGTTAATTTGAATTATACTAAGTCCAATATTAATATTTACTTTTTCTTTAATTCATGATGCAACTAGAGATGACTCAAATTTGAAATTATAATTATAATTAAGTTATTTACAATTTCTCTCATAATATTAAATATTTATAACTAAAAGATTATATAGTGAACTCCACTATAATTTTTCGTAAAAATATAACTATATTATAATTATATATTTATTAATTTTCCACTTGCATTAATAAATATAAAATCATTTATATGCAATGTTAGTTTAACTAAACTTAAAGATTCTTTAATACCAACATCCACTTAATAGTGAAATGAGTAGTATTAATTCATTTTTGAAATTAATAATTAATCATTAAAAAATTATTTTTTCTTTTTTGAAAATAATAAATTCAAAAATTATATTATATTTTTATAAAATTAAAATAAACATTCAATTAGTATTTTCGCATGTCTTTGATCTCTCAAATCATGCAACCATACTATAATTAGTTTCCTATTTTTAGCATATTTATTTTCACATGCATATATATGTTTAGTTACAACACGCTTTCCTTCCAATTAATCTTTTGCTTTCCCAATAAATATTGCAATTAAATTATTTCAGATGTAAGAAGAATATTCATCTTTATTTAGAAGATTCATAATAATCACATGGTTCTAATGACAAATTTAAAGTTGAAACCTTGTTGTTCAATTTGTTATTTTCTTCCAATTTTCTGTAATGAAATTTTTCCTATATTAGAAAGGGTTCTGAAAGAATACATTCATAATAATTTTCTACGGATTTTCCATAGTCAAGTTTTCTTGATTAATAAGTTCCTTTTTCAAAATCTACAACATAATTATTTATCCAAAATTCAATTTAGTAAATTAATAAACATTATGTAAGCACCCACAAAGATACGAAGTAGACAAATATTTCAATAAAATTCTACAATGAGTTTTCAAACCACAGCTAAAATATGAGACAATTTGTGAATGCATGCAAATCCAAACCCTCCAAAACTTTCAACAATTCTTTTTCTCTAATCCTAAATTTTGCTCACCAAAACTTGTGTGTAGAAATGATCTCGAATCTCTTAATAAAGAGTTTAACTCTACCTAGGGTTTCCAATTTTTGAGCATGCAAAGGCCTCTCCTTAAAATAAACTTTTATTATTTAACCCTTTCATGCACACTTAAAGAACTTTTAAATTAAAATATTCTTTTCCTCCTCTTTATTAATTAGTATAAGCACTATTTAAAGCGTAAATTATTATTTAAATTAATAATAATGATTAAATTTGCGTTATTTAAATGCAACTCTAATTTAATTATTATTAATTAAATAACTATAATAAAGTAATATTAAAATATTAAAATTTTAATATATTTTTATCCAACTTCTTAAATTAGGCTTTTAAAATAAATCTTTTAAACTGAAGTACAACTTTAATTAATTTCTAATTAATTAAATATCATCGTATTCTAATTTCTCTTTAACCAAATTTCCAAATTAGACTTCCAAATCTTCTCGAGGGAATCCAGGGCCTACTAGTATTGGGGGAGTGGCTCATTGTAGTTTTGTTTAAGTTAAATTCTTTTTCTTAGTGCATAAGGGTGACCATACTAACAATCTCATGGAGGCTCAGGCCATTTTATATGTCGTAGAACAATGTTGTTTGTGGGGATGGTGCAAGATCATCTATGAGTCTTACTCCTAAGTGGTGGTGAACTTGCTTTCCTCGCAAGAGCTTGAGGATGTGAGTTGGTAGCTAGCCACTGTTGTTAATTAGACTCTTCTCTTTTGTACCTCTCTTGAGTTCATTAGGTTTACTTACATTCCTCGTAAATAGAATAGAGTTGCTGATTGTTTGGCCAAATGGGCTTCTAGTCATGCTCCAGGCTAGAATATTATGGATAGGGGGCAACTTCCCCTTGAGTTGTTACAAGAATTTGATGATCTTGTTGCTTAGGATAGAGCTCCTTGTTGAGCTCTCCTTGTTGTAATCATTTCTGTTTTAGTAATTTTTTACCTCTCTTTTTCCAAAAAAATAGACTTCCAAATTAAGTCTTTTAAATTCAAGTATATCTATTTAATTAGTTTTTGATTAATTAAATATTCTCATATTTTAATATTTTCTTGATAATAAAATAATATTTATTAATTCTCAAAATTATATAATTAATCCAAACATTATAATTAAATTATTTACCAAATAAATCACATACTCAAATCCACATAAAAGAAACAATACCAAAATTGACCAAAACTGACCAAAACTGACCAAAACTCAAAAGTAAAGAACAGAAAGAAAGTTAACTCATGGGTTTAAAAAAGGTGAAAAGTCAGATACATGTCCTCCTTATTAGAACAAGTAATTAAGCTATGGTTGGGATTGGACCTAAACATTATCTCCCCATTCTGACCATTGAGTTATTGTGATAGGGCACACTCATCTTGACAATTCAAGGAAGTCGATGCCTGATACCTGCAAATCTATATAAAATATGAGCATGTACATGCACATATATATCTAAGTTAAACAAATAATGGTGGTGAGTGGTACATCATATAGATCTCGAGTAGTAGGTGACTACCACTCCCTCCCTTAACCACATCAGATATGTTAGACATAAAAGTAAAACAAACACACACACCATACACATGCGAGTATGGGTAAGTGTTATAATAGTAAATCACAAGTCAAATCGTCAAATTCTTAGATATAACAATGCATCACTATGAATATAAAATAATCATTTTTTGATATTACCATGAGAGAAACCATGTTACTAAAAATATCATTAATGCACTAGTAATCATAGTTATTAATCAACATGTGAAATATAATCAACTAAGTGATTCTTTACTGATATATATGTAATCCGAGTCATGAAATAATGTCATATAATTGTAAATCAAATATTCCTGAACCTAACACATGTATGGAATAGGCCTAAAAGAGTTTGACAGATAGAGCAGAAAAGAAAATTACGGGTGGGCATTATGTTTATCGCAACATAGATTTCAGAGAACATTTATTTCTTTTCTATTAAATTATTAATGTAGAGATGTATTGCTTATTGTAATTGTCATAAGCAATATACTATTACATTCACTTCCTCCTAAAATTGAATTAGTTTCCACCAATGATAGATTATTATTTTTCTATAATTGACATATTTCTAAAGTTTTAATATTTATTGATGCAATTTGTATATTATAAAAAATATTTATCTAAAATATGATTGGTTTAATTGGTTGGGTCTTATAGGACCCCCTTTTTGCAGAAGCTATTTCCATACCACATTTTTTTAGCCACGATTTTTAGACGCACATTATAATAAAACCTAAATGTAATGAATTAAGATGATTATTAATTTTTAAAAGATATTTTATCTTAGTTCTAATCATTTCATTTTAAAACTTAATTTAATACTAAATTATTATTTTTGGATTTTGTGGATTTAGTTTTGAAATTTCATTTAGTAATACTCACTCTTCTTACATATCCTTTATTACTATTTTAGTTTTGTAGTTTTAATATTAATTTTTAATTAAAATTTAGGGTATTCAATTTTTTTAATATCATTATACAAAAATACTAATTATGAAAAAAAATTGTATAAAAAAGAATAGAAAATTATATTATATATAAGCTTTTATTTTCTTTTTTAATTGGTTGAAGATACCAATTATAAGAATAGAGAAGTAAATAGTGTTGAATTTTCAAACTATATAATTAAATATATTATGGTTTATATTTAATGTACATATTTGGTAACTATTGTATAGTATTATTAATGTTAAATATTTTTAATCTTAATTAATTTAGCACTAAAATTAAAATTTCTTCAAGAATATTCTAATTATTTCTAATATTGAATTAAAAAGAGAAAATTATATTATAAATAATTTCTAAACTATTATGACAATTACACGCCACTATGTGGCACTTGTTTCTTTATATCATTCATTAATCTTTATAGATCGATATAGTTTCACTTGTCTATTTTAACAAGGGTGCATTATCAAACCATCAAGTGCTAGTTTTTTGTAGATTGTTTAACTTGTATTCCTTGGGTTCTTTGGTTGAGTGTATCCTTAGGTATAAGCATATACACTTAGCTTGAGGAAGGTAATGAAGTAAGTTACCCACCAATTTTCAAATATTTTTATTATTGACAATTTAGACTGTTTAGTGTCTATAGTGTTGTCAACGCCTTATCCTTGTTTGAAATGAAACAAAGTTAACATTTTCATAAAAAGTAAGTCAAACTTGAATATTTATTACAATTTTTTAGCAAGAACTTTGTCCAATGTAATAATAATATTTTATTAAAAATTTATAATTCTACTTGATATATTTTGAAATAAAATTTAATCACTATATATTAAAAATTAAGCATATGTAAGATATAATGGACATGTGAAATTTTGTTGATTAGATAAACAAATAAAAGTTTTTTTTTTTGTTTTTTTGTTTTTGCTTTTGTTTTGGCGAACATTATATTTATATAATAATAATTGGTTCAAAATAGCTCCCGAAAAAGCACTAGAAAAGAAAAACTCTAGTCATTGCCTGATACAAAAAGGATGCAGAAGAAGAAATATTGCATTAAGAGAAAATATCTATCAACACTAATGAATCTTGTCCTTGTGATTCCAAAATCGAGAATATTGTCATTACAAAGAGGCCAAAACTTATATGAATACAATTCATTGTTTGGTGTCAGAGACATAACCAAGAGCCAAGCCAAAAACTATCATAAAAGTTTCCATCATTGATCTTCATCCGAAACTACAATTGAGATTGTGATATTAGAAAGTCATTTGATGCAAGTGTGATCCAAGACCCTGAACTGCATACAATATCTCAAAATAACAAGTGAGATCCATAAAAGTAAAAGCATGTAAAATCACTGAGAAGCCATGATTTACTATCAAATAATATATGAGAAGGGCTCAACATTATTCTAAACATATTATTTTGTCATAATATTAACCAAGTTAGGGAAATCAAGGAGGTTAAGTGGGAAAAGTAAAGAGTTAATATAAAGCCCATCAATACCCAAATTAGCCAGACAATCAACTAAAAGATTGCCTTCTGTATAAGTATGCATGATGTAGCATTCAAAGATTGAATCAAGAAGAGAGCATACTTGATGCAATATATATTGTATGAACCAATTATATACCTGACATTTAATACACACATTAATAATAATGGTTGAATCCCCTTCAACATGTAACATGGATATAAATAGTGATTTTGCAAGTTCCAAACCAAAAAGCAAGGCCAAGGCCTCAACTTTGTTATTAGTACATGGAGAGAGAGGAAATGATTTTGCTGCAACCACATTACCTTTAAAGTCTATAATGACTTCAAAGTTTAAATACTTCAAAACTTCTAAATTTTGAAATTAAATTTTTAGAAGAAATTAAAATTATTTTAATTTTTAAATATGTATTTAAAAAATCATATAAATAATATTTTTAATAAAATAAATAATATTATTTTATAATAACAAATTAGGAATTTTTTAAAAATGTGATATAAATATATCATTGTAGATTTAAGTGTCTTTTCTTGTTAATTATATCTCAAAAAACTTTTTTTTTTTAAATGTACATATCTACTCATTTTGAATGCATATCTTTAAAATTTAATCTAAGTTATATGACTTTGCCTAATGTTGAATTTATCTTGTTGTACACATGAAAATGTTCTTCTACATGTTTATATGTATCTTAAAAATAGTGAGTAGGTAAAACTTATCATGAAGATCCTATTATATAAATGAAAAAATATTAAATTGTCTCAATAACTAAATCTCTAAAATTGATTCTATAATATCAAAAGAAAGAAAATACACAATTCACCTAGTCAAATTAACCCTAATGCATTGAATAATATGTGTCATTCAATATATGAATCACAAATACCACTTATCTACTCTATGTAATGATTTATAGATTATCATGTCTCATAACGCCATGGTACAATAAGAGATAGATAAACTAAGAAAATGGATTAAGAACCCACCATTTATTTTCCTCCTCCTTTTGCAATTTTTCTTTTCCATCTTTTATATTGTATGTTTGACTATATTTAGGTTCCAGGTCCTTGTAAAACCTATTTTTTTTGCTTGTTATCGTTTTTGTAGATTCCAAGTCTTTGTGAAACCTAGTGGGACTTTTAACTTGTTTATCTAGCTTTTTGTTGTTGTATGGAGTTTCAGGTCCCCTCAAAACATGTTTTTACTATAATCCAAAACTATATTCATTTCTACTTCATCCTACTTATAAATAATCCTACTTTAGCCAAGAACTTTCACAATGATATAGAAAGATCAAAGAAGAACTTCCCTAGTGGTGTATCTATCTTATCTTTATTTCTTTGCGTTAGTTATTTGCCATAGACTAGAGTCATTTATGTTGTATTGGTTCACCAATTAGTACAACACAATATGAGCTCATGTTAAAGCTGTCAATAATCTAAAAGACGAGTTAAGCACAAATAACCAACATAAAAAATGAATAAATTAATAAACAAAGAGATAAATGAACAAATATGAACATATAAGAAGATACAACATAAGCATGAGCATACCGTGCTCGAAAACTCTTCCTTACAACATCACTTAACAAACAACTACTAAGTGAATTATGGTGAGAAGGATCAATCCCCTGATAATAACACGAATGAGGGGGAGATGGGTGTTACAAAAGGGCTTATTGGTAATCTTGGGACCATTCTGAAGGAAATTGTAAACCTAAAACAACAAATGCAGATTATTTCTAAGGATTTTGAGCAGATTAGTAAGATAGCCAGAGGGGAACGCACATTGGGTCAACATATTGACCAGCTTTCAGAAGTAATTGGTAATATTGAAGAGGTGAAAAAATTAATGAAAAAGGTCCCAATGTTTGAAGATAAAAATAGGGTCTTGGAGAAGGCTAATACTGATTTTCAAAAGAGATTGGAGAGTTTAAAGGCCAGAATGGGTAATATTGAAAAAATGATTAAGAAGATGACTGATCAGAACAGTAACATGTTAAAGACAATAGCGGATAATGTTAGTAGTCTTATGAAAAAGGTTGAGCAAGATAAAGGGCATGATTCACCTATTGTAACTGAGAACTAGGGACCAAGTAAGCGTGCAAGGGCTCATTTCAAGAAGGTTGGTGATGCGAACATGATGGGGGAAATGAAGGCTATTGCGGAGAACATGCACATTCTGGTGGATCAAGCTGCTGACCTGCTGCTGACTATGTAGCTGTTTTTGCTATTTTTTCAGCTTTGTTTATGGTTGGCCTCCTGATTTTTGTTTGTATTTGATCTCTATGAGACCTTTAGTTCGTGTACTATGTTGTTAGACTTTCTGTGTTTCGTCTTAGACTTTTCATGTTCTATTGTTATATTTTCTTGATACTTTGTTAAAGGTTTCGGGTCCTTTAAAACCTATTTTTACTTAATCAAAATAAACAACTACTTGACACTGAAAAGACTATGTCAATGCCCAATCTACTTATTAAGTAAACATAAATAACTCCCTAGGTTTTTGTATGTCCCCTCGAAAACAACAAGAGGGAAATGCATGAGTACAAAATAAAGATACTTAAAGTGCCCAAAAAAACTTATGACTATTTCTGAAGAGGAAACAAAAATGGGCATAGTTAAGAGGAGTAAATGCATAGCACCATATTTTTGTGAGGTGTCTTGCTAGAATGACTTTACACAAGCTAATTGCATGCACCTAAAGTATTTTTAACAGAAAACCAATACAAATATTACGCTTGTGGAAACAAAGAAACAAACCCATAAAGAGAGCTAAATGATTTATTTATTTATTCAAATGTCACTAAAAGTTACAAAAATCAAACAATTGTGAAGCAGTATGAATTGCCTTGGTGCATATTTGAACATGAAAAAGATACAATTCTTAAGGAACAAAAGCCTAAATGTTTGAACACTTTAACCTTCAGAAGAAACCTTTGACACAAATCCTACTTATTGTCTTCCACAAATATGCTAACAATGTATCCCAACCAGAACAAATGATGCCTACAATACATAAACCAACTAAAAACTTGAAACATCTATTTCACAAGCACAAACAAAAGCCCTTGAAAATTATAGAAAACCCCTTTAAAAAATAAATAAATTTGTAACTTACATTCAAAGACCCCTGCTTGTAAATTCTCCCACTCCCTCCGAAAATGATTCCAAATCCCTTTAATAACCATAAGAAAAATCCAAGCCAATGCACAATAATAAATGACGCCCAGTAAACACTATCATGACTTCTGACAATAATAATTACCATAATTACGATCATTCATTTTTTTCTTTCCCATTTTTTCCAATTAAAAAAACAAACAACCCTTACCATAATTCTATTTGACTAATAGAACTTTTGAATTTAGATGAAAAATATAGATTTTTATAATTATAATTATTAATGTCGTAATCTTAAAATATGACAATCCGCCCTAATTTAAATTCCTTGACCCTACCAAAAACATTAATATAAGCCATGGCCTTGAGATTCATATTTAAAATTCAATTTACCTAAAATCTCCTATCTTGAAAGTGCAAGTGCTATTTCTACCCTCATTCTAAAGAAATAAAGAAAACCCCAGTTCCCTTATTCTAAGGAAATAAAGAAGATGACCATGAAAACTCTTTTTGGTTTGCTGGTCACTCTAGTTATTCTATACTGATGTGAAGTGTGGGGCGGTAGTATGTCCGAATAGAAATGGTGATAGGTAGAAAGAATTTAAAAGCACTTCATCACATACAATCTTAAAGTCAAGACCACAGTGTCGTATGAGATCTTATTGGCGGAGGTGGGTTTCTTTCCATTAGAAGCCGTCGCATTGGTTCGGATGCTAAGCTATTTAAAGAAAACCCAAGGACTAGAAACACATTGTTGGTCCAAGCTAGTCGTAGAGGAAAAACTTGTCAGGTGGAAAAGCTCATGGATGAAGCAAAATGACAAATGGATGCGAAAATGGGACATCAACATCCATACTTGCTCAGATAACATTAAAGAAATAAAGAAGTTTCTCATGAAAAAAATTCGAAATATTTTTTGGACAAGGCACATAAGGCGGAAAAAATCTTATTACATTAAAGAATTTAACCCCACTTCTAGTGATGATGAAAGGGCCTATATAAGAGCACCCATTAATTGGAAAACAAAAATGCCGATGGCACAACTCAGAACTAGTTCACACTGATTGCGATGTGAAACTGGTAGATGACAAGTTCCAAAGGAAGAGTGGGCAGACAAAACATGTTTATTGTGTAATATGGGAGTAGTAGAGACAGAACAACACTTTGTCAAGGATTGCTTGACATATAGTGACATCAGATCTTGTTATATAGAGATATTGCAGAACAAGGACTTCAACTACTTATTCGAGGAAGATCAAGTGAAAAGAACAGTGGTTCTAATTATCAAACTTCAGAAAAGGAGGGACAAGTTAACCAAAACTCTGCAGCTAGATTAGTTCCGCCCCTGTCTTGTGGGGGTGATCGTGTAGGTCCCATACACTACTTTAGCCTCGTGGACATCATTAAAATCTATCATATCATATCATATTTAACAGCGGAGAGCACATTTAAACGGAGCGATATCGAAGTGAATATACCGTTTAACGCCCTGGACGCGAAGTCCGTCTCACAGGTTGCAGTTGTATTATTGCCGAGGCAGAGTTTCAAACGGAATACCAGTGGATACAAGGAGGTCAACTGCATAGATATTTGATAACAAGATTGAAAGTTGTCATGGTTGTCATGGGCTTAGCCGATCTTCAATGAGACCAGTTTCACATAGAACTTAGGAAGATGGCATCAACGCCAAATACACCCTTGAGAGAGCAGGATAGAAAAGAAGACGAGGAAATCAAGTCTACTGGAAATATCCCATCCAGTGTTCTAGTTTATTTAAATCCTCAATACTGGTAATGCTCTGTTGCTTCCACTTTTATAATCTTTCAGTCCATGCGAATTATTATTCATTTATTGATATTACATTTTGGGCATCCAACTCAGGGACGAACGTTTTGTAGAGGAGGATCATTACGAATGGTTCAAAGATTATTCCCATTTTCGTCATCTTGTTAACTTGCATGTAAAATCGACTGATAGGGTAAGCCCTCATCTTTTTTTCTCTTGGTTTTCATTACTAGATGTCATTCATCATATAAATTAGTCCCTGTGTAAACTATAACGTGTTTGAGTTTGTCTCGTACTTTTTAGTTAGGCGATGCTCTTTGCTTGGCCATTCTACCACTACGCGGGCCGTTGTTTTCATAGTTAGAATGTATGGAGGATATGCTCACTAAAAAGAACGAATGATGTCTTCAATTCTAGACATTTGTTTGTTTTTGAGCTGTGGGGCTAAGGGATCAATGCATTATAGCTCTTCTTGTAAGACAGGCTGTACATTGAACTACAAGTCACATAGAAAAAAAGGAAGTATAATCCATTACCTGACCTTATTCATCTTCTTCTTTCCTTGAAGAGAGGAGTCTCAAAGGAGACTTGAAACATCTGAATTAAAACCTCTACACTATGATATCCAGATAGATGTTGTTATCTGTGACTGTAAAAATATCAAATCTTATAGTCCAGTAGTAACCTCACCTATGCATGCAACATGACCCCTATATCTTCGCTGTACTGGGGGCTGCCTTACCCAATTGGATGTTAAGGTTGGAGCTGTTAATGTTAGAACTCTCAAAAAAATTCAAAGAAAATCGTTAAGTAATGCACCTGCACAATCACAAGAGATTCTTGTTGAATGCATCATACCTTTGTCCAATCATCACTGACTGAACTAGTTGCTAAGTGAACAAGCATGCACAGACATGATTACATAATTGAAAAGATTTGAAAGTGAAAAGAAAACAGCAGATGTAAATGAATAGGCAAGAGAAAACACAAATAAACACAACGTAAAATTTATTGTGGTTCACCACAAACTGTGGCTATGTCCACACTGAGCAGAGTATTGTATTGATTAAGAAAGGTTGATTACAATGATGCAGCAGTAACATATTTATAAATGTTAATGTTTTATAGCTTTTGTTGGATAAAATACACCCACACACATGTATGTTGTGTATATGTATCTGAGTTTTATGGCTGATGACACTTGTTGTTACACCGATTAGGGATCGGATTCTTATCACTGATCTTGCTATGTCTTAACTTCATGCAAACACTCGATAAGTATCAAGCTTGTTGTATTTCTGTTTATAACACCCGATAAGTATCGGGCTTGTTATCCTTAACTAATCAAAGCTTACGATATGAATCATGACCACATAGGGTCATGACTCTACGTGGCCACGTAGAGTCATGCCCCTACAGAGGCATGTCTCTTCTATATGATGTATATGCTCACCGAACTTGGAGACAATGCAATATCAAGTACTAACATATTTGCAGTCCCAAGATCGTTCTTTAACCTGCAGTTTCAAAGTACACATTGTCAGCATTGGCCATTGAAGATTGAATCTGAAGATTAATACATCAGCATTAAGAAAGGTAAGATTGTTATTATCTTTACTAGTATTTCTATCAAAGATCCTGTATGCAATAACTGGTATCAGAGTAGATTTAAGAGATGATTCCGATTAGATTTATTTTACTCAAGTGCCCTCAAATATTCAAAGTTTTGTTTCCCTCAAAATGGTGAGTTTTATAAAAGTGGAGGATAGACTTGATGGTGATTCAAATTATGCAGCATGGAAATTACGAATGAAGTTAACCTTAAAAGATAATGACCTAAAGCAATTCATTGAAAAATTTGACCAACCAAAAGGGAATGACGAATTAATTAAATGGGAAAAAGATAAGACTAAAGCCATGAAATTAATTGTGGATGGTGTTAGGGATCATCTACTCCTACTATCTCCGAATTAGACATAGCACACGAAATGCTTAAAACTCTTGAAGAAATGTTTGAGATAAACAATACAACGAGAATTATAACCTTGAAAGACAATCTCTCCAACATTAAAATGAAAACAGGAGAATCTGTTGCCTCATATTTCATGAGGATAATAGAAGTAAGAAACCAACTCTCCAAAATTGGCCAGATTTATGATGAAAAAGAATTAACAATGATAGCTCGCAATGGTCTGCTATCATCATGGAAATATTTCAGACAAGGGGCATGTGCTCGATCAAATCTTCCTAAACTTGGTCGACTAAAGGATGATTGCACACAAGAGGAGGGCATGTTAATATCTCAAGGTGATATTCCTATTGGAGGTGATATTTAGGCTCTCACAGCCCAAGTTGATAAAAAACAAGAAACCTAAATTCAAAAGGAAAAGAAGACATGTTCATTACTCGAAAATGGAATGCTTTAGATGCGACAACTATGGTCACTTAGCATTCAAATGCCCTGATAGATTGAAACATCAAGCAGCTTTTGCCAAAGTCAGTGATTTTGATACACATCCAAAGAAACGCCCATTCTAAAGAAACTTCAAATATCCTTAACATGTATGAAGTAATGGATTAAGAGGGAGTTCTCTTTATATATTCATTGAAGTGTAAAATAAGCTTGTTAAACTTTCTAAGATGGAGTCTTAGAATATCAAGTTATTGTACTATGCTATTTATGTGTATTTACTTTTAATCATTATTGCTATGTGCCACAACCTTTTTGTTTTGAGAATGTTATTATAGGAAGAGGGAGTTTATAAGCAGCTCTGATGATTGATATTCAGAGGGAGTTGAAAACATCCTTATATATAAAAATGATGGGCCTACCCCTGTGTACATCATGAGGAAGTGACGACTTCCAAACGATGTCACTTGTATTTGGAGAAGTTATTGTAAGGTGACGATCTTACAATAACTTGTATTATGAGATCAAACAAATTGAGTAAATGGTGAATGTCTTGCATCTCAACATTCTGGAAGACCACTACTCAGAGTATTTGGTGAATATCTTTGATATTCTGGGAGGCCAATACTCTTGATATCATATGTGATATCAAACCTTATTTATGAGTAAATGGTGAATATCATATGGTATTCTGGGAGACCATTACTCGTGATGTCAAATGTGATATCACACTTTAATTGATTACTTGGTGAATATCGGATGTCGATATTTTGGGAGGCCAATACTTGTGATATCAAAATGTTGAATATCTTCTAATCAACGATATTCTTATATTGAAGTGATATATGATCATATGTTTATCCTCCCTAGCTAAGAGGGAGTGTTAATGTTTTATAGCTTCTATCGGATAAAATATACATAGATATATATAAGTATCTGAGTTTTATGATTGCCTCCGATTCATATCGGGTTGGCTGATGACACTTGCTATTACACCAATCAAGGATTGGATTCTTATCACTGTTCTTGCTATGTCTTAACTTCATGCAAACACCCGATAAGTATTGGGCTTGTTGTATTGCTATGTATAACACACGATAAGTATCGAGCATGTTATCCGTAACTAATCAAAGCTTATGATATGAATCATGACCACGTAGGGTCATGACGTTGGCCATGTAGAGTCATGCCCCTATGGGGCATGTCTCTTCTATATGATATATATGCTCACCGAACTTGGAGACAATGCAATATCAAGTACTAACATATTTGTAGTCCCAAGATCGTTCTTTAACCTGTAGTTTCAAAGTACACATTCTCAGCATTGGCCATTGAAAATTGAATTTGAAGATTTATACATCAGCATTAAGAAAGGTAAGACTGTTATTATCTTTACCAGTATTTCTATCAGAGATCCTGTGTGCAATAACAATAGATATCAATTACATATTCATATTTAAGAGTCTTCGAAAATGAAGAGTCACACAATTGGAGGGAAATCAATTGTGACTGTTGGCCTTCACATTAACAATCGCCCACTTGAAGGTCAACCATTGCTGAATTGATCATCCAATATCTTGCTTAATAGCTGCTTTACCTTTTCTTCACAAGTCCAAGAGAAGTCCTAGTACATTCAAACTTCTCTTTGGCTACAACATTTGTGAAGATATCTGTCGGATTGATCTTTGTGTCAATCTTTACAGCTTCCAACTTGCCTTCTTCAACTACATGACAGACAAAGTGAGCATGCACGCCAACGTGCTTAGAGCGATGTTGTGATGAATAATTATGAGCCATAAAGAGGGCGCTGTGATTATCACAAAATAAGGTATAGTTGCTTTGCCGAAACTTCAAATCACCAAGCAATCGCTGAAGCCAAATCATTTCCCTTGCACCTTCAGGAAAGAGCTAAATATTTAGCCTCAGCTAAAGAAAGAGCAGAGCAATAGTTTTATGTGTGTCCCTTAGGCTTATGGCCTCGTGGAAGTCATTAAAAATCTTTCATTCATTCATTCATTGTTGCAACCTTGAAGCCCAACTAATAGCAGTCCAACAAACATGAAGGTATAACCAGTGGTAGACCTTCGTTTAGTCCAGCAAGCATGAAGGTATAACCAGTGGTAGACCTTCGTTTATCTAAATCTCCAACAAGATCTGAATTAGTGAAGCCTTGCAGCTGAACTTTATTACCTCCAAAACATAACACATAATCTGAAGTGCCTTTTAGATATCTTAGTATCCATTTAACTGCTTCCCAATGAGCCTTTCTGGGATTGCTCATGAATCTGCTCACAACTCCACCACATGAGAAATGTTAGGGTGAGTAGAAACTATGGCATACATAATGCTACCAACTGCAGATTTATAAGAAATTTTATCCATGATTTCCTTTTCTTCTTGTGTTTTTGGGCACAATTAAGAACTTAAACGAAAATGACCAGCAAGTGGAATAGGAGCAACTTTTGCATCAGCCATGCCAAACCTTTCGACAACTTCATCAATATATTGCTTTTGAGACTATGTGATTTCCCTCCTTTTTCTATCTCTTGTGATTGTTATGCCAATAATCTTCTTAGCTGCTCCTAAGTCTTTCATTGCAAACTTTCTTGCCAATTTCTCCTATAATTCACGAACTATTCTTTTACTTGTACTAGCTACCAACGTGTCATCAACATAAAGGAGAAGAATGACAAACTCACCATTAGGAAGTTTCTTGAAGTAGACCACGGATCCGATTCACACCTTGTGAATTTTTGTTCAGCCATGAAGCGATCAAATTTTATATACCATTGTCTTGGGGCTTGCTTGAGCCCATATAAGCTCCGATTTAGTTTGCAATCAAGATGCTCTTATCCATTCTTGATGAACCCTTGAGGCTACTCCATATAGAACTCCTCTTCTACATCACCGTGTAGGAATGCGGTCTTGACATCAAGCTGCTCCAACTCAAGATCCCATACAACTGCTAATCTCAAAACTGTTTGGATAGTTGTCATCTTGACAACCGGTGAGAAGGTTTCATTGACGTATATCCCCTTTTCTTAATCAAATCCCTTTACCACTAACCTGGCCTTGAAGTGTTTTCTGCCTTCCTCTTCTTCTTTCAACCGGTATACCCACTTGTTCTTGAGTGGTCTTCAATTTGGTGGAAGAGTAACCAAATCCCAAGTTTGGTTCTTGATTAAAGAATCCATTTCTTCGTGCATTGCAACTTTTTGCATCTTTGAGTGTAGCTTTATAAGTTGTTGGTTTTGAGAATTTGTAAACTAATATTGATGGTTCTGCTTCTTCAACAAAGAGAAGCTCATAATCTGAATATTTAGCTGGCATCCATCTTTCCCTAGTAGATCTTCTAAATTAAGGCTCTACATTCTTAGCAAGATCATTGTTCTGTCTATGTAGTCCTTTGTGAAAATTTGTGCAATGTTCTCCATGAGTGTATTCTTAATAAACTGCACATGGGAGCTTCCTTTCCATGTTGAAGCCTTGTTACAGACATTACCATTTGTAAAATTTGACTTGGAATGCAGACCAATATCACTGGCTTCTTGAGCCTCACCGCAGCTCCTTACATAGTTCAAATTCGGGAATTCGTGAGGCAATTCCATTGCAGGGGGAGCATTTCTTGCTCATGGGTATGTGTGCCAGCTCTGTTATTGTGTGAATCTATTATGAGACAATTGCCTTCGTTCTTGTTATCACAAACCAAAGGATTGTGCGGTATTGGAAGAGAAGAAGAAATCATTGGATGAGAATTCCTTCCCCGTTGGTCAAATGAGGGTCCACATGTGTGAGCTGCTCATCGTGGCTGCTAGTGGCATGTGAAGAGCCTCCCCTATTCTTGCAATACCAAGCAATCTCTGATGTCACCATGTTCCTTTTTGGTTAGAGTTTTAGCTGAATGTATCATGCAAGCACCATCACACTGGGTGATGTGATTATAGATTCCATAGGCAGCTTGGTCAAAGTCATCAAGTTTGCCAATGTCATACTCATGGCATCCGCTATTGAGTTCACTATTGTCTATGCGATCCATTGTGCCTTGTTCCTATGCAATCACCTTGACACTAAACATGTTCTATTTCTCTATGAATGTCGAACCTAGAGCCAACTGATCTTATATTGCCTATAATTGGAGTGACTTTCCTAGAATCTGCCTCACTTATATTTGTAATTGTTGATTGGTGGTTGATCGATCAACATGGAAAAGGGGGTCTCTGTCGATATTTTTTGGACTGTACTTTCTTGTGGGTAACAGAGGACCCATTTGGCATGAATTCCATTCATTTGAGTTATCGCTATCTTGTGTTTGGAGAAGCGGATCATTATTTGGAGGGCTTCTCGTTATGGCAATCATTGGCCAAGGTTCTTGATGTTGAATTTTGTGACAGCAGGGGCGTAGGAGATAGAATAGACATGGAAATTTGGTGTGGGATTGCCTTGTGATGAGATGGGGAAAATTTTATTGCCATTGTTGACAATGTCTAGCAGAGGGACATATTCTCTGACAGTAGTCTCTTCTTGTAAATGTGGAAATGTTTTCTCATTAAAGACTACATCTTTGTTGCGAATAATTTTCTTATCAGTTAAATTCCACAATCTGAAGCCAAACTGTTCTTCTCCATAACCAAGAAATATGCAAGGCTGAGATTTTGGATTTAGCTTGCTTCTCTTCTCCTTAGGAACATGTACAAATGCCTAACAACCAAAGACCTGAAGATGTGAGTAAGAACTCTTCTTCCTTGCCATTCCTCTTCCAGAATTCCAAAGTTCAACCTTGATGAAGGACTTCGATTGATTAAATATACCGCTGTATTACATGCTTCAGCCCAAACTTGCATTTGAAAGCTTACACCGAGCTTTCTCAAGTATAGTTCTAACTGCCCCATTTTCTTGAGGGGTGTAGGGAACAACTTTCACCCTTCAAGTACCATTATCTGCACAATAGTTATCAAACTCCAGCAAACAAAATTCACCTCCATTATCCGTTTTCAGACATTTAATTTTGTGACCACATTGGTTTTCAACAAGTGCTTTGAAAACTGTGAATTTAGAAAACACTTCATATTTGCTAGTCATCATATATATACAAACTATCCTAGTACAATGATCAAGAAAGTAACAAATGTTTTGCACCTCCTGATGAACTTACCTCGGTAGAACCAAAGACATCCGAGTGCACAAGTTCCAATGGTCTAGTCTTCAGGTCATGTCCATCTTTCAAGAAGCTGACCCACTTTTGCTTGCCATAGATACAATGTTCACAAAACTCCAAATTTTCTGATTGGAGACCTGGTAGTTGATCCCTTTTAAGCATTACTTCAAGTCCTTTCTTACTCATGTGGCCTAGCCTTTGGTGTCAAAGTGCCGCATCATTACCCACAACTTTCATAGCAGCGCCTACTTCAGTAGGTCTTTCAAAGAGATATAAACTACCAACTTTATTGTCCTTGGCAATGATCATGAAACCTTTAGTTACTTTCCAAGAATCCAAATGAAAAAATGGTTGATATCCTTGTGCAAAAAGATGACTAACAGAAATAAGATTTCGCCTTAATTTGGGAACATGGGGAACATCCTTTAGCACCCATTGGCCTCCTCCTTCTAGTGGCAACATAATATCACCTTTACCAACTATCTCACAAAACTTATTGTCTCCTAGAAATACTTCTCCAAATTGTCCTTCATGATAGTTTGTAAAACAATCTGTCCAAGAAGTGGCATGAAAGGAGGCTTCGGAATCTATCACCCAAGAATCTGATTTTGTGTCACTTGTTGAATGAATTAGAATACTTTCATCCTTTTCATAGGCTTTATTTGCTTCAATATTGCACACCTTATCTTGTGCCTTCTCGTAAGCTCGACAATTTCGCTTTGAGTGGCCAGGCTTACCACAAAACCAACGCTCTCCATTTCTGCCCCTTGACCTTGATCTATTGGGTGATTTAGATTTCCTCCGATTGTAATTGTTTCCTCTATGATGAGTTCTTCCCCTTGTC
Organism: Cupressus sempervirens; assembly: GCA_028749045.1. Lineage (NCBI taxonomy): Eukaryota > Viridiplantae > Streptophyta > Pinopsida > Cupressales > Cupressaceae > Cupressus > Cupressus sempervirens. The sequence goes on from CM053786.1 coordinate 784,606,773, forward strand.
TCAGTGTTGGCCATGGTAAGAGCGCCATTGGAAGAAGTCTCTTGATTTCTTCTTCTCATATCTTTACTCAAAAGAGTGGACGCTATATCATCATAAACAAGTTTGCCTTTGGCTGAAACTGAATTGCTAATGGCTGTAACAATTCCATCCCAGCTGCTAGGAAGCAAACATAATAAGAGAACAACTTTGTTCTCATCGTCTTGTGTCATACCCACCAAATTCGCTTGGCTGATAAGAGTGTTGAACTCGTTGAGGTGATTGGGAATAATTCCACCTTCCTTCATCTTGAGTTTATACAACTTCTTCATGATGAAGACTTTGTTTGCAGCCGATGCCTTTGCATTCATGCCTGCAAGCTTATCCTGTACATCTTTGGTGGTATTCTCATGTATGACATTAAAGAGAACGTTATTTGCAAGCATCAAGAAAAATTGATGCTTTTGCTTTCTTGTCTAAAATCTCCCAATTTTCATCTGTCATAGACGCTGGTTTCTTTGCCTTTCGTTCCAGCCTGAGAGAAAGATCTTGTTTAATTAACAACGACTCCATCTGCACCTTCCAAAGACTGCAATTTTGCCCTGCAATTTTCTCTACTTTCGCATCCTCCATCTTGTTGAAAGTAGCTTCATTAGAAGTGCAGTTCATATTATATTAAATATATGTATCGGAAAAACTGTCATATATATATATATATATATATATATATATATATATATATATAATTTCTGATATATATAGATACACACACACAGAGACACAGACACACACATACTTATGATATAACATGCAATTTTAATCACCAATATTAAATGAGGATCTGAGATTATCATTATCGGGCACGTTGACTAATCTGAAGTTATCATGCACCATTCATATCATTCTGGGCATCGTCGGCATTAACTCTTAAGTGTGGCATGGGTTGTGTCCACGTAGGGACATGACCCTACGTGGCTACAAGCCACGTAGAGTCATGTCTCTACGTAGACATGACCCTACCCAAGATATAAGTCAAGAATTGCTGAGGTGAGAAAAGGCACCAAATGCAATAACGTGCATAGTATCATCTACAGCAGTTATATACCTGCCATACTTAACAGTAATATGGAACATCTGCTGCTAACATCAGCAGTATAAAGTCTGATTTATATATTTCATAATTATTCAGAGAATATAGTTTTCTATCAGATTATATCTGAACATTTGTATACCTCTATCAGAGATCCAAATACATTTACATGGTATTAAAGCCTAACTGATAGAGTATCACAGTCAGTCACATTCAGATTTATATCTAGTAAATCATTTTCAATCTGAAACTATGGTGAATCATGTAAGATTAGAAGACAGACTTGAAGGGGCCTCCAACTTTGCATCATGGAAAATACAAGTAATAATCATTCTTTGAGAAATGGAATTAGAAGGATACACAGAGGAAGATAAGTCTATGCCTGAGAATGATCCGGACAAAACATCCTGTAAAAGACATAATAATAAAGCTATGAAGATCATTATAGATTCCGTCAAAGATCATATACTGCCATCAATATCAAGCCTAAAAATAGCACATGAGATGTTCACCACTATTAAGAATACATTTGAAATTAATAACAGCAGCATACTGCTAATCTTGAAGCAACAACTACTATACATCAAAATGAATAATGGAGAGTCTATTATGTCATATTTTTTAAGAATTACAGAATTGAAAGATCAACTTGCTATCATTGGAATTCGAGTAGACAATAAAGAGTTGCTCTAAAAGGTTTACCTTTATCTTGGGAAACCTTTATTCGTGGATTAAGTGCTCGACCTGAACTACCAAATTTTGAGCAACTCAAAAATGAATGCAGTCAAAAGGAGTCGAGACTAATCTCAAGAGGAATCAGCCCACATCAAGAGGGGGAAATTCTAGCACTTCAAACTAATGCAAACAATAAAGGAAAGAAAGGTAAATTCAAATGAAAAAGAAAGGAATTTAGCAAAACAACAATGAATTTAACAAAACATACAAGAAAAGAGATTGGTCTAAAGTACAATGCTTCAAATGTGACAAATGTGGTCAGACTCATAAAGTCTGTTCGGAACGGAAGAAAATTCAAGCAGCCCTAGCAAAAGTTAAGGATGAAAAAGATGAAAATTTAGCGTTCTTTTTAGCCCTCTCAAGTGAACTGAACTCCAACAAAACTACATGGATTATAAACAGTGGAGCATCTCGTCATATAACAGGTTTTAAAAACAAATTCGAAATCTTTAAAGAATACTCCTCTGAAGAAGTAAATATTGGGGATAATTCTACATATCTGGTAAAAGGGATTGGATCATGTTCAATACAACTAAAATCATGAATCACTCTTCAACTAAAGAATGTATTGTTTGTACTTGGCATAAAAAGAAACTTGGTCTCAATCTCTGGCCTCGTAGATTAAGGGTATCGAATCACATTTCAAGAGGATAAAGTACTATTCTGGCCCAAGAACTCCAACATTAAGACTGCAATAACCATTGGCTTCAAAGAAGGAAGCCTGTACAAACTTTGTAACTTTCAAAATCTAGCTCTAAATCATTTTCCGTGCCTTACCATTCATAGGAAAAATAGTAATCGAGTTACCTAGTTTAAAACCTGATCATTCCGGAACTTGCAAAGGATGTGCATTAGGTAAAAATACAAAAGGGTCCTTTCCCAAAAGTGAACATAAATCCAAAGTTGTACTTGAACTTATTCACATTGACCTGTGTGGTCCAATGTCAGTACCTTCTCTAAACGGATGTTTGTACCATTTAATTTTTATAGATGACTTCTCTAGGAAAACATGGATTTACTTCCTTAAACTTAAGGAATCAAATGAAGTGCTATCCAAATTCAAAGAGTTTAAAGCCCTAGTTGAAAATCAATTTGGAAAGAAAATCAAAATTTTAAGATCCAACAATGGAGGTGAATATATTTTGGAAAACTTTAAAAAGTTCTACATCTCAGTTGGGATTAAGAGGGAATCTTCTGTACTATGTATTTCAAAATAGTTAATGGTGATATGATTATCCTTGTATTATATGTTGATGACTTACTAATAATAAGCGAATAACATCTTATTGCAAAATGCAAATAAGATTTGGTAGCTGAATTCGACATGAAAGATCTAGGACTTCTTCACTACTTCCTAGGCCTAGAAGTATGGCAAAAGAAGAACTACATCTTTCTAAATCAAGGAAAATACACAGTTGACATTTTGAGAAAGTTTGGGATGATGGACTGCAAACCCTTAGGTATTCCTATGGAAACAAATCTACACAAACTGAAGAATGATGGATTCGAATCAGAACCCACTAATCCTACTTACTATCAGCAAATTATTGGATCACTGATGTACTTGGTGAACACCCGTCCTGATATTTGTTACACAACTAATGCCTTAAGTCAAATCATGTGTGAGCCAAAGAAGATCCATCTCATGGCAGCCAAACACATCTTACAATTCTTACATGGTACTATTGAACTAGGTCTCAAGTATGATCAAGTTGAGATTAATCTTCATGGATATTCTGATTCTGATTGGGCCAACAACTCTACTAATTGTAAAAGTACTACAGGATGTTGTTTCAGTCTTGGTTCAGCAATGATCTCTTGGTTTAGCAGAAAACAATCATTAGTCGCCTTAAGTTTCACTGAGGTAGAATACATAGCCTCTTCCATGGGAGCTAGAGATACAGCGTGGTTAAGAAAATTGCTAGTTGGATTGTTCGGGAAACCCTTGAAACCAATGGTTATGCATTGCTACAATCAAAGCTGTATCAAGTTGTCTGTGAATCCAGTTTTCCACAATCAATCAAATCATAATGAAATCCCTTATCATTATGTCAGAGATATGGTAGATCGAGATGTACTCAAGCTAGAATACGTAAGCACAAATGAACAAACAACTGATATGCTCTCTAAACCTCTTTTGAAACTTAAATTAAAGTATTTCAGAGGTAAACTTGGGATGGTTCAACTATAATAACTACTGAAATCAAATTTCAGTTCTTCTAATATATATGTATATTCATATTAATTATTGATGAAAATGTTACTATCTTATAGTTGCATGTGGTATGTCATGAAAGGCGGTGATCTTTCATTGAGATATGTAAACAAAAGGTAACCATTATAAGGTGATGATCTTATAAATGGTAGACCTGTTATCACGACAGATTTAAAGTGTTGTTCCAGACTGCCGGAAGTCATGATAATGAACGTATTATGATCAGACTTCATTAAGTTGTTGTCCTGGAGTGCCGGAGATCATAATACTTGTCATGATAGAGTTGATGACATTGTGATTTTTGTTATCTGATAGACTATTTTAATTTGCTGTCGTGGAGTGCGGGAAATCAGATAACTTACTCACTTGATAGGTATCAATGAAGTTGATACTAGTATGAGAAACTTTGACGTCTCGCTTCTCCCTTGCTAAGAGGGAGTGTTGAAAGTAGCTTCAGTAGAAGTGAAGTTCATATTACATTAAATATATGTATTGGAAAAACTCTCATATATATATATATATATATATATATATATATATAGACACACACACACACATGTTCATACATATATTTAATCTTCAGATTATATCTCTGATGTATATATATATATATATATATATATATATATATATATATATATATATATATATATATATATATATATATAGACACACACACACACATGTTCATACATATATTTAATCTTCAGATTATATCTCTGATGTATAAACATGTGTGTGTGTGTGTCTATATATATATATATATATATATATATATATATATATATAACATGCAATTATAATCACTGATATTAAATGAGGATCTGAAATTATCATTATCGGGCACCTTGACTAATCTGAAGTTATTGTGCACCATTCATATTAGGGCACCTTGACTAATCTGAAGTTATTGTGCACCATTCATATTATTCTGGGCATCGTCGGCATTAACTCTTAAGTGTGGCACGGGTTGTGTCCACGTAGGGACATGACCCTACCCAAGATATAAGTCAAGAATTGCTGAGGTGAGAAAAGGCACCAAAAACAATAATGTGCATAGTATCATCTACGGCAGTTATATACCTGCCATACTTGACAATAAGGAACATCTGCTGCTAACATCAGCAGTATAAATTCTGATTTATATATATCATAATTATTCAGAGAATATAGTCTTCAATCAGATTATATCTGAACATTTGTATACCTCTATCAGAGATCCGAATACATTTACACATCTTTCCGGAAATTCAACACCGATTTCCAATTTAGCACAGCCTGTGCTCTGACACCAATTGAAAGGATTTGAAAGTGAAAAGAAAACAGCAGATGTAAACGAATAGACAAGAGAAACCACAAATAAACACAACACAAAATTTATTGTGGTTCACCACAAATTGTGGCTACGTACACACTGAGCAAAGTATCGTATTGATTAAAAAAGGTTGATTACAATGATGGAGAAGCAACATATTTATAGATATCAATTACATAACCATATTGAAGAGTCTTCGAAAATGAAGAGTCACACAATTGGAGGGAAACCAATTGTGACTGTTGGCCTTCACATTAACAATAATTAGGCTATCAGGTCCCTAAAGGTTGTTTTCCTCTTCTCTCTATTAGTTGAATAAGATCTGACTCCATGGATTAGATAATTGAGTGCCTAAAGTTCTCTGTCCTCCCATCCCTATCAGTCCAGGACTTCACCTGGCCACGTCTCATATATAAAGTTAACTACAATTCTTTTTGGATATATTTTTCATTTCTTTCTCACTAGTGAGACTTACTGCATCGGGCATTGTTCTATAACTGTGGTTTGTATAAACCAAATTTTCCTGTTTGAGGATACTTGGGAATTAAATTTAATTTTCTGTAATGAATTCTCTTTGATTGCCAACTTTAACTCATTGCTTTACTTGAAGAGCTACATTAGAACTGTTGCAGCTTTTGATATTTAATGTTGGTATCTGTTGGTCTTTTGTAGAGATCACAGTGGGACTCTTGGGAGGCTCTTCTGAAAATCTTATTTTCTGATAATCATATAGTTTGAGTTAGTAGTTATTAAAGTCTGTCAAAGATCCTCTTTCAGGTTATGTGTGAAGTTAGGATATGCCTCTGTAATTATTAATTATCTCCTTCAACCTCAAACATTAGTCCATCACAGATTTTTGGGTGGTGTGTCCTAAGATTCGATAAACCCTAATGTTGTCAAGAGTAGTGTGATGAGCTGTTGCCATCAGTATTTAAGTCTATTTTGTTTATATATCTCACTCCTCTCTCACACACATTTATTTATTTCCTACATTTGACTTCATAAGTGTAAACTTATTTGGAATTTCAAATCACTCTAGTCTAAAGAGACATTTTGAGCATGTATTTATCAATTGCTTTGCAAAGGTTATAATTTCAAGCATTTAATGGTGAATGAATCTTGTAATACCATTCCGTACTTTATAGGTCAATGCCTTTGTTTGTTCGTAGGCCAATAAATCTCAAATTTCTCTAAAGAGACATATTTAGCTTGTAATTATGAATGACAGTTGCTATTTTCTCTACAAAATGTCTAAGACATCATAGCATACATAATTGCTATTTCCTGAACTAAGGTGCTAATAATTCTTCTGAGTAAAAATCTGGTATATAGTTATCATAACCTAAGTTACCGATGCTGGTTCTGATGCTGATGTGGATGCGGGGTGCTGATGCGTGATTTTTTTTTTTTGGGATTTTGGATGCGTTTGGGTGCGTCCATATATATATATTATATATATTTAGAATTGACAGTTTGCTGCTCGTTAAGGTCAGACAATTAATTACAGATTTATCTCTATGTTTAGCCCTGCGAATCAGTACTGCCATCATCTATTAAATAGATGGAGGTTGCTTCAGAATTCTTATACATAGCTATTTTGTTATGAATAACCTTCCGTCGATCGAAAGAAACATTATAGATATTTTTATACAGATGCTCTCCTGATGCGCTGCTCTTGGACGCATCCTATGTGCATCCATAGGCGCTGGAAGAGCTTCCTGTGCGCATCTGTGCAGCACTGAAACACATCCGCGCATCCTTAAGCATCCGCACCAGCATCCAAGGAATTCCTGAACACATCGGTAACTAAGATCATAACAAGCATCTAATGGTAATAATATTAAGTACATTTTTTCTATTAGTTATTGCTGAAAGAATGAATTCTGTAATAAACCTTTGCCCTTTATATCTCAATGGTGTTGTTTGGTCCATTTGTAGTTAAGTAATTTTCTGATTACTCCACATTTTGACTATACAGCACAAAGGGTGTCACATTTTTTAATATGGTAGTAATGTCACTATCTGAATAAAGATTGGAAAGGAAGTTATAGTAGGTTCTATACAAAAATAGTTTATTAAATTATTTAACTCTTGAAGCTCTCATAGTGTGCATGTTTGTGATAGTTTTCCTTCTGGATAATTTTTTATTGTTATTAGCCCCAACATTTTCAGTTCCTCTTTGGACTCTTCTTCACGGAAAACCTGTAATACTGAATGCAGAAGAGAAATTAATGCGAAAATCCCTTTGACATTTTGGCTTTACTGCTGACAAATTTAGTACCATAAACTCCAAAGACTTTGCAAAACATTGTAAGCTCCTTATTTGCTGCCTTGCTCCCAATGGAGCAGTGTACTCGAATGAATTTCATGTTTTCAAATGGAAATGCAAGAAAACCAGCACCACATGATTCTTTTTCTAATGAAAGTTCGCACTGAGGGCAATAGGAAATGCAAAATGTGGGTATTGGGATCGATATCCTCTACACTGTCACCCTATCCTCATCTTGATGTGGATGAATTCTCTAGGGAATTGAGGATAGGGGATTTATCCTTGTGGAATAGGGATGCTAAGCTTTATGGTTTGCTATAATTGAATAGCGACCTCTTTCATACAACTCATCCTATGGTTTTGTTAGAATGTGAGGTTGATGATATATTTGCTATTGTCATTAATGGTTGTCATTGATGTCAACATTATCAATACATAGAGGAGATTCATTTATGATTATTTTACTGTATCAGTTAATGTGTACTGATAGCCTTGGTGTATCAGTAAGTGTTCTCACCAAAGGATGTGTTTTAAATATTTATCCTTATCTGTTTTGGTGTTGGAGCTATTTAGTGTGCAACATATGGTGGATCGATTATTTCGGTTTGATCCTACTTGGAGCGTGTTCATTTATGATTTGATCCCAACAATTACTGCGTAATACATTGTTCATATCTGTTGGAATTGAAAGTCTCAGAGATGGTGTTGTGTGTTGCAATGCACGAGGCATGTTGTATGGAGCAAGGTGGTCCACATTCCATTCCTTTACCACCGAGGCAGTGTTGCAATGCGACCTATTTCAAATCAATTAAGGGCGACATGGTCGTGGGCATCAAGCAGTATAAGAAGAGCGATGATTTCAATTGTTTGCAAGGAGATGCATTATGCTTGTATGCGAGTAATATGCACAGTGAGTGTGAATCTGTCAAGGCAGAATCTGTGTATTAAAGTTGATGCAATCGATAGCAGATTGTAATATCTTTTCTATATAATAGAGTGTTGGTGACAGTGAGTGTAGTGGTGGATTTAATTCTCATTTCTTATATTTTGGATGTAAATCTGATTGTTTTGGCTGTGGGTCTATCCATATTGGCATTGAGCCATATTTGTATCTTTGGCTAGTTAGCTCAATCGACAGTGAGCCTATCCATATTAGCACTAAGCCATATTTGTTTCGCTGGGTAGTTAACTCAATCGACAATGACCAACTGGTAGTGAGCCAAACAACAATGAGCAAAATCAAAAGTGAGCTATTTACAAAAGTCACCTTAGCTAGTGATCTTTTCATGAGAATTAGTGTCTGCGTGGTTTCCCCTAGTTTAGGTTTCCATGTAAATTCTGGTGGTCTTTGTGTCCGTGTTTCTGTGCTTTAATGTTTACATCTGCTGTGAATGGTTGCTATGTTTAGCAAGAGATCAAAAGTTGATATTGATATTTTTGAAGCAGATGTCACATTCAGAGAGATGAAGACAATCTAGGCAAGTTTGACAACAAAGATGATGAAAGAATATTTTTGTGATATTTCGCCAAGAGCAAAGTGTACTGGTGTTACAACAAGAGGCTGAACAAGATAGGTGAAAGTGCTAATGTGAGGGTTGATGAAAATTTTCAGACGACACTTGAGAAACACTTTTGAGTGTGAATCTGATACGAAGGAGAAAGAAAAGGAGGACAAGACAGAAGAAGAAACAAGGCAGACTTCAACATCTACAACTAAGATGCCAAGGAATGTTTAGAGAAATCATTTTGAGAATCAGATTATTGGAGACAAAAATAGAGGAGTTGTTACTAGAAGTAGAGCAACACAAGAATAAGTTTTGTTGTGTTTACTTCTTGAAATAGAGCCTAAACTACCAAGCAGCATGTAATGATCAAAACTGGGTTAGAGAAATAAAGGAAGAATTAGATCAGATTGAAAATAATTAGACTTGGGAGCTTGTATCCAGATTGTCAGACAAGAATGTGATTAGTACGAAATGGGTTTACTGAAACAAACTAGATGAGAATGGAAAGGTGATAAGGAATACGGCAAGATTGGTTTGCAAAGGTTACGCTCAGATCTAAGTTACTGGTACTTCTGAATTTTTTTTCAAATGCTGATATGGTACATATCAAAATCGGATACGTTGAAAATCACTGTGGAATCGGATAGGGTTCGATTTTTCAAACCTGGAAATGTATGTGATTTTTGCAATAGGTATCCAAATGATTTTATGCTGACTTAGCGATTTTATTTCGAATTTGAATGTTGACGTGGCGGAATCTCTCAAGGCTCTCATTTCTTTCCACCACAAACACAAACCCTCCCAATCGGAAACAGAAATGCCTGCAGACCACAGTTTCAAATCCACTGCAAGTGCAGACATTCGTCTTCAGATAAACCTGTGCCTAAAGCAGCAACCTGTGAGACCCAGTTGCGTTGATGGAGGAACCTGCGGCCATCGGCTATGATTGAATTTTTTATTAAAGTTTTAAAATGCTAATGTTACGAGGATATTTCGTATGGTTTACATTTTAAAAAATTTAATAAGTATTAAACTAAAATGTAATTAGTAAATAGATGTTACCGGAATAATATTTAGGATGATACTTAAACTTTAAAATAATATTAAACTTTGAATAGTAAAAACATGATTAAAATTTAGGATAATAGTTAAACTTTAAAAAATATATAGAATAGTATTATTGAACTTTAAAATTATAATAATTATAGCATTGAGTTTTAAAATAATAATTTTTTATTAGAGTGATAATAGTATTAAATTCAAAAATAATAGATATATTTATAATAGTAGTGTATACAATGTTATAAGTTCTTAAAGTTTCTTAAACATTTAAAGTCTAACTTGTAAGTTTTTTAATATATTTATGGTAATTCTAATTTTTGTTTAATATATTGTTATCTTTATCCTAAATTTAATTTCTCTTTCTATTTTTCAGGCTATATACATGCATACATATATATTATTGAATTACATATGTTTTTTTGTATGGATGTACCTAGACGTACCCAAAGCCCCCTCCCAATAAATTGGTGTACCCATGTACCGTACCCACGTATCCGTACCTGTACCAGCAACTTAGACTCAGATTGAATGAATTGTTTTTTATGAGACTTATGGCCCTGTTTCCCGGATGAAAGCAATTAGGATATTTTTGGCATATGCAACATTTAATGATTTCAAGGTCTATTGGATGGATGTCAAGTCAGCAATAATGAATGGAGAGTTGAAGGAGAAAGTTTACATTGAACAACAGGAAGGTTTCAGATTAGAAAATGATTCAGATGTTGTGTGCAGATTGAAGAAGGGATTGTATGGATTCAAGTAGACGCTCAGGGCGTAGTATGTCAAATTGGATAAGTACATCGTTGCATTAAATTTCAAGGAAGGATTGACAAACAACAATTAGTAGTACAAGATATATTTAGATCAGATCCGGATTGCTGTGGTTTGTTGATGACATAATTTTTGGAGGAAAAGATGATTTATGTAGGAGATTCACAGAAGAAATTTGAGATGTCAATAATTGTTGATCTGAGTTTCTTTCTTTTATTGCAAGTTAATTAGAATAGTAAAGACATTTTCATGTCTTAGTCCAAGTATGTGAAAGAATTGTTGAATAAATTTTGGTTTAGAGAACTCAAAACTGTTATGTGCACCTATTTGTTGGCATAACTGATGCAAATTGTGTTGAAGATCTATGTGTTGAATTAGAGTGCGTGGTTGGTATCGGAACCTTAGAGATGTCTCTAGATGTATGTATGATTTCATGTACTGCACACAAGTATGGAGAAAGTTATGATAGATTGAAGTGTGACAATATAACTAGGTTGAACCGTTAGTGATTGACAGTGAATGATTTGATTGGTCTATCAAATCTAAGGTGGTCCATGTTGTAATTCTGGATTTGTGATTTATACTCAGTTATGTGATGAGTGTTACAGTTGCACATGATTTGGTTTATAGGAAGACATGTTGTGGATCGGTTAAAGTACTTTTCGGAGAAAATGCAAGAATACTTAGAAAAGGTTATGTTTGATCTTTAACCTGTACTATGTGGGCTGATTCCAACAAATCTTTCGCGATGTAAAGTTAATAGATGATGTGGCATAAATGGGTTAGTAGGAATTGGTCATACATTGGTCCTTGTGATTGAATTTTTTGATATCATGTATGTTCATTGGAAAAAGTGCATAAGGCCAAATGCCCTTTGTTGAATCAATGTGCGATTTAAATTAGTGATTTTGTGGATTTGGTAAAGGATGGATTAGGATTTGGTAATATGTTTTGCGGTGCCTAAGGTGAAATTCAATTGTAGAACGTTTTGGTTAAGGCGGTGGCCGCCTTAGAGTTTGTAAAGTGATTTATATGAGATAGTATTGTAGTTGTAAGTGTGTTGGTCATGAATGGTATGTGGGATCAAGCCAGTAGTTGAGTTCCTGCAATCAGAAGCAAATGCTGAGCTGAATTGGATCTGTACAAGCAATCAAGAAGTGCTATACCTAGATCACATTCCCCGTTGAATACTAACAGGCTCTCAAGTCTAAATCCCTTAACCATATCACTCTTAACACAGTGAGCAGGATCCAGACAGGTCTGGAGATTAATCCCATTAATTGGGTGGCTCATTAGCTTGAGTTAGAAATCCTCCAACAAGGTTACTCCTAATAGGGCTAAAGGCAAATCCCTTAACTTGGTGACTCCTAGTAGGGTTTGCTCCTATCAAGGCATTATTTTAAGCTCCTAATAGGGCTAAGCCTTTAACCTGACACATTTCAAAAGAGTGCAAATATTTGTGGGTACTAATTCCCACCGTGGTTTTTCAAGGGTTTCCATGTGAAAAATATTGGTTTCTTTGTGTTACTTGTGTAGATGTTCTATTAGCTGTCTTATTTATAGTTTCACAAGTGTACGTTGCATGCATCTGGTGAATGGTTGAAGGTTTAAGGTCCATTTTGTTTGATCTTAATTTGATAAGTGGTTAAAGATTTTGAATATGAGAGATTTTTGATTCACCCCCCTTGTAATCTTGGACCTTAATATTAACACTATTGTTACTAGATGCAATGGACTAAGGATGATAAATCACTGAATGTTGATGCAAGGGGATGATGAATCACTAAATGTTGATGCAAGCAAGTCTAGATCAATGATTGGAGGATTATTGTATCTGATTGCTACTAGACCAGATGTCATGTATGCAATATGTTTAGTAGCCATATTCTAGCAAGAATGGAAAGAATCACATGTTATGGCGGTGAAGAGGATTTTTGAATATCTGAAAGGAATAGAAGAACTTGGATCATGGTATCCAAAAGGATAAGATTTCATGCTAAGAACTTAAACAAATGCAGATTGGGCAGGTTGCTTGGATAAACGAAGAAGTACTAGAGGTGGAGCTTACTTTTTGGCTCCCGATTAGTTGCTTGGTCAAGCAAGAAGCAAGATTTTGTAACTTTATCAACTACTGAATCGGAACACATTATAGTTGCCTCATGTTGTACTGTAGTATTATGGATGAAACAAACTTTGAAGGATATAGGACCAATTCGATTATGTATGATAATATCACTGTTATAAATATTTCAAAGAATTCAATATAGTATTCCAAAAAAAGCAATCTATCAGATATCACTTCATAAGAGAGAAGGTATTGAAAGGTGAAGTTAAGCTTGAGTATGTACCTACAATGGAGCAAATTGCATATTTATTCATAAAACCTTTGTGCAAGGATGCTTTTGCGTATCTTAGGGGGAAGCTAGGGATTTTGCCCCTTCCTAGCATTCATTAAATGCATCGGTGTGTGCATTGATCCAATGAATTGCATGCTTATCCTTTACTAGATCAATGCTTGGCCTCTTCCTCTCAAAGGAAGTAGAGTAAGTTTGTACGAGGGAGTCGTTGGTCCTTTTGTCATTGTTGTCAAAGCTTTGAGTATTTTAGGGGGAAGCTAGGGATTTTGCCCCTTCCTAGCATTCATTAAATGCATTGGTGTGTGCATTGATTCAATGAATTGCATGCTTATCCTTTACTAGATCAATACTTGGCGTCTTCTTCTCAAAGGGAGCAGAGTAAGTTTGTACGAGGGAGCCGTTGGTCCTTTTGTCACTGTTGTCAAAGGGGAAGAAGAATCAATGATAGTGATGAGCTTTGATGTTGATATCTTTGCTTGTGTGCTTTGTTAATGTTGTCATCAGTGGCAAAGGGGGGAATTGTTAGAATGTGAGGTTATCGCTATTCATGTTGTTACTATTAATAGTTGTCATTGATGTCAACATATCTGATGCATAGAGATTCATTCACGATGTGGTTATTTTTTTGTATGAGTTGATGTGTATTGATAGCCTTGCCGTATCAATAGGTGTGCTCACTGAAGGATCTTCTTTAAATGTTTATCAATAGATAAAAAGTTGGTATTGATATCATTTATGAGTTTACCGACAAAGTAAAAGTTTTAGAAAGTTTTTTGGAATAACTGATTCACCCCCCCAACCAGTTATTATATATGTTCAACAATTTCCTTACCTAATTTGATTCAATGTTTGAGTTAATCCACAATTGGCAATGTCTTGCTTCAACTTTCATCTTTGGGTTTACATGTAATCCCTATGTTTGTTAATCAAATATGGAGGCACCCCATGTTTGCTAATTGGTTGGGAATGCAGGTGCTCCTCTCTTTGTTTGTTTGGTAAGGGTTTAGGTGCCCCCCTCATTACCAACCAATCACGAGTGTAATAGCTCCCCTTCTTGTAGCCTTTGAATTCTTTATTTTTGTTGCCTTTCTCGTCTTTCTATTGTACTGTTGTTTTATGAACAATTTTCAAAAGAAGATAGGAAATTGGAAAATAGAAGGGTCAAGTATTTGGATCTTTGGGGGATTTAGTTGTTATATAGGATCAAAGGAAAATAGAGGTAAGTATAGCTCTAAGAAGACCAATTTGTATGGTTTGTTGGGTTAAAAATACCAACAGTTTTATTTAGTTAATGTATATGACCCAAAGAGCACATTGGGAAAAAAGGAACTTCAGAAAGAGATAGAATCATTTTTCAATAACAATAAGACTTGTAATTTTATCATTGGAGGTGACTTCAATGCAATTACAAATATTAGTGAGAACAGTGGATGAATATTACGGGAACCACAATAATTTATAGATTTTAGAGTATGGATAGTTAAGAATGGCGTGATCATGGATATCAAAACAAATAATGGTACCTTCACATGGACCAATAGAAGAAAACTCTTTAGTGACATTATTGAAAAGTAGGATAGATTCACATTTGAGAAGATTATAAGAACATTCAATTTGACCTTTATTGCCTCTATTATAATGGCTTTAGGTTCAAATCATTTCTTCGTTAAATTAGAAATCATGGAAGAAGCTAAACCATTTAGAATTCCCGTCATATTTGAAAATATGTGGTACCAAGATGATAACTTCTTTAAACTCTTTGAACAATGATTAAAAGAGAAAAATCCTAAAAGATCCAAGATGTTATGTTTCGTATCAAAAATAAAATAATTTAAAAATAAGTTTCTGAAATGGAATAAAGACCACTTAAAAATATCTTCACTCAAAAATTGGAAATTGAGTTAGAAATAGAAACTATAAATGAAAAAGTAATCCTGGAAGGGGTGGATAACGAAAATTTCTTAAAAGAAAAGAACTTCAGAAAGAGGAAGAAATATCAACCAAAGAAGAATTTTTTGGAAACAAAAATCTAGGGAAACTTAGTTTTTGGAAGGGGATAAAAATACACAAAAAAATAATAATAGTACCAAGTAGAGAAGAAATATAAATAGAATCCTTAAAATTAAAAATGAGAATGGTAAAATCATAGAGGAACCTACGTAATTAGCTAAATAATCTTTTGAATTCTATAAACACACTTTAAATAATTGGGAGACCTCAAACCTTAAAAACCAACTACTACTGTTGAACAATATCCCAAAAATGATAATAGATGAAGATAACAAGAGTTTAGTCAAAGAATTCACTCTAGAAGAAATTAAATTAGCTCTATTTCAATTACATCTTGACAAAGCTCCAAGACAGGATGGATTCACTAATTTTTTTAATCCAAAATTGTGGCATTATTGGAATGATCTATGGGTATTTTTTTTAATTAGTAAGAGGCCAAAGCCAAAATTCATTATTATTATGTGATTTGATTAATAATTATTATTTATAAAGCTTATGTAGAGTTGAACACAAGACCTCTCGGATAAGAGGCTTGCAATTTACCATTGTGTTGTAGGCTCTTGCCTGACCTATGGGTAGCTATTGAAAATATGAGTAAAGAAAGTATTTCATTGACAAAAATAGATAAAACCTTTATTACATTTACTCATGAAAAGAAAAAATACAAGAAATGGGTGATTTTAGACCCCTTTCTTTATCTAAAACCATTTACAAAATCTTATCTAAAGCCTTAGCAAACAAATTAAAGAAACTTCTACCATGAATAATAGCAGAAGAATAAATAAGGTTTGTCCTTGGTAGATCTATCGTTGACAATATTATAATAATTCAAGAATTGTTACATTATGCTAAAAAATAAACCTAGTGTGCTAATTAAAATAAATATTCAAAAAGCATATGACAAAGTAGAATAGAGGTTCTTATGCAAACATTTGGAAAAATTTGGATTTACTCAGCAATGGTTCAATCTAATATTTAGCTGTAAGAATTTGCCTTAGGGAAAAATTCACCCAAGACCAAGAAGCACAATAACTAGCACAAATAGACCAACAGAGTATGATTAGAATAACAATATGATATTCAATTCATTGTATAATACACTAGAGGTGCTTGTATATAAAGGCCTCTATGATGCATCTAGAATGTCTAGGAGTTAGCAATATGATAAGCTCCACAACTAAGCACATGTCCACCAGGAACGGGTTATCCTCCATTAAGCATAGGAGTTAGTGCAATGATGAGATGATAAGCCTACAAAGGTGTGTCACATACAATTATGTTGTCAACACCATGTGCTAAATTGAGAGTGCGAACAACTGTGTTGTCTACATGACAACTCAATTGATTATGCAGACACCAATGATGTAGACACCATGTGCTAAATTGGAGTTGCTTACTATTGTGTTGTCAACAAGACAACTCATATGAGTACACAAACTCTTAAGTGTCTAACCTAAGAAATAATAAAATAATGCATTTATCCTAAGTAAACTTAAGTAAAGTGTAAATAATAATTATTTACACTAACACCCCACCTTAAGTGCAACTTAGGGGAATACACTTAAGCTCACAAAAGCTATGATGAAATGCATAATGGGTCCCAACTACTAGGCCATGTTAGGTACCCAAGTGCAAATGCAATGCTGAAATGCAATGAAATCTCTTTGCAAATGGAAAAAGAAGGAAAACCTCATGGGAAAAACCCTCCTCCAAAAAGAGAGAAAAGTACAAGAAAGAAAGATGCATGAATGGATGGAGTAATCAGGACCCCCCCATTATGACATACATCATGCATATACAATAGAGAATCCCTCAATGAAATCCCCCCCTTAGTGAAGGATCTCCGAATGATAAGTGTCTGAAGACAGAAGAAAATCCAATGCCGACAAACAACGTTCTTCCCTTGAGGAAGAAGATACACCAAGTATAGGTGCAAATATGCTTCCCACTGTGGATAGGAAAATGGAAGAGGGATCCAAATGTAGTATGCAGTGGATGCTGCCTTTGAAGTCTGCTCAAATGTTGACAAGTCCTTGATGAATGAAGATGCCACAAACCATTCTGATGGATGCCCAAAAGACGGTGGCAAGCAAAGTAACATGTCCATGCATGAGGCTGAATCAAACTCCAAAGACGATGAAGCATCCGAATAGGAAAATGTAGGAAGAGAAGCAATGTCGTCTCTCTTCAATGACATAGGCACACCTGTGAAAGAAGCTCCTTGATGACTGCAGAAGCTGCACCATGAAAGCTGAATGATTACCCTCCGTGTGGGAAGAAATGGTGCCATAGGTGTGATAGAGAACGCTCCCCAACTGATAGGAAGAATCCTCAGAAAATATGATGTCTGAGGAAACTGAAAGACAATCTCCAAAGACTTATATGACTCCTCATAAGTGAAAGAGTTCTTCTCCATCTGCTGTAAAGAATCCACAATCATGTCAGAACAATCAAGTGATTGAGGGTCAGAGTGTGCCCTCACAATGAGTGAAAAAGTTTCCTCAACAAAGAGAAGATTGATGTCATCGATGATGTCTCCCACATCTTCAATGTGAGACTCCACGAACAACCTTGCAATGTTTGGAAGGAAGTCATCCCATGAAGTTGAAGTAGGAAGACATGGTAAATCATACTGCACTGAATTTGGAGCATCTGTGGTTGGAAGCAACGGTAGCATCAGGAGGTGGGATCTCATCTAGAGTTGGAGGTACTATAACTGGAGTGACTGAAGATAGAATGTCTTCTAGAAATGGAGGGACTCGATATGCTTCCCAAAGAGCCATTCAAACGTCATGAGGAAAACTTGCCATTCTAAGAGGAGCAAAATTTTTCTCACTCATACTCATACAGAAAGAGAATAAGTGTAGAAAGATGTCTCCAAGTAGGATTAGGTGGCAATATCTTTGAGGAGAGACAAGGAAACTCTTCCTGATGTTCTCTTAGATGATTAAGCATCAAAGCACTCCATTTGTGATAGTTCCTCGTTATCAACTTCGGTCTTAAACCAGATTGACATATGTGACAAGACTCCATGAGATCAATCAATGAACCCCCCAAAATGCAAAAATAAGCAATCAACCCCCCCTAATGTATGATTTGGCACTTTATAGTTAGTGTGTTTACAATAGGCCACTTTTTCAATTTTGACCTTAGTGGACTTCTGATTTTCAGTTTACAACCTCCTTTTATAGTTCAAATCTAGAACTTTTACAATGTAGCTCAAAATTACAATAATTTTGAAGCAATACAATGCAAAGAAAGGACCTATTTCTGAAAGTGATAATTCTGTCCGCACAAGCCTATAATCTGATTGCAGATCTGGAAAGTAGACGAAAAATTACACACTTTAAAAAAAAAAGAACTTCTTTTGGAGTCCAGATGAGCCCGTACGGAGCGTTTGAAGTTGCAAAATGCAGGATTGGATAGGTACAATCACCAAAAACTGCAATTTCTGACAAATCCGTGCACCAAAACTAGAAAATAACTGCACTACTAAAAAGTTCAAGAAATTCTACTCAAATATATAAAAAAATATTGCACCTAATTTGGAGTTCGGATGACTGAGTTATGGCCTCCCAAAGTCGGACTGTCAAATCAAAACTGAATCTGGAGAGGGGTTTGGGCAGCAAATTGCAAGGTTAAATTTGACGTCCAAACGATCGTCGCAGCAGTTCAATTTGCCTTCGGATGACCATCAAATTTAATGACGGGTTCTGCTGATGCCAGCAAAAAATTGGCCTCCTTGGATGACGTGGCAGATGACGTCAGCAATTGTGTGGATAGGACCACGTAGCAGTGTACAAACTCCTGCGTGGCATGTACGGAGTGCTGACTCGACAGGTGACTTGTCCTTGCTGACGTGGCCCTACGAATGTCAAAGGCTGACGTGTCATGACACAAGAGTTGAAGTGGCATTCGTTGATGTGGCCATGTGGCGGGTCTGGCCCACTGATTGGACTATCCGATATGGCATTGTACTCTACATTGTCTGCATACGTGGCACTAAGGTTTGAGTGCCAGCAATGAGTTGGTGTCGTCGGAGAGGGTTTACGCCACCGGAAAATTGAATGTAGCGAGGGCTGGAGTGAGTTCCGGCGGTCGGAGAAGACTATCACCAGTCAGAGTTTAATGTGCCGGTGACAAGAAAGGCTTTGGCCGCCGGTGTAAGCGAGTTGCCGGAGATAGGAAGATGCCAGCGGTTGGGGGTTTCAATTTCCAATGGGGGAATGATCCCACATGTGGGGTGTGTTGGTTATCAAAATCACAAGTTACAAACCTACGAGCCTTGCCTGCTCGATGCTGGGTATCTAACTGATTTTGGCCAACTTAACAGGATTGACTCCAATCCTCTGCGCTTTTGGTTCCACTAGACCAAGGCCTGTTTACCTAAATCCTGGATGGCAAAACTCAATTCCAAGACGATTTATAGCGGATTATAGCAATCAAAAAAATCCCTCAATTAGCAAGCATCAAGGAAATGTTCTGAATTACTTATCTTCAAACTTCAATTATTTTATTTAAGATGTTATATGTTGCTGAAAAGAAAAAGATTTAAAACAAATTACTGTTATGAATATGAATCAAATTTTCTTCATAAGAAAAGAATTAAAAGATTGCCAGCATATAAGTCTAAGGATTTATGAATGGATTAATGATCAGTGCTGAATCTAATTGGGTGATAGAGTCAAACGTATATTTCTGATGTACAACTTATTGATATTAATGATATCATGTATGTTAATTATTTAATTATTACGATGCCACGAATTAATTCACTTTTGCACATTCAGATCAGTCTGTAATAATTTAACCTTTGTTTGGATAAAACAGATACAAATTGAAGAGAGATTATATATCTTGCAATATTCGTATTGATCAGATCTGGATAGCAATGAACAATCCAATGCACTAATCGAAATATTAAATTATAAACACGCAATCATCAAAATCATAAAGGACAAGATATACACCTTTAAACTCCCAAAAACAAACAAATTTCTTACTGATATTATTGCTGGAATAGTTCGTACTGGAGACTCTCAAAAAACTTTCAGGAGCTCTATCCAATAAGAGTCAATCCACAGGCAATTCTAAAGATTGCGTTCAATAATTCTCAAGCTTTAGCTGCTTTGTTCAATATTTCAACACTTTCCTCTTGTTGAAGAGATTAAAAAATATGTGCTCGGAGTATGAAAGGAAATCTAAATAATGTGTTATTGTCTTCAAAAAAAACTCTCCCCATCAGTTTTCAAACTCTTATATTTATAGATAATGGAGAGCTGTGTCCTCAACCATCGCACCTCTTAAGAAAATAACTAACCAATGTTTAATGTTTTTAATGTAATTTTAAATAAAACAAATACTACCGGGTTACTTCATGTATCTTCACCCGCACATACTCGCATCCTTTGCGTTCACCATTTGAATATTAAATTATTGATTTATGATGCGTGCTCGGATTTCTTTGATGCTCGCACAGAATTGATCATCCCGTTTTAAACGATTGCGATCAAACTGAAGCTGCCGGCAATTTGTTCCAATCGAAATCTTCAAACCTGAAAATACTCGCAAATCTTCATTCGAAAAATAATGATCTCATCGCAGGAAAAGGATGAATGGTGGAGACGCTTCCATGAAAACCTGCTGCTGCCCTTAATACGCATCGCACAAACCTGCAATCAAACAATACATCAATAAGCATGCAAAATATTAATCAAAATTCCTTAATCTTTGATGAAGATCTCCCCTCAACCATATGTTTTCGGACTCGGGTGTCTTTCTATCGCAGGTATATCTGATGCTGTCAATGCTTAATTTTGTGACTTTTGCAGTCATTCACCATTTATTATCACTGCGCAATTCTGAAAACACATATTGGCACCCCTCTCCGCGAGAGCTCCTTAAATATTGTTAATATCAACCTTTAACGGCACTGTATAAAACTATTTTCTGGGCAGTAGTTCCAGGCTTTCTATCAACACGGTAATCATCTTTTCCCGATTCCTGTTAGCAATGTTACACATGGTCCTTTGATCTTCAGGAAAGATGAATACCTCTTTCACTGCTGCTTGCGCATAAAACCACCAAAGTGGGAAAGTAGATCTATTTCCTAACTGAAACTTGAGATAAGAAACTGGGATTCTGCATACATTTTCTCTGTTTTCATTAACTCCTTAGTGCCATCTTGTGCTGAACTGCATTTACAAAGTGCTCTCACAGACCATAGATAATTCTGTATGTGCTATATTACCTTCTAAGATGAACTTTATCAACAATACGAGGCCCTGCCAGACTATTCCTTTGACCAATCGAAATCTAGTAAATCCCAACATCAACATGTTAACTTAATAATGAATAATCCAGTGTATTAATTGACTGATGATTCCTGATTCCTGCAGGTTCTGGTATGTGATTTATTTCATGTTAGAGTGTCTTTACATTCTTACAAGGTGATCCAAATTTGACCCCAGCTTTTGCAACAACAGATTTGAAAGCTGAGAGGAAGCTTTTTCATGATTATTCTTTCTACAAATACTTCAAGGAAATTGAACCTCAGTGTGACATTAGCCTCAAAGTGTCAAGAAGTTCACCATATTCAACATGCTGCAAGGAGGAGCTCTGTCGAATCCTGGTGTGGCTGATCGCACAATCTGTGAGTGTTCTTTCTTTGTCAACTGGTAAAAGTGCATCATCCAAGATTGCAGTGCCCTTCTTCTTTACCTTATATCTACCCCTTCGATGTCTGGTACTAATTAAAGATACTGAATATTTCCTTTGCAGAAAAATATATGAACAATATACTTAAAACTTCTCAGATTAATAGCATAGGTGCCCCTGCTGCAAACTGTATTAAGTAATGCCCATTTAAGTGGCTAACCAAATATCATAGCTTGCTTCTTCTACACATCATTGCCTCATCAAAATATAAGAAAGAAACCTCTCCAGAACATTTGTTCATATGAATAGAATAACGAATTTCTGGGTTCCATCAGGGTGGAATGGCACTCCGAGTTGTATAAAAGGCCAAGCCCACAAGGGTTTAAAATGGCTTGAAAGCCACATTGCACCTGTTTGATAATGGGACTACTGGAAGATTTAAGGCAGTCACTGTGATTTGTAAAGACGCTGGATTTGGTGCCGGAATGTGTGTGATATGCCCGTCGAAAATGAAAGGAATATGCTGATACCTGAGAATATTCCACCTGTGGGAGCTGAGATTTGACCACCCAGTTCCTGCAAAAAGATTTTCTCTATAGGCGTAATGGCTGAAAATTTTTCCGAAAATATTTCGAAAAATACAGAGAAATAAATGCAGATCTGAAACAAATGAAATTGCAGATCTAATAGATCATACCGTATATGCAAATCAGGCCTTCGGGTGCCGGTTTGCAAAATTTTTTTTGCCTCAAATTCGACTATTGCCCAATATAGGTGAATTTATAATCAACTTTCACCAAATCGACGCTCTAGACACAATGGTGAGGTCCGCTTTGGCTCTAGACGCTCCCAATATCTGCGGATACTCCGGATTTGAGTCGAGGTGTCCTCAGAGATGTGAAGCAAGATCGGTTTGCAATGGCTATGAAATGACGCCTCTATGGTTTTGATACCATGTAAGAATTTGCCTTAGGGCAAAATTCACCCAAGACCAAGAAGCACAATAACTAGCACAAATAGACCAACAGAGTATGATCAAAATAACAATATGATATTCAATTCATTGTATAGTACACTAGAGGTGCCTGTATCTAAATGCCTCTATGATGCATCTAGAATGTCTAGGAGTTAGCAATATGATAAGCTCCACAACTAAACACATGTCCACCAGGAATGGGTTATCCTCCATTAAGCACAAGAGTTAGTGCGATGATGAGAGGATAAGCCTACAAAGGTGTGTCACGTACAATTATGTTGTAGACACCATGTGCTAAATTGAGAGTGCAAACAACTGTGTTGTCTATATGACAACTCAGTTGATTATGCAAACTCTAGTGGTGGACACCATATGCTAAATTGGAGTTGCTTACTCCTGTGTTGTCAACATGACAACTCATATGAGTACACAAACTCCTAGGTGTCTAACCTATGAAATAATAAAATAATGCATTTATCCTAAGTAAACTTAAGTAAAGTGTAAATAATAATTATTTACACTAACATTAACTTCATATCTGCCACCAAAATCTATTCCGTCTTTAATGGAATATGTGCAAGTTTATTTTGACATATCTAGGGTTCTAAGACAGGGAGACACTATTTTTAGATTAAGGTAGAAATAGATTTTAGAAGGGGACCCAAAACCCTGAACAAAATATTACATAAGGATATTCAAAATAACGCCAAAGTTTTGAAACATCGCTAGTTCATAGACAAAACTAGCAACCAACAGACAATCCAAAAGACACCAAAACATAAAACACAGAATAGACAAACCCTAAAAGAGGACCCACCAAAACCTAAGCAAGCTCCTTAAGAGCTTTGGCAACTTGAATCCCCATCGCATTCACCTCCTCCATAGTGTTTTTCAGCTGCTTCATAGCTTTGGAGGAGGTAGCTGCTTTCCTATTTAGACTCGCCCTTGTTCTTTTACTGGGGCCATCCTTGATAGTCAACTCCTTCTGTCTAGATCCGCATCGAGTTCAATGCCATTCAAATCAATCTGACCGGTAAAGTCCATGATCTTCTGTAGAGAGGAATTAATCTAGTCATTGTTGTCCTTTAAGATCTTACTGTTCTTGCCCTCGTACAACTTAATATGCTTTAGGATATTATTGCAATTTAGGTAATTAAATTAAATTTTGTTCTTTTACGCATATAAATCACTTATTTT
Source organism: Cupressus sempervirens (assembly GCA_028749045.1). Classification (NCBI taxonomy): domain Eukaryota; kingdom Viridiplantae; phylum Streptophyta; class Pinopsida; order Cupressales; family Cupressaceae; genus Cupressus; species Cupressus sempervirens. The sequence continues at coordinate 784,630,908 of CM053786.1, forward strand.
ACTCCAACTCTTTGTCAGTTTAGATCGATTGGCTTTCTCCTTGTTTTGATTGATTTCTCCTTGGTTGAAATCATTTTTTTTCCGTCTTTGAGTGATTGAGATCAAAATCTAAAATTTTGGCCATGTTGAGTTGAATTTCTCTATGGCGGAGATTTTAGCTCTAGAGGACAAATCTTGGGTGGAATTCCTTGGATGAAAGGAATCCTGCCATCTCCTAAATTGGCTTCATTTTACCCTTAATTGCATTTGAATTTGATCAATGAAAGGACAAAAGAGAGAAATCAACTTGTTATCTCCTCAATTGCACAAGTTTAGTCCATTGTCCTTCATTCTTAGCCTATGGTGAGATTTTGGGATGTGAGGAATAATTATAGGTGTAATTTATGGGCTTGGAGAATTTCCGCCACTCTTCATGTGCTTTGTTATATTTCAAAACTCTTCTTCTACCTCGACAATTTCATCATTTCAATTGCCTTGATTATCAAATTTCTTAATTTTCAGTACTTGGGCATTTTGACCTCATCAAAGTTTAGTGTCTTGTCTTGGGCGGAAGTTTTAGGAATATAGAAATTGACCTTGGGCAAAATTCCTTGGATGAGAGGAATTCCACCACCCTTGACTCTCCTCATGTAACTTAGCCAATTTTTCCTTTTGTATCCATGATGGTGTCGCAAATTGTTTTTGCACCTCATATCCATAATTGAATATATGGTGGAAATTTTGGATCTAGAGGACTGATTTTAGGCAGAATTCCTGGGCTCACAAGAAGTCTGCCACCTCTTGCTTTCTAAATTCCGACTTAGTCAATTTTTTAACTTAGAGACTGAAGTGATCTATATAAAATATATTAAGTATAATAATATTCCTTTCTTATACTTAAAGTTATATTTTATTTAAATACAGTCAGAATGTTTGAGATAGCTTTCTTTTAGGTTTTGGGAGTTTCAAAAAAATTATGGACTTAGCCAAATTTCAAGCTTCAACATGCTTTCAAAAGTGTTACCTCCGACAACCTTTTCTGACTTTCTAAGATCAAGTTGAAATTGGAACAAGAATTTTCAAATGTTTCTAACTCATTTCATCACAAATCTCTTGATTTCAACCTCACCTCCTTGACTTTCTTAGCTTAGCTTTCGTGCATATCCTTGATAGGTTTGACTATTGAGCAGGCAAAAGTTGCCCAAACTCATCTCTTGGACTTAGAGACTTGAAAGCTGCTACCAAGAGCACCTAAGACCATTAACCTATTGCCAAAGCAAAAAGAGAGGGTCCCCATTTGCAATGGAGTGATGGTGTGAAAACCTCACAACATGTATATTCCTAGACGTATTTGTCCTTCATTTTACTTTTGAAAGATTTTTTACACATGGATACCTAACATGGCCTTTTAGCTAGGACCCATCATTATCTTCTTGCATTTGTTTGTTTTTCTTACTAAGTTGCATTTAAGGGGAGGATGACAATAGGTTGAGCAGGGTATACTACCTAAATAGTTCCCATCTAATTCTTATTTACATTTAATTACATATACATAAAGCACTTAAAGGTCATTCACTTTTCATTTTTCATGTTATATGATTTTGACAAATGTCACAATGTTCTGTTATTCTATCATTCACCTTTGCGTTTTCCTATATAAGCGGGGTTTATTTTGTACATCATATATCGCTATGGATAAAATTCTTTCCATTTGTATCTTATTGCACTATATAATTGAGCATTCATTTTTTTCTACTCTCTTGTGGAAGGTTCTTGGTTTTGCAGGTGATGTTGGTTCCTTGAGTTGTTGTGGGATGCTTATACAATTATTCCCACAAGGCTATATAATTTAAACGTAATTTCTTTACAAGCTCTAGCATTTTAAAAAGTTTGTTCATTCACATTGACTTTTTTGAACAATTGTATAATTACAGTCATAAAAGACATGTACCCTAGTCCTTGGTACTTGTCTCCTGGACTGGAAACATTTATCTCAAAGACCTTTTTGAAGATGTCTCCAGACATTAGGAGATTTCAAAACAAGTTTCTGTGTCTCCTATATGTCTCTTATAAGCATCCCATGAAAATAAGGAAACTTCTAATAAAGCTTTCTTAGCTACATGATATCATTGTATTTTTAAGAGTGCTAATATGTGGTTTGAAAAAAGCTAAAGGAACTAAACAAATACACTAATAGACATGTAAAATTTTTCTATTCCTAAAACTTCCCAAGTTTTTGGTGGTAGAAGATTTTCTTATTAATTCTGAAAGAGGTAAGAATATGAAGTGAAACAATAATAAGGTTTAAGATGTGGACATGCTTGGAGTTTTATCTATTTTTTGAAAATATAGTCCTCTCCAAGCTTACCCGTACTTCAAAAAAAAAAATGTGGATTCCTCTCCTAGTTACTTTTGTCATCTCCAGGTGATTATGGTTTAAAATATTTTTTCCTGTCATGATGCTGGTTATCAAACATCAATATTATAATTCTATCTCAATATTTAAAATGTTAGTTTAATAAATAATGTTTCAGGTGTTTAACGTTTTTAGAAGATATTATCTGTCTGATATTCATTTTCTGTCTCCAACTATTTGTTTTGACCTTTTTGAAAATGGTGTACCAATATCGCTAGCTGTCCTCATCTCCTGTACACTGCAATGCCATTGCCCATCTTTTGCTAATCATGCATAATAATTGTTAATTGTTTATTTGGATCTTTTAAAGATGCAGAGATGCACTGACAATTGTTCTAATGCTAACAGACCTGGGTTTTGAAAATAGGATATATCTGGCCTACACAGCTTGAGAACTTACAGTTACATAGTGTGCCCGACATATATGGTGGTTATTTTGAAGTATGACTGTGATTTTCTGTCAAATTTGTTTACGCCAAATTATAAAATTGGGATGTTCTTGTGATATAATTGTTTATTTAGATAATTTGAACTTAAAGAGATGAACACACAAGTTTTCTCAAGCAATAATGACACAAGTTTTCTCAAGCGATAATGCACATAGTGCTTGAAAATAGGATAAAAAATATATGGACTCCAATACTTGACAACTTTGTAATCTGTTTTGCCTGAAATATGGAAGTTATTATGAAGCATTATTACCGTGTTCCTGTCAGATTATAGTGGCTTATTTTAAAATTGGGGTATTCTGCAAATGAAATAGGTTTTGGAGCTTGGCTGTGGTAGTTCTCAAATGTGTGAAGGATTATACCTGGATGGTGTTACACAAATTACTTGTATAGATATTTCGTCAGTTGCAGTGGAAAAGATGCAGAAGCGTCTGATAGCCAAGGGCCTTCATGGTTTGTGATTGAGGAGCTCTTTTGTATGTTCTATCTTCTGTTGATTATTCGTACTTAAGTCTCAAATAAGGATTGGTACTTTTTTGGAGCTTTCTATATGAAAACAATCTCATTAGTATTGTGTATCATTGTTCCTCAAGTTTTTAGAGATTGTCATACTTCAATTAAATCTAACATATATTTTCTTTTACAGGTGTACAAGTCCTAGTAACAGACATGTTAAGCCTTCCCTTCGAAAGTGAAAGTTTTGATGTTGTCATTGAGAAAGGGACTATGGTAAGGCTACCAAGAAATTTAATTCTTGGTATTATTATGTAGAGGCTAATAAGCAGCTGTAGAAAATCATATGTTGATAACTTCATCAAGCTTGCATTTTTTCTGGATTACATGCAGCTGCCAAATGGGGCAGCATAATAAGCTAACTGGGATTTATATTTTTTGTTTCTGTTGGACAAAATAATAAGCCATGTAATATTTTTATTTCGCTTGAAACATCACGAGCATGTTTACCAGTTTTTCAAGGAGTTTTAGAATAGAGGAATTGGTTTGTGGGAGTTTGTGGTGCGATTTTATTAAAATTACAAATCAAAATTGATACTTGAGTTTCTCAATTACAAATAAATCAAAAGTAGCTAACACTAACATAAGCAAACTAAAAGAACCTGAAATTTAGAAACCATGAACTTCTAAATATATCTAGTAACAATATAAACACGAGCCTCTACAAAGTATATCTATTGAAACTTCACTACATTTGAAGAGAGCAACATGTTTCTGTCTGGGTTAATGGCTGACAAACAGATGCAATTATGGTATTGATGAGTGTAACTTGCTTGGCGTAAGTTTTCTAGTCTCAGACACATTGTTGACATATTTTGATCAAACAATAATGTTAGAACAGTTCAGTGTATTAGCTCTGGACAACATAGCGTAAGGATTTCTTAGCTGACATTTGAATAAACCTTTGATCGTCACAAATAAGATGGGATCCTCGATTTTGTTGTCCTTTTAATGGGTACCAAACTTTCATTGTTGTTGTATCTTATTCCTTGCTTCTAACAAGCAATGACCTCGTATTTACAATATCGTTTTTTTTATAACAAAACATATGTCAAGTCATTTGATGTTTATCCCTTTCTTTGTGAATGCATTTCCCCGAACAGCAGTTTTCTGAGGAAAGAGTTTTCCCAATTTGTGTGCAAATGGACTAGGATTACATTGCCAAAATTCAGTAGGTGAGTGGTATCAGTCTACCATCACTAAATCTAGAACACTACCTGCATTTCTCATTCTCCTTTCTTTGCTGCCTTAGAAAACTTGATCTGTCTCCCTAAGCTCAAGAGAACCTTTCCACACTCGTTTTTTAGCATGCCAAGCAAATCCCAATTTCAGCAACAATAAGGGGACATCCCAGATTTAACATCTTCAGAACATCTTGGATGTCCACAATGGGTGTTTGGGCTCTGTTGCTTATTTTTGCCCCCCCAGCCAAAAATTGAATTCAAATGCAGGCCCACCCAACGGTCACTCCCCAATTTTTAATATTTTAAATGGCCTGGAAATATCAAAAAAATAAAACGATAAAACCTTATAGTATTTCCTATATTCCCTAAGTTGTTTCCGTCGGCCTGCAACTTTTTGCGCCGTTAGATCTCGCACAGATCTACGGTGGGCGCTTTCCCTCATTTTGGAAATGCACGATCTTTACGCAATGCGGGGAAGCCCCTTAGCGACACGTGGATTGGTAGGTCCTTTCGTTTTGTGTGGGCCACAGAAGGGAAGAGGGTTAGTCCAGTTGGCGATTCTATTGGCACTCGCTTTCCCGCATTCTGAGCTTTGTCAGACTTTCTGACAATGCGGGCAAGCGCCCTAGTGATGTGTGTCCGGATGATGTCATAGTGGATATTCGCAGAGGTTTAGAAGGCACGTGTTATGAGCACCGTCAGATCTTCAAAGATCGATGGCTGGTGCATGCCCGCAATAAGGAGTTGTGAGGAAATTAAACAATGCGGGTCTGTGCCCTTGCGACACGTGGCATGGTGTGACATCATGGGTCCACCCTTCTCAAGGGGGCAATGATAGCTCGTCTTCCGTGGCAGTTGTCAGATGAGTCAGAGTACAATGATGGCATTTCATTGGCCCATCTAGTTGACCAGGTACGCAATTCTATAGAGTTTTGATCGCCGTAGATTCAAATGAAATTAGTGGCTGGCGCATGCCCGCAATATAAAGATGTAGGGATATTAAGGAATGCGGGCATGCGCCTTGCTACCGCGTGTCCTTGTGGGGTTGGTTTCATTCCAAGTGGCGCTAGTTGTATGCCAAGGTAATGTCGAGTCAGACTAGGTCAGATGTCGAAGTGTTTCGTGGGCCCAGAATTTTGAAGAGCAAGCGTAGTAATATGGGGATCTTTCACGATCAAAGATCAATGATCAGGGCTTTCTCGCAATATGAAGATGCGAGGAAGTTAAACATTGCGGGGAAGCGCCTAAGCAACACGTGTCCCAGCGGGCCCGGCCAAGGTATTAACAGTTAGTATTAACATTTGGGCTGGCGGTCATGTAACATCGCGGTCAGGGTTTTGAGGAGGTGGCGCAATTAGTAAAGAAGGTGTTGGTCAACCGCGTGGAGACTTGCAGAGTGGCAAAATAAAATGAAGTTATTGGCCCACGTGGCTCATTCTGGTTGTAGTGTTCTGTTGACCTGTTGATCTTACTGATTCACGAGCTAGAAACATGGGAATTCAAGTTTTGTTGCGTGATCTGATCCTTGTGATCAATGCCAACCGCTCTTGGATAAATGCTAAACTCAGTGAACGCGGGAAACACTCCACCATCTTTGATCCGATCCATCTACCTGGTCAGAACTATTTAATGGCGCCATTTCAGTCTTCTCAAGGCCCCGTTTCAACACAGATCAGATATCATTGCATCTGGATCTATGCTCAGATCAGATCTTCTTCGGATCTCCATGATTATTCTCTGTAGGACTTAATGGCAATGGTTGTAGAGTAACTTCAGTGAGAAAATATCCCTGTTATGCTTGAGCTATAAAGGCAATTTTTGTAGATTTGGCAAAGGTCGACCCTTCTCTGATTTCTCTGATATTGCTCTGCAATTTAATGTGTAAATTCCCTTTGCCTTTGAACTATATGGCATTCTTCCTTATCTCCTTCAACCATTGATGTAAAGTGCAAGAACTATTTGCCTCTCATTGGTGTATTGTAAAGATCTGCAATTTTGCATGACTGTATCTCTTTTGGCCAATGAATGGTATATAAGTGAATCCTCTCTTTCCTTGTGTCATTCATTTGGGTTTTCTGATCTGCATGTGATTGCTAGATTAAAGCAAGTCTGAATGTGTATATCTTTTGGTGTCATGATGGTTCAATAGTGCATGTATGGGCAGAGATTGGTTTGAACACTATTTTGGTGCATCACCCCCTTAGATTAGAATAGGTAGATTTTCTTTTCATGCATTCCTTCTCCCGTTTCCTCTCCAAGAGTAGTTAGGTGCACCCTGATAGTAAAGGAAGCTAGCCTTCTTCGGAGACTCAACCTCACAGTTCAAGTCCCACAGCTTGGAGGTTGTTTCCATGTTTCACAAGGTTGTCCTTAGGTAAAAACTTTGGACGTGGGTGCAAACTTTTGTGACAACAGGCTCCAGTGACATGGTCCTCGGGAACACTGCTATATACATTCAATTACTGTGAATCGTAACAAACCCAAGCAGCTCGCTTTTCATCTAAGATTATATTACACATGCTTTATGGGTGCAGCAAAAAGATACAAAATTTTTAGTTATACTGGATTTATTATAATAATAGTTCCCAGGCTCTTCAAGACTCTCTGTGCCCTGGCAAGTTCCAAGTTGAGTAATCTTGGCTGAGTCCCAGTGGCTCGTGACTCCAGAAACTTGGCTTAGGCAAAACTCCCCAGAAACCAAGTTTTTGCTGAGTCCTGCAGATTTTTTGCTGAGTTCCAAGACCCGAATTCCAAGTCCTAAGTTGAGTCAGTCTTGCCGAATCTGCACTGAGTCTGAGCCTTGGAACTATGATTATAATTGTATATGCAGAGTACCATATGTGCATACAATGATTGCATTCTTTGTATGTGTCAAGTTTTGGATTTGTTATTCAATTATCGACTCACAAGATTTGGACTGTAGATGAAATCATGATTCAGTATTAAGTTGAATACATATCAAATTTGTTGATGCTAGAGGAAAGAAGGTACTCAGAGTTAAATATTGGAGAGTGACCAAAGTAGGTTAATAGGATTTTTACGTCCAGTTGCAATCGATAAGTATCAAGTAAAAAAGAACCCTACAAGTTGACAAATTGAAGAGACAAATGCCGTGTAACTAGTAGTCTAGAACCATTTCTTATATAGCATGTTCCATTTGTTGTGAATACGACTTCTACCTTCCGCATGGAACCATTAATGCTTTCAACAATGATGCTAGGTGAGGATGCAAAAGTTGATGCCTATTTCAACTTCTGCCACCTCCCCATGTTTCACTATTGAAGTTTTACTTTCTTGCAATGCTGCATTTATTTCTTTGAGGAATGTTACCAATTATCAAAATTAAAAAACTTGATCTTCTAGCTTTATTAATTTTTACTTTAATTGCACCTCATTTTTGGCCTTTTTTATTCCACACTTCCATTTTATTAAATTACTTTTAACTAAAGGGGTAAAATTTGTATTGAATACCAAAGAGAGTAGAACAACACAAGAAACAAAGAGAACTATAGAGCTTTATCCTAGTCCACAAGTTGAACTAGCATCTGAGCTAAATCAAGGGGAAGCATCCTATGATCAATAATGTTCCAAGCTAGCCCATGCTCAGAGGCCTATTTAGCCAAATAATCAGCCACACCATTCCACTCACGAGGGATATGCATAAAAGACACAGAATCCAGAGAATTGCATAATTGAGTGATCTGCTGAATAACCAAAGCCAAATACCAATCCACATGCACAAGGTTCCTTCTATTCAATAAATTCACAACTACCTGCGAGTTAGTCTCATAGATAATTCTTCTCCAGCCACGTTGATAGCATTGTTCCACTGCAACCAAGATAGCCAGGGCTTCCATGAGGTTATTAGTATGGTAACCCTTGTATATAGAAAACAGAAATTGAATATCACTAGAACTGTCACGCCCAACTCCCTCAATACCAATTGGACTAGGATTTCCCCGAGAAGAACCATTGGTGTTGATTTTAAGAACTCTAGCCTTAGGAGGAGTCCAATGCCCTTCACGATTAACACACTGAGAGTGCTGCCTAGCTCTATTCCTAGAGCGGCTATGGGGGACCGAGGGAGTGCTGCCCTGAAGAGGAAATGAAAGGCATGAGTAAATACTAGCATCTCTAGGATCTAAACCTCCACCAGTGTCACATTTAGCTAGGAGTGTTTCATGAAGAGAATTAACAATTTTCCCCCACAGGTGCTTGATCTCAAACTGCACATCATGAGATCCTCCTATTCCTCTCAAGCCAAACATGCCATAAAATAAGGGAAGGGCCAATAGTCCAAGCAACTTGAAGAAAAGAAGTCTTGGAAGGGGGATGGCCATCCTTGGGCCAAAGAACCCGCCAGGGGTACCATTGCCTTTGGAGGCTTGAGGGCATTGGCGCTGTAAATGACCATACACATGACAAATGCGGCAACGGAAGGGAATAGATTCATAGTCTAGCTGTTGGATCCAAGAAGAAGAGCCTAGGCAAATTTCCAAAGAATTTGGCAATGGATTATTTAAATCAATTTCAACACAAATACAGACATAAGAAATAACCTTTTTGTCCAGTGATTGATGTGCTAGAGCAGTTGGCTTTCCAAGCACAACAACAATCTGTTGCAAGATATCCTCGCGCCAGAATTCCAAAGGAAGCCGCGGCAGGTAGACCCAAACAGGAACCCTCGAAGGAAGATCCTCAGCATAATTGAACCCCGTATGCCAGGGTTTGACAAAAAGACCTACACAGTCATAAAAATATGGGCCTCCCTTAAAGACCTGGTTCCGATCTGACATGCAAGAGAAAACCACCAAAAAGTAGCTATTAGCAGCCAACATAATAACCATATCACCTTCTACCTGCCATGAACAGCGAATCCAGGCTTCCAGAGCTGACAGGAAAATCCGGATACCAAGAAACTTGCATATCAATGCATGTGTGGCCAAATAGTCCACATCTTCCATTACTGCTTTTGGAGGGATAACCAGCACTGGCCAATCCTGACTACGTGGAAGGCAGCCATTAACTTTATTTAACTTCGAGTGCTCGCTAACATAAAATGGTTCTTTCTCCTGTGAACTCACCCCGGGAGAAGATCCATCACAAGTGGAAGCTTCAGCAAGAATGAGACTCTTGGAGACCCCGTTCGTGGCCATAAGAGCCCTGCAAACAAATTGTGAACCAGGATCAAAGCAATCTCGAATTTCTGCAAAAAAATATCATAAACCTTGCTGCCGTGCCCTAGTCGCTCCAATCACCACACCAGATGGATAACATGAAAATCTGCGGATGTTTTCTCAGGTGGAAGAAATGTTCTCCATTTTATTAAATTACTACAAACTCACTAAATCTAATTGATTTATTGGGCTCATTTCTACACATGACTGGTCTATGCTTTCTGATGCTATCTTAGCTGTTTCTTTAATTAATATACTAACATTCAACTTGGCTTAAACTTGATATAATATAAAAATAAATAAATTTCCAGGAGAATGTTATTTCAACAGTGACATAATGATTCTAAGTCCCTGTCCTTATGCAACTTGGTTTCACTTTTGCAATACTAAGCTATCTTATTCTAGTTTGTTTCACTTAACTCTTTAAGGGAGGCTTCTCTGCCATTGTTACTGCTATTCAAATGCATAAGAAACAGAGTATTAGTGTAAAAGACTTAATATATTAAATTGCATTTCAAAGAGGAATTGGATATTTTTTCAACAATAGAATAGAACGAGGAAGGCATCTTTGATATTCAGTTTTATATTGTTTAGATGTTTGGAGGACTTATTTGGTAGATGATTAGGTCTTTAGAGTCCAAAGCCCTCTTATTGACAGCTAATTAAAACTTGCTTGATTTTTAGGATGTGCTACTTGTAGATAGTGGAGATCCATGGAATCCAAAGCCAGAGACTGTCAACAAGGTGAATGCAATGCTTAGAGGTGTTCACAGGGTTCTCAGACCAGAGGGCATCTTTATTTCAATATCATTTGGTCAGGTATAAAGTGTGCTTTCGTACTGTAAATTTTACAGTGATTGGACACATGCACTAGGAATGCATTTACCTCTTGAAAGTCATTGATTTTTTCTTTCTATGCTTTACAGCCTCATTTCAGGCGCCCTCTTTTTGAGACATCTGAGTTTACCTGGTCCATGCAATGGAGTACTTTTGGTGATGGATTTCATTACTTCTTCTATACCTTGAAAAAGGTATCTTTCTTTACCCTTTTTGGTTTGATTTCCTTATTCATTGAACTATTATGGCAGGGACAAAACTTATTCAGTAGTATATTGTTTAAGATCCAATAATTCTTGCAGGGATCAAGGAATCCTAACTTCAGTAATGACAGAAAAGAAGACAAATTAGTTATGAATGGTATTTCATTGTATCAAGAGCACTTAGATTCGGAAAATTATCTATTTAACTCAAATCTAGTTGATGATGACTAGCTCAAGTGATGGAGCCTCGTTAATCTAAATCATTGCCTTTGCAAATGTAACTTGATTCTTGTGAACTATTTGGTGCTAGGTAAATTCAGTAAAATAATGTGGTTTTTTTCTAATTTATTTATCATCCAAGTTAAAACCTTTAGTGCATGGAGGTTTAATCACTACCAAAATCTATTCATCATGCTTTATCTTAATGAATTCCAATTGAATGCTTACTTGTTGCTTAATGCATTTCTTTCGTTGTATATTTCCACAGATTTTAGATTGGTTCTTATTTACCTCAAGGCATATGTTGGTAGCAGAATGTTTGTTAAACCAACTTATAAGGAAGTTTGATAAAATCATTTTTGGTATTTGCAAAGAGTTGTTTCTGTTGTCTCCATAGGCTTCTGTTTGTATTTGGAAGGAATAATCAGAAAGCTGGGTTTGTGTTGGCTCTTGGTTATTGGCGGAGTTGCAGGTCAAAGTAAGTCCCAACTGTTTAAATTTGCTTTAGAAATCCTTTTGGTTCAAATGTGAGAATTTCTGCTTTTTGAATGTGTAAAAGGTGGTTCTGTTCTTAAATCTGCTTGAAATATCCATTCTGCTGCTTGCCAATTTTAATTTTTGCTTTGGTTATGGTTTATGTTGTGTGACGTGTTTCCAATTTGTATCACTTTATTTCAATTAGAAACATGCATTAAAGTTTGTGTTTGTATATGTTTACTGAGCCTATCCTTTTTTTTGTTCCGGCTAAGGTTTATGTTAGATAGGGTTTTCAATTTTGCATCAGCTCACTTAGATCACAAAAACATGTATTTAAGTCTGTTTTTGTGTTTGTTTACTGTATATAGAGGGGTTTTGGTTGAAAATGTAATATTTCCTAGTTTTTGAAAGTGTAAATGCTGGAATTGTTCTGTCTTCATTAAGTGTAAATTTCTTACTATGTTATGGTAAATAGATTAAATTCACTTGAGCAACCCTTCATTGTGCTCGCCAACTATTTGTTGCTTTGGCTAGGCTTGTGTTATTGGTTTTCAATTTAGTGGTGGGTTTTATCTTAAATTTGCTTCAACAATCCTTTGTAGTGTTTGTCATTTTTTTTTTTTTGGCTTTAGTGTCATGCCCAAACTACGAGGGCAAAAACACACAAAATTTTTTTTTTTCCTCTTAAATATAATTAAAATGCTCAAGTTGATAAGTTTGCGATCACAGTTTAAGTATAGGTTCTCTACGTTACGACTTAAGTTTAAAACTCTAGAGGAAGAATACATCGTTCAGATTTTGAGACTTTCGTTATTAGATTGATATCGATCATAAGTTACATTATTACCTTAACTTCACAATAACATACTAGAGTTATTTAGATAATGATTTAAATAAATTTGGGTAAAAATTAATTGAAAAATCTAATCAAAAACTAATTACAAGAAATATCATATCTACTCATTCATATTTATATACTTAAATTAACTTTACTCAAATCTCAATTTTATTTAAATCCATAATGCTTATTTAAGAATTAAACATTTCTAAAGATATTAACAAATATAAATTACACTTAAATTTTGACTAGATGATAAAGAAAAAACAATTCAACATTTTCTATTTGTCTAACATATACTAACGTAATGAAACAAGATAATAGTTCACAATAAGTTTGCTAAAACCTTAAATGTCTAAAATTACTACTAAATATATATTAAAAATGTAAAACAAATAACTTAAAAACAAACAACAATTAAACAAACGTAAATAACAACTAACTTAATAACTAAATTCAATAAAAATCTAACTACGTAAAACATTAACTAATATAAACTATCTAACAAAACAAAACAAATGAAAATCTAAAACAAATCATAAATTAACTACTTACTAACTAAATAAATATAAATTAATTTTAACATATACTAACTACCCTATCTAACTCTATTTCTAACTAATCTAAAACCTAACACTAACTTATTTTAAACATTAAATAAAACACAAATTAAAATTAACAACAAACTAACTAACATACTAAACAACTAAACTTATTAAATAACTAACCTAACAACAAACTAACCCTACAACTAACCTCTAACTCTACCCCTTTCCCCCTACACCCCATGCGTTTCCCAACGCTCAGCACGTTATCTCATACCACTGACGTTGCGTCAGTACTGACTCCCCAAGGAAAGAAGCGTAGGTCTCATTAAGAGACATGACATGCCCAAGGTTCAAAGCCCTCCACAAGGAAAAAGGTGAGCGCTGTCAAAGGAATGAAGGAAATGGGGTGATGGGATAGGGGGTACGGGTGACATCACCCTCCCATCAGCAATCACTAACAACAAAACAAAACTTTCTACCATGCATTCCCCAATACATGCGTCCAATGTGGATAGCAGGTGGAAGAAAAGCAAGATTAAATTACTTGCTAATTTTGTTTTAAACACAAAACTTTAATGCCTTCCCTCCAAGTTGAGCACCCATTATAGGAGGAAGACGGGGAAGGGACATGGGTGACGTCATCACATGTGATGACAGTTTGATTTGCACAAACATTCATTTTATAAAGTTTTATAGGTAGCAAAATAGATAGTTTAGGGTATTTTTAAAATGTTAAAGTCTATTTTGAAATTTTTACATGTATTTATAAATTGATTAAATTATATTGATATTTTCAAACAGAATATAAAAAGAATCTTTAAAAGATTCTCTGTTGTTCAAGACCATACAATTGTTTCTCCCATACAAAAGACAGAGAGTTTTTACTCTCTTAAAACACTTTTTTTTTTGAAAATTTTCTAAGTAAAGAATTACAAGGCAATGCATATATATATATATATATATATATATATATATATATATATATATATATATATATATATATATATATATATATATATATATATATATATATATATATATATATATATATATATATATGTTTTTTGGTCTAAATTTTCTAAGTATAAAGTTTTTCAGTTGATTAATAATCAAGGGGGAATTAAATTTTTCTTTTCAAAGCAAATCTATAAGGACTTGTTACAACTTAAAATACCAAGAACTTGAATTATCCATTTTAAATCAATAATGCAAGAATTGTTTGACTCAAATAATCATGCAAACTAAATCTACATCCATGATCATAATTTTCATTTTCAACATAAAAGAAAACTTGAAATTTTACCAAATTGAACATCATCAATTTCATCCTATTTTTGATGTGCATCCATCTAAATTTAAATCACGATTAAATCACATGATAACCAATTATACTCAAATACCAATTTTATTGGCAAACCTGATTCAAAGGCTCAGCCGGAAAAGAACTAGGAAGAAAATTCGGCGTTTTTGCCATTACAACAAGGTTTTGAGATACATATTACATAGGATTTCAATCCTAAATTACAACACTTAAATTAAATTTCCTTCATGACCCTCATCAAGGGTTCCATATCAAATTCTGCAACACATTTCTACGAACCATGGAGGGAATAGAATCTGATCGGGTGACAACCAAGCATAACCAAGAGACAATCAAACATACATATTCATCCATGGTTTACACAATAGGATTCACAATGAATCAAAACTAGGGAAAGGTGGATTTTTCCAACAGGAGATGTCAGACACAACACCAAACCAGGTGCTCAATCGGGGCTATAAATCAAGAACTTCCATTCTTCCATTCTTACAGGCCAAAACTCATACGTGGTTTGTGCTGACAGGTAGGGGCCCATAACACCCTACCCTCTCTCTCTCTTCTCGTTCTGAGAAGAGACTCTATACTGTTGGAGTCCAACTAAAATACCCTTTCCCGAAATTGGCCACTTCTGCCCTCTCCAAGGGTGAGTAATGCCAAAACACCCATGCAAGAACATCTCAAAATTCAAACATAAACATGAAAGAAAATCATTCAAAATAACATGGTTTTCAAAGCCTCCCAACATACCCACAAACATACAAACATTCATACAACAACAAGGTAGTATAAGCATGAAACAAACATGAAAATCTGAACAAGGGAGATGAGAATTCCTACCTTCACAAAGAGGTAATGGCAAATGAACAAGTTTGAGTAGAGCTTTTCCCTTCCTTGCTCCAATCTTCCAAGACTCTTCTCTAAATGTAGAGATTGGGTAACAACCTCTACTAGACTAAGAAGGGCCTCTAAATAAGCCTCAAACTCAACCACCAAAAAGATCAATAACTTTTTCCACCCACTTACAATTCTAGAAACTCCTAACTCAACCCACACTATGGTTAAACACTAAGTGGAGGTGGGGTAATGAAACTCATGGTAGCCATAGTCAATTTTCGCGCAAAAGCAAAAAGAGACTTTTTTGAGTGGCCTCAAAAGTCAATAAAAGGGGCTTAGGGGTTGGAAAAGACCCCTAACCCATACCCATACCCCTTGGGTATAAAAAGTTCATGTTTTAAAGCCTTAGGAATAGGTTTAGAGCCAAACAAAAGCTAAGAAATAATTAGGACCAACTAACAAGTCTAACAATGCAGATTAAGCACTAATCTGAATTAAGGGTGACTAAACTCGATTAAGAACCCAATTAGCAAAAATACACTAACTTACTCCGACTTTAGTCCAAAGGTTACATAGCTAACCCTAATCAGCACGCTGAAGAGCATAAACAATTCACAAGTGTCAAGCGACACTAAATGAACACAGTTACGAACGTTAACATTCACTGATCACAGGAAAATACATACATACATCTCACAATACAATACTTGAATTACGAACAACAAGGTTTCCAAAATTAGCACATAGGGATCAATTATGTTCCTCTGTCGGTTTCCTCGGCTAAAATATCTGCACACTCATTACACACATCAGTAGTCCCAAAAAACACATGTACATATGTATATATACGTATCAAGAATCACATAAATTAAAACATCCATCTATAACAGAAATCAGGGTTCCTCTCATCCTATTTAATTCTTAACCATATATAATATATTAAAACAAAATGTTAATCCTACCTTTTTCTTAATTCATCAACATATATATACATAAAACATTAAATGAAAAACATCAAATATCTGAAAGTAACATCACACAGCATGAAATAATATAATATGTTCTAAGCATTAGATAATGTCTCGACATCTCGAGTCGTGGGTATCAAAATAATAGAGTAACAACTAAGGCTACGAAGGGTTGAGGTGAGGCCTCACATTTAGCTAGGGTCTATGTTGTGTGTTTTCAATTTCCATCATTTCATTTCAATTGCAAAAAATATGCATTTAAGTCTGCATATTTGTTTGTTTAGAGTTTATCCATTTTTTTTTTGTTGTGGCTAGGGTTCATTCTAGCTAAGGTTCATGGTGTGAGTTTTTGATTTGCATCAATTCATTTGAATTAAAAAATAAGCATTTATATTTGTGTTTGCATTTGTTTGTTGGATTTATATAAAGGTTTATGTTCAAATCTAATATTTCCTTTTTTTTTTGAAAGTGTAAATGGTGGGATTGTCTTACCTTCATAAAGTGTAAATATATAACAATATTTTGATGAATAGATTGTTAGAAATAGGGAATACTGAGAGGGGTGGGGGAGGGGGAGTGAATCACCATTCTACAAATTTTTGTTACCAACTGGATGTTATTTATTACTTTGAACCATACATAAGAAAGTAAACAAGTAATGCCAAACAATAAAAGTAACCATGCACAAAGAGAACTCATATTTGTTAACGAGGGAAACCCTAGCCAAGGGAAAACCTTGGTGGGGACGATACCCGCAAGATGATGTACTAATAGAAATGTTCCTTGTTAGAGGATGAACCCTGTTAGGAGTCTATAAACTCATTTAGTACATATAAGTCTCTGTTAGGAGACTTTGACTCCTTGTTAGGAGATTCCAACCTTGTTAGGAGTTGTGGTACAATGCATACAAGAAGAGCTCACCACCCAAACAAGTAATTTATTCTTTAAGTTCCTCAAATATAGAAGTATAGATGCTGTCACGGATTGCAAAATCAGGTTATCAAAAACTCGCTTCTGCATATCATACAAAACTTTGCATTCATAACTTTCATGCATCACTTACAAATAACTTTGCAAGATGTCTTTGTAGAAATACCATGCCTTTTCACAAATCGCTACTAGGTCGGTTAGGATCAAAATAAACTTTCGTAACTTAGAGTAAACATCTAGGATGTTGTCCCTTATTGGTCAAGTAATTATTTTGTAAGCAAAATAATTTCTTTGCCTTTTATTTCGTTGTTCTGTTTATAGATATACTGGTAAATCGTAAACATCTCTTCTCTGTATTGTCTGTACTGATCTCCGAGGTTATACACATCATCATCAATATGTATACTATTTCCATATAACCTTTCTCTCACAAAAATAACATCATATAAACAAGTTATACTTCAAATACTGTTCTTTGTTCCTGTCTGATAAACACATAATTGCATTCACTAGAACTTGAATAACAACTGTCAGAGTTAGTATTCCTGCAAGCAATGTTAACCACATGTTCAACTCACTTCATTCTACCTCCATGTAACCTTGCTAGTCATAATAATACATCAACAACATGTCATGTCCCCTATTTTTCTAATAAAATTCAATAATATAATGAGTTAAAGGAATAATAAATTTTAAAAGAAAATATAATATTATAATAATTATGTTGATAATAATATTATAATGATAGTAGCCAAGAAGGAATAATTAACAAAGAAAACATAATAATAATATTATAATATTATTATAGTATTATAATAATATTATTAAATATATTATGATAATATCAAAAAGGAATATCATAATAAAGATGATTATAATAAAATATAGTTAAAAGGGTGATATAAGATAATGTTAAACAAACCTTATTAATCAAAGGCAAAATGTGATTATAAATATTAATAATTATAAATATAATCTAAATCATAAATTTAATTATAAGTTAAACAATTATTAAACTAATATTAATAATTGTTTGGTCATGTCTTTTGGAGGTTAAAATGGACAAGTATTGATAGAGGGCCACACCACCCTTACTCACAATCAAGAAAGCAACAATATGAAGATAGAGATGACAAAAATGCTTCACAAGAAATTTTATTATACTTGAAGATCCTTACAACACCCACAAGATGATATCAAGCTTCTCCTTGAGTTTCTCCTTCCACAACTTCTACTTCTCAAGCTTCTACTCCTCGAGCTTCTCCTTCTCAAGCTTCTACTCCTTGAGCTTGATTACAAATGATAATAAGCCTTGCTTAAATAGGCACTTCTACCCCAAGACATTACAAACACAACCAATGTGGGATAAAAGGTAAATACAACTATCTTTAAATCAATATTAAATTCCCACCCAAATACAACTAAGCACCCAACAAATACTAAATACATGATTTATCCAAAACCTTCTAGAATTTCCACCTACACACCTCGATTAATGGTATGACAACTATTTTCCTATTTAAGCCACCCATGCACCTCGAAAATAGAAATTTCTCTTTTCCCTTTTTTCCTATTTTCTATTTTTAATTATTTCTCCTCTAATTTTCGTCACTTTCTCTCTCCTCCAAATTTTATTTTATTTTTTTCAAATTTTTTTTTTCAATTTTTTTTTTTTCCCCAATAATTTTTCCATGCAAGATGCTCCTGCATCAAGTATATAATGGAGAACAAATTTAAATGGAAAGGGCATCAGAAAATATAATGGAAAATATGATAAGAAAACATCTAGAAATCCTGAGAAATAATCAAATGCTATACAGATTTCTAGGATAATGTCCCTATTTCCAAATTAGAGGAACTGGGGACATTATAGTGGTATCAGAGCAATGTATCCTTCCATTCTGAAAGATCAAATTTGTGCATTAATTTTTTTTCTCATACTAGAGCTTTTATCAGAGACAAACTTTTAGGAAATTATATAGACAATTTGGTTGACGGTGATTTACGAAGTAACAACACAAGGGCATTCTTCTGATTAGAGGAATTTAGATAGTTTGAAAGCATATTAGTATAAATTCTAAATATCATAGCATAAAATTAATCAATGTTGAGCCTTGTGAGAAGTATACTTTGGTGCACGATTTGTGGGTAGAAGTCAATGTCGAGGAAGATATCATTCACACTACAAATTATTCTATGAGGAAATGCAACGAAGGGAGGTGAGGAGTCAACTAGTCAATCCACAGAGTGCAGTTAGAAGATGCTTCAGGAATTTACCAATTTGAATTCGCCCCAAGGAACGTTCCACTCGATATACTAAACCCATACGTGAGGAAAATCTGGACATAAATAAGGACTTTCATGGAGTTATGTGAGTCCAATTCACCATGAGATAATGAACTCTAGGAAGAAATCGAACAATCTGAACGTTATTTGGTGAGTTGTATGTATGAAGAGGCGGTGTCATCATCATCTTCTGTGCTTCAGAAGCTGTGGGGAGTAGTACCCATTGAACTTGAATGCTCAAGACATGAACCTGCTTTGGAGATTGGCTTTGAGAAAGAATATAATATGGAGAATAACATCAAGGAAGAAGATAATATGGAGGTGAATGATATGTTAGAGGCTGCTGTGATGGAATATCCAAAGTTTGAAGCGCTTATTCTTATATCTTGTTTGTGGCCATGATAGTTGTATATATGTTTACGCATTGGTATAAGAAAGTGTGGGATTTTAACAAAGTCCCACTTCACTATTTGAATTTGACGAGAATGCAAGGTCGCCATTATATATATTCACAGTTTAGATTTCCCTTTAAATAGCATAATGATGATCCATGCCTATGCACAACTATTTTTGTGGATATTTGTTGTGACTTCAACCATTGGCAGTGAATAGGAATGTTCATAATGATTGCAGTGTTAATGTTGGAGGGCTAAATATTTTACTCATTGCTGAACTTTAAAAAAACATTAATACTTGCATCATCAATGTTGCGAGGTAAAATATAAGTCAACTGAAACATAAATCATTTAGTAAAAGAGCATTGCAATAACTTGAGGATGGGTATCATTGTAAGTGATGAGTTGGGAGAGAAGTTTCGAAGCATCCTAAGAATCAAAGGAGATCAAATAATCCTGCAATCACTTGAGTTAAACATGAATATACTTGTGGAGGGCTTATCTATTGCTATGTAGACTAAATGAAATGGTCAAAGAATATAAGATGTGCGACAAGTCAGAAAGAATATATTAGAAGCAAGCAGCAATCAATGAGATATATTTAAATGAGTGTTCAGATCATGTAATCAGCAAGACCAGTATTCAAATAGAGAAGCAATGTCAAGGTAAGCAATAGACATCATGCAAGCCTAGGAAGACAAGTATATTGTAGAGACACTTAACGTGCTAACCAACTTGGACAAATTAAACTGAGGTACCCGATATTATGACAATTTTTGAATGTTCAATTTCTTTAGAGAGAAACTTAGAATAAAATATGACTAAATTCTTTGGTAGGTTTCTTTAGAGAGAAACTAAAAGGAAAGAGTGGCAATTAAGGGAGAACTACTCATGACACCCTATTGTTAGCACCTTCCTAAGAGGGCAATTAGGGAGAATAACTAGGGCACCCTATTGCAGCAATATGGAGGGAGAACTGCAGTAAGGATACCTTATTGCTTTGTAATTAAGGGAGAACTGCTAGAGCACCCTATTGTAGAATTAGTTGAGGGAGAATCGCTGAGGGCACCCTATCATGGTAATAGTGAAGGGAGAACTGTGGTCAGGACATCCTATTGCTCTGTAATTAAGGGAGAACTGCTAGAGCACCCTATTGCAGGAATAGTTGAGGGAGAATCACTGAGGGCACCCTATCATGGTGATAGTGAAGGGAGAGTTGCTAGCAAGGCACCCTACTACACTATGATTATGGGAGAACTGCTAAGGCACCCCACTACAATATTATAGAGGCCCTAGGATGAGATAAAGTCTCTCCTAAGGATTAAATAGAGATGGATACTCCTAAAGGGATATCCATAAGGACTTAGGACGAGATAAAGTCTCTCCTAAGGATTATAAAGAGGGATAATTCTAAAGGAATATCCACAAGGGCTTAGGACAAGATAAAGGCTCTCCTAAGAATTATTAGCACTCATCATGGATCAAGTTAATATACAATCAGGAGTACAAATATGTTGCAACACATCCAGATAAGTGTCATTGAATTGTTTCGAGTATTTTAATTTAGTATTCAATTTTTTTTAGCTTTGACATGTCTATAGTTATAAATTTATTCTAATAAGTTGTTGGTAATATTATCATTCTAATCAAAGTGAAATTACTGTTTCAGGATGCATAGATCAAATCCCAAGTAGAGAATATTGAATTGCTTGAGGACAAGCAATTTTGGGAAGGGCGGACTATCATGTCCCCTATTTTTCTAATAAAATTCAATAATATAACGAGTTAAAGGAATAATAAATTTTAAAAGAAAATATAATATAATAATAATTATGTTAATAATATTATAATGATAGTAGCCAAGAAGGAATAATTAACAAAGAAAACATAATAATAATATTATAATATTATTATAGTATTATAATAATATTATAATATTATTATAGTATTATAATAATATTATTAAATATATTATGATAATATTATAATAATATAAAAAAGGAATATCATAATAAAGATGATTATAATAAAATATAATTAAAAGGGTGATATAAGATAATGTTAAACAAACCTTATTAATCAAAGGAAAAATATGATTATAAATATTAATAATTATAAATATAATCTAAATCATAAATTTAATTATAAGCTAAACAATTATTAAACTAATATCAATAATTGTTCTGATTGGTCATGTCTTTTGGAGGTCAAAATGGATGAGTATATAATGGAGAACAAATTTAAATGGAAAGGGCATCAGAAAATATAATGGAAAATATGATAAGAAAACATATAGAAATCTCGAAAAAAATCAATACTATACAGATTTCTAGGATAATGTCCCTATTTCCAAATTAGAGGAACTAGGGACATTACACAACAAGTTGCATACACAACAATACATTGCTGTAAACCATTTTCATACTTAGAAAATTTTCTGAGTACCAAAAAGCTAAGTATCTTTATTTCCGAAGTTTTCTACAAGCATGTACATCATGTGTTGCCATTAATGACAACATTTACATATCTACATATAGCCAATTGTCAACAATCTCCCCCTTTGGCATTGATGGCAACAAAGTAGGGAAAACATTACCAAAACTTACTACACTTACCATCTATTACAAATGCTCCATCTTCATTTATTACAAATGCTTCGCCTTTTGACATGACTACAAAATACATAACTTATAATTTTTTAAATACAACTTCTCTCCCTTTGACATTAATGACAAAGGCCGAAATGTCCAAAAATCGTCAAAAAGTTCTGTCTAACTGTTAAAAATTGTCAAAATTTCTGTCAAAAAAATTCTGTCTTGTTGCCTCAAGCT
The DNA here is from genome assembly GCA_028749045.1 of Cupressus sempervirens. Taxonomy (NCBI): domain Eukaryota; kingdom Viridiplantae; phylum Streptophyta; class Pinopsida; order Cupressales; family Cupressaceae; genus Cupressus; species Cupressus sempervirens. The sequence continues at coordinate 784,653,313 of CM053786.1, forward strand.
GATATCATCTTCATACAATCATCAAAATTTGTCTTTAGACCGTCCATACCTTTTCCCCATGTGTCCTTGGTTGCTTTGGCAGTAGTGAGAATTGCACATAAGGCATATGATGCAATCTCAATTGCATTAACATTAGAATAAATGAAATTGGAATAAGTGTCCTTTGTTTTGACACATTCCTCCAATTTTCTCTTAATGGCTTATAGTTTTAGAGCTATAGATTCTCTGAATTTTGGTAATCTTCTCAAAATTTGCTATTTTTCATGTTGTAGTTTCCTGATGTCAGTGTGAACACTGACAACTTGTCCTTCAAAATCAACTCTGCTAGAGGGTTGCTGTATCTGACTTGTCAGAGCTTCCAGCTCACTTAGCTTCCCTTCAATCTTATCCAACTCTTTAGTCAACTTGTGAGATAAAGTACATTTGATGTACAGTACCTTGCCAACTTGTTGACATCTTCAGAGTTCCTTGATACAAGTATCAAGACTCTAGCATTCTTTATTTTTTGACGAACAATGCTAAAAAGATTACAATCATGAGAAATTTGAGCCTTAGACTCTGCAACACTTAACAAATCTGTAAATTCATCATCAAAAGATTTTACTACTACTTTGGCTCTTTGTTCGGAGTCTGCTTTTGTATGTTTGGCTGTTAGAGTGCTATGTAATCTATCAGTCGCCTCCATTAATGTCCTTTGTAGACTCTTGACTTTCCTGTTCTTCTCAATTAACTTTGTCAAAGATCAGATCAAGTCAGATTGACCATCATCATTACCTGTAAGGTTGGCAAGAGATAGTGGAGTGGATGAGCTAGATGCTTTAATTTCATCTTCCTTCCTTGTTTTCTCTCTCTTCCTCTTCCTTCTCCTCTTTTTCCTTCCTTTCCTTTTCTTTCTTTTCTTCTTCTAGCTTCTTCTCTTTTTCCTCTTCTCCTCTTTTCTTCTTCTTTCCACTTCTCCTCAAGCAATTTCAGCTTGGCTTCTTCAATATTTTTCTTTTCCTCTTCTAACTGCCTTTTATCCTCTTCAATTAGTTTTAATTGATCTTGAATGTTTTCAGAATGGGACTCAGGCTGATCAAAACTTACAAAAGGATCATCATCAATGTTAATAGTAACACTTGTTTGATCAATTTGCATTGTATCGCCGCTTATTGACACTTCCAAAGTTTTCTCTATAGTGGTAGGTGTTGCCTTTAGCTCCAACATCATTTTGTTGATAGCTATAGCTATTTCATTTCTTATGACATTCTTATCACCTCCCATAAACAGAATTGGCCTCATCTTATTTTGCAAGTAGTGTGCTAGTTTGTTAATCAATTTCCTAATTTCTTCTTCATGATCAGTTTTGCACATAGTTCTTATCATGGATTTCCGAAGTTCCATGTCTTCTTCACGAACTAGTGCCTTCTTTGTTATAAGTCTATCATAGATTTTCTGATTCACAATGCCTTTAATGTCTTCAAATTTCAAATTTTTATGAATCATATATCTCACAGTAGAGATATCAATTTTCTCTTTCTCAATATCATTATATAAACCATAAAACTTATTTATTTGCAAAAAGTTCCCTTCATTGACAATAGCTGTGTTAATCTTTTCTATCTTTGGTTTCTAGGGTTGCCTTGTTTTACCTGCTGGCTGTTTAGAAGCAATAATCTTTTCAAAATGTTTGACTTCTTGTTCCACACTGAAATCTTGAATTGTCAACAATGTTTTCTTCCTTTTCCCAGGTCCAGTAGCTCGTTGCTTGACTTTTTTTGACTTGTGAGTCTTAGCTTCTAGTAGCCTTTCAGGCTTCCTTTTGGGTTCACTAGGTTGCTCGATTGATACAACAACATATGGGATTCTTTACTTTGTAGGAATTGTTGCAATGGATACACCAGATGCTTGACCAACTGATAGAGGTGGCACATACATCACACTCTGTTCACCAATTTGTTTCAGTCCAGAGATTGTTTGCCTGACTGCCTATGATTCTCTTCCTGACATATCGACCTCAATCAACACTATCTTCATTATAGTCTCAACCTTCTTATGAGATGCTTTTTCTAAGGATGCTTGGTAAGTTGACCGAGTTATCTCATATGCTCCAAATTTGTATGAGGCTTTGTCCTTTTCGGAGTTTCACAATGGATCAATGTAACCAATAGCTACATCATCACTCAATTCATAACCTAAAGATTTAAGAAATGTTTCCCTTGGTTTTACTGCTTCAACATAAGTTAGGTCTGTATCTACCATAAAGCATATGTCATCCTTAAATCTATCAACAATTGCGGGTGCAATTCTGAATCTTTGTTTCATCTCATTCTGGAATTTTCTCATAATCAAATTGCCACTATCCAAGATTTTATTTGTAGGATGCCTTCTGCATACATCTGTTTTCTCTTATCCATAGTACATCTTCCACTACTCATGATCTTTGTAATTGATAGAATTGAAAATCTTTTAAGTGAATGAAAGAAAATATGATTGATTAGTGACTGAAATCTAAATACACCATTCTTAGTTCTCTTAATCTTCTCCAGATTCTCAAGGAGTTATACTCTCAAAATTTCACTCAAATTTGCTTGTTCTTTCTCAATACAAATCTTGTAGGCTGCATAGATAAAGCCTGCTAACAACTCATCATTCTTAGAACTTGCACAAATAGAATATTCAATGATTTTTCTCAAGAATGTCACATCATGTTGTTTAATGGTGCTCATCGCCATTGCCTTGCCATTATAAACTACTTTAGTATTGAGTTTAACCTTCTTCTTGACTAATTTCTCACCAATGGGTGCATGCCATGTTTGCTAAGACTAGAAACCTCACGAATAAGGTCGACAGAGATGTCAATTACATTGTCTCCCATCCAAAACTTCCCATTATGATTTTTTCTTAATATAACTTGAGTCCATTCTTTGTTCTCAAGTTCACCATAGAAGTAATATCTGACTAGGTCTAAATCTTTTACATGTTCAAATCTGGGCTTCACAGTCATATCATGGTTGAAAATAATTTTCATATCCTTGTTCATAAATTCACCTCCAACAATTTTAAACTTGTTAGACAAGTAACTTCCTATGTCTTCCAAGTAAACTATGTTGTTCAGAGTTATTGATAGAGCCGAATTAAGGTTTCCTTCTAAGAGTTTCACAGGGACAACCTTCAATTTGAGTCTCTCAACATTCTCAACATTTTGAATTACTATCATATCCATGATTTCACCAAATAGAAATTTATCGAAGAAATTTTGCACGAAAAACGATAAAATACCTTCTCCAAAGTAGGGTTTTGCTCAAAATCTCTTATGAGTGCTCTAAGCTTTTGAGATGATCGCAATGTGGAAGTAATTACATTTGTACTCTGTTTATTTATCCAACTTGAACTTGCATTAGTTGAGTACTTTGCTAAATTAAAACGCTGTCAATTTTATTCCAAAATCAAATATCTACTCAAAATCATTTATCCAATCTTCAAATGCTACCTGAGGTTAACCATAGCTTCCTTTCATAATGACAATGCTCCACAAAACTTCGTTCCGTGAAATTTTCTATGAAAACATAGATTTCATCTTTTGTCATAGAATAAACTTTCTTTATTATAATAGTAACTCTTATTTCCTTCGTAACTTGTTTTGATAAGCTCCAAATCGCAAGCGAACTTAGCTATAGTCTAAACTCATCTAGATACATCTTTTTCCAAACTCGCCACTCATAGTTCAGTCTCTAAATGAAGTTTCAAATTCTGGTGCTGTGAACAAGCTTAATTCAACTTGGTTGAATCAAACTTGATTACTAACTTCAATCTTCCTTTCTTTGCATCATCTAACTTTTCTTCGAATCCAATAGTTAATCCCTTTACAAATGTCTCATCAAGTTCTTCTCGAAGTTCACTACCTACATTTCTTTGATCTTCATTATCTTTGTTACTTTCGAAGTTCCTTTCATGATTCATTCTATCATTTTCGATGTTTCTTCCATTGTTCCTTCTATCCATTCTACAATACTTTGCTATATGTCCGAAGTTGTTGTATAACTGACATGCTGGGGTTCTGCTTCTAGGATTTTGTTGATCAATAGGTGCTTGACAACTCTGGACTATGTGTCCAAAGTTGTTACACTTATAACACATGATCTGCTTTCTTTCTTCATAAGGTCTTCTTTCTCTTGATGTCCTCTCATTAGATCTTGTTCTATCTGTAGGGTTAGTATTTCCAAACATTCTACTATTCCTTTTATCATTATCATATTTAGGTTTCTTACAATCAATTGCTTTATGACCAATACCATGACAATTATGACAATAAAAATTTGTAACATGATTAGATAACTTATTTGTACAATTTCTTTTCATATGACCTATTTCATTACATGAAAACCACTTAACTCTAAATTCATACCTGGTTTCTTTAGGAGATTCAACTTGCTTTGGTTCATCCAATTTCTCAATTTCCTTGTCTTGTCCAACTTCTTTAGATTTATTAGAGGATTGACTGGATTCAATCTTATCATCATATTTATCTTTTTTCTTTTAGATTTGATCCACTTTTAGGTTTCTTAACAGACATGCTAAATAGGTAACCAAGACCAATTTTATCATAGGTAGGTTTTTGTACTGATATTTGTTCATCAAGCTTTTCTTTGCTAGAATAAAGCTTTTCAAGATTTACCTTGCTTTGAGTTAGTTCACCTTTCACAATAGTGTTGTACTTTTGAAGTTCTTCATGATTTGCTTTTAATGCTTCAAGTTCATATGTATTCTTTGCTAGATTAGCTCTAAGATCTAAATTTTTAGTCTTCAAATCAAATTCAATTTTGTTGGATCATTCTTCAAACTCAACTTTAGATTGATAATCTTCAATTCATGCTTCAACATCTTGTACTCTATTTTCAGCTTTGAATATTCATCATTACCAATTTCAGATTCAATAGATTCAGGCTTGGATTTGAGATTGATGCAGGAGCATCTTGCATGATAAAATTATTGAAAAAAAATAAAAAATTGTGGAGGAGAGAGAAAGTGACGAAAATTAGAGGATAAATAATAAAAAAAATAAAAAGGGGAAAAAAGGAGAAAAGAAAGGAAAAGGGGATTTTTATTTTCGAGGTGCATAGGTGGCATAATAGAAAAAAGTAAAAAATAAATGGTTGTCATTCCATTTATTGAGGTGGGTAGAATTCTAGAAAGTTATGAATATTGTAAAAGGTTATGGAAGTTGTAGAAGGTTGTGGAGGAATTCTAGAAGGTTGTGGATAAGTCATGCATGGGGTGGTAAGTGCTTATTCAAGCAAGACATATAAGCATTTCTAATCAAGCTCGAGGAGTAGAAGCTCAAGAAGGAGTAGCTTGGGAAGTAGAAGCTGTGGAAGGTGAAGCTTGGAAAGGTGAAAGCTTTGGAAGGAAAAAGCTTCAAGGTGTGAAATCTGGAAGGTGTGAAGGCTTCAAGGTGTGAAAGAGAAGGAGGAAGTGAAGAGTGAGTTTTCCTGAGTCTGTGGATAGAGCACCGAATGTGAGGCAGTTTATAGCAGGATTGTGATGGAGTTGTGAGTGTGTAGACAGAGCGCCGAATGTGAGGCAGTTTACACTTGGATCTTGGATAAAGTTGGAGAAGAGCTAGTGATTGTGGTTTAGAAACAAGGAGGTTGCTTGGTGGCTTGCGAGCATAAGTTGAGATCTCGGAGGTTTCTACCAGAGTGTGGATCTGGACTAGCTTGGGTTTGGATTGGATCTTGAGAGATCTTGTAGAAATGTTATTGTAATTTCTATTGGATTGTCAAGTATAATAAAATTGCTTGGGAAGTATTTTGTCATCTCTTTGTTTCCTTATTGTTGCATTCTTGGTTGTGAGTTGGTAAGGGTGGTGTGGCCCTTCGTCAGTGGTATCAAAGCGTACCTTCATCAAGTGGTATCAGAGCATACCTTCATCAAGTGGTATCAGAGTGTATTTACATCAAGTGGTATCAAAGTAGGAGTTCCTGAGTGTACAAGCAGATCGTCGAAGTGTGAGGCAGTTTGTACTAGGACCTTGGTTGAGTGAAGTTTATTAGAGTGGGAGTTCCTGAGCGTGTAAACAGATTGCCAAAACTGAGGAAGTTTGCACTAGGACCTTGGGAGGACATGCAGATTGATTGATGGATGCGAATATGGAAGACTGAACTTGTTGAGGCATGATTGTGGAGAGCTGGTGGATTGTAGATCCGTTGTCCTAGACTTGTGATGTGATTCCTGATTGTTCGTGCGAGGTGGTAGGTTGTGATCTGACTTGCAAACAATTCGGGGTTTTCACAAGGAGCGTGGGAAGAATTTTTTGCAGAGGGTTTATGAAGATCTTGGAAGATGGCTCCAAGAGGATTGGACCCTAAGATGATTGCAAAAATCCATGATATAGTGGAGAGGAATTTTTCTAAGATGATTTCGCAGTTGGATGCTAGATTGGCTGATCAAGCTAAGAAGGTCAAGGTGGAAGAGGATGGTTTTGCTGATCAATTTGTGGAGCCTGATGCAGAACCTGTAGAGAAAATAGAGGTTGTTGCTGAAGATATTCCTAACCTTGCTGATGTTGGGATGGAGATTGGTTTTCATGGTCAGTTGGTTGAGTCTAACATGGATATTGTGGAGCACTCGGTCGTGAATGATCCGATTGTTGGAGGTGAGTTATGTATTGCGGAGCATCTTGTTGTGAGCAATGATATTGCTAGTTTGACATGTATCGATGGAGATCTACATGTGGCTGCTGATGTGGAGTTTGTTATTGTTGGTATGGACACACTAGTTGTTGATGTGAATGGGAGTTTGCTAATGCAACATTATGTTCAGTTTGTTCCTGGGAGTGAGCATACTGATTGGATGGTTGAGATTTTGGTGTTTGATAGAGTAATGCAGATGTGGAAGATTTGCATGGTGGTTTTCTTGTCCCCGTTGAGGTGGAAACCTTTGGTGAAGATGAAGATGGTGGTAGACCTTTATTTTTGGTGTCAAAGTGTGGGACACACTTTTCCATCTACTGGAGGAGTCTGATGCAGGAGCATCTTGCATGGGAAAATTATTGAAAAAAAAAATAAATTGTGGAGGAGAGAGAAAGTGACGAAAATTAGAGGAGAAATAAAAAATAAAAATAAAAAGGGGAAAAAAGGAGAAAAGAAAGGAAAAGAGAATTTTTATTTTCGAGGTGCATAGGTGGCATAATAGAAAAAAATAAAAAATAAATGGTTGTCATTCCATTTATCGAGGTGTGGGTAGAATTCTAGAAAGTTATGAATATTGTAGAAGGTTATGGAAGTTGTAGAAGGTTGTGGAGGAATTCTAGAAGGTTGTGGATAAGTCATGCATGGGGTGGTAAGTGCCTATTTAAGCAAGGCATATGAGCATTTCTAATCAAGCTCGAGGAGTAGAAGCTCGAGAAGGAGAAGTTTGAGAAGGAGTAGCTTGGGAAGTAGAAGCTGTGGAAGGTGAAGCTTGGAAAGGTAAAAGCTTTGGAAGGAAAAAGCTTCAAGGTGTGAAATCTAGAAGGTGTGAAGGCTTCAAGGTGTGAAAGAGAAGGAGGAAGTGAAGAGTGAGCTTTCCTGAGTCTGTGGACAGAGCACCGAATGTGAGGCAGTTTACAGCAGGATTGTGATGGAGTTGTGAGTGTGTAGACAGAGCGCCGAATGTGAGGCAGTTTACACTTGGATCTTGGATAAAGTTGGAGAAGAGCTAGTGACTGCGGTTTAGAAACAAGGAGGTTGCTTGGTGGCTTGTGAGCACAAGTTGAGATCTCGGAGGTTTCTACCAGAGTGTGGATTTAGACTAGCTTGGGTTTGGATTGGATCTTGAGAGATCTTGTAGAAATGTTATTGTAATTGCTATTGGATTGTCAAGCATAATAAAATTGCTTGGGAAGTATTTTGTCATCTCTTTGTTTCTTTATTGTTGCATTCTTGGTTGTGAGTTGGTAAGGGTGGTGTGGCCCTTCGTCAGTGGTATCAAAGCGTACCTTCATCAAGTGGTATCAGAGCATACCTTCATCAAGTGGTATCAGAGCGTATCTACATCAGAGATGTTCAATCTTGTCCTTAAGTTGTCCAATGTACACTTTGGAGTCTTCATATATATTTCTCAAATTATCTCTTCCTTTAGTAAGGAGATCAATTTGTTCAAGTGCCTCTTCAAGGTTCTTCATCAACTGTTCCATATCCATAGGGATTTTACTCAAGTTTTTAAGCCTCTTTTGACTAACTCAACTCTGATACCAATTATTAGAAATATAGAATATTGAGCGAGGAGGGGGGGGGGGGGGGGGGGGCGAAGGGGAGTGAATCAGTATTCTACAAACTTTTGTTACCAACTAGATATTATTTATTATTTTGGACCATACATAAGAAAGTAAACAAGTAATGCTGAACAGTAAAAGTAACCATGCACAAAGAGAACTCATAACACCATTTTTTTTTAACTAAGGAAACCCTGGCCAAGGGAAAACCCCAGTGGGGATGATACCCACAAGATGATGTACTAATATAAAAGTTCCTTGTTAGAGGATGGACCTTATTAGGAGTCTATAAACTCATTCATTACATATGAATCCCTATTATGAGACTTCGAATCCCTGTTAGGAGATTCCAACCTTGTTAGGAGCTGTAGTACAATGCATGCAAGAAGAGCTCACTGCCCAAACATGCACTTTCAATTACAAGAAGAGCTCACTGCCCAAACAAGTAATTTATCCTTTAAGTTCCTCAGATATAGAAGTATAGATGCTATCACTTCTTTCCAGTTGATCTTTTACCTCAACTCAATCTCGAATCACAAAATAAGGTTATCAAAAACTCGCTTCTGCATATGATACAAAACTTCACATTCATAACTTTCGTGCATCACCTACAAATAACTTTGCAAGATGTCTTTGCATAAATACTATGCCTTTTCACAAATTGTTGCTAGGTCGGTAAGGACCAAAATACACTTTTCCAACTTAGAGTAAACATCTAAGATTTCGTCCCTAATTGGTTGAGTAATTATTTTGTAAACAAAATAATTTCTTTACCTTTTATTTCGCTGTCCTCTTTATAGATATACTGATAAATCATAAATATCTCTTCTCCGTACTGTTCATACTGATGTTCGAGGTTATACACATCATCATCAATATGTATATTGTTTCCATATAACTTTTTGTTGGAATACTTTAGAATAACTGGGAGGGAGAGGTGAATCAATTATCCAAGGTCCGGATGTATAAATAAAACTTTTCACAACTTTAGTGAACCCATAAAACATTTATACTCATGCATGCATCCATAAGATTATGCAATCACTTATAATTTGTAGGTTACTGTCAAATCAACTTACAGAAATGTAAAGCATGCAACATAATAGATTCATCAACACACTTAACACAATGATTTATGTGGAAATCCAATTTGGGAAAAACCACTAGTAACATGCTACTCTTTTCACTCTTCTAAAGTGATGCCTTGTGAAAGGCCAACCCTGTTAAAGGTTACAATGCACACTATTAAATGTGACCCTTTTAAAAGATTTCAATCACCCTATTAGGAGCGAGTCTTGTTAGAAGACTTTAGACCATTTGCTTGGAATGTCACCTGATTAAAGATTTATAAATGACTGTTAGGTCAACTTTAATCCGAAGGATTTACCTTAGACTGATATAATTGTTAGAGAGTAACAGTAAGGATTTGATCTGATACAACTTACAACTTCACTTGCAGATTACAGATCTCTATTTAGTCCTCAATTCTACTTGGCCTTCATACTTTGTAGCTTTGATAGCTTGTTCACCCTTCAAGCATTCATCTCCTTAAGCCTTCTTGCTTAACATGCCATTGCAGACTCTTCTCTTAGGTCACTAGATGAAGAAAAACCCTTTACTCCTTGTCTCCCTTAGGTTCTCGCACATGATAACCTTGCTTCATGACCAACCATCCTTATAAATAAGAAATTAAGATATTTTTTCGCTCATTTTTCATCATTCAATTTAGGGTTTGGTTGGATTAGGTAGGATACAATGTATCTACTCCATATCTCATATCTCTTCTAGAAACTTCTCTTAGAATCCTCTTTGAATTTGCCTAAAAATGGTTTACCTTGAATTTTGTGCCACCAACTCATCAACCTTATCTTCCACCTAGTTCACACAATCCAAGAAAATAAACTTGTCAGCTCAGATTCATCGAATCCACAATCTTTTAAATAATGTAGCAACTTAGAATTATCAATCTTCTGATGCTCAACACTTACTGCGTTGCTCAACATCCACTATGAAATTACTCGGTACAAACTAAAGTTTACTGGTGCTCGACATCAACTAAACTTTACTCAGCATCCACTGTTTTTCTTGGCATACACTAGAATGAACTTTTACTTGGATCCAACTAATTTTTTGCTCGACTTGCACTGACTTTTTTTGGTACCTACTATCCACTCAGTCAAGCTTAGTAGACAAACTTTGTGTAACTTGTTCTTCTAATATTTCTTAGTGTAACAAGCCTTTTTAACCTTAAGTAGATGATCAATACATCATGTCATCACTGTCTCAACTGATCCTTGTACTTCATTACATAATCATAACTCAACCTTTTCTCTAAGTGCTATTGTTACATCTTTTGATCAAATCCTTTTCATCAATCAAATAAGTGATAGTACTTGAATCTTATAAGTAGTTGTCTTACCAAAAAATAGTAGGTTTGACATCAGTGACAAAACAATGATTGAAACACAGTCTTCTTCAACAACTTCCCTCTTTCAATAATCTCTCTCAACAATAATCTTTTCAATCTATTTTCAACAATCTCCCTCTTTGGCATTCATGGCAAACCAAAATGATCAACCAAATCAACCAAATGGTAAACACCTTTGTTCAACCAAACTGACTAGGTTAAAATAGTAAGACAATACCAATAAGAAAATAATTCCTTGTATTGAAATCTCTCCCTCCATCAACAACTTCCATCTTCTAATTAGGTTACACAATTCTTTCTTATAACTCCCTCTTACTATATCTCCCTCTGACTAGGTAGATTAGGATTTCTCTTTGAGAACAATCTCTTGATATCTCCCTCTTGATTAATAATCATACTGTTGATCAAGAATATCTTCCTCAACATTTATACTGGTTTGATCAGCAGAATATCTCCCTCTTTGATAACAATGTCAAAGACATTTACCAAAAACTTGTCATCTTAAATATGCAGATATAAACTTTGTTAGATCTTTTCAGTTTCTCCCTCTGTCACCTTGCTTGTGACTGATTTAAAGTTTTAGCTTTGTGATTACTTTAGGAAGCTCCTAAAGTAAGATCCTCTACATAAATGTGTAACATATGAATATTAACTTTTTTGATGCAGGACACTCCTCTTGTTACTTAGCCTTTGATAGGGGTATCACCCCTAATTTACCTTTTAGATGCTCATGAGCATCCTTAGGTAATAGTTTTGTAAAGATATCAGTAATTTGTTCCTTTGTGTTGCCATATTCCATTTTCACCTCTTTATCTTGAATTAACTCTCTCAAGTAATGATGCTTGATTGCAATGTGGTTTTTCTTTGTGTCCATCACTGGATTCTTTGATCTATTGATAGCACTTATATTATCACAATAAAGTATCACTGGTTCTGTTATTTCTTCCTTCATTCCTTTGAGTAGCTATTTTATCCACACAATGTTTGTACAATTTACAACATCAACAATATATTCAAATTCAACAGTAGATTGTGAAGTACCATTTTGTTTCTTGCTAGTCCATGTAACTAGTCTCTTTCTTAAGAAAAATGCTCCTCCACTAATGCTCTTTCTGTCATCAATGTTTCTAGTCCAATCAAGATTAGTGTAGGTTCTCAATTCAAAATTTTCATTCTTCTTGTGGTATAAACCAAACTCTTTTGTTCCTTTCAGATATCTCATTATTCTCTTCACAACCATTAAATGATTCTCCTTGCGATTTGTAGAGAATCTTGCAACTATTCCTATAGATAATGCAATATCAGGTCTGCTATGTACTACATATTGCATTTTTCCAATCATAGACCTATACAATGTTTGATTTACCTTAGCTAAATCATCATTCTTTGACAACTTGTGTCTTGTCACCATAGGTGTACGTACTGGTTTAGAATCTTCCAATATAAAAGTTTTCAATATTTCCTTGACATACTTTGACTGAGTGATGTATATACCATATTTTATCTGATATACTTGCAAAACCACAAAAAATTTGATCTCTCCAAACATAGACATCTCAAATTCTTGCTTCATCTGATTTGCAAACTCTTTACATAAAGCATCTTGACCTCCAAATATGATATCATCAACAAATATTTCAGACAACAAAATACCTTTTCCTTTCTTTGTTTTCATGTATAGATTGCTGTTATCATCAATCCTTTGAAATCCAATCTTCAAAAGATAATTATGAAGTCTCTCATACCATGCTCTTGGTGCTTGTTTCAAACCATATAGAGCCTTGTTTAGTTTACATACCATGTTCTTATTGTTAACATCAACAAAACCTTTTGACTGTTCTATGTAAACTCCTTCCTCTAATATACCATTTAGAAATGTAGATTTAACATCCATTTGATAAAATTTGAAACCTTTGTATGCAGAATAAGCAAGTAGAGTTTTTACTCTTAATCAAGCAACATGGGAATATGTCTCTCCATAGTCAATTCCTTCTTCTTGTGCATATCCCTTGCAAACTAATCTTGCTTTGTTCCTTGTGACTTCACTATTTTCATCTAAGTTGTTTTTAAATACCCACTTGATACCAATCTAATATAGGAGCATTGAACTTGGATTTTGGTGGATTTATGATTTTCATGATTAGGGATGTGTTGGAGACACATTGGAGAACCTTTTCTCATGATTTCATAGAGATTGGATGGATTGAGTTGAAGTTTGAGTTGTTTTTACCTTGTTGCTAGAACTGCATTTTCTGGTTTCTGGGTGCCTGTCATGAGTCGTGTGACTAATTTTATGCATTGAGTTAGAGGCTACAAAGTTTAAGTATTAAATAGTGTCTAGAGTACTATCTCTAGTTAAGGTTTCTAGTCCTAATTCATTATAACTTGGGAGATATGGAAATTCTCCTAGAGTATCGATTTATGACAGTTTGTGCAATGAGTTTTTGTACGTGACTTCTGAGATGAATTTGAAGATATCCTTAATGAATTAGCCTTAGTGAGCTTGAGGGGTTGTCGAGGACCTAAAGTACTACCTTCGGTTCGAAGCACAAGTTCTAATTCAATTGGAGCTAGGAGATATCACGATTTTTCTTGGGTATCAATTTTTGGATATTTAATTATAGTTGGAGGCTGGCTTGTGGCTCTTCAAGTATTTAATGTTAGGTTTATTTAATTTTTAATTGCTAGGAAAAATTGTGGCTTAGTTGGGTATAAGTAGGGGGTCTTGTGGTGCCTTTTAGTAATTCTTGATGGAGTGATTCATTCATTCAGAGGAGTGAGTGTGGGAGTAGCTGAAGGGCAAGTTTTCCTAAGTCTATGGACAAAGTGCTGAATATGAGGTAGTTTACAATAGGATTGTAATGAAGTTGTGAGTGTGTGGATAGAGTGCCAAATGTGAGGTAGTTTACACTTGGATCTTAGATAAATTTGGAGAAGAGCTAGGGCTGCAACTGAAAAACAAGGAGATTGCTTGGTGCGCTTGCGAGAACAAGTTGAGATTTTCTTGGTGGTTTCTTTGAGATTGCTATTATGTTACAGATCTAGGCTAGATGGGATAGTGTTTGGATTGGATGTTGAGGGATCTTAAAAAACTATTACTTTCTTTGCATTTGGCCATAACCGAGAAGGCCTTACAACCCAACACATTGCATGTAATCAATTATATCTATGGATAAATTATTGTGATTTGGTATAAAATCTTGCATTGTTGTTTATCTTCTGCTGTGTGGTTATTAGCTAGGGGCTAGGACATTTCCGTTGGGGATTCTCCTACCTTGTGCTATGTCAAGTGGTATCAGAGTGAAGGTTGTTCCTGAGTGTGTAGACAGATCATCGAAGTTGTGGCAATTTACACCAAGAGTTGGGTTGGAAAAGTAAATCTGATTTGATCTTGATCTAGTGGTGGATTTTCTTTATGGAGTCCTAGATCTCTTGGTTACGAGGTGACAGATCATGGGTATGACTTGCAATTGTAGAGGGCTTATAAATGGATCTATGGTTGCAAAAATGGAAGACTGATCTTGTTGAGGCATGATCGTAGAGAGTTTGTAGATTGTAGATTCGTGGTCTTGGACTTGTGATGTGTTTCCTGATTGTTCATGCAAGGTGGTAGGTTGTGATCTGACTTGCAAACAATTGAAGGTTGTCACAAAGAGGGTGAGAAGGATTTGTTGCAAAGGGTTTATGAAGATCTTGGGAGATGGCTCCAAGAGGATTGGACCCTGAGATGATTGCGAATCTCCATGATGTGGTGGAGAGGAATTTTTCTAAGATGTCTGCTTGGTTTGAAGCTAGTTTGGCTAATCGGGATAAAGAGGTGGTTGCTCAGTTTGAAGCTAGTTTGGATGATTAAGATAAGGATATGATGAGGAAGACATTTTGTAGATGTTTGTGGAGCTAGAGTCTACCGATTTGGAAGAGATTTGTTTGGACGGTTAAGAGAATTGTTTGTGAAAGAAGATGGCATAGCAAGGTCGAGGTGAAAGATGTTGGTTTTGCTGATCAGTTTGTCGGGTTTGATACAGAACCTATAGAGAAACTAAATGTTATTGTTGAGGATATTACTAACCTTCTTGATGCTGGGATGGACATTGGTTTTCATGATCAGTTGGTTGGGTCTGACATGAAAATTGTAGAGCACTTGGTCATGGATGATCCAATTACTATTGATGGTGACTTGTATGTTGTAGAGCATCTTGTTGTGAGGAATGAGATTGCTGGTGTTGTGAGTTTGACATGTGTTGATGGAGATCTACATGTTGCTGCTGATGTGGAGTTTGTTGTTGGTGTGGATTCACTAGTTGCTGATGTGGATGAGGGTTTACTAATGAAGCATAGATGGTTGATTTTCAGATTTGTTCTATTGACTTTGATGAAGTGAAACCCTTTAGTGAAGATGAAGTTGGTTGTAGATCTTTCTTTAGGCATCAAAGTATGGGACATACTATTCTATTTAATTGGGGAGTCTGATGTAGGAACATCAAGCTTGGATTTTTCTAGAGTTATAATTTTTATGATTATGGATGTGTTGGAGACACATTGGAGAACCTTTCTTCATGATTGCATAGAAGTTGGATGGATTGAGTTGAAGTTTGAGTTGCTTTTACCTTGTTGTTGGAACTCTATTTTTTGATTTCTAGGTGCTTGTTGCAAGCCATGTAACTAATTTTCCACAATGAGTTAGTGGCTGAAAAGTTAAAGGATTAAAGAGTGCCTAGAGTACTATCTTTGTTAAGGTCACTAGTCCTAATTCATTATAAGTTGGGAGATATGACAATTCTCCTAGAGTATCGATTTCTGAAATTTCACGTGACAAGTTTTTGTGTGTGACTTTTGAGATGAATATGAAGATATCCTTAATAAATTAGCCTTAACGAGCTTAAGGGGTTGTCGAGGACCTAAAGTACTACCTTCGATTTGAAGCACAAGTTCTAATTCAATTGGAGCTAGGTGATATCACCATTTTTTTCAAGTATCAATTTTTGGATATTTAATTGCTGTTGGAGGTTGACTTGTGGCTTAGTTGGGTATAAGTAAGGGGTCTTGTGGAGTCTTTTAGTCATTCTTGATGGAGTGATTCATTCATTCAAAGGAGGAGTGAGTGTGGGAGT
This sequence comes from Cupressus sempervirens, assembly GCA_028749045.1. NCBI lineage: Eukaryota > Viridiplantae > Streptophyta > Pinopsida > Cupressales > Cupressaceae > Cupressus > Cupressus sempervirens. Next base: position 784,669,088 of record CM053786.1, read on the forward strand.
AGTTGAAGGGCAACTTTTCCTGAGTCTATGGACATAGCATCAAATGTGAGGTAGTTTACAGTAGGATTGTGATGAAGTTGTGAGTGTGTGGATAGAGCACCAAATGTGAGGTAGTTTACACTTGGATTTTGGATAAAGTTGGAGTAGAGCTAGGGCTGCAGCTGGAAAACAAGGAGATTTCTTAGTGAGCTTGCGAGCACAAGTTGAGATTTTTTTGGTGGTTTCTTGTAGACTACTGTTATGTTATAGATTTCGGCTAGCATGGATAGTGTTTAGGTTAGATCTTGAGGGATCTTGCAGAACTATTACTTGCTTTGTATTTTGTCATAACTAGGAAGGCCTTTGTTGGCTTTAAGTTATTATTGCTATTAGTGACAACACTTATCTACATCGGTATAGCCACCGAGCTTCGCAGTTCACACCGAGCATTCTAGTGTTAATCGAGTTTTGCAGTTTACACTGAGCGTCTATAGTGTATACCCACTAATACATTTGGCATTGATTTGCGATGGCTATGTGTCGCAATTACGATAGCAATCTATCACCACTGTGACAGTAATAGATGTCATTGTTTTTTAGTCACAGATTATGACGTCTATCCTCTGCCGTCGCAATTATGACGCATATCCGTCACTATGCAACCACTCTATTGTGACATCAACCCTGTCACAATTCTTGTGGCTCACATCACAATTGCGACAGTAGTTGGACATTACTGCTACAACAAGCCCATTGTAATGCTTGTCGCTAATGTCGCAATTATGACGAACACCTTGGAAACTGCGACGACAGCTGGGTGTCGCCACTCAGCAAGCCCGTCAAAATGCTTGTGGCTGATGTTGCAATTGTGATGGACACCCTGGCAATTGCGATGGCAGTTGGGTGTCATCGCTACAGCAAGCCTGTCGCTGATGTCACAATTGTGATGGACACCCTAGCAATTGCGACGACCGTTTGGTGTGGGCGCTACAACAAGCCTGTCACAATGCTTGTGGCAGACGTCACAATTGTGAAAAATACAAAGTAAAACAAAAAAAAAATTTGCTGGCTTCCAACTACGTCAAAGAAAATCAAACCTCCTAAACCCTTCATAACTTCATTTGGTCACATATTATATTTGAGCAGGATGGTGTCTTATTGGTGCTCCTTCCATTATTTCATGATATATTATTATCAAGCCATCCAATTGGCTATAAGAAAAAGATGATTCCTGAACAATCGAATTAGCAATACTGTCGATTTGCATTGCATTTGGACACTTGGTTTGAGGTTCATCTCATCGATTCCCATTCATCACATGATCTTTATCTGATTAGACCTTGATAGAAAACATTGAGATTTCCCAAGCCCCAAGCCCAAATCGTGTAGGCTTCAATCTCCACATATCATAAAGCCTGTACATAGAGTTGAGCATCTCGTAGTTGGAAGCTTCACCTGCATTACCTCTCAGATGGTGTGAGAATGCTCAGCTCTATACACAGGCTTTATGATATCTAGAGATTGAAGCCTACATGATTTGGGCTTGGGGATTGGGAAATCTCAATGTTTTCTATCAAGGTCTAATCAGATAAAGATCCTGTGATGAATAGGAATCGATGAGATGAACCTCAAACCAAGTGTCCAAATGCAATGCAGATCGACCGTATTGCTAATTCGATTGTTCAGGAATCATCTTTGTCCTATAGCCGATTGGATGGCTTGATAATAATATATCATGAAATAATGGAAGGAGCACCAATAAGACACCATCCTGCTCAAATATAAGATGTGACCAAATGAAGTTATGTAGGGTTTAAGAGTCTTGATTTGGTTTGATGTTGGAGGTAGTTGAGAATGACGTAGCTGGAAGCTTCGCCTCCCTTGTCTCCTCCATTTGCCTCACTCCTTTTTAGGCCTTAATATGTCATACTTATGTTGCTTAAATCATTGAGTATTGACAATTTTGCTAAAATTGATTCCTTACATTTCTCTTTTCAAAAGCTTTCTTATAAAGATAAACTATGATAGAAACAATCTCTTGAACATGCACACACTTTTTTGGCTATGGTGGACTAGGAATGTGCAATATATATTTTGTGTAGTGAAACCGATTATACAAATATAGAAGTAGTGAAACCATGGAAGCAAAAGCCAGTAAAATTGGGAAGGTTCAATGAAAACAAATATTATGAAAAAATATTGCAATGATGTGGCATTAGATTGAATACATCGATATATGTAATTGGATCAAAAATATCTTTGGATATTAATGCCAGTAAAGCAACATCATAATTTTCAGAGATGTGCGTATTGATCTCATCATTTTTTATTTAATTAATGTTACTTGAATGATTTGAACAAAAAATTACACAGAATAATAAAGCTACGTTGATTTTTAATCCATGTCACTCAGGTAGAAGAAAAATATAACACCTTTCTTTTTTAATATGTATAGCATACTTGAAATGCACCCATAAAGCCCCATCTCAGTTGATTTGTTGTCAATCTTGGGATGACAATAGAAATTACTGGCATAGTAGGCCTGTACTTCGCAATCAACCTGGGGCAAATAAAACATAAATATTGTGTTGAGAATCAAAATGCGTAGATGTCTTATCATTTTGATGCTAGTAGTTATGATGTAGGGTCTACTTTTTTCATAATCATATATGGTTACTTGAGATAAGTTACAAATACCAAGGATTAAAAGGGCAATTGGTGTATTCACAAGTTCGAATCCATTATATATCTTATGATCTATGTATATTTTCCAAGGTTATATCTTTGGTTTTTTATTATTATACCAAGGCATGCCATTATAAATAAACTACAAACAAAGGTATGCCTTTGAAAAAAATGTTAAATGTAAATAAACTTAAAATAAATGTTAAATATAAATAAACTACAAACAAAGGTATGCCATTGAAATAAATGTTAAAAAGGGTACGCTTCTTTATTTTTTTCTGTATTAGAAATAAAACTTCAATCTCAAACTATACTGAAGGTTTTTCATAACTTCATCATTTTCTTCTAGTACCCAAACTATATAGAGGAATATCTAAATTTTGTGAAAAAATAATAAAAATACATGACAAAGCCATTTACTGATAAAAAAGTTAATTTTTATAATTATTCTTAATATATGCTCATTGTTTGGATTTACTCACATAATCACAAAATAATGCTCTCTGGCTTGCTACCTCACTAAAATGCCTTTCAAAATAATTATGAAATTGGAATACTAAAAATGTATGAAAAAAATTGATGATACTTTATCTTATTATTGAAGAATGACAGTGTTTGTTTAAGTGTTGAGATAATGGGTGTTGCACACATTGCATAATATTGTTATATTTTATTATTTTATTTTATCATATAATGTTCCACCTAGATGGACGTACATGTAAAGATTCCCATAGAATATTTTTGATGAGTAGTATTGTAACATTGTAAAAATATTTTATGTAATTATTTAATATTGGGAAAAAGAATTAAATGCCCAATATTAAATGTGGGGTTAGTGGGTTAGGTAGCACATAGTTTTAGCACATAGTTTATATAATAACACTTAGTGGTTTTGTGGGACTTGCTATTATATAAGCAGCCACAAGGGTAGTTGTTGTAGTGAGAGTAAGAGTGAGAAAGGCAAGAGTCGAGCGAGACAAGGCTTGACAGGTTAGCCAAGGGAGCATTTGTGAAGGTTGGAAGCATGGCATGGGATGTGTAGATTTATGCTTGTTCACATAGTTTGCTCGGTTGTGGCTATGGCCATGAAGGTTTCCATGGTTGTATGGAAATGGTATTTTTGCTGAATAATACATGGTGATGGATGCTTTTGGAGGCTGGGTTTTTTCCCTCAATGAGGGTTTTCCAGGGTATATCTTGTGTCACAATTTTGTGGGTATGTTTTCTATTCTCTTGCATGTGGATTTTAATTCCATATTTATTTCAGATCTATTATGGGTTATGTGAAAACAGTTATATTCTTTCTCAAATTTCCTTACAAGTGGTATCAGAGCTATGGTTTTATTATTAGTAACCCTAGATTGAATCCATGGGAATGTATGAGAGGATAAAAGAAAAGGGCAAGATATATGAATGATTTATTGCAGATCTAAGGGCTTTGGATTTGCTGTTATAATGGGATGTTGGTAGATTTGGGCATGTGAAATTTTTTGGACAATTTTTTTTTTTGGATGCTTAATTTAAAATGAGGGTTTTGGGGGGTAGCATGCAGAAATGACCTCACCATTGGATCCGAGTTGACATTTTTATAAACTTTGATATATAATATGCCATAGCTTGGCCATGTTCAAAATAAATGAAAGAGTTTTTTGGTTTTAGCCCATGATGGCCATCAAATTTAATCCTGTCGGAATTTTCATCACAAAAAAGAAAAAAAGAAAAATCGCAGCGAAAATAGTAAAAAGATCGTCTTAGTAAAATGGCCATAACTTTCTCTCAGAATATCGAATTTCAGAGTTCTTATAGGCATTGGAAAACTAATTTAGAGAACTACAACATGGTGTTGGTTTGGTTCTATGATTTTGAAATTTTTTTAGGTTTTAAGAGCCCTAAAGGTAGATGTTTATTTTGAGCAAGGATTAGGGCATAACTTGGGCATATAGAGTCAGATTTTGAATTTCGAGTAGTAAACAAAAAGCTCTTGAAAAGATCTACACATTGGTTTAAATTTGGTGCAGGCTTGGCATGATTTATTTGGTGATATATTGATCTGAACAGTTTATAGGTATATTTTGACTATGGTAACATTGTGAGTTTATGGCATTGGAGATTTAAGATTTGATGTCATTGTATACTTAGTTCATTATTTAGTTTGGTCTCATGATGATATAATTATTAGTGTTTGGTATGGATATGTATGATGACTTGTTGGATCTACAAGTTGTGTAGTGTTGTAAGTGGTCTATACTTATAGGTTGCATTTATAGCTTGATTATGGGTTGTCTTTGCCCATTGATCTTTCATTATTGATGCATATTAAGATTGGTGGCTTGGATTTGGGTTGTCTATGCCCTAAACCACATGATTTGTTGATTTTTTTCCTTCATGTAGAAGGGATGAGATTTTGTTACCAGGTACAATTATGGTGGAAAATTGTAGTTGACTATTTTATGCTGACAGGTTGGACACTTTGAGAGATAAATGCTTGGTTCATGGATGTGATCATGGTGTCATGGATTTTGGCATGAAATGATTGGTTATATAGGTACATCCTTCATGTTCATTAACTTGGATTTTTTGATTTAGTTATGGTGGTATATCTTCTTGGTTTGAGGATCATGGTTATTTGGTTTCTTTTAAGGAGCTCATGATGTGCACTTTGAGTTCTTTGATGGTTTGATGCCTTGGTTGATTCTCATAGTTAGAGGATGGATTTTTCATCATGATGTCATGGATAGCTTGGATACATGGTTTAGTGGGAGCTTGTGACAGTGATGGGGTGATAGTGCAAGATTAGTTCTTAGTTTGGTTTGGATCTTCATGTAGGAGATGGATTTTATGATGCCATAGGTGACTTGGTACCACAGTTGAGTGAGAGTTTATTGGCATTGATATATTTATTGAGTGTTTGTAGATGTTGGAGGTTTGTCTTAGATCCTGTTGCTGCAGAAGCATCTTTGACATTTACATGGTGCACTTGTTATCTTCATGGTGCATAAAGATGGATAGATCTTAAGGACCCATGGGGTTCTTGGTTATCTTCATGGTGTGTGGAGATGGTTCTTCCTGGTATGTGGAGATGGTTTTCTTCATAGTGTATGGAGATGGTTGCATCTTGAGGACTCATAGGGTTCTTGGCAAAGGTGTGGTTTATACTTTTATTTGGCATATTATCCTTGGTATGAGGATGGTTTTATTATTCTGTCATGGTATACTCTTGATACACATTTAAAGTTGTGACATGTTATAGTTTGTTCATTTGGAGCATGTTATCTCTTTGGTTGAGATGGTTAGATCATGTTGTCATGTTTATGTTCTTGAGGCCATGGTTGGAACTTTGACATTGATTTTGGTTTAGTTTCTTGGTATTGAGTACACTGATCATAAGCTAGATACTTCATGATATTGCTATGTTGCATTTGGAGTGGGCATGGATTAATTGGTTACAGGTGCTCACGGATACTTAGAGATGGTGGTGATGCTGATTTCTCTTGGATTAGAGAAGTATTTGTTGGGATGTTGATGGTTTCAGTAGGAAGTCCGAGGGGCAGTCACTTGATATGGACTTGAGAGGAGATTATTTTTAGATGAGTCTTGGTTGGAGACTTGGGTATCTTGATGAGCATTCACATTCTGATGTAGGAGCATCCTGTGTTGCCTTGTTATCCTGCTCATTTTTGCTCATTTTGCAGTTGGTGCCGAGTTACTATAGCACTCTTCAGGTGCCGAGTTCCTGTCGCACTCTTCAGGTGTCGAGTTACTGTAGCATTTATTTAGGTGCTGAGTTACCCAGTAGATACCAAGTGATCCTTCATGTGTCGAGTTAACTAGTGTATGCTGAGTGCCAGTATTTGGACATGATTTTGCAAGCCAACTCACAGAATTTATTTCATTCGTGACATTTATGTTAAGATATTTTCTTGGGATGAGCCCAGATCATTGTTCGGTTGGCCCTCCTCTTATGTAATGTTCTAGAATGTTCTGTAATCTATTTTGGCAAGTATAAATAGAGAGTTTAGGCTTAGAGCTAAGTAAGTTTTTAGAAGAGAAAATTTTTGAGGGAGCAGAACTAAAAGTGTGAATTTGCTATTGGATCTTTGAATGTGAATGTATTGTAATTGACCGTAACCTAGAAGGCCTCATAGTTTGGCATGTATGAAGATATTTTGATGAATCAATAGAAGTATTTTCCTCTTCTCCACCTTTGGTTACTGTTCACTTGTGTTTGCTTCTGTTGTGTTAACTCTTGCAGGGTGGTTTGGATAGCTGGGAGAGCCTTTGGCCCTGGTTATTCTTCCCTTGCCTATGTCAGTTGGTAGTAGAGCTTGAGGTTTGTCTTTATGAAGATTGGATCATGTAGAACCCTAATTTAGATTTGGTTGTAGGGTGGAAGATCTATGGATTTGACCTATAACTTGCAGAGGGTTACGATCTTGTAGGAACCTGATTTGTAAAGATGGTTTGTGGTAGAGGAAATAATGTTGATAATGCTATATTGGATCAGTTGAGACAAATTGTAGCCAGATTAGATGGGTTGTGGAGATAGCCCAGAGGAGAGGAGCACATCTTGATGATGTAAGTGATGATGAAGCAGTAGCACCAAACCATAATCTAGAACCTGAAGAAGACCAAGATGAAGCAAGATTGTTGAGAGTATTGTCTAGAGCGAATTCAAAGCCTCCTGTAGAAGTTGTTCCTTATGATTAAAAATTGGACACCGATGCTGTGCTGGATTGGATCTCTGATATGGAGAATTTCTTTGAGTATGAAAACACTCCTGATAATAGAAAGGTGAACATTGCAGTCACTAGGTTGAAAGGTCATGCATCATTATGGTGGGAACACTTGCAAATTGATAGACAAAGGAGAGGAAAGGAGAAGATCAGAACTTGGCCAAAGATGGTGAACAAGGTAAAGAACAAATTCCTTCCTGCTAACTACCAAGTTCGCTTGTTGAGAAAAATGCAAAATTTGAAGCAAAAAGACATGACTGTGAAAGAGTATACTGAGAAATTCTATAGACTGGACATTAGATCTGGACATGTGGATGATGATGTTGAGAAAATTGCAAGGTACATTAATGGATTGAGATCTGGAATACAAGATGAGATAGGTTTTGTGAAGCTGGAAAGTGTAGAAGAAGCATATCAATATGCCTTGAAAGCCGAGGAGATCTTGACAAAGAAGCATGAACAAAGACAGAGAGGTAGAGGTGGTAGATTCCAGAGAGGTAGAGGTAGATCTTATGGAGAAAGTGGTAGATCTGAAAGTTCTATGTAGGATAAAGGCAGATCTGAATGGAAGAATGATGACAAAGGCAAGACTAAATGGAAAAGTGGTAATTCTTACCAAGGAGGCACTAATTCTTACTGAGGAAGAGGTAATTCTTATTCTAGAGGTGGATTTCATGGTAATTGTTTTAGATGTGGCAAAGAAGGGCATAGATCCTTTGAATGTAGATCTTCTGAAGGTGGGCAAAATAATAGAAATGCTGTGATTCAAGAAGATGATGAGGATTCACCAAGTGGACCTGAGGCTGGAGAAAATTTGATGGTGAGAAGAACCTTATGTAATAAGGGAGGTAATGAGGAACCTGTTTTAAGGAGAAGTCTTTTCAAGACAAGATGTAAGATGGCTAGAAAATGCTGTAAAGTGATCATTGACAGTGGAGGTTTTACAAATCTGGCATCAAAAGAGCTGGTTACAAAGTTGCAGTTGCAGAGGCTGAAACATCCCAAATCTTATCATGTTTCATGGATCAAAGATGAGCATAAGATATTGGTAAGTGAGCAATGCCTTGTGAAATTCAAAATTGGACATTATGTTGATGAAGTTTTGTGTGATATTATGCCCATGGATTGTTGTCATATTTTGTTGGGTAGACCTTGGCAATATGATAGATATGCTATACATGATGGAAGATTGAATCAATATACTCTTTGAGTAAATGGGAAGAAACAAACATTGTTTCCTTTGATTGAAGTTCCAGATGAGGTTAATTGTACTGCAATAAAAATTTGCATGGTTAATGGAAAACAATTTAAAAAAGAAGTGAAAAAGAATCAAGTTTGTTTTGTTATAATTCCAAGAAAATCAAGTTTTGTCAATCGAGACCGAGTGCCAAAAAATAATGTTAATCGAGTACCAATCAGCGGTGACTGAGTGACAGATGGTAGTATTGACCAAGTTTTAGGAGAAATTACAGAGTTGCTGAATGAGTATAAAGGCATTATTGTTGAAGATATTCCTGATGGTTTACCTCCAGTAAGAAGTATAAGTCATTGTATGGATTTGATTCCTAGAGCTAGTTTGCCAAACAAAGCACCATATAGATTGAACCTGTAGAGAATGGAGAACTTAATAGAAAAGTGCATGAACTATTGCATAAAGGTTTGATCAGAGAAAGCTTGAGTCCATGTACTGTACCTGCTGTATTAGCACCTAAAAAGAATGGAGAATGGAGAATGTGTACTGATTCCAGAGCCATTAACAAGATAATAGTGAAATATAGGTTTCCTATGCCAAGAATGGATGACACAATGGATTGTTTGAGTGAAGCAAAGTATTTTACCAAGATTGATTTGAAGAGTGGCTATCATCAGATTAGAATCAGAGAAAGTGATGAATGGAAGACTGCTTTCAAGACAAAAGATGGTTTGTATGAATGGTTGGTTATGCCTTTTGGTCTGACTAATGCACCTAGTACTTTCATGAGGTTGATGAATGAAGTTCTGAAAAGATTCTTGGATAAGTTTGTGATCATTTATTTGGATGATATTCTGATATTCAGCAAGACTAAGGAAGAACATCTTGAGCATATTAGGCAAGTATTGCAGAGGTTGAAAGAGGAAAAGCTGTTGATCAATTTGAAAAAAGTGTTCTTTTATGCAAGAGGAGATTGTGTATTTGGGATTTGTGATTTTAGTTGATGGTTTGAAGATGGATCCTGAAAAGGTTAAAGCAATTTTGGAATGGCGTACACCTGAGAATGTAAGTGAGGTAAGATCATTTCATGGTTTGGCTAGTTTTTATAAAAAGTTTATGAAGAATTTCAGTGCTGTTTGTAATGCTATGACTGAAACAATGAGGGGAAATAAAAAGGAATTCAAGTGGACACATGGTGCTGATAAAGAGTTTTGAGACTTTGAAACAAAAGGTTGCTGAATACCCTGTATTGGCTTTACCTGATTTGAACAAAATATTTCAAGTTGAATGTGATGCAAGTGGTAATGCAATAGGAGCTGTATTAAGTCAAGAAGGTAAGCTTGTTGCTTTCTTTAGTGAAAAGTTGAATGATGCTAAAAGAAAATATTCTGTGTATGATCAAAAATTCTATGCCATTGTTCAAACATTGAAGAAATGGAGACATTATTTGATGCCTGAGGAGTTTGTGTTGTATACTGATCATAAAGCTTTACAATACTTGGGAAGTCAACATAAATTGAATCAAAGACATATGAAGTGGGTTGAGTATTTGCAAAGTTTTACATTTGTGATCAAGCATAAGAGTGGAGTTACTAAAAAAGTTGCTAATGCATTGAGTAGAAGACATTCTTTGTTGACTGAAATGAAGGTTGAAGTTCTTGGTTTTGATGAGATGAAAGAGTTATATGATGCTGATCCTAATTTTTCTGAGGCATGGAGAGAGTGCAGAGCACCAAATCTAATAGATCACATAAGTAAGTATGATGAGTATTTCATTCAAGAAGGTATGTTGTTCAAAGGCATTTAGTTGTACATTTCTAGAAGTCCTATGAGGTTGAATTTGATTAAAGAAAAGCATAGTGGTGGATTAGTTAGACATTTTAGAATTGATAAGACATTGAGTTTGTTGAAAGAGAAATATTATTGGCCACAAATGTATAAGGATGTTCTGAAATTCATAAAGAGCTGTGGAGTTTTTCAAGTTGCAAAGGGAGTGACTCAAAATACTGATTTTTATACACCTATTACTATTCTTGAGAAACCTTGGACTGATATCAGTATGGATTTTGTTCTTGGATTACCTAAAACGGTGAAGGGGTATGATTCCATATTTGTTGTAGTGTATAGATTTTCTAAGATGGTTCATTTTATACCATGTAAGAAGACATTAGATGCTGAGCATGTTGGTGAACTTTTCTTTAAAGAGATTGTGAGATTGCATGGATTACCAAGAAGCATTATTTCAAATAGAGACAGTAAGTTTGTTGGTTATTTTTGGAAGACTTTGTCGAAGAAGATGGGTATCAAATTGAAGTTTAGTTCTACATTCCATCCACAGACAAATGGACAGACAGAGGTTGCGAATAGAAGCTTGGGTAATTTGCTGAGATGTTTAGTTGGGAATAAGCTGAGTAATTGGGAGATGGTATTGGCACAAGCTGAATTTGCATATAACAATTCTATGAATAGGAGTATAGGGAAGACACCTTTTGAGATTGTTACTGGAATACATCCTAGAGGTATATTAGATTTGAGAGATGTTGTTGGTGAAGAAAAGAAAAGCGCTGCAGGAGAAGAATTTTTTGACTTTATGGAGTCCTTGCATAAAGAAGTGAAGTTGAGGTTGGAACAAAGTAATCAGAAGTATAAGAAAAATGCTGATCAGTCTAGAAGACACCATGATTTTCAAGTTGGTGATGAGGTGATGGTTCATCTAAAGAAAAGAAGATTCTCAGTTGGAACATATAGCAAGCTGAAGATGAAAAAATTTGGACCTTGTAAGATCGTAAAGAAGTTTGATAGTGGTAATGCCTATGAAGTTGAGTTACCTGATGACATGGATATATCTCCTATATTTAACATTGCTGATTTGTATAAGTATCATGAGTCAGAGGATGAAGTTGTTATACCAGATGATTATCCTAAGAAACAAATTGAGGAAGTTGAACAGATATTGGATCAGAGAGTTGGCAAAAGTACAAGAGGAAAAGATTACTATGAATATTTGGTGAAGTGGAAGAACAAATCTATTGAAGATGCTTCATGAATTTCTCAATTTGAGTTGGATTCAGCTCAAGTTGGGACATCTCAATGATTCAGGAGAATCAATTCTTCCAACCTCGGTTGTTTGATGCAGGAGCATCCTGGGTTGCCTTGTTATCCTGCTCATTTTTGCTCATTTTGCAATTGGTGCCAAGTTACTATAGCACTCTTCAGGTGCCGAGTTCCTGTCACACTCTTCAAGTGTTGAGTTCTTGTTGCACTCTTCAGGTGCTGAGTTACTGTATCATTTCTTTAGGTGCCGAGTTACCTAGTGGATACCAAGTGATCCTTCATGTGCCGAGTTAACCAGTGTATGTCGAGTGCCAGTATTTGGACGTGATGTTGCGAGCCGACTCGCAAGATTTATTTTATTTGTGACATTTATGTTAAGATCTTTTCTTAGGATGAGCCCAAACTGTTGTTGGGTTGACCCTCCTCTTATGTAATGTTCTAGAATGTTCTGTAAGCCATTTTGGCAAGTATAAATAGAGAGTTTAGGCTTAGAGCTAAGTAAGTTTTTAAAAGAGAAAAGTTTTGAGGGAGCAGAATTGAAAGTGCAAATTTACTATTGGATCTTTGAATGTAAATGTATTGTAATTAGCCGTAACCCAGAAGGCCTCACAACTGGGCATGTATGAAGATATTTTGATGAATCAATGGAATTATTTTTCTCTTCTCCTCCTTTGGTTGTTGTCTACTTGTGTTTGCTTCTGTTATGTTAACTCTTGCAGGGTGGTTTGGATAGCTGGGAGAGCCTTTGGCCCTGGTTATTCTTCCCTTGCCTGCATCACATTCACCACTCTTGGACTAGTCGGCTTTTTTTTCTACTTGAGAGGTATAGCCCATTGTTTCTCTCAGTTGCATTATATTTATGCTTATCTTTCATGGATATGGATCTTGAGCTATGGTACATGAGTTAGTTCTAGAGGGTTCATTTGAGAGATGGTTAAGAATTGGTTATCTCCATGTGCATATGTTGTTATGCTGGTTGAATTTGGGAGATGGTTTTATATTGGGCATATTCCTTGGATTAGGAATGGTTATTCCTTGGTTTAGGAATGGTTTATTGAGTTTGATCTTCTTGTGGGAGGCTTACATCCATGATTTGTTATATGGTATGGTTTGGGTGTTGTTGAGGCTTCTTGTTGGGGTTTTATGGAGGAGATCATACTTGCATAGTTTACATCTAGAGGTGTGTGTAGAAGGACATGATACAAGTTATGATTTGCATGGTTTCTCTTATCTTGGTTATCTTCCTTGGATGTTCGGTTTTGCCTACATTGGATTTGAGATTGGTTGGAGATTGTGATCATTAGTTTGTGCTCATGTATGTCATGTGAGAGATGACATGGTTATTCCTTTATCTCTTTCCTCTGTTGGTTGTGGAGAATTTGGGAGACTATTGGAGACTTGTTATGAGAGTTGTTCTTGTAAGATATCAGTTTATGTATTGTGGATGTCCTTGATACTACATGGATTCACTTCTTTGAGATGTGGTGAGTGGATTGGTTATAAATTTGACATTATCTTTTGTAGTGGGAGCTTCTTGGTATATATGTGGCAGGTATTGCTCTTGAGGCTTTTGATTGTAGGTTATAGATTGGATATGTTAGTGATATGAGATTCACTTTTTATACCTTTGAGGTATGGATAGTTGGATGGGTTTGGCACTTGCTATGGGTGCTATTTCAACTATGGATATTTTGACAACTACGGATACATGTGATTACTTTTGGATCAGGTACCAAGATGGAGTACTTGGTGTATTTTGATATATGATGGTGGATGTGCTAGGAGGGATTGTTCCCTTGTTCATTAATGTGGCTACAGATTGACCCTATGCAATGTATACAAAAAGTGGGAGATTGTTGAGATAATGGGTGTTGCACACATTGCATAATATTGTTATATTTTATTATTTTATTTTATCATGTAATGTTCCACCTAGATGGACATGCAACATGTAAAGATTCCCATGAAATATTCTTGATGAGTTGTATTGTAATATTGTGATAATATTTCATGTAATTATTTAATATTGGGGAAAAGAATTAAATGCCCAATATTAAATGTGGGGTTAGTGGATTAGGTAGCACATGGTTTTAGCACATGGTTTATGTAATACCACTTAGTGGTTTTGTGAGACTTGCTACTATATAAGTAGCGACAAGGGTAGTTGTTGTAGTGAGAGTAAGTGTGAGAAAGGCAAGAGTCGAGCAAGATAAGGCTTGACAGGTTAGCCAAGGGAGCATTTGTGAAGGTTGGAAGCATGGCATGGGATGTGTGGATTCATGCTTGTTCACATAGTTTGCTCGGTTGTGGCTATGGCCATGAAGGCTTCCATGGTTGTATGACAATGGTATTTTTGCTGAATAATACATGGTGATGGATGCTTTTGGAGGCTGGGTTTTTTTCCCTCAATGAGGGTTTCCCAGGGTATATCTTGTGTCACAATTTTGTGGGTATGTTGTCTATTCTCTTGCATGTGGATTTTAATTTCATATTTATTTCAGATCTATTATGGGTTATGTGGAAACAGTTATATTCTTTCCCAAGTTTCCTTACATTAAGAACCCTAAACTTGATTGTTTATAGCTCTTAAGTATGGTCTTTCTCTCTACAACGTGCCTTAAATGTGTTGCGTCTTGGACCATGTATGTGGGTCTAGTTTGCAATTGTGAATTCAACCTATGGGTTGTATCTAACCCTACATAATATATAGATGTTTGTTTTGGTGTGCTATATTCATCTTTGTTTAAATATTTTTTGCCACCTCTGGTGTAGGATTGAGGATACTTAAATATAACTTGGAAGGATTGTCATTGTAGTGCTAGAAAATACATCTTAAGTCATGTTGCAAAAATGAGTGAATGATGTAAAAACAAGAAAGAACCCTCTAGAAATGCATGCAAATTTGTTATTCCTTAGCACCAAATCTAATAAAAGTTTGCAAATTGTAGCATATAACATCAATTTTGGAAGTAAGTCATAAATGTATTAGAGAAAAGTTGAATAGATAGATCAATTAGTTTCAACTAGAATAAATAACATGTAACACAAATAAAACATTTAGAACAAGGTATACCATTAAAAATTCCTTACAAACAATTTAACATCGAATGAGTACTTAAATATGTTATCATGATCACATAGATTATGATACATTTTAAGAGTTTCAACCTTTTCAACCTTACTTGGAGAAATATTAATAGTAGATCCCATGCATATACAAGTGAGTATTAAAGGTTCCATCTTAGCGTATCGTATTTGGGCAGACCCAAAACTGAAAACCATAAAATGGTTTCCTAAAGCCGGTGCCAAACTCATGATCCCACAAAGGGCATAAATTCAGCTGCCCTAGTTAATAATGAGTTAGCAATCTCAACATGTAATATAAATCCTGAAGTTAAAAAATCCACCCATCAAATGAGTTGCTCCATTCTAAAGTTATTATACATTTTCAGTAATGCTCATATGCATCATTAATTAGTAAAGATCGCCTGATGTATTCCAAATTCACATTTATAAATCTCTCCTATACACTCCTCAAGACACATCTTACATGATACATTATCTTAAAAGACATGACGTAAAATGAAACAAGTGTCACTCTAAATGTGATCCCCACTTCCCATATTGTCACATTATTTTAGAAAATAGTAAATGAACAAACATTAAAAATTGCTAGTCATTAGAGGCCTAATACTAACAAATTTTGCAAAACTTGTTGACTGTAGCTAGGTAAAATGTCAAAAGATAACAGCTATATAAGAGTGGCATTACAAGACTTCTGTGAGGCTTAAATAGACTTACTATATGTCTTAGGAGATTACCATGATGATTCTTACACCTTAAACGATTGCAATCACACAAAAAACTTCATGACCAAAGTTTGTTCCAAGACCTTTTTTTCCTTGAAGAGTAAATTAGGTGAGATTGAGAAACCATGGTTGAAGGCAATATGAATATATAGAAGAAAGAATGATGAACACAACAAAACCAAATTTGTGATGTATTTTTAATAAGACTATTACACATAGCTGTTAGGCAACATCCTTCTGCTTGATCCTCCATTCAGAAATTGAAAACAATTTAATAAGCCACCAATATGACAAAATACAACATTCTTTCTTGTTTGTAACATTTCTCAGTTATCACTTTGTCTAGATCATTCATAGTTCATATTCACATGCCGTTGTAATGTACCTAACCCATGGCAATGATTGATATCCACTCTTTTCAATGATTTTTAGATACTTGACCTACAGTAAAGAATTGCAAGGAAAGAAAGTTATAAAGTAGTAGCCTAAATATAAATGAACAAAACATAAATTCTAAATCATTTATTCAATGCAAAAATTTACTTGTAGAGATAAATATTTAAAAAGTATAATGATTTTCACTAAGACCAATATAAATATAAGCAATGAGCTTGTTCTCATCAAAAATATAGAAGTGAACAGAAAAAAGGGTCCAACACTGTGGTGACTTCAGTGGAGTCCAGAAATCTATAGTGTTAGCCCAAAAAGGCCTGAACAAGCCCAAATTTTCTAATAATTTATAAATCATGTTAATGAGCTAGTGATACTCGCAAAATAAATAATCTACATTTGTAAACTAAGGTAAAGAAATGACTTGAATTCTTGATACAGTAAAATATGGTATCTCACATTAGACACGAATAGGAGCCCGCTTTTTTGGGGTTGCTTCTTTAGTAGTTATGCTAGAAAGGCTAAATTCAGCCCTAAATACGTATTCTTGAATCAAAACCCACATAATAAGTCAATCACGAAACTAAAACATCATGATCTAGAGCCATGGTACTGTTAACTGGCTAAATTCAGCCCTCAATATGTATTCCTGAATCAAAACCCACATAATAAGTCAATCACGAAACTAAAACATCATGATCTAGAACCATGGTACTATTAACTGTCCTTGAACAAGAAAACCAATGAAACCTGCAAGATACCTTTCCATCAGGAAATGATTTTATTTTCCAAAGCAAAGCATCCCTCTCTGGGGATTATGTAGAAGAACCCATTGATGTGCGTACATGAGGTGTAGATGCATCAGCTGGTACTGGCAATTCAATTTCAACATTTGTTGTTGTACTGCAAAGTTAAAGAAAACCATGAGAAAAATTAGCCAATATACAAAAATATCATACTCAAACTAGTCCTTGTAGCCAACATGTTAGAAAGATCTATCTAAACAAAAGATATTTGAGATCTAAAATAAAGGCATACATAAGCTAGAGAGATAACTTGAAACTTGCGATCTTTGTATTGGCTGCGTGCTCTCACCAAATATTCTACCCAGCTTCGTGAATGCTTTTCTACTTGAGCTTCAACCCATATCAATGGCTTTACCTGCAAAGTAATAAAAATATATAACATGAAAAATCCTTTGTAACAGACCTCTAATGATTTTACAAGTGCATTCTCTTGAACAAACCTGTGTGCTAAGCCTATAGTTCATAAGATCAAAAGTCTCGTCAGGAGGTATGAAGGATATAGTTCTATCATTTTCAAAACAAGAAAGACGAACACACCTGAAAGAAGTAATAGAAATTAACATATGCCTTTTCAAGGGAAAAAAAGACTAAGTGCAACATCAAAGGAATTTGCAAGAACTTTAGTATAAAAAAAAATAATGATAGTTTAAGGAATTGAATAAGAAAATGAGCTTGATTGCATACTGATGAAACTTGATGTCATCCAAATCAATTTCTTTACCCTTTGATGCTTTGCCTTGAGCTTCTAGTAGCACCCTGTCATTGAGTCCAAGTTTGCATTCTGGCATTCTGCTGAAAAAAAGTGAATCAAAATACACTTGTCATTAACAGCTAGCTATGTAACATTTCAGCAGTCATGCTAAAAATACATTATAAATAAATAAAAATTAGAAATAGCCACTTTTTGCACAAAACAAGCTAAATTAACCATGAAACACAATCAATAATTCAATGCCAAATATTAAATCAAAAGTTATAAAGGTTTAATACTTATGGTATATGTATAAAACAAAGAAATCATTAGTGGTCAAACTACTTCCAACACTTAATAATTATATAAAATGTCTAAAGATATATACATATCAGTATTTTATTCTTTTTTGTAATTTTTCATATTGTTTTATTTCCAAGATTGGCTGTGGGGATCCAACTTCAGCCTTGATATGGCAAGGGCACAGGTATCCTAACCAAATTATTCCAGATACATCTAATACAGACCCGGGGAAGGCCTACAAACTGTACGAATTGGACCTGGTCTAGGTATGGGAACCAGTGCAACATAATCTAAACTTCAACATTTGGTCATTATAATTTGACTTTTAATCTGTTACTCTAAACTCTCCAAGAAATTAGACTCTATTCAATCATCCACCACAATTCATTATTCTTCTATATTTGTTTTATTCTCGCTGAAGCATGTAATCTATTGAAATGCAAGTATCCAGCAATGAAGTTGGTTGTCTCGTGACCAAAAAAAATGTTATTTATTAAATCTTAACAATGAATATGAATATAATATTTGTACTTATAAAAGTTGAACAATTTGTAGATTCTTTATTTTTTATGGTAATTCATAATTCTACCATGTAAAAATAAACACAAGAAGTTTATTATCTGAACTCTCATGTGCCAATCCCATTCTCATAATATATGTCTATTCGTTTAGCTGTGTAGAAGCATACATGGGCCTTTCAGCTTAGAAAATGGGGTTTGTCCTATTTCAAGGCATTCCACAAGTAGGGTACATATTTAAGAAAATAGGTGTGCAGTAACATTATAATGTTCTCCATGAACCTAGCTGGAGTTTATAGTGTTTCAACTTAGCAAAGATTATGGGAAATAGTTCCATATTGCAATATCTCAGACTCTCTTGGCACAAGCAACAACTATGCTTAGTGAATTGATAGAGGGCCCATTCGATATAAAATTTAGTGAGTATGGAAGATTTGGAACTTGGAGGTAAGCTTTGTATCTGACCATGAACTCATGGATACAATTGATTTGAAGCCCAAGAGTTAGATATATTTTTCATGAAATCTATCTAATATGATCAAATCCTAATTCCCTTTGCTTAAAATAACCTCTTCCAAGCAACGACATATTCATATAACACAGTCCCAAGACAGTGCTAATCAATGGTTTCCCTAGTTAATTATGATAATTGTATCATTGGTGATAAAACAATTCCAAGACAGTGCTGAGATCCAAGGATGCAATAAAAAAGCTACAAGTTTAGAACTTCATGACAGTTCATAACATGAAGCCTTAGATGCATAGGACAACAGTCTAAACATAGGACAAAATAGAGAAATATTTAGTATCTTATTGAGCTTCACTTTGTTTCGAGAATAATTTAATATTCTCTACTAAATAGGGCCAACCACATGAAGGTGGGAGCTCATTTGGCCCCACCCCCCTTCCCCCTAACATCACTCTACATTTCCCATTAACATCTAACATTCATTCATTCTTTCAACCATTAATAAAATGTAACATTCAATCAATATCACATGATAACATTCAATCAATATCGCATGATAACATTCATTAACACATTAGATTCATTAACATGCAACATTCATCAATATTCTGCATTAACACATAATTCATGAACATTCATTAGCACATAATTAAATTCATTGAGACATAAAATTCAGTCATTATCAATTAAGGTATGTAGATGACAATCATTTCTTTTTTTTTCTTTCTATTTCTTTTTTTTATGTAAGCTCTAAGAGGAGCATCAATGTCATCATCAATTCCCCCCTCATCAGTTGTTCTGTTCTCTGTTCTTGATGATCTCAAATTCCTATGCTGTTGCAAAGGGGGGTCCTCTGCAATAAAAAATAAAAGAGTTAAATTAAAAATAATTTATTATAATTGTTACAAGTATTTAATTATTCTAAATAACATAAATGTGGCACTCTTTACCTGATCTGACCACATCATTTTATCTGGACTCAATGTCAATACGCTCATGAACATCAACCCCTCGATCCTCTGTAGCTGCTATACAAAATGTTATGTTAATCCAAACACTAATTGCAATTACATATAAATTTTTTAATAGCAAATTTATACCTCCACCACTAGGATGCACATCATGTGAACCTTCAGCATCCATAGATTGTATAGAACGATTGTTAGGCTGCATTCCAACATCCTATGAATTGTTATCATTGCTTGCTTAAAATAGATATACTCACTTTATATTGGAACTTAACATCAAATAGACTAATTGGTAAAGTATTCAATTTGAAATAAATTTCATTTAGCTTATTTACCTGTGGCTTAGATGCATCATTATTAGAACCTTCCACACTGATTTCAGCTCATAGCCATTTAGCCACACCTCTATAGCCTTGTTGGAAGCCAATTCTCTTATGCTCTTTTGTGAGGCATCTCTCGAACTCTGAGCCTTGCATTTTTGCATGGTATGGTGAATTTTACTTGCATTGTTTCATCAACCAATGGAGGGTAGTTAACCGTTAGTAGGGTAGTTAACAGTTAGGTGAATTTTACTTGCATTGTTTTACTTGAATTTTACTTGCATGGTAAATAGTTAGCAGGGTTTCCAACCCTTGTAACACCTTATTTTGGTCATGTTGGAGTTGTTCTAAACTGTCTTTGGTGTTTGGGAGTCCTAGAGGATCCAATTGCACTCCTGGTTGGGTGTGTAGAATAAAGATCAAGTGCTGCAATCTGCCCTGTGACTGGTAACAACAAGTTTTCCTTAGACCTGATTTGTTTTGGGTTGTGTTGATGTTTTTTTTGGTTTCCATTTATGTTAGAGGGTTGGAGTTGTCCAAAACACTTGGTGTCAAGGTTGGGTGTATGAGGCCTTGAATGTTACAAGGGAGAAGTAACTAGTATGCAACCTTATGTGATGAGTTGGGTCCACGAATTAAAGGAGCAATTGTAACAGAAGATTAGTTCCTTGTTTGAAGGTGAATCAAGCCTTGAATGTTCTTGTGGAGAATAGAGGATTGGGGTGATAAATTGAACTACTTAGTTGTTCCAAGGTGCTAGGAGTTTGTTGGTGCTTCCAAAGCGTGTTACTCTGCATCATATATTGGTGTGGAGGAACACTGAGATCCAAGTTGAGGATTAGGAGCATAGACAAGCTAGTCTACCCTAGCATTTCCCATCACAATATATAAAAAATTTGATAAATTTTTTCATTTACTAATACTTACAACTCGTGCTTGAAGTTTCAAAAAACCACCAGAGCTGAGCTTGTGTGTCCCATGCTTTTCTAGTCTTGCCTTTGTTGCCTTTGATGTGTTAGGCAATCTATGAAAAGTTTGAAATATGTTAGATAGTATAAATATAGAGGTTAATTAGTACATAATTACATTTTGAACA
The DNA here is from genome assembly GCA_028749045.1 of Cupressus sempervirens. NCBI lineage: Eukaryota > Viridiplantae > Streptophyta > Pinopsida > Cupressales > Cupressaceae > Cupressus > Cupressus sempervirens. The sequence goes on from CM053786.1 coordinate 784,690,101, forward strand.
GTATCACATTCCTTTCTGTACTCTCTACTGGTGTAATTTCATTTTTCTTGTCAGCTTTATACTTTCCATCCAAAATCAATTTTTGCCACTTAGCCTCAGGAACATAGGGTGGACACTCGTACCTAGGGTTATCCTGTAAATTTTTTCTGTATTAGTCCCTAATATACTTCAAACATGAACCAACTTTTTCAAGGAGCTTGTTTCTCTCGAATGCATGAGGTCCAAAGAGTTGGGTCATGCTCTCTATAAGATCATCCTTCAACTATTTGTCTTGGTTATTCTACCTTTTAAGTAAAAAAAAACATGTTAGACTCATACATGAAGTGAAGCTACCTTTAATATAGTTCAAGAAATGGATGAAAAGGAAAACTATTCTAGCAATGATATGAAATCAAAATAGTGGTTTGGGGTTTTAGTTAGGATATGATGTTCCACTAGGTATGCACGGTGGGCCCGAATATTCGCAAACACTCATCACCAAGTTTTTTCCAAAAAACATCATTCCCAAAAAAATCATGGGATCATTAGTTGATGAAGAGAAATCACAAACTAAATTACTATTATATCACTATAGAATGATAATAACTTTAAAGTACTTGGAACTTTGGCTACTTTTAATGGAATGCCTTCATCGTCGCTGATGATCAATATGCCATCCTTCACCGTTCCCATACTAGGAACATAGGAACATCTAGGAAATGATGTTGCAGCTCCTATTGCAAAAGGTTTCATAATTTTCATAAGTCTTTGTCACGAATTATAAAAGAAAAAATGATAATTGATGTTAAAAAGTTGTAAAAAAAAAACTTGTTTGTTGCTGTCATAAGACAGTTATGAAGAGCAGTTGGCATCTAAGGAGTCTTTGTTCAGTTTGATGAGTTAGTTAGATGGGAAAAAGGCTTGAAAAGAAAGGTCTTTATAAGACATAAGTTTTGTAGTCAAGAAAAGGGGTGTGTGTACGAAGAAAAGATATAAATAAAAGAATTCTGCACTTCACTATCACAGGGATAGTTTTCTAATTTGCAAGATTCAGACTGGTAACTCAATAAGGTTCTTGCCATTCAAAAGTTACTATTTTTCTTCTTGAAGAGATTTTCATGTTTGGTTAACTTTGTGCAAGGGTTTTGTAAGTTATTCTCAAGAAAAACTACTTTTTAGATCTCTTCTGTCATAGGAAATGTGACAGTCTGTCACTGTTTTGAAGTAATTTGGGAAAATGTGCCTCTCCCACTTTCTATGATTAAAATGTAACTTGTGGGAGAGGTACTAAGGCTTGTAAATATGATGACTTTAACATGATTTAGATGCAGGTGATAGTGAACAAAGAAAGGAACGATAGGGTGATTGTTGAACCAAATAGTGAAGGTGCATTTGTAACGCACCACATGGTGAATATGATTATTTGAGGGTTGGAATGACTAAATACTACTTGAAAACATCTGAGAGGGTATGTTTAAAAGTTTTTGAGCCATTAGAAAGATTTTATAAGTTGATTTTATAAGATTTTATCACATTAACCATTCTATGAAATCAAGGACATTATATTAGACAATTATTTCATCAATAAAAGCAATATTTATTCACATCTCATTGCATGATCAAGCACATGAATATGGTGCAGGGCACCTAACCTAGGAGGCAGGGGAACAAGTAGGGAAGAATTACCTAGGAGGTAGGACACCTACCCACTCCATGGAAGGGTGGATTCAAGAAATTTAGGAAGTTTTAACAAGGTTTGGTCCATACTTTAGTAAGTTGGCCCATGTTTGGTAATATTTTGTAATAAAGGCACATGTAAGGCTCATTAGCACTTTGGTGTGTTTATAAACTGAGTGACTCAAATGGGACCAAAAGGCCTTAGAATAGGGTGTTTGAGTCAATATAGGCCTAGAGAAATGACCATGCACTTGTTGAGTTCATTAGACTTACCGATTTCCAAAAAATGCAAAAATTGCCTAAAAGTTGCTGACAACTTTTAAAATGCTGATCAGTAATTACAAAAAGTTGTTGTTTGTTCTTTTTCATGGTTGAAAATGGCTATTTAGTTGTTCCAATGGTCATATAGGCCTACAAATATTTCATTTGAGGTCTCAGTTGGAGGGATAGATCAGGTTGTAGCAGATGCTTGGAGAAAATGAATAAAAACCTCTAATTTACTTTAAAATTGCTGTTACAGTGGGTTGTACGATTTTGTATAGTACTTTCATGATTACTCTACAAGTGGATTAGTGGTGGATGTATGTTCAAAAGGTTTTGGCTTTGATTTGATTCAATTTTCAATTGTGGTTTGTGAGTTATTAGCATTTTTGTCCTGAGAGGTCTGAATAGCCCTATTTTCTAGGGCCTTGTACAAATGCAGCCCTAACTTGCAAATCCACTGGTGGCAATCTCTGAAACTAAGGGATATGCAAGTTAAGGACTGTCTACATGATTCCAGGAGTTGGAGGTGTGGTGAGCAGGGCAAGTATTTTTCCAAGCTGGCCCTAGGTCAAGCTAGACCATGTGTTTGACTAGTTTTTGCTGTTATTGTGGTGACAGTCATGTTTGGAGGCACTTCTGATCTATGTGAGTGCTGAAGTTAGATGCATTGAATTTGTTTAGGATTTTCATAAGTGATTGGGGTCTTGGGAACCCACCTAGTCCATCCTTCCTTGAAGCCCTAGCCTAACTTGATCAACTAGGCCTAGGTACCAAGTAGCAGTTTGGAGGGTGCTAGAGCAAGATCATCCTAGAAGCTTTTGGGATTCTAGAAAGTGGCTTAAGAGGTGCCTAAAATAGTGGAGAAGTCCCTATGTCATAGAGGGATAGTTGGTGAAAATACAAGAAAATGGATTGGAAAGGCTACAAGGATTGTAGGCCTAGAAGTGCAAAGGATTGTTGTGGATTTGGTAGATTCCACACAAACTGAGGATTGTGGTTGGACTGAAGGTCCTGGTTGCTATCACTATTTCTTGTGTCAGTGAGTGAAGTTTTTGAAGTGGATTGCCCCATTTGGGCTCAGCAGTTGTGTATACTCAGTGTGGGTAAGGGGACTTATACCAAGTCCTAGATCCAAAAATTGGATTGTGAAAGCCTTCTGAAGGCTAGTAGAAGAAGTGGCTGCTAGACTTTGCATCAGAATATAATTGTGATAATATACTACAAGAGAAGATGATCTTCAATATTACAATCTTTCATAACTAAATATAGGTAATTGAAGTTTGACCTATAACATAACCTTGTATAGCCAAGCTATGAATGGAGTCGAGTTCTTATGGTTTGGAATGATAAAATTGTGAAAAAGTTTAAACGTTGAGTGACTACCAAAGGGGGGTCATTACAATCTACATCATAAACACATAACACTTAAAAAAATAACAAAAGAGAGAAAAAGAGGGATTTATGTACCAGTAGATGGTGCAACAGTTAATGCCTATAAGCTGTGCGTTGTCGACTTAGCAGTCGGAAAGAGATTTGTGGTTGTCGTAGATGGAGTCAGTGTCGTCATAGGATACAATCGATTTAAAGCTGAAGAATAAAATTATTAGAGCATGCACAAATATAGAACGCATGGACTAGCATGGAAAAGATTGTTAAAGCATCAAAAAAAAGGATTGTTCGAGCATGTATTGTCAATGATTATGATCATTCCTATATATATTCAATGGAAAACACAAGTGGGGAATGGAACATGTGATCTACCTGAACCACCTGCATCACCCTCATCATGGGAATGGGACTTGAAATCATGCAAAAAACTCTGTAAAGACAACGAATCCATATTTTAATTAATGCCATAAAAGAGCATAACATAAAAACCATTGTTGAACTCTTGTTATAATTACAAATTTCATTAATACTTACTTTTAAGGTTTCAGAGCTGTGCAACAATTCAGATCCCCTATCTTTTATTTCCTGAGTAGTAGGCTTTATGGTTTCCAAACGTATAATTTCTCTGTCAATTTTCTTTAGCACCTTTTTAATCAAACCGATTGAGTCATCGGTCTCTGCTAAATCAATATAGAAAGGGTCCTCCTCAGGGGGGGGCTGCTGAGGGATTGCAGATTCCTTTCCCTCCCTCCAACCACTAGCTCTCTGTGACAAAAATAGTATTAGTATTATCAAAATTACTCCAAAACAATGAAGAAAACAACATTAAAAAAAAAACATTTAGCTTCTATCTAGTTTGCACAATTATAATGAGTTTTACCTGCTCATGTGTAGATGAGCCGGGAACATCACCAGCATCCCCTCCGAGCGGTTGTTCCATATTGTGCCCCTGTGTCAAAGATCAAGTATAAAAATGTTAGCCAAAAATTTATTGACTAAATGGTATGTTGGAGTCATTGATTAAAAGTTGGTTTAATAGTATGTAACACCCCCATGATAGTAGCCTCGTTTGTATCTATGCGGTTCAAATTGTAATCAATAAGAAGCTCTTCCCCTGCATGTATTGATTTTATCGCACAAATGAATACATGATTTCCCTCATGTGCCTCAAATATGCAATTGGGTTGCTTTATAGTTGACCCAGGTCGTGTACTATTTATAAAACTCATGATATTCCCTGTTGCTTTTGGCCTTCCATCAATGTATATAGCCACACTTTTACTTTGATTATTATCTTGCTATTGTATATAATTTGCTGAAAGGGCATACCTATGCATACTTTTTTTATATTGAACAATATGCATCTAACTTTTGTAATCGTAACATGGTCCAACATACTCCATCAATTCAAAATTTTTTTTGTAAGACACCTTTATGCCGTCCATAGAAAATAGGCCCAAACCATGTAATGATGATGGTGCTATGTGATATATCCTCTCGTTAACACAAAAATCAGTGTTTATTGGAGGAAGTTCCTTGGGTACCCAATGTTTTTGTAGATGTTGGTACCTCAAGGGCACCTTGATGTCACCTCCCATCTCATCATCATAAGAACATGACCCCCCTTGAGCAAGGAAAAATTTCATGCGTTTATTGAATTTCCTTCTAGTCCTTTGACCTCTAGTTAATCTCCCTGTTCTAGATAAACTGCATGTCTCACTTTCCTCTTCTATTCCTATATTTCCCTCACTTGAGGAAGACACTTCTGACAAATACCTATTTGCTGGTACCTGTAAATGGGAGAGATCTTAGAAGAAATCAATCTTACTATTGATGACTGTATTAAATAAGGAGTATTTAATCTTACTACTGATAAGTGTATTAATAGACTGTCTATAAGGAGTATTGACTTATATCTGTCGATCCATGAGACTGTGCGGGATGCTCCTGAAAGGGGTTCAATTTCCTGCAAATGTAATTCAATTATCATGAGCATAATCACATGATAATCATAATCACATCCATCATAAGTATCACATAAAAATTAAAAACATTAAAAGGTACACAATATAACACTTAAATTAGGCTCACATTATAAGCCTACTAGGGAAGTAGGCCTAGTGAAGGGCTAAAACTGGGTTTTTGTATCAACTGATGAGTTGAGGGCTTAGTCACCTTGGGGACATGCTATTTGAAGTTTTTTGATGTGTGTGGAGGTGGAGGAAACACCTATTTAAGGTGAAGTCAAGTTTGGTGCCTATTGAGGCATTGTGAGCATTTGATAGTTTGTTGATTAGATTGTTTGGATGAATCCATTGGATGGATTGAGGGACATTCATGGGATTATTCCAAATATTTAGAACTTAAGGTGGCATAAGGATTTGGTGTGCACTCTGATAGGTTATGGAGTTGACTTGGATCAAGGACAAGGATCTTATGAAGATGCTTGGTTGGTGTTGTGAGAACACTATGGAAGTCCCTCTTGTTATGAATGATTGCAAGTCCACCTAGGGTCTCTACATCACCTATAGAGGCAAAATTATTAACCAAAAAATTGGGTAAGCACTTATATTATGTTTTCCCTATGAATTTTATTCTAGGTACAACTGCCTTTTATAGATATTTAATGAATTCCCTTTTCTAAACTAAACACTTACAAATGCTTTTGACCTGAAAGAAAATAAGGCTCAATACATTCATTCATCAATATGTGTTTTAAATAGTTTTATTTAATTAATTTAGATTAATAGTTAATTTAGATTAGCAGTATTCTATTTGTAGTTGAAACTTGTAGCTTTTAAATAGATAATGAATAAACTATTTAACCATATAAGACAAATATATTTCTATCAAAAAATGAATATTAAATAGATTAAGGATTGATGGAATACCACTAAATTTTATCATCATCATCCTCGCCATCATCATCATCATCATCATCATCATCATCATCATCATCCTCCTTGTCATCATCATCATCGTCATCATCATCATCATCATCATCATCATCATCATCATCCTCACCATCATCATCATCATTGTCATTGTCATTGTCATCATCATCATCAACATCATCATCATCAACATCAACATCATCTTCATCATCATCATCAGTAGCAGCATCATCATCATCATCTTCTTCTTCTTCTTCATGAAAATTTGTGTCAAGAACATCATCCAATAACTGTTGATCGTGATCACCATCTACATCATCTTCTACTTCTTCGATATCTTCTTCTTCCATCACATTATACTTTATTGGCCTTTCTCTCGGTTCATGTCTAACAACAAATGACCAACCTGGTTTATGTGGAACCTCTGAGTAAAATACCTGCTCACATTGGCTTGGAAGAACATAGGGCTCATCCCCAACTGGATCAAATGACCTTGTATTAACCATTGTAAATCTATTATCATATTCAATAATAGTTCTATCAAGATCATTTGGATTAAGTTGTAGCTTGTACCATTTGACAACGAAGAGTACTAATTTGAAGGAACTAAAGTCACACTCAAGTATATCATCCAAAATGCCATAGTATCAATTTTTAGACTCTTGAGGATGTAAGTCATTTTTAGATGAAATATTAGTCACTTGAAAGATTGCAGTTATTCCTAAATCACAAGTTTTCTTCATGTCATCCAACACTTTGACGCGAAATTTTTGACCATTACAGAACATAGCCTTATGGTGTTTAACTTGCAATAATATGTGAAACATGTCAAAATTATTGTATCATGAGTTGATAAACATATGGTAATTAATAAAATTTGTACGTACCTAGAAATCTCTTAAACCACATGCTAAATTTATTTCCCTTTGTGTAACATTAGAATCTCCATTACGATGAGCTTTTTTAACCAATGAAGATACACCTTCCCATGTTAATGTGTGACTAGAATGTTGACATCGTTCAATCTATACTGTCATCCAATCAAGATTGTTTGCAATATACAAATGTAGTGCATCCCACTCTAGAGCACCTGTACAAAAAAAAAAAATAGACAACTTACAACCGATTTATTTTGAAGATTAAGAAATAATTTATTACAATAACATCTTATAATTTATTACCTCTCACTTTCCTCAATGTACCTTTCCCCATCAAGTAGCCCCCTTCTAATTTTTTAAAAGGCTCGAGATCCCAAATGCGATCTATATGGATATTTGATGCAAACTTAGGAAGATATTCAGTAATGTACACCATAGTCTGGTATACCATATATCCCTCTACCATAGAACCCTTAGTATGTGCTCTTTTTCAAACCAAATCCTTCAAAGATTTCAAGTGTCTCTCAACCATCCACATTGACCTAGTGTGTACAGGTCCACACAATTCAATCTCCTCAACTAGGTGTATGAGGTAGTGTTCCTGTGCATTAAAAAAAGTTGGAGGTAGACACTTTTGCATTTCACATAGTAAATGAGGAATTCTTCTCTTCCAATAGTTTATATCTTGTTTATGGATTTCTTTAGATGACAACCACCTACATTAAGAGATTCAAGTCACAAAAAATATATAGATATGAGAATTTACAAAATAATATACAATAGATTACATAGAAAGAAAAAATAAATCGTGAATATAATAAATATATACAACAAATTGAACAGATATTACTACTTACCTCATTTATTTTCCAAGATTGTATATCACTTGTTTGATGTTATTGTTGAAGTGCTCTGGGAGAGATAGAGGAAGCACGTACTGTAGTAATTATAAACCAATCATTTCATTGTTTTCTAACATAACATAACGAACAATACAAATAGTTTATGAATATATTGTAAATAAAGAAGAACATAACTTACCTTGACGAAAGTATGCCAATCATGTGTTTTGAGCCCTGGCCCAAATTCACTTTTTTTTGATATGAGATTGTTTATGTTCACAGTAAATCTTGTGGGAAATTGAATTTTTTGTATGACTTCTTTTATGGTATCACTTTGTTGTTTCGTTAATAACCAAGGAAGGAAACTTATATTAATATGATCTTTGTTGCTATTTCAGTGAATGAAATTCTTCAATGCATGATTGGATTCATGAATGTCATTACAAGTTTTGACAATTTTTTCTTTGTCACGCCTTCCATCCAATATTTTCCACAATGTCTCTATTATATTCTTTCCAATATGCATAGTATCAAAAAAATGCACAATTTGTAAGTTCTCATAGTAGGGCAACCTACTAAATTGTCTGGGATAACTTTTTAGTCCCTTTGGAAGGTTGTCAGTACTGCCTTGACGACCTTCACGATCATCAATTACATAATTAGAAAAAAAAAATCACAATAAAAATATATAAATTACAAACATAAACCATTAGGTGGAACGACATTACCTCGATGATTAATTCTATTATATTCCAACTTCCATAGGCGAGGTGTCATTCTTCATGGATTTGGTGTAGTCTCTTCTTTCCCATTGAAAAGATGTTTTTTTGTACTTCAATACTTATGATTCCTGTGGAGGAAGTGTCTACACTCATCAAACACCTGCTTTCCTAAACTTTTTGAATGACAAGATTTCATCTTTGGACCACAAACTGGACATGCAAGTTTTCTCTTTGTTTGAAGACCTACAAGATAATGATATAATTGGATTATTAAATATGTTGATTTTTATAATTAGAATTATCGTGTGCAACTTGAATTCACTATAACATACCACAAAAATGTGTTAGTCCTGAGGCATCATGTATTGTCTATGCAAGTATTGCATGGAATTGAAATTGTCTTTGTCCTATTGGTCTAGACACGTCATACATAGTTACACCGTTCCATAACTCCACCAACTTGTCGATAAGAGGCTCAATATATACATTCATATCTTTTACTTGATATTTACCTACTTGAATAAACAGTAACATTACATAATTATTGTGAGTATTTTACTGCAAGATTTGTAAGTACATGTAAATTAATAACTATCAAATGATAAGATACCTGGAAAAATCATTGCCAACATAATGTGCTCCCTCTTTATTGACATCCACAGAGGAATGTTATTATTGATAACAAAAATAGGCCACACCGAGTAAACAAATCTCATCTCTCCAAATGGATTGACACTGTCTGCTGCCAATAAAAGCCCGAGATTACGAGGTTCTTCTTAGAAGTGTTGCCACTTTTCCTCTATGTGCATAAATGTCGAACCATCTGCAGGGATTTAAATATATCATCTCGACTTCTATTGCATGAATGATAATCCATAAATTGAGCCAAGCTACTACACCTGAATAATTGTCGCATCCGTGGAATAATGGGGATGTAATGAATAACCTTTTGAGACACCTTTTTTGTTAGTCAATTTGTTCGATATCTACTCGTATGACATACAGGGCATTGTGTTGCAAATTCATGTTCTTTATAATATATAATATGATCATTAGGACAAGCATGTATTGCTTCATACTCCATTCCAATATCTTTCATAACAATAGATAATTCTCGAAATGAGCGAGGTAGAATATTTGATGGTGGTAATAGAAACTTGCCTATCAATCTACAATAAAAAATATAAGTTGTTAATATAAACAATATTAGTGGTACATTATTCACCCTATGTTAACTATAAAGACATATATGACATACCTTAACATACGTGACATTGTTATGTTGGATAAACCATTCATAACCTTCAAGTTCAACAACAACAATACAATAGAGAGAAGAGTTTTTTGGGAGTTTTTGTATAGGGGCTCGTATGCCTTCTCAAGTAGAGGTACATTGAGGCTATCATCATCATCATGATCAGATACACTTGGACTAAATGTGTCATGGACCAATGTATTTATACCATCATCTTCAATTGTGTTTTCTGGTGCATGATCGTCATCTTCCATGGGATCATTATCTTCACCTTTGATATTCGCACCTCCATGTTCCTCCACTTTGAAAACCATATTCTTCGAATTATTGTGGTTCATATCATGTACTTCCTTCGGGAGATAAACCTATATAAAATTGATTAACATAAATAAACCATGATCATCAACTCATCATCAAGTTATTTCATTTGTATATAAATTGTTAAAATAATATAATGAACAACTTACCAGTGGATGATAGTCATGCCTCCCTTCAATGTGACCATTCTCCCTACAATGTCTCTTAACTATTTTGATTAGCAGTCTTCTACGGTTTAAGCCCTTAAAATTTTTGCAAGGACAATAACATTTTCCATCACCTTTTCTTTTCAAGTTAGACCACAATCTAGTGATTGTCTCCCTATTTTGTTCTTCACTTATATTATCTGACATGATCATTCTTCGCAGGAAGCAAAAATTGAGCTATGAAAACTTTGGTCTACAACTTTCAAAAACTAAGAAAAACTATCAAAAGTACACAAATATTCTTAGACCTAGCTAAATATTTTAATATTTTAAAAATACTTTCTTTGACTTTATTCCTAAGACATTTAACCCAATCACCTTTTATAACATTCAGTCAATTGCTCTAGGCAAATGTGTGGATAAGATTATTTGTAAAACTTTGACCAACTGTCTAAAGGTCTTATTTCAAGAGACCTTACAACATTAAGCCACTAAAAATAATTTCAAAACATATAAGCTAAAAGTCTAGTTAAAATATACATTCGATTAAAAAATATACAATTTTCATACCCAAGTGTGCGGTTATAACTCGTGCAACAACCTTCTTGCTTAGTTGTAGAAGCTCTCCAACAATCAAATTATACAGGCTACAAGGCCTAACAACAATTTCAAAACATATAAGCTACAAGGTAAGACATATTACATGACATGGAAAAAGGAACAAAATTTACAAGCTTTAGCAAGACATATTAAACGACATCATAGTGCTAGAGAGATCACAATTATATGAGTCAAACATAGTCATGAAAAAGCACATAAATTAGTTATTATATACAATTAAAAGATATATAGTTAGATAGTGACATCCATAGGGCATATTGAAGAAATGAAATAGTTAGATAGGGACAGCTGGAATTTGTCTTGCCCTCTGATGAAATGATAGAAAATTTAAATCAAATGTCCACAAACTTAGATCAAAATTCTTAGCAGACATTTGTAGTTAATATTTCTAATGCACCAATGCCAGAACAAAGTTCTCAGCAGGCTTGGGGAGTTAACATCACTGATGCTCAACTGGATAATGATTCACAATAGACATTAACAACTACTGCTTGAGATGTAATTGTTGAAGATAAAAACAAGGCTAATGTAGGAAGTACATCTAGTGAAGTGGTACAATGGTGCAGGGGCACCCAAGGGACACATGAACCTATAGGGTACACCAGGAGTCATGAAGGAGAACATGAAGGTACCAAGGGAAATAAGTGCCTAATGAAGACATGTTAAGTCATTTGATGATGGATAATGGCTATTGAAGCCATCAAAATGTAAGGAATTTCATAAAGTTGTCAAATTGTAATGAATTGCCAAGAACAGGCAATGTGATGTAAGAGGTCATTGTGAACTCATTTGAAGTCCTAGAGTGTCCTAGGAAGAGTTATAGGTTGATGGAAATGAATAATATTGTTTACATAATGTAATAAGGATCTAACTGGTGTAAAATGCACTAAAAGTGCAAGATCTTGTAAATTGCCAATGTTGGCAACATAAGCCAAATAAGGCTTGAATGGGTTAGTTGAGATTATAGGGGTGTGAAGGTTGTTTTAAAAGTCTTTTAGAAGTCCCTAGGAATGAAAAATAAGGTTTTATAGGTCCTTTTCATGAAGGATAACAAAACAAATAATGAGTGCTGTTAAAAAAGTGTTTGTTACTATCATGTGATAGTTATGAGGGACAGTTGGCAACTAAAGGGTCTTTGGTTCAGTTTTATCAGTCAGTTAGATGGGAAAAAGTCTAGAAAAGTTAGGTCTTTATAAGACACAAGAGTAGTAGTTGAGGGAGTAGTGAATGTATCAAGAAAAGAAATAAATAAAGAAATTTTGCGATTCACTGTCACAGTGACATTTTTTCTGGTTTTTTAAGATTTAGTTTGGTATCAAATAAGGTTCTCTCTTATGTTTCTTATATTCTAATGTTTCAGAAGTATTTAGGAACATCTAAGAATTTTCTTAGAACCCTTTGCAATCATTTCTTAACAGCTTTTTCTTTCTTTAAGGTGACTATCCTAAAATAGTGCACTATTTTGTATTGAAAAAAACATGTAATTGGGTGAATCCATCCACTTTCTGTGGTTACTGTGGCTATGGGATGGATCCAACCCTTGCACAATATGTAATTAGTTCTAATAATACAGGATTTTGAAGAATAAGCAAGGTGGTTGACTAAATTTGCAAGTTGACAGGTTGAAGGGTGCATGGAACATGGGCCATGGGTATAGCAATGAGTGTTTGGGATGAATAGGGATATGCTTTTCCTTTTGAACATGTCAATATATGTTAAGTACAAGATGTAGGATCGAAGTTTGCATCCCAAAAGTGAGTGTAGGGTTATTTGTGAGAAAGCCCTAGTTAAAAGCTTGAATTGGAGAAGAATGGTGTGCTGGGTTGTAACCAGGGGTTCCATGGCCCAAAGGATGACAAAATCCTTTGTTTTTCTTCATAACTAAGGACTATTGAAAGTTATAGGGTCAGAGTTATACCCTTGATAGGGTTGCTTTGTATATACCAGTGCATTGCCAATTTCCTTTGACATTTAATAACTATAAACTTTTTCTATACTTGTTGTTGACAGATATGAAGGCCTATTATTGTCTGCTGGTGGAGATGGAAAGGCATATACTATAATACTAGAAACTGGGCCAGCTAGGGATACGTCTCAAAGCAAACTATACTTCACATTGTTTGCAACACGTATAGGCTATGGCAGGGTAGATAACTTTTGGTTTTTGAAATTCAGTGAATGATTACGGCACATACACATATTAATATAATTTAATTGTGATAATAAAATCTCTAAAGATTAAAAAAAGTGAACACAAATTACTGAAATTGGTTGCTACTTATTGTCATGTAGTATAGGCTACCTTTCTCCACTTTTCGGCTTGTGAAACCTGATGATCTTGGAATGGATCCATTCCTTGTACATACGATGAGAATTTGCTTTGAACCAAGAAAGTAGGAAATCCTTTTTTCTAGTTCATGTATTATTTACATTATTTGTGTCTTATTTCACATTAACAAATAAAAAGCACTTCAAAAGATTTGTATGTGGCTAGACTTCAACTGAATAGGACTTGCTTTTATTTATAACTTGACAGATTATGATTTCTTCCATTGGTAAAATGTAACAGAGAGCAACTACTACAACTTCAAAACAAGGATCACTGAATGGTGACAACTTTAAGATGATTCTGGAGTACATAAAAGCTCTGCCAGTAAGTTTGACTACTATATAACTCTTCTATGTGTTTGACCTATATAAACATCATAGCAAAGAAAGAAGCCCTTTTTAGGTTTTTTGAGATAGTGCTTTGTCGTTGACTTATTTCTTGCTTAAATTCACATCATAAATGTTTCTATGAAATTTATTATGGAAACCTATTTTTATATAATCTTGGATAAATGAATCAGCACAATTTTCAAGATGACTATTTTTTTTTGTTATTGGAACTTTAATATTTTGGTGTTTGAGATGCTAGCTGACAAGATTGTTGCATATCTCCTTTTGATGGGTATATCTCTCCATTGTATAGAAAATAAGAATCCTTGAAATTCTAGAACAAAAATCCCATTTATACAACTTCTTGGAAGGGCTTAAATTAAACAAGGATATAAATGTTGATGGAAATTCATCTTTCCTCCTCAGCCTTCTTGCTAGAATGTAGGATGATTTCCATTCAAATTGACTTACCGACCTTGAATTGTTTGCATCTTCTCATCATCACCCGTGCCATAGAGCACATGTCTTCAAATCATTTCTCATGTATCAAAGTTTTCAAAAATGTGACGAGGACCACAATTATATTAACCAAGAGATTGAAATATTTTTAGAAAGAATGGATGTAATTATGAACATATCTTCTAAGCTATTGAGCCAATACAAGCAATCAAGGTGTATGAGCAATCTTGCATCAACAAAAAATGTTTCCTTTTGCATTTGTATGTAGGTTTTTTATAATGTTCCAACCATCATATGTTCACAATCTGTGGTTCAAATCACTAAGGTGCTTATGATTTTTAGGCTTATTCATAGGCGTATTGGAGTTTTTAGTTTGTGGCAACCATTTAAACTTTGCAGCCACACTTTTAAATTTCAGAGCTCACTGGTTCAAAAAATTTTGTGGTTTGAATTTCTTATAGATCCATTTCACATTCTTAGTTACATTTGATGTATAAGATTCCATTCTACATGTATCACAATTAGATAGTCTATCTTGCATCAAGTTTTCTTCCATCTTGTGGCTGATACAAATGATTTTAGAGGCTAAGGATCACTTTATAAACATCATTCTTGAGCAATGTAAAGTAACATTCTCGATGGATCAAATTGCAAGATTTTAACCTAGAGCTAAGGCTCATAGTTTGATAGCATATCAATAGAATTTTATTGTAATATCATACAGTTTTGTGGTTTACAACATATTTTCACCCATATATATCTTTGAAGGTTTAGGCCTTTTGTTGTAAGCCCATACTAACAAACTGTAATGTGTTTCATTATTGCTGATCAACAAAGGCCTATCATTGTTTATTTGATATATATTGAGTTCCATTGCATGTGTGTACTTGATTGCATAGTTGGACCCTTTAGCTATACCAAATGGTATCAAGGCATGACTTTGAATGTTGAGAAAAGATTATGAGAGACAACCAAGTTTATTTCTTGTAAATAGATTATTGAATTTTTGGCTGTCCACATTGAAAGGTTTTAAATAAAGCAAGACATTGAGGTAGTTTGCAGGGGAGTTTGCAGATATATTGTTGAATTAAAGGATGTTTGCATAAGATCCAAATTCAAGGTTCCTCCTTGAAGAATGGGTAGAGGCCAAGCCATTGCTAATATTGTTGGAAGAACAGAGAAAATGTACTTATCTGGTTAGATGCTAAACATGATAGAAGAAGAGGTCATAAATCTATAAATAAGGAAAGTGATGATGAGAAAATTGAATGAAGAGAGAATGAACAAGTTATCTAACAAGTTGTGGAAGACCTAGAAAAAGAATGAACAGATCAATTGAAGATGTTGAGAGCTATTTCTGACAGAAGTGAAAAATATAGGATTGACATTGCTAATTAATTTTTTTAGTTTGAATCCAAAGAAATTGATTCATTGAATGAATAATCTTGAAGCAACCCAGGGCCCTTGCTAGTTTTATGGTTTAACTTACAAAAGCCCCAAATTAATTGTCAGTATTAGAACCCCAATTTTCAAAAAATAAATAAACTGAAGATGTTCTAATGAAAAAAAATGAAAGACATTAATTAATAAGATTGAATATACCTCCATTCAACCAAAGAACAAGAGGCCTTTCTAATGGATCCCTCACGGCTTCGAAGAACTAGTAAAATAGGGCCTTCCCTTCATTAATGCTCACATAACCAACATACTGAGAAAAACCTATGGGGGGTTGGCTTGGGACGCTTTCCACTCCATCTACTTCTTTAGTGGCTCCATTGCTCCCCTTCACCAACAAAACCAAAGCCAACTCAGGTCAGAATGTGAATAGGAGTTGAAAATGGCTTTGCCTCAAACTTTCCCTAAATCATCCATCCATCTGACAATACATCTGGTAGCGAAGAATAAGACAATGGTGAGCCCCACCTTTGCAGCTACGTAATCAATCTACGAACACCTGACCTACCAGGTGGATGGGATAGGAATCATGAAAGAAGATTCCTCTACATGCAGATTCATGACCAACCCTACAATTGAATCAATCTTGAGCGGCAAGGTAGATGAGTTTTTACGTATAAAGATAGATCAATATCTGACATGCCCTCCTCTATTATAGTCCAAGATCAATCATTTTCATGTCAATGCAAATGAGCAATGTTTTTTTTTTTTTCTTATATCTCGTTAGCATCGCAATTGTGACATTGTTGGGCTATAATTGAAAAAAAAAGCCAAAAACACATTACATTTGCCTGCCATCACAAATTGATGTTTCAAATTGACCCCTAATGAATTAGTGACCAAGCATTCAATGGTTACCTTGTAGGTTCATCACTTAAGTAGTTTATACCGAGCATTCATGAAGCTACCAAGTGAATGTGCAATCTAGCAGTGTCTACCAAATTTACAGTGTTCACTGAGTTTTATAGTATTTACCGAGTGATGGAAGTGTTGTGTTTACCAAGTAACAGAAGTATAGTGTTTACCGAGTGAAATCAAGGTAAATGAAGGATCCAATTTTTATTGAGTGACACTATATCTACCGAGTCTCCAATGGTTACCAAGTTCCAAGCTATGTTGTGTGGATAGTATGGACTGAGCATCTACTTCTACCGAGTGCTTGATGATGCCGAGTAATACAGTGGATGCCGAGTATCAGAAGGTCACCAAGTCAGCTTGAAGAACCTAAGTTTTCTACTGTTTGGCTAACTCAGTAATATTTTGTTCACTTATGTTTTGGTCGACCTTGCAATTATAATTATTGGAATGGTATATATGTAATGTAATATATCCTTTACAAAAGATAGATGTATGCAAAGAAATGAATATGAAAAGCTTTGAATGAAAGTGAATCAGCAACAGAGCAGAGTATTTAGCAAGGTCTACAAGGAGCAGTAAAGATTCATTAGTCAAAAGAGGTGATCTATATTTTAAGGATCTAATCAAGTTGTAAGTAGATCCACTGTTTCATCCTAACAGGTGAATCAGTTTTGTAAATCCTTTAACAGGGTAGACTTAATAGTCTTTTGTATAAATCTCCTAACAGAGTGCATACTTTAGTGTATGTTTGTAAATCTTCTAACAAGGTGGACCTAGTAGTCCTTTGTGCTCCTAACAGGGAAGATCGCCATAAGTGGTCAATGCAAACCTTAACAAGCCAACTTCATACTGCAGTAATATAGTTTAGTGGGTATCATCCCCACCCCAGTTTTACTTTCTATTTGGAAGGTTTCTAGGTCACCAAATCATTGTATACATGTGTTATAAATGTTTGTTCTCTCATATATGCAGTAGATTAGATGAATGAATTGTGAATAGTATATATGGTTAAAGAGCTGAATTATTTTAAAGTTTTGATGTTACTGATTCACCCCTCCCCTCTCAGTAACCTATCATATCTTAAATATTTCCAACAATTGGTATCAGAGAAATTTGGTTCTTAGGACAAAGCTTGACAACTTGAGAAAAGATCAAGGAACATATAAGACAAATGAATGACCATCAGTATGTTGAAGAAAAGATTGAAGACCTTTTACTAGCAAGTAGTTCAGATGAAGCTAATGAGGCAATCAAGGAACTCCTAGCAAAGAATGGCTCTCTACAGGAAGAAGTAAGAAAGCTTAAAAGAGAACAAGAAATCCAATCAATCAGGCTATTCGAAGTTTCAGAATAGAGAAACAAGGCAACTAAAGACTTAGAGACAAGAAATAATCAATCCAATCAGCATGAAGATCTTGTGGATCAACTATCTAATGCAAATGAAGAAATTATGAATCTGAGATCTGAAAATGGAAGCCTGATGAATGATTTAATCACTGAAAGACAAATCAATGAAAGCTTACAAAGAGACTTGAGATCTAAAAGACAAATCAATGAAAGTTTGAAAAATGACCTAAATGCTGAAAAACAAATCAATGAGAGAATGATGAAATCTTAAGCAGACATGACTCAATTAAATCAACAAAGTGAGCTAAATCTTCACAAACAAAAAGGTAAAGCTGGACTTGGTTATAAGGAAGAAGGTGAAACCTCCAAACAAGGTGCCCAAAGGAATCAAAGACCTACTTGCAATCACTGTGGTAAGTTAGGTCATACATCAAACAAATGTTGGAGTAATGGAAAAGTTAAATTCAATGGTAAATGCTACAATTGCAGTCAGCATAGTCATAAAGCTAATGGATGCAAGGAGAAACCAAAATTTGAAGGCAATTGTCACAAATGCAAGAAGCATGGTCACAAGGAATTCAAATGCAGATCCAAATCATTCAATCTAGCATAATAACTTATTAAAAAAATATTTGGATGGGACTACAATACCTAGTGTAGATGTCATTATTGTGGAGAATATGGACATATTGGTATAAACTGTGCAAGACATCACCTAAGGAAGAAGGACACTACTATAAGATGTTATATATGCACTGAACTTGTTCATATAGCTAAAAACTGCATGAACATAAGAAGAGTCAAAGATGAAAAGAAAACTAAAGCTAATAACATTTGGAAGCAGATGAGGCAACTATAGATTCCAAAATCTACTAAGCAAGATAGTTCAAATGATGGCAATGTCACTCAAGAAGTGGGTGACTCCACAATTTCTAATTAGATTCATGAAGGAGAATATGGAACTGCATCTTCTAGTGATATCTCAAGTAGTTCCAAAATAAAAAGAAAAAAAAATGATCAAATCAGATACACAAAGAACAAAGAAAGCGTGTCTTTCACCGAGTCGCATCTATGGAGGAAAGTTGGTTGGAGACCTTGCCGAGCTAGGTTGGGAGCAACAACAATTTTATTCAATTACTGAGTTGCAAGCTTCTATCAAGCAAGTGAATGACAACCTGTCAAGCACTATGTCATCTCAGCTACCTTTGTACCAAGCATTTATGGCAAAATTTTTGTCAAAAAGGCAGAATTTGATTTCATTTTTTACCATGATTACAAAGCTAAGAAATTTCCAGTGATTCTAAAGCAAATTTCAAAGCGATTTTAAGCAAAATTTAAGCGAAGAATTTGTTTAGAATTTTCTTACACCTATCAAGTAGCAATGGCATCCAAGAGTAGTAGTAGCACCAAGGAAAAATGAGGTTTAGAAATTCTAGTTAAAGGTGTGGAGTGGAAGATGCTGAATTTCAAACTAGTTTCAGCAATTATAGAATCACTCGACCCCAATGGAGCTCAATCAAAAACTCCACCAAAGGTACTTCTCATAAACGACATTTGTACTCATTTCAAATGTTCTATTCAAGAGATTGGAAACCTAGAGATGGATAATTCCCTAGGAGAAATGAGTGTTGATGGTTCTTTGAAACCCGAGCATAACCATCTGGAGACCAAAGGGTTAACCCACATATCGCATATGCCAAGAAGTTTTCAAACTAATTGGATCAGGTACATACTCAATCATGTTCACAATGGGCAACTATGGTTAGAATATCTAGTGTTAATCACCAAGAAGATGATTAATATGATTATCGGTCTTCCCATACTAAGTAAAGCGAAAACTACCAAAACCCTAGGTTGGGAGGAGTTACAGAAGCAAACCCTAACTGAATGGGATAGTAGAGGTTTGAAGGTCAGCACTATGTTTGATATTGAATTAAGGTTTGGCATTCATGTCATTGCCCACAAAATTTATGGCTCCAGTCATTTGAACAGTGTGCCTTGTGAGGCTGTTGATTTGGCATTCAAAATTGTGAAGAAAAATCTTGAATTTGACCTGTTAAAATTATTGTTGAAACAATTGAACAAAAGCATGGACAGCATAAGGACTTCAAAGAATAATCCCTAAAAAGTTGGTTCTCTATTAATTTGTTTATTTTTCTATATTCAAAAATTCTTTCCATCAAAAGGAACTATAGTGTGGAGAAAATATATTCCCATTCTTTATCAGATAAATGAGTTTGTAGCAGAAATGGGTGAAAAATTTGATAGCATCATGGACAATTATTTTGAAGATTTCAAGGAAAGAATGAATAATAGGTTCCAAATTCTACCAAAATTAGTTGAAGACTAAAAAGATGATGTATGCTTTATGATTGATTGTGATAAAGTATACATTCAGGTAGTCAGGCCCTGAGTTGCATGGGTGAAACCTCTTCCTTATGAGGTTAATATTGATGAAGCCAGTGATATTATTGAAGCACTGGTGAATGAGCCAGTAGACCCAAAGCAACCAATTTTTGAAACATATGATGAGGCAAAGGCCAGAATTGAGCTTGAAATCAAGCTACCCCAGGCCATAAGCAAAGGAAAGAGGAAGATAGCCAAATTAAAAATTGAAATTGGCCCTCTTATGCTAACTGAAAGAAAAGGTGAGGAAGAAGAAGAATAAGAAGAAGGCAAAGAACTTGAATCTGAAAAAGAAGAGGAACCACCTAAGAAGAAAGGAAAGGTGATTATCACCAAACCTAAAAAGAAGCCTACTGCAATATTCTCTAGAAGAACCAAACAAGGCAAGCAGGAACCTGTACTTGTCAGGCCTCCACTCACATTTGAGGAAAGGATAAATCAATTGGAAAAGGGAGCTGGCATCACAAATTTCAAGGCATTGAAATTTGAAACAAGGACAGATGTAGAGAAAATGCAGATTGAGGAACTGGTACTCAATAAGATGGGAAAATAGAAATACTCCATAGACAAACTTGCCCCTCAAATCTCCAAAGAACTGTTGGAGAGATTGCAACCAAGATGGGAGTCAACCACCCAAACTACCAATGACATATACGAGCAATCCCTAAGGAATCTTCTAGCGAGTCTTACTGAAGCAAAAATAAAGGCAACAATGAAGAACCATGAAGGTAAAATGATGATTAGGTTTCACATATGTTTGATTTTAATTAAGGACATTAAGCATGTTGTAAAAGATGCAAAAAATATGTGGAAGAACATCTATCATCTACAAAATCCCAATAATGATCCCATTGAAATCAAGGATGATGACAATAGTGATAGTGATGATTTTGATAGCACTCCATCCATCACAGTTACTCCAAGAGAGCTGCATGCACTAATGGAAGAAAAAGAGGAAGAAGACAAGGAGGAAGAAACACATGAGGAAGATAAAGATGAAGAAGATCTGGTAAAAATTGTAGCAGAAGTTATTGCATCCCTTCCTCACTCTCCACCAAAGACAATTACATCTACCTTGGAGATAGCTTCTGTAAGTGAGATTGTGAGCACAACAGTCATATCAATTTCTCAATCTTCACCAACCTCCTCCCAGCTCTAGGTATCTGAAATAGATGTGCCAAGCACTTCATCTACTGAGCTATCTATCACTTCTTCAGCCATCGAGTCAACCTCCTTAACTCCTTCATCATCAGTGAGTGTAACAGTAAGTTCTACAATTTTGTTTTCATTAGTTCCAGTAAGTTCTACAGTTTTGTTTCTGTTAGCATCATCTGTATCCACTTTGACTCCAATCAATTCAGATTCTACTATGTGTACTTTACCAAGTATGATACCATTTTTGGGAAGTGTTTCAGATTTTGATCCGGTTAGTACTTCTATTGGCATTCAATCCTCAAGTCCTATCCTAGTTTTCACTGCTAGCCCTTCTATCTCCACTATTGTGTCTATTCCTAAGGTCAAACTAGTCATCACAGAAGTCAAACAAAATCATCCATTAAAACTTCTCATCATTGGAAAAGAAATTGGAGAAGACATTGACTTAGACACAGAGATAGTGATTCGAAAGATTGACTATGACAATGCTACCATTGAAGAGATGAGGTTAGCTAATCAAATCATAGAGATGAAAGCTAAGTAGAAATAGTTAAGATCAGAAAGGGATAATGAATATAGAATAATTGAAAATTCCAAGAATATAATTATAGATGCTATAGGTGTTGAAGTAGATTCTACTCAACACATTTTGATTCTGTTAGATGAGGCAGTATAGAAATTTAATGAAGATTCTTCCAGACAAGAGAAACTTATTGAGATAGTTGAAAAGAAACTTGATAATAAGGTGCTAGAGCATATTGCTCAAAAGAGAGCAATCAAGAAAGTTGAATTGTCAACATTTTTGAAAAATTTTGAAAATTATTTTAATAATGCAGCATCACTTTTTGCCAAACTTTGTGATGTTTCTGGTTTTACCAAAGAAATAAAGGATAAGTTAAATAAGATTGACATTGACATGCAATCAAGTGCTTCCAAGCTAAAGGTGGACTCCTCCTACACAACCTCCCATCACACCAAAATCAGATATTTGGCAGATGTAAAGGTAGAACTATTGAGAGAGGAAGCAAGGATCCAGTCTACACTCATAGACATCCAAAACATGATCCTTCCTATCATGGACACAATGCAGAAACATTTTACTCATTGCAAAACATTGGTCAAAGATCAAAACTTCTCAGTGGCTGATCACTTGATCCAATTATCAGCAGAAGTTCAAATTGCTCTCTCCACCTATCAAATCTTGCAACATACTTAGGATAATACATTCACCACCATCCTCAAGGTACATCAAGAATTTCTATCTCACTTTGGTGTAGTCATATAAACTATATATATGTAGTCCTTTGGCATTATTGTCAAAAAGGGGGAGAGATTTAAAATAATAAGTGAGGAGAGTTATCACTATGAGTGATAGGGGGAGTTAGCACTCAATTGAGTTAGCATGTGTACATAAGAATCTTTATACATACATTATAAGTCATCAAGAAGATATATAGAAATGTATATGCAGTAGTTCTACAAAGATCAATTTTGAAAAACCAAAATTCATTGAGTCAAGTTATGTACATATGTTTTGGCTTATAAGTGTTTTGTCACTAATGTCAAAGGGGGAGATTTTTGGCATTAAGTTATTATTGCCATTAGTGACAACACTTATCTACATCAGTATAGCCACTAAGCTTCGCAGTTCACACCGAGCATTCTAGTGTTAACCGAGCTTCGCAATTCACATCGAGCATTCTAGTGTTAACCGAGCTTCGTAGTTTACAACAAGCATCTACAGTGTATACTGAGCATTCAGTGGTTACCTTGTAGATTCATCACTTAAGTAGTTCATATCGAGCATTCATGAAGCTACCGAGTGAATGTGCAATCCAATAGTGTCTACCGAGTTTACAGTGTTCACTGAGCTTCACAATGTTTATCGAGTGATGGAAGTGTAGTGTTTACCAAGTAACAAAAGTATAGTGTTTACTTAGTGAAATCAAGGTAAACGAAGGATCCAATTTTTACCGAGTGACACGATATCTACCGAGTCTCCAATGGTTACCAAGTTCCAAGCTACATTGTGTGGTTAGTATGGACCGAACATCTACTTCTACCGAGTGCATGATGATGTCGAGTAATATAATGGATGCTGAGTATCAAAAGGTCACCAAATCAGCTTGAAGAACCTGAGTTTTCTACTGTTTGGCCGACTTAGTAATATTTTTTGTTCACTTATATTTTGGCCAACCTTGCAATTGTAATTTTTGGCTGACTTAGTAATTATTTGGATATGTAATGTAACATATCATTTACAAAAGATAGATGTATGTGAAGGAATAAATATGAAAAGCTTTGAATGAAAGTGAACCAGCAGTTGAGCAGAGCATTCAACAAGGTCTACAAGGAGCAGTAAAGATTCATCAGTCACAAGAGATGATCTATATTTTAAGGATCTAATCAAGTTGTAAGTAGATCCACTATTTCATCCTAATAGGTGAATCATTTTTGTAAATCCTTTAACACGGTAGACTTAACCATCTTTTGTATAAATCTCCTAACAGAGTGCATACTTTAGTGTATATTTGTAAATCTTTAACAAGGTGGACGTAGCAGTCCTTTGTGCTCCTAATAGGGCAGATCACTAGAAGTGGTCAATGTAAGCCTTAACAGGCCAACTTCATATTGCAATAACAAAGTTTTGTGGGTATTGTTAGAGTAAATAATTAATTTACTAATTATTTATTCTATTTACTTAAGCTTACTTAGGTAAATTCATTTATTTAATATTTAGTATTTAATGCATGTAGTGGTTAGTTGTTGACAACACGAGAGTTTGTTCCCTTCTAGCATGTTTCACCTTTTGTGGATATGTGCTGAGTTGTCATCCTTATCTTCTACCACCTTCTAGCTTGTTCTACAAGCTTTCTTGAGGTCTTTATAAGTGACCTCTCCCTCATTGTATTTTCATAACATCAAATTATCACTTCTCATTGTAAATACATTTTCATTGTGTTTGTATACTTGTGGTTTCTCATGTCCATTTAGGTTTTTTCCCTTGCTCCATGCTCTTCCTCTCCTTGGCTTCTCTTTGACAGGTTCTCGCATGCACCTGATCTTGGTTGTCTTCAGAGTTGGCTTTCTTCAACTCCAACATGGTATCAGAGCCTTCCTGCTGCTGCTTCGTTGAAGAATTTTGAAGCCGTGATTTGGAGTCACAAACCTTAGTTTGTTTGTGCATTTTTTTTTCAAATCAGGGGATCAACAAGTTTTTGGAGCACATTGAGACTAAATGGACATCACCATTGGATCCGAAAGGCTGTTTACAATCAGAATTCATATAAAACTTTTCAATTTTGGACACAAGGCATTTTTGGAGATTTTTTGAAGCCTCTAGGTTGCTGTCGTACGGACTGTACGGACGAAAAAGGCAAAAAAAATATAAAAAGGGAATTGCCGCCGGGTGGCCACCTAGCAACTGCCACCGCACCACCGTGGCCTCGCCAGTAGCGGCCATGCCACTGCAGCAGAGTCGCCGCCAGCGGGCCACCCATTGGCTGCTGCGACTGGGCGATGCCTCCCTCTGCATCGGTTGACTCCGCCTCCAGCTCGGTCGCTCTGCCTGAAACCTCTGCCTTCATCGGTGCTCTCCACATACTCGTGTCAGTGACAACATGGTTTTTTTTGCATAGTCGGTACCTGCTGCAGCTTGACATGTGGTAGGGCTACCACGTGGCGCTTTTCCATGTGGCCCCTGCCACCTCAACTTTCTGGCACGTGGCTACCATGTGGCCTCTTTTTTGCTATGACGGTTGATGGGCCGTCAAATTTTTTTCTGTCATTTTCTGACGTTAGCATGAGGTCAGCGCTTGCATCATCAGCCCTTGCATGCACCTCTCCTGATTTTGTTTTGGACCTACTTGTGGTTTTTTGGCCATAACTTTTGTATACGGAGGTATTTTTACGATCTGAAAGAAGTGCCAAAAAGCTGGTTCTAAGAAAAAGACTTTGGTATAGGTATTTTTAGGTTTTGATGCATTTTCTTTGCCCTTTTTTTAGTTGAAGTCCAAAGTTGTGTTTTTGACTCCGACAAGCATATCTTTTGCGTCCCATGCTTGTTTTTTGAAAACTTTATATTTTTGGAAAGCTAGTTTTGTCACTTTTTCAGAAATGTGGTCCTTTTTTTTATTTTTTGGCCCATGCTCTTTCTATCATAGTTTTGGTGTTTTTGCTATATGGTGGATATTTTGAGTGTTTTAGGCCCGAGGATCGTTTTCCTGGCATGGTTTCTCTTATTTTAGGCTGTACTTTATTTTGTATTAGATTGTTTTCAATTTTGGTCATTGTAGCTATCATTTTGAATCACTTTTATGTATCGCACTGAGATAAAGTGCCACTTTTACATTTTGGAGATCATGAATGTTGTTTTGAGTCAGTTGTACATGCACTATTTTCATAAAGCACCATGGGGGACAGTTGTTTGCTATTTTAGGCATTCTCCCTTTGTCAAGTGAGTGTCCATTCCATGACATTAGCCCCATGCAGAGTCAGTTTGATCATGTCTTTATAGGTGTCTGTACCTCTTTTCCTCTCTCGTCGTTCTTGGTTCCTTTGCAGGAGACTTTGGCCCACCTTCTCAGTTGCCTATCATCACACCCCGTCTGCATTAAGAGGGGGTTATGCTATTGTTCTAATGCATCCTTGGTTTGATGGTTCGATAGTGTGAACTATGTATTTAGTGGTTGATCCTATATACAAGGCGATTGCAGTGGCTGGCTACCTATGCATTTCAGTGAGATGGATCATCTACTATATAGACATGCTCGGTTCGTGCCTTCTTCTTCCATGAAGGTTTTTTAGATCAATAGTTTGACAGATTTGTGGCTTCTTCATGCTTCAGTGATGCTTCTTCATGATCACTCCTTGTTCCTATTTTAGGGGACATTTCCCTAAATGGAGACTTCTTCAGTTCTTCACTAGGTTACCTCTTTTTGGGGGAGGGTTTTTCACACGTGGTTTTCTCTCTTTCCCCACTTACAGAGGTTGCATCTTTTGCATTGTACTTGGGTACCTAACATGGCCTCATTGCCGGGACCCATTCTGCATTCATCTTAGTTTTGTGAGCTTAAGGCATTTCCCTAAGTTGCATTTAAGGGGGGGGTATTAGAGTAAATAATTAATTTACTAATTATTTATTCTATTTACTTAAGCTTACTTAGGTAAATGCATTTATTTAATATTTAGTATTTAATGCATGTAGTGGTCAATTGTTGACAACACGAAAGTTTGTTCCCTTCTAGCATGTTCCACCTTTTGTGGATATGTGCTGAGTTGTCATCCTTATCTTCTACCACCTTCCAGCTTATTCTACAAGCTTCCTTGAGGTTTCTTCATGTTCGTTTAGAGTTTTTTCCTTGCTCCATGCTCTTCCTCTCCTTGGCTTCTCTTTGACAAGTTCTCGCATGCAGGTGATCTTGGACGTCTTCGGAGTTGGCTTTCCTCAACTCCAACAGGTATCATCCCCACCCTAGTTTTACTTTCTATTTGGAAGGTTTCTAGGTCACCAAATAACTGTGTACATGTGTTATAAATGTTTGTTCTCTCATATATGCAATAGATTAGATGAATGAATGGTGAATAATATATATGGTTAAAGTGCTGAATTGTTTTAAAGTTTTGACGTTACTAATTCACTCCTCCCCTCTCAGTAACCTATCATATCTTGAATATTTCCAACAGCCTTATAGCTTGACACCTTACATGTAATTAGTTATATCTATGAATAAATTATTGTGATTTGGTATAAAATCTTGCATTTTTGTTTATCTTTAGTTGTGTGGTTATTAGCTGGGGGCTAAGACATCTCCTTTAGGGATTCTCCTACCTTGCACTGCATCAGAATTACATTTTTGTCTTTTGATCTAGGAAGTAGACTCCATGTTTTGTTGTTCTCTATTTGTTCAATCTGTTCTTCGATAACTTTATACCCGTCAACATCTTCTACTACATCTCTTACTGATTTGGGTTCTTGCATGCTCAACAAACATGTTTCAATTCTCAATTTGTTTCTTGTCATTGGTCTAGCATCTTTATCTCTAAGATTTGAGCAGTAGGATGATGTCTTTTGACATACTTAGACCATCTTGGCTCAACTCTAGTTTCTTCATTTTGTCTTTCAACTTCAGAATCACTGTGTGTATCTCTATTGGGTATCTCAACATCTCTTTTATGTTCACTAATTTTAGAATGAAAATGTGCATCCACTTCATTCTGTAATTTGGCATCTGAATATAGCTTGGTTCTTGAATGCAACTTGACATTCATGGGGTGTGATTCGATAGTTACTGAAACTTGCTATTGATTTGTAACTTGATTTGCAACATCTTCTTTAGTAGACATTCCTTCATAAAAGTATACAAATGATTTGTATTCTTTTGACTCTTTTATAGGTTCAACCTCATAAAATTTTATTTATTCATCAAAGTTTACATTTGGACTTTCCACAATTTTGTTAGTGTTATTATTTAAACACT
This sequence comes from Cupressus sempervirens, assembly GCA_028749045.1. Taxonomy (NCBI): domain Eukaryota; kingdom Viridiplantae; phylum Streptophyta; class Pinopsida; order Cupressales; family Cupressaceae; genus Cupressus; species Cupressus sempervirens. The sequence goes on from CM053786.1 coordinate 784,717,903, forward strand.
TATAAGCTTTACTTCTTGTGGAGTATCTTAAGAATATACCTTCTTCACTTTTTGTATCAAGCTTTCCATTCCTAACATTTTTAAGAATGTAACATTTACTTCCAAATACCTTAAAGTATTTTACATTGGGTGAGTATCCATATCATAGTTCAAAAGGTGTTGAATGCATACCTTTTTTGATTTACACATGGTTCAAGGTATAGATAGCTATACTTATAGCTTCTCTCCAATATTTCAAAGCAACATTCTTCTCCATCATGAGTGTTCTAGCGCAATCCATTATAGATCTATTCCTCTTTTGAGCTATTCAATTTTGTGGAGGTGTTCTAGGGGAAGATGTCTGTATTTTGATTACTCTATCATTATAGAACATCTCAAACTCATTTGATGTAAATTCTCCTCCTCTGTCAGATTTCAAACACTTCAGACTTTTACCTGTTTCCTTTTCAACTCTTGCTAAGTACCACTTAAACATTTGGAAAGCATCAGATTTCTATTTCAGAAACATAACTATCATCATCCTAGAATAGTCATCAACAAATAGCATTATGCACTTATGTCCTTTGTAGCTTTCCACATCAATTGGTCCACACAAGTCAGTATGAACAATCTCTAGTATTCCTTTAGAAGTATAAGTTTTACTCTTAAAACTTGACTTTCTCATTTTGCCTAACTGACATTGTTTGCCATTACATTATCAGGCTTCTTCAACTTAGGAAAACCTCTAACTTTCTTCATGTTATTAATACTAACCAAGTTATCAAATTTAACATTACATAACCTCTTCTGCCATATCCATACATCATCAAATTTTACAACAAAACAAGTAGCATCATCTATGTCAAGATATAATATATTACTTCTAGTTTGATCACCCTTTCCAATCAATTTCCCATTTGTGTCATATATCTTAGCAATATTTTTTTCAAACTCAACTTTACATCCCAAATTATTTAGTCATGACACACTCAACAAATTATAGTTTATTCCTTCAACATAGCAAGCATTGTCACACAAAATCTTGTCTATGAGTTTGATAGAACCTTTTCCTTTTATCAAACATGATGCATCATTATCAAATCTTACACTATTTCTATCATAACAATTTAGGGTAATGAATTTACTTTTGTCTCCAGTCATGTGATGTGAACATCCACTGTTATAGATCCATCTATCATTCTTGTTAACACAAGTAACAAGTGTAGTTGCCTCATCTTCATTAGATTCATCCTTCATTGCAACATACACCACCTCATCATCATGTTCATCAGAATCATTCTTTGTTTCCTTTTCAGCAATGCAGCAAGACTTCTTGCCTTTGTCTTTGTAGTCTTTGCTATCTTCATCTCTTCTACTCTTGTATTTGTCACCACCTCTGTAGTTCTTCTTCTTTTGACATCTAGTAGTAATATGACCAACCTCATTGCAATTGAAACAAATGATAGGTAACTTACCTTTGAACTTGCCTTTGCCTTTATGGAATTTTTTTTCCAATAGTGCTTCTAGCTGTTCAACCTCCTCCTCATTTGTATCACTATCACTAGACACATACTTCTTCTTTTTATTCTTCTTCTTCTCATTTGGTTCCTTTAATGACACCTTAGTTGTGAAAGCAGATTCAATCTTTTCAGGTTTGTAATTATCAAAGTTAGATAGCTCAAAAACAGTGAGTCTACCTACTAGAACTTTAAGTGATAGCTTATTCCCTAGAATACATCTCATTTCTTGAATTGTGGAAACTCTAATAGCATATATAGGCATATATAGGTAACAATATTCTAATAGCATATATAGGCAATATGACCAACCTCATTGCAATTGAAACAAATGATAGGTAACTTACCTTTGAACTTTCCTTTGCCTTTATGGAATCTTTTTTCCAATAGTGCTTCTAGCTATTCAACATCCTCCTCATTTGTATCACTATCACTGGACACATACTTCTTCTCATTTGGTTCCTTTAATGACACCTTAGCTTTGAATGCAGATTCAATCTTTTCAAGTTTGTAATTATTAAAGTTAGATAGCTCAAAAATAGTGAGTCTACCTACCAAACCTTCAAGTGATAGCTTATTCCTTGGAATACATCTCATTTCTTGAATTGCAGAAAATCTAATAGCATATATAGGTAACAATATTTTCAAAATTTTTCTCAAAACAATGTCATCATCTATATTACCAGTAGAACCTTTTATTGCATTGACAACTTCTTTTATCCTTTCAACATATTGAACAATATTCTCACCTTCTTCCATTCTCATATTAACAAACATACCTCTAAGAATTTTGACTTTGGCTCTTAGAACATTTGCATCTCCTCCATAGATAGTGGTTAGGGCATCCCACATTTTCTTTGCACTATCAAGACCTTTGATATAATTGAATTTGACATAACTTAGGGTAGAGGCAATATCCAACATTACCTGGTTGTGTTCTTTCTTCTTCCTCATATCTTCAACAGTTTAGACACTAGCAAGATTAGCATGCTCCAAATAAATGGTAGATTGTGCATGATCTCCAAGTCCTCCAAGGTGTAGCTTCATCAAACTTTTCCATGTAAGAAAGTTATCTCTATTGAACTTGGGTACTTATCTTTTAGATATTTTGATCTTTGTGCTTCTAGTACCTTTAAACTAGTTCTCTCAAGCAGATGGGCCTGATACCAATTGTTGGAATACTGAGAATAACTGAGAGGGGGGGGGTGAATCAATTATCCAAGATCTAGATATATAAAGAAATATTTTCACAACTTTAATGAACCCATAAAACATTTCTACTCATGCATGCATCCATAAGATTATGTAATCACTTATAACTTGTAGGTTAATGCCAAATCAACTTGTAGAAATGTAAAACATGAAACATAACAGATTCATCAACACACTTGACACAATGATTTATGTAGAAAACCAAATTGGAAAAAACCACTGGTAACATGCTACTCTTTCACTCTTTTGAAGTCTTTCCCTATAAAAGGTCAACCTTGTTAAATGCTACAATACACACTGTTAAATGTGATCTTGTTAAAGGATTTCAATCACCTTGTGAGGAGTGAGCCTTATTAGAGGACTTTAGATTATTCACTTGGAATGTCTCCTAGTTAAAGGATTTACAAATGGATTTTATGTCAACCTTAATCCAAAGGATTTACCCTAGACCGATACAATTATTAGAGAATAACAGTAAGACTTTGATCTGATACAACTTACAACTTCACTTGCAGATTATAGATCTCTGTTTAGTCCTCAATTCTGCTCTGCCTTCATACTTTGCAGCTCTAATAGCTTGTTCACCCTTCAAGCATTCATCTCCTTAAGCCTTCTTTCTTAACATGCCATTGCAGACTCTTCTCTTAGGTCACTAGATGAACAAAAACACTTGACTCCTTGTCTCCCTTAGGTTCTTGCACATGACAACCTTGCTTCATGACTAGCCATCCCTATAAATAGGAAATTATGATATTTTCTGCTAATTTTTCATTGTCCAATTTAGGCTTCAGATAGATTAGGTAGGATATGATGTATCTACCCCATATCTCATATCTCTTTTAGAAACTTCTCTTAGAATCCTTTTTGAATTCACCTAAAAATGGTTTACCTTGAATTCTATGTCACTAGCTCATCAACGTTATCTTCCACCTAGTTTACACAATCTAAGAAAACAAACTTGTTAGCTGAGATTCATCAAATCCATAATCTTTTAAATAATGCAACAATTCAACATTATCAACCTTCTGATGCTTGACACATACTGCATTGCTCGACATCCACTGTGAAATTACTTGGCACAAACTAAATTTTATTGGTGCTCGACATCAACTAAACTTTACTTGGCATCGATTGTTTTGCTTGACATACACTAGAATGAACTTTTACTCAGCTCCAACTAATTTTTTGTTCGACTTGCATTGAATTTTCTCAACACCTACTATCCACTCAGTCAAGCTTAGTAGACAAACTTTGTGTAACTTGGTTTTCTAATCTTTCTTAGTGTAACCAACTTTTGTAACCTTAAGTAGATTATCAATACATCATGTCATCACCGTCTTAACTGATCCTTGTAATTCATTACATAATCATAACTCAACCTTTCCTCTAGGTGCTATTGTTACATATTTTGATCAAATCCTCTTCATCAATCAAATAAGTGATAGTACTTGAATCTTATAAGCAGTTGCCTTACTAGCAAATAGCAAGTTTGACATAAGTGATAAAACAATGATTGAAACACATAGTCTTCTTCAACAATTTTCCTCTTTCAATAATCTCTCTCAATAATGATCTTTTCAATCTATTTTCAACACCTTTCTCTCACAAAAATAACATCATATAAATAAGTTATACTTTAAATATTTTTCTCTGTACTTGTCTGATAAACACGTAACTACGTTCACTAGAAATTGAATAGCAAGTGTTAGAGTTAGTATTCCCACAAGCAATGTTAACCACATGTTCAACTCACTTCATTCTACCTCCATATAAATTTTCTAGTCATAATACGACATTAGAAACAAGTTGCATACACAATGATACATTGGTCTAAACCATTTTCATACTTAGACAATTTTTGAGTACCAAAAAACTAAGTATCTTTATTTTTGAGGTTTTCTACAAGCATGTACATCATGTGTTGCCATTAATGACAACATTTACATATCTACATATAGAAAATTGTCAACATAGATTACATTTTCTTAAAAATCTACTTGCCTTATTTTTGTTTATTTGTTTTGGAGAGGATTTATGCTCCATTTGTTTAGTGGATTTATATAGAGGTTTTAGTTCGAATGAACTCTTTTTTGTTTTTATAAAAACTTGCTTGAAAATTTCTTCATGGCACTCGCCTTTTTTTACTACTTTGGCTAGGGGTTTATGTAGCATGTTTTAAATTTTTATTTCTTCATTTTGATTACATAAACATATATTTAAGTTTGTGTCTATGAATAAGGTTTATCCAAATCTATTTTGTTCTAGCTATGGTTTATGCTATCTATGGTTTATGGTGTGGGTTTTCAATTTGCATCACTTCATTATGATTACAAAAATACTCATTTGAGTCTATGACTATTTCTTTATTGAGCTTATATATGGGGTTCAGTTCGAGAGTATGTGCAGGATCATGGTGTACCAAACTATGGCCTTAAGTGGCAGTGAAAAATTAGCAAATTAGGGTCATGTCATTCTAACACATAATTTTAAAGTGGTTATGGATTTTATATCAAAAAGTTGTAAGAAAATAATCTGTAGGAAATTGAATGTAGTTTCTAAACTACTAGGCCTTATCAGGAGAAAAAAATAATTGATTGGTCAAAAGTTTGGATTTTAATGCAGTACTACAAAAATTTTAGGGCAAAAATAAAAAGTAGGTCTATGTCTAACCACCTTAATAAAAATCAAATGATAATATTTTTAAAATATAATTATAGATATAAAAAGTAGACTCATGCCCAGATGTGACACATATTTTTTGGGATTTTTATTCAAAATAAATAATTAAATATGAATTTTTTACCAAAACATTTTTGAAAAAAATTCCGTGTCTGACCACCTTAACTAATAGAAAATTTTACCAAATTTAATTTTTTATTTATTTTTCTTATACTAGGTGAAGCATAGAATGTGATGCAAGTTTTAGATTCAAAAAATGTTATACCGTTTGAAAGTTATAGCTATTTTTCAATCAGTATGTCAATTAGCACTTTACAATAATCTTCATTGATAATTAACTAATAAATACTTATCGAACTCAGAATTTGACATAAATAATATTGATGGAATCTCAAGAGTGAGATTAAATTTTTTTTTTCGTTTCATTCAATTTCGATCAAAATAACATTGTCAGATGGCTACCCGAAGTCTAAGAGTCACTGAAACCCTCCTCAAACATATTTTTTGGGTTGACCGAGCAGGGTTGGTAAATACCAGGCCTAATCGGATATCTGATTTGAGATTGAATATTTGATATGGCTCGGTGACTTCCCAACCCTTTTTGGTGAGAAATGTCAAAAGGCAAATTTTTTTAAATTTTAAATATGGAGGGAAAAAGATTTAAAGGGAAATAAACATAAAACAATAACTTTAGACAATTTTAGAATAAATTATATATTTCGTGAATGTGTGAACATTAATATTATAATTATTATTACATTATACTAATATAGATGATTATTATTAATAAATATAATATAGTGATATATATGATATATATTATTATTAAATATATATAATAGTACTATACGACAAAATTATTCTATATAATAATATATATTGTTATTATTATTATTATTAAATCTATAATCTAGTAACATATATGATTATTATTGTTATATAATCTAATAATATATTATTATTATATTAAAATATACAATATAATATAATTATTAAATATAATATAGACATGTAATGGGTCGAAGGCAGTCATAGGTCACCCTATGACTCACTTTGACCCATAAGAATGATTCTAATATGTCCCTAGGGGTCCTAGGACACCTAGGGACATATGTCATCATGTAATGGGTCGAAGGGGATCATAGGTCAACCCATGACCCCATTTGACATATATACAAATTTTTAATATGTATGTAATGGGTCGAAGGGGGTCATAGGTCACCCTATGACCCCCTTTCACCCATACGAATGATTCTAATATGTCCCTAGGACCCCTAGGGACATATGTCATCATGTAATGGGTTGAAGGGGGTCATAGGTCACCCTATGACCCCCTTTGACCCATAAGAATGATTCTAATATGTCCCTAGGGGTCTTAGGAACTCTAGGGACATATGTCGTCATGTAATGGATTGAAGGGGGTCATAGGTCACCCTATGACACCCCTTGACCCATAAGAACGATTCTAATATGTCCCTAAGGGTTGTAGGGACATATGTCATCATGTAATGGGTCGCCATAGGTCACCCTATGACCCCTATGACCCCCTTTGACCCATAAGAATGATTCTAATATGCCCCTAAGGGTCCTAGATGTCATCATGTAATGGGTTGAAGGGGGTCATAGGTTAACCTATGACCCCCTTTGACCCATAAGAATGATTCTAATATGTTCCTAGGGGTCCTAGGACCCCTAGGGACATATGTCGCCATGTAATGGGTCGAAAGGGGTCATAGGTCAACCTATGACCCCCTTTGACCCATAAGAACAATTCTAATATGTCCCTAGGGGCCCTAGGACCTCTAGGGACATATGTCGCCATGTAATGGGTTGAAGGGGACCTATGAGCCCCTTTGACCTATAAGAATGATTTTAATGTCCCTAGGGGTCCTAGAACTCCTAGGGACATTAGTTGTCATGTAATGGGTCGAAGGGGGTCATAGGTCAACCTATGACCCCCTTTGACCCATATTAAGCATTCTAATATGTCCTTAGGGGTCCTAGGACCCCTACGGACATATGTCATCATATAATGGGTCGAAGGGGGTCATAGGTCACCCTATGACCCCCTTTGACCCATAAGAACAATTCTAATATGTCCCTAGGGGTCTTAGGATCTCTAGGGACATATGTCATCATGTAATGGGTCAAAGAGGGTCATAAGGGTCATAGGTCACCCTATGACCCCCTTTGACCCATAAGAACGATTCTAATATGTCCCTAGGGGTCCTAGGACCCCTAGGGACATATGTTATCATGTAATAGGTCGAAGAGACCTATGACCCCCTTTGACCCATAAGAATGATTTTAATATGTCCCTAGGGGTCCTAGGACCCCTAGGGACATATGTCGTCATGTAATGAGTCGAAAGAGGTCATAAGTCAACCTATGACCCCCTTTAACCCATCTGAAAAATTCTAATATGTCCTTAGGGGTCTTAGGACCCCTAGGGACATATGTCATCATGTAATGGGTCGAAGGGGGTCATAGGTCACCCTATGACCCCCTTTGACCCATATGAATGATGCTAATATGTCCCTAGGGGTCCTAGGACCACTAGGGACATATTAGAATATGTTGTCATGTAATGGATCGAAGGGGGTCATAGGTCAATCTATGACCCCCTTTGACCCATATGAATGATTCTAATATGTCCCTAGGGGTCCTAGGACCCCTAGGGACATATGTCATCATTTAATGGGTTGAAGGGGGTCATAGGTCACCCTAAGACCCTCTTTGACCCATATGAACGATTCTAATATGTTCCTAGGGGTCTTAGGACCCCTACAGACATATGTCATCATGTAATGGGTCGAAAGGGGTCATAGGTCAACATATATCATCATGTAATGGGTTGAAGGGGGTCATAGGTCACTCTATGACCCCCTTTAATCTATAAGAACGATTCTAATATGTCCCTAAGAGTCTTAGGACCTCTAGGGACATATGTCATCATGTAATAGGTCGAAGGGGGTCATAGGTCACTCTATGACACCCTTTGACCCATAAGAATGATTCTAATATGTCCCTAAGGGTCCTAAGACCCTTAGAGACATATGCCATCATTTAATGAGTCAAAGGGGGTCATAGGTCAGCATATAACCCCATTTAACCCATAAGAACGATTCTAATATGTCCCTAGGGGTCCTAGGACTCCTAGGGATAAAAGAATCATTCTTATGCGTCAAAGGGGGTCATAGGTGAACTTATGACCCCCTTTAACCCATAAGAATGATTCTATTATGTCCCTAGGGGTCCTAGGACCCATAGGGACATATGTCATCATTTAATGGGTTGAAGGGGGTCATAGGTCACCCTATGACCCCATTTGACATATAAGAATGATTCTAATATGTCCCTAGGGGTCCTAGGACCCCTAGAGACATATGTTGTCATGTAATGGGTCGAAAGGACCTATGACCCCCTCTGACCCATATGAAGCATTCTAATATGTCTTTAGGGGTCTTAGGACCCCTAGGGACATATTTCATCATGTAATGGATCAAAGGGGGTCATAGGTCACCTTATGACCCACTTTGACCCATAAGAATGATTATAATATGTCCCTAGGGGTCCTAGGACCCCTAGGGACATATGTCATCATGTAATGGATCAAAGGGGGTCATAGGTCACCCTATGACCCACTTTGAATCACTTTGACTCATAGGACCCTTAGGAAACTATGTCATCATGTAATGGGTCAAAGGGGTTCATAGGTCAACCTATGACTCCCTTTGACCCATATGAAACATTCTAATATGTCCCTAAGGGTCCTGGGACCCCTAGGGACATATGTCGTCATGTAATGGTTTGATGAGGATCATAGGTCACCCTATGACCCCCTTTGACCCATAAGAACGATTCTATTATGTCCCTAGGGGTCCTAGGACCCTTAGGGACATATGTCATCATTTAATGGGTTGAAGGGATCATTCTAATATGTCTCTAAGGGCCTTAGGACCCCTAGAGACATATGTCACCATGTAATGGGTCGAATGGGGTCATAGGTCACCCTATGATCCCCTTGGACCCATAAGAATAATTCTAATATGTCCCTAGGGGTCTTAGAACCGCTAGGGACATATGTCATCATGTAATGGGTCAAAGTGGGTCATAGGTCAACCTATGACCCTTTTTGACCCATAAGAACGATTTTAATACATCCCTAGGGGTCCTAGGACCCCTAGGGACATATGTCTTCATTTAATGGGTCGAAGGGGGTTATAGGTCAACCTATGACCCCCTTGACCCATATGAACGATTCTAATATGTCTTTAGGGGTCCTAGGACCCCTAGGGACATATGACATCATGTAATGGGTCGATGGGGATCATAGGTCACCCTATGACCCCTTTTGATCCATAAGAATGATTCTAAATGGGTCAAACCCCTTCGACCTATAAGAACAATTCTAATATGTCCTTAGAGATTCTAAGACCCCTAGGGACATATTTCATAATTTAATGGGTTGAAGTGGGTCATAGGTCAACCTATGACCATCTTTGACCCATAAGAATGATTTTAATATGCCCCTAGGGGTCCTAGGACCTCTAGGGACATATGTCATCATGTAATGTGTTGAAGGGGGTCATAGGTTGCATAGGTCAACCCATGACCCCCTTGGACCCAAAAGAATGATTCTAATATTTCCCTAGGGGTCCTAGGACCCCTAGGGACATATGTCATCATGTAATGTGTTGAAAGGGATCTTAGGTCAACCTATGAGCCCCTTCGGCCCATATGAAGCATTCTAATATATGTCATCATCTAATGGGTCAAAGGGGGTCATAGTCAACTTATGACCCCTTTTGACCCATAAGAATGATTCTAATATGTCCCTAGGGGTCCTAGGACCCCTAGGTACATATGTCATCATTTAATAGGTCGAAGGGGGCCATAGGCTAGGACCCCTAGGGACATATGTCATCATTTAATGGGTCGAAGGGGGTCATAGGTCAACCTATGAACCCCTTCGACCCATATGAAGCATTCTAATATGTCCCTAGGGGCCTTAGGACCCTTAGGGACATATGTCATCATGTAATGGGTTGAAGGGGGTCATAAGACACCCTATGACCCCCTTTGACCCATAAGAACGATTTTAATATGTCCCTAGGGGTCCTAAAACTGCTAGGGACATATGTCGTCATGTAATGGGTCGAAGGGGGTCATAGATTAACCTATGACCCCCTTGGACCCATAAGAATGATTCTAATATGTCCCTAGGAGTCTTAGAAGCCATAGGGACATATGTCATCATTTAATGAGTCGAAGGGGGTCATAGGGGTCATAGGTCAACCTATGACCCCATTTGACCCATTTGAATGATTCTAATATGTCCTTAAGGGTCCTAAGACCCTTAGGGACATATCTCATCATGGAATGTGTCAAAATAGGTCATAGGTCATCTTATGACCCCTTTCAACCCATATAATTAATTCTAATATGTCCCTAGGGGTCCTAAGACCCCTAGGGACATATGTCATCATGGAATGTTTCGAAAAAGGTCATAGCTCATCCTATGACCCCCTTTGACCCATATAAACAATGTTGATATGTCCCTAGGGGTCCTAGGACCCCTAGGGACATATGTTGTCATGGAATGTGTTGAAAGGGGTCATAGGTCATTCTGTGACCCCTATAAATGATTCTAATATGTCCCTAGGGGTCCTAGGATCCCTAAAGACATATGTCATCATGGAATGTGTCGAAAGGGGTCATAGGATGACCTATGACCTGCTTCGACCCCATATAAACAATTCTAATATGTTCCTAGGGGTCTAAGACCTCTATGGACATTTGTCATCATGAAATGTGCAGAAAGGGGTCATAGGATGGTCATCCTATGACCCCCTTTGACTCATATAAACAATTATAATGTCCCTAGGGTCGTAGAACCCCTAGAGACATATATCATCATGGAATGTGTCAAAAGGGGTAATAGATCATCCTATAACCCCCTTCGACCCATATAAATTATTCTAATATGTCCCTAGGGGTCCTAGGACCCCTATGGACATGTGTCGTCATGAAATGTGTCGAATGACTAATGACTCCGTTCGACCCATATAAACAATTCTAATAGAAATAATATAGTAAAAATAATAATAATATAGTATAATATTCATATATATTAATATATATATATTATATTTATAGATTATAATAATAATAACATAATATATTATTATATATTAATAACATAGGTCATAATAAAAAAAAAAAATTATAGATTATAATTTATAGATGATAATAATAATAATAATATATCAATAACATATATATATATATATATATATATATATATATATATATATATATATATATATATATATATATATTATGTTATTATATTTAATAGAAATATAGTAAAAATAATAATAATATAATATAATAATATATATTATATTTATAGATTATAATAATAACAATAACATAATATATTATTATATATTAATAGTTACGTTATTATATTAAATAATAATAATAATATAATATAATTTAATTTCACATATATATTATATATTTATAGATTAGTCATAACTCATTAATTAGTCATATTATATATTTATAGATTATATATTATATCTTTACATATTTCATAACTCAAATTAGTCGTATAACTCACAAATTCATTTTTGCCTCCAAAATTTCTTTTTCCCTCCAATGTGTTTGTGCCTCCAGTATCGAATATCTAATATGATATCGGATATCCGATAAGGCTTGGGCCTTACTTTCTAGGTTTGGTACTTGGATAGGTGAAAAAAAGTCTAAGCGGATTTTGAAGCGCTTTTAGACATCTTCAAACTTTTTCTTTTTCACATCGCCACTTTTTGGCACACCATGATCCTGCACATACCCTCGAATGCAATATTCCTTGTGTTTTGAAAATATAAATGGTGGGCTTGAAGTTTAAATTTCTTCCAATGCTTTGATGAATTAAATTTGCTTGAAAAACCCTTTGTTGTGCTCGCTATTTTTTTGGCTTTAGCTAGGGTTTATGTTGTCTGTTTTCAATTTGTATCAGCTAGGGTTAAGGTGTGGATTTTTAATTTGTATCACATTTCAGTTACATAAATATCCATGTTTAGTCTGCGCTTGTGTTTGTTTAGTGGGTTTTGGGTTTAATGTAACATTTTCTTATTTTTTGAAATTTTAAATTTTGAGGTTTTGTTCTACCATTATAAAGTGTAAATTTCTTACAATCTTACTATCTTTTGATCAATAGATTAAATTTTCTTGAAAAAACCTTCATTATGTTTGCCATTTTTCTTTTCTCTAGATAGTGTTAACATGCATTTAACTCTATGATTGTGTTTGTTATTGGGTGTATCCATTTTTTCTCTGGATAGCGTTAACACATGTTTAACTCTATGTTTGTGTTTGTTTATTGGGTTTATCCATTTTTTTTGGTTCTCACTAGGGTTTTTGCTAAGAGTTTTTAATTTACACTTCTTCATTTCTATTATATAAATATGCATTTAAGTCTAAGTTTGTGTTTGTTTATTGGTTTTTTATAGTAGCTTTAGTTTGAATGGAATGTCTTTTGTTTTACAAAAGTCTATGTAGGGATTTTGGTTGCAATGACATGAATTTTTCTTTTTGAAATTGTAAATGGTGAGTTTGTTAAATCTTCACAAAAATAATTATTTGATGTTTGTTTTCAACCTAGACTTTAATGTTCATGGTAGTGAATGTATCAAGGTTTATTATAACATCCACGTAGTTGCCAACAACTTGCTATATCATGCTCTTGGGATGTGGAATGTTGTGACAACTTTTAAGAATCAATATAAGGATAATTTAGAAAATGGTATTTTAGAGGAGCAAGTTGATTGATGTTATTTTCTTTTCGATTGTTGAATTGCAACTATGTAAACATTAGGATTGTTCATTCTTCACAAAAATGTTTTTGATGTTTTTTTCAACCTAGACTTTAACATTTGTGGTGTTGAATGCACTAGACTATTATACCATCCATTATTTATTAGTAGCTTATTGTATCATGATTTTGGGATGTGGAAAAATGTAATAAGTTTTATGAATATCTAAGGATAATTTAGAAAGTAATATTTTGGAGAGCAAGTTGATTCATGTAATTTTGTTTCATATTGCTGAACCCTAATTATATGCATTTAGGGATTCGATTACACAACTTTTCTAGTTCCATTACCAAAAAATGAATACTCAATGCCCATAAAAGATTTGCCATTCTAGCTAAATGCAAAGATAACTTGGGTGTAGACAAATGATGACCACAATAATGATCTTATTGGATGGTTTTCCTAAGAAACCAAAGCTTATCGTGGTTGGAGATGCATCATGCAATAAATTGGTGGCAACTAATACATTATATAATTATGTCTATGACATTATGTAGACACATGTATGCATGCACACACATGTCAGAGTGTCGATGTGTGCTTTTTGTATGAAATGAAAAGGGAAATAATGCAAAAGGGATAGACCACTTCTCCTATCACAATCAGAAATTTGGGAGGAAGATGTTCCTCTAGACTCAATCACTAAATAGGATAGTGATTATCCATTATATATGCAACGATACAAATAGAAATGATGAGAAAATATAATGTAAATAATAGATTAAGCAACTTATTAAAAAATTGGAAATAAGAAACTGATAGAAAGCTAGAGTATTTAGAAACATAAACTGAATCTAGGTTTGATCTATGGCTGAAATCTAGGAATGTTACACATGATACAGAATGGGTTTGGAAAAATTTAACTAATATAGAATGGGTTTGGTGATTTGTACTTAGTTTTTTTGACTAACTATTTTTGGCAACTTCTGATAGATTTTGATTTTTTTGTATTTTGTTCAACAATTATGGAACTTGTTCTTGCACACAAAAGACAAGGAAAGGGTTGTCTAAAGGGGTATGCCTTGGTTAACCCCTATTTAAGAATGAACCTTGAAAATAAAATGAAATAACATAAAAGAAAGTATGTAAAGAGGTCAATGTTCAGTTCAGCTTGCATGGACTCTCAAGGATAGATATAGAAATCTCGCATACCCATAAAGATGCTTAAATGCACTTGAAATCAATGAGTTGACCTTGGAATGTAATGTAGCATCAAGGATGCCCTCATAAATGCATTGAGCCATGATGATGAAGGGTGCTCCCCTTAATACCTTAAACACATAACACAAACAAAGAAATTACAATAATTTGCAAGAACAAAGTATGGACTTCTTATTATCGTCATAAATACAGAATTAAAAAATTTAGAATTAGAATATGCTAACCCATACGGGTGCCTTCATTATAGTAATTTGTAAGACAAAGTTTTGAACTATCACCCATAGCCATCTTAAAAAATCTATGTGCATTTTTTAAATAGGCAATTTTATGCCACCCGAGAAGGTTCTAGATACTCAAACTAAATACCTAGGGCTAGTAGACCCTAAAATTACATATAGAGTTGGCCAAATACACTTTTGACATTTATTTTGGAAGTTTTAGTTGGATTTACTTTAGAAGGCCATAACTTTTAAACCGTTGCTCCAATTTTCTATTATAAACCCTTTTAGATTCCTCAACCTCTAATCCACAGGGTCATTTTTGCAAACATCCATCCATTGAGTTTTTGGGCCTCATCTAGGCACGTTTAGGCCTTCAAAACTAAGTCCAAAGTTTTTGTACCAAAAACTTATAAAAAAATCCACAATAACTTCATCGCTACTTATGATATGACATTGAGCCTCAACTAGCAAGCTAATATGACTAAGATGAACTTCCACCTCTGAAATTAGGACATTTTGAGCTCGTATGACTGACTTACTGAGTGGTAAGCCTCCATAGACAACAACTCTACATTAAGACAACCCTTATTCAAACAACTAAAATGAAATATTTTTGGTTGATGCAAGATTTTTCTTACACCCAGGATGCTCTTGCATCAGACACTTAGGGTAATTTGAGAAGTGATCTCATCACATCTTAGGTGTTTAGAGGAAAAATAAGATAGTTAACCTCCTCTCTTCCTAGCCATTATGAATCTTTTACTAGCCTCCCTTTCCATTTCACTAGATATTCTTCATAAGTTTTGTCCGTGTACTTTTTCCAACATGAATATTCAGTATCTCCTCACTCTCCTTTGTCTATGGATGAAGTGATGAACTGAACTTCTAATCCATCTTCAATTTCTTCCACAATGTATGATAGAAATACCCAACAATCTTGGTATCTCAATTTGAAACTATACTCTTTGGTAGACCATGTAGTCTCACTACTTCTTTGAAAAACAACTATACCATATGAACGATATCACTGGTCTTCCTACATGGAATAAAATGTGCCATTTTTGAAAATCCGTCAAGCACCACAAATATAGAATCATGCCCTAGCTGAGTCCCTCTTATCTAAGAATGAAATCCATGTTGACATCCTCCCACAAATTCTCTGGTATAGGTAATGGCTGAGACAACCTCGTATTCTGCTTCACTTCTTTCACCATTTGACATACTCTGCAACTCTGTACAAACTTCTTGACATCTTGCTACAACTATGTTGGAAGATTGGGAAGATTGTTGGAAGCATGATTGCTGATGATATTCCTATGGGGGAGTACTACTATGATGATATCTTACATTCATGACTGATTTTGTCATTAATGTCAACATAGCAGTTTTCTATGGTATCTGACAGAAGAACAATAAAAAGATCAAGTTAGTACAGATGGCTAGTTGAGTATTATAACCACCCGAGGTTATGGGAGATACTTCTAAGTATCTAGTATATGAAGTTAACATTAGAATAAGAAAGGATAATTCTAGAAGAACTTATGTAAGTTTTGGTGATGTCTATTCTAAGATAGAGTTTACAGAGGCATGTTCTGGTAAACTTGTTATATCTCTTAGTAGAGTTAGTATCTTGAGGATTGAGGTTAAGGATATAGAGAAGAAATGATGAGGATGATGTGGCTAAGCTCTCTCATCATAATATTAGATATAGACAAAGTTATTCAAGTTGCAAGGCAGAAGATTAATGTTATCGCTAATTGTAACGTGTTCTTAATGTGGTCCTATAATAATTAATTGAGAAGGTCTAACAACTAAATCAAGGAATTTTTTTATGGAATTGGTAGAAAGGAAGGAAATTTTCCTTTATCATGGCATCGAATGTATGGAATATGAATCGATGATAAGCAATAGAGAGTGCGGAATGCGAAGTTGAGCATAGCAGTGCGAAAGTGAAGGAAACTTCATTGTTGAGGTTTTGCTAAGTGATTCGAGGTTTGGTATTTGGATCTGAGGTTTGTGACCTAGTCTACAAGGTCTAAAAATGATTGGTCTGGTTGACAAGATAGAGGAAAGAATAAAGGAAAGAGGAAGATAACAATAAATTACTTATTTGAGCAGTGAGCTCTTCTTGTAGTTGAAATTTCATGTTTGGGTAGTGGAATCTTCTTACATACATTATACCACAATTCCTAATAGGGTTGGCACAATTCCTAATAGGGTTGGAATATCCTAATAAGGATTCAAAGTCTACTAACAGGGACTTATTATACTAAATGTTGCAATAGACTCCTAACATGGTCCATCCTCTAACAAAGAATATTTATATTAGTACATCATCTTGTGGGCATCATTTTCATTGGGGTTTTCCCTCTAATCAAGGGTTTCCCTAGTCAACATATCTAGTGTAATTGTCTATGAGCATTTTATTATGGTTTCTGTTTACTTTGGTTAAATGGTTAAGTTTATTTAAAGAAGATAAATGTTTTAATTATTGGATAATTGATTCACCCTCCTCCCTCTCAGTTATCTTAGTGGACTATTATTTCTAACAAACTGCGGCCAATAATAATTCTCAACAACCAAAGTAATAAAATTATCTCTACCTCCACTATGCTTCTCCTTGATGAGATTCTCTCTCGTTGAACTTCTTGGAATGCACAACTGATTTCCTTTGAACAACATACCATCTTGGATTATGAAATCCAATCACTTTGTCTAGTTAAGTGTAACATCTTTTGTACAAGCCTTCCACGCTTCACCAAATTTAGGATCCTCTAGATACAAATTATTGAGTTTGTTGAACACAACCACTAACAATCTTATTTCTGTTAGCAAAAGTTGTCTTCTACTAGGAGCATCTGTAACTCTCTTAGACTTCCCACTCTCGTGTTTCAAAATAAATGTATAACTTTGCAAAAACTCAACCCACTTCAAATGCCTTTGGTTTAATTTTCCTTGACTATTCAAATATTTAAAAGTTTGATGATCAATATACAAAATAAACTTCTTAGGAAGAAGATAGTGTCTCCATTTCTTTATTGCCTAAACTATAGCATAAATTTTTTGATGATAAAAAAAATATTTTCTTTTGACATCATTCAACTTCTCACTAAAATAAGCAATAGGTTTACCTTCTTGGCTCAAAAGAGCTCCTATTGTAGTACCACTAGCATCACAATTTACTTGAAACACCTTATTAAAATTTGGAAGTGCTAAAATAAGCTACTCTGTAACTTTCCATTTCAACATATTAAAACTCTTATCTCCTCCTACAATCCACTAAATTTCTTTCCTATCCCCTTTCGTTGTTTCAGTCAAAGATCCACAAATACTGCTAAAACCTCATATAAACTATCTATAAAAACTAGCAAGTCCATGAAAAGATCTTACGTACATAACACTCTTTGGAGTAGTCCATTCAAGGATAGCCTTCACTTTCTTAGGGTCCATTTTTAGACCTTCTGTTGAAACTACAAATCGCATGTACACCAACTTCAAAAAATTGCACTTCTTTAGGCTTATCAACAACTTTTCTTCCCTAAAATTATCAAACACCTTTCAAATATGCATCCAATGTTCCTCCAAAATCTACTAAAGATCAAAATATCAATTATGTAAACAATGAAAAAGTTACCCTGAAACTCCTTTAGTACCTCATTCATGAGCCACATGAAAGTGCTCGGTGCATTGGTTAGCCCAAAAGGTATGACTAACCACTTGTATAGTCCATCCCCTATCTTGAAGGTAGTCTTCCACTCATCTCCTTCTGTCATGCAAATATGATGGTACCCACTCTTTAGATCTATCTTTGTGAAATAGACAACTCCACTCAAGCAGTCCATAATATCATCCATTTATGACAATGGAAATCCATACTTGATTGTGATGTTGTTGATAGCCCATAAATTTGTGCACATCCTCCATTCTCCATTATTTTTTGGTGCTAATACTTTTGGTACAATACATGGACTTAGGCTCTCCTAAATCAACCCCTTCTACAACAACTCACGCACTTATTTGTTCAACTCCTCACTTCTGCCAGTGTCATTGTGTGCACTACCTTATTTGGAAAAATGACTCTTGGAATCAAATCCATCTGGTGAGTAATCTTCCTTAGTGGTGGTAATCCATTAGGCACAATATCTAGAAAGTCTTCAACAAATCTACAACTTGTGTAGGTACCTATTATACTTCTTCTTTGCCATCTTTTGGAATTAACACAAAACACATGCTCATGCATCATATCCTCTAGGAACTTCTTTCCATCAACAAAACAAACTCTAGCAACACTACATACCTTTTCATCTGTATCCTTCATTGGCTTCAACTTATGTTTCATTCCATCCTTTGTCAGAGTGTAGGTACTTGCACACCCATCATGTACAACATGCCTATCAAACTACAAGTGGCCTACCAAACAATGTATGCCATATGTCCATATGTATGATATCACAAAACACCTAATCTTAGTAGCTTCCAATCTTGAACTTCACTGAGCATTGCTCACTATCCATGACCTTGTGGTCATCTTGCACCTAGGTAATACGGTATGAATGTGAGTGTTTCTACTTCTTTAGCTTCACCTTCATGACCTTATTTTCTGACACTAGATTGTCAGTACTTCCACCTTCAATGACCACATCACAACACTTATCTTCACATTTTCACCTCCTACAAAATGAGCTTCTTCTTTGATCAGGTTCATTCTCATCACTCAACATGATTCTTTTGTTAACTAGGACTTCTCATCTTTCAACATCTTCAGAATGTGATGATCTAACATCTTCATCAACATGCCCAACTTTGGCCTAGATTTTTGTTCTTCTATTAGTCCTTCCTTGTCATTTGGAACATTCAAATACAATGATACAAGTGATACAACATGCACTGCACATGCCACAATGTATGTAATGATAAATCAAATACAATACATCATCTTCTTAAGGACCCCAAGATACAAATACATAATGCATGACTACATAGACCCATCAATTAAATGTTCATAATGTCTCCAAGAGATAAGAATAAAAATGGTACAATTGCAATAGTGGAACATCTAACACCAGGGTAAGTTTACGGGAACCCCAATGGTAAGAGACTTACTACCTCTTGACCTCATGGTACCCTAATTAAGCCCACTCCCACTATGCCAAGGAGATAAAATATAATCCACACATGGATGTAAAATCACGAAAATCATTTTGTAAAGCTCACTACCTCAAGGGTACCACAATAAATTGAAAATACAAGATAAAAAATGTCAAAAAAACAATAAGCGATCGATACCAAAACCACATACCAAAATCAACATGAACTAAATGCCAATCTCCAAACCAAATACCAATACCAATAAAGAACAACTTTTGAAGGAATACCAACTTCCAAATGAAATGCCAACCACCAAAAGAATAAAAATAAAGAATAAATAATAACTACCAATAATAAATATCACCCAACAAAGGTAATAAAAATCACCAAGTAAATCACAATGATCAATAAATAAATAACACCCACCAAAGAAAAATTCAAAATCTACAGAGGAGACTTATGTACATATTATGGATTGTCACCACATGTTTAAAATACTTGAATTACCTTGGAGTGGTCTCTCACTAGACCTCAAACCCTCAAGCATTGAGTTATCCAGACCCTTAATGTGATTCATGTGAAACCATAATCATTTCCCACACTACTGCAATATCATTAATTTTTAGTTTAATGTGTTTCTAGATATTTTAACTACTATGTTATCACTTATTACAAACATTATGATAGGTTAACCTAGCACTAGCCACTTTGTGACCTAGACTCCTATCACAAGACACTTCCTTAGAATACACCAAGACAACCTCCCATGAGCTCACAAATCAAAAATATGTCCATAAAATAAAAAGGTAATGATAATATAACTTGGTTCCACAACAAGAAATTAGAACTCATACTGGTCCTCAAACCAAAATTTCATAAATGATTTGAAATATATACATTGTAAACACGAGCTTCAAATTGAATTCATACTACATCACAACATCCAATAACAAGAACACATCACCATAAAAATAAACTTCACAAGTCTTTGGTGTACATTCCTAAATGGCTACCTAAGTTTCCAAAAAGTCATATCAAAGTAAATCACCACATAACACACACAATTACTAATAACCACAAGTTTGAAGCCATATTAAATAATATAGTTGTTCCCTAAAATCTAGCTCAACCATAAGAATGTGCATATAAAAATAAATACAAAAGTCTTATTGAGGGCTCCATTAAAATTACCCATCAAAAAAATTCTTAATCATATTAATTGCATTTAAATTAACCATTACTAATCATTCAATATCAATATTAATAAGACCAACTATTAATTATCAATAACTAATATAATCAATATTAACTAAAACTCCAAATATAAGGCTCATTCATTAAAATTACTCATCAAAAGAATTCTTGATCATATTAGTTGGATTTAAATTAACTAGTACTAATTATTCAATATCAATATTAATAGAAATAACTATTAATTATCAATAACCAATATAATGAATATTAATGAAATGAACTATTAATTATCAACAACCAATATAATGAATGTTAATTAAAAATCCAAATGCAACTATAATCAAAACTTACAAATTAAAAAATAGCAATGAGTAGAGATGCAAAGGATCAAGGTGCAAGGAAGTGAGGTGCAAATGTGCGAGGAGGTGAGGGAAGCTTTGGTGAGGCACAAGAGAAGTCCATTAATTTTCTACAGTTCATGCATGGAGATGGTAGTAGAGGCATTAGTCTTTGGGGGCCACCCTTGAACATAACACACTAAGGAAGAAATTAAACTTGGAAAAATAGGTCAACTTTGACTATTTAACACTTTTAGCCTAGGAATCAAGCCTTAGTGTGTGATGTTTAAGCCACCCACTTTGAACATAGGATGCTAAATTAGCCTTCCTAATCAATGCCATTAAGGAGCATGTGGCAAAAGAAAAATGAAGATCTTTAGTTCATTCGATCTTTTAGAATTTTCTTCCTCAACATGTTGCATAATGGATCTTTAAGGGTAGTCAATGGGTTGACAAGTTCCCTCCCCAAACTATGCTTAGGAAATTAGCTTCCTACTAGTTCCCACAAAGATTGGAAAGATTTGTGATCTCCCCTTAATGCTTTTCTAATCAAACAATAGTGGTTTCTTATATTCTTCCAAACAACATATCTAATCACTTTCATGTTGAGTTGGATATATCTACTATCGATTCCTTGCATTACACTCCCTTAGATTCCATAACATGTGGTGGAGAGATGCTAATCTGATCTCATTACTAGGGCTAGTTTATTGGAGCTCTAGTGGAAGGAAGCTAGGGCCAATGTAGAGTCCATCATCTTTAAATTCATGAAAACATTACAACATATGAAGAAGAGGCTTAAAGATTTGAGCAAGTATGTATACATTCTTGAATATCTTTCATAAGAAACTACACATTGAGGAGGAGGTGAAGTCCCTGAATGAGGTGGTTAATCTAAACAACATGAATAATGAAGATCTCTTTTTAGAAAAGAAGCTAAAGGAGGTGGTGGCTAATGTTCTTACGAGGGGAATAATTTTTTTGGTGATGCCAATACCAAGTTCTTCCACTCTTTTGTGCAAGCTAGATAGATCAAGAATGATCTATCTCGATAATTTCTCGCTTCTCCATATTTATTGTGAAGCCAATTGTGCTACTGACTACATGGCTAATGTCATTTCTAGCAAGGAAGAAGGCCTTGTTGTTAGCACATATGTTGCTAGGTGGCCGAGTCTTGCACATATTGTTGAGTTGGAGGCATCTCCTTGATTTCCATAGTCAGGCTATATTTGTGGCCTCTATTTGGGGTAGGGGTAGGATGGTTTCCTTCTTTACAACCCTATGCTTTGGTGGATTATTTTCATTGCTGCTTTAGTTACGTATGCACCCCTTTCATTTATTTGGGTCCTTATGGGCCTCATGTGTATGCTACATCTTTGATCATAGATCAATCCTTTTTGTAAAAAAAGGAAAGGGAAGTCTACTTTTTTGATCATAGATTAATCCTTTTTGTAAAAAAAGGAAAGGAAAGTCTATTTTATAGTCCATGACACCAGCCATAGGTGTATGGGTTATCATATGGTGACAGTGTATGGGACTACCTCGTACTCCTTGCGGGAGGTACTTAACTGCACTACAAACGAGGCATACATACCCTACCCCCAGTGGGATTTGAACTTATAACCTCTCTTTTCAAAGTACATGTTCTCCACCACTAGGCCAAGTCAGGCTATGGGATTTGAATTTGAACTTGTATGGGCGCTGACCCCTTTTTGATAACCCCTTTTTAATAGAAAAATTTAAAATTAAATTTAAAAAAAATATTAAATTTTAAAAAATAATATTAACATTATTTATAAATCAATCAACACAACATAAAATAATTTAAATGATCAATTAATTAAAATATTAAAAAAAATGAATTAACTTATAAATAAACAAAAAATATATTTAAATTTACTTAAATAATCTAATTTATAAATTAGGTAAATTTGATTAAATCATTAATATTTTTTCAGGAAAGCTTGTATTTGGGAGAGGGGGTTATGTGGCTTAGGCCTTGAATTCGATGGTTACCTTGCACATCATATGTATTTTTTATGATGGTTTGACCATGATAATGCCTTTGATTTTACATTTTAAAATAAATATTAATTGCCATTTTTTTCAGATGATAATTCTTGTAAATTTTAATATTTCATCAATATATAAATACAAATTAATAATATTAATAAAAAACTCATAGAATTTTTTTAAATTTATATGTTTTATAAAATAATATAAGATTCTACAAAGCAATTATAAATTAGCAATATATGTCAACTTAAAAAGATTCTAAGCTTATATTTTGCATACTAATATTTTAATTGTTATTTCTATAACAATTTTTGACCATTTATTAATAAAATTAAGTATAATGTTAATGATTATATCAAAAATTAATGTGTCAATCAATAGGTCCAGCAAATCTTTAGCCCATCATATATAAATCAAAAGTAGAAAAACAACCAAAATGGCCATCAAATTCCAAGCGTATGTGGCCCCACTCCCACCTTCTTATTCTAAAAAGACTAATATTATGTAGAGGGAGTTTGGGTCAACTCCCACTCCCAATATTTGTTCAAAGCAATGTGGGGACATGCAACTCACATTTTTAAATTATTTTTAAAAAATAAAAAAATATAATTGATTTATTCTTATATTTTGTTTATAAAGAATGTTCACACACACATACGATTTCTAATTTATTTCTCAATTAAGTACATATATAAGAATCTTTTTATATAAAGTCTTTTTCATATTGTATATATATTTTTTTCAAATATCAAATTCGATTTCTAAATTGCATAATAATTTTCAACAGATCTCTAATTTTTAGTTTGGTTTAATTTAAAAGTCTTTTACCCATATTTCTATTCAACCTAACTGGTTAAATTTTTACAATTCCTGAATGTCTGCATATAAATTTTTTTTAGAGGAAAAATTAGGGTTTTAATAGCTTTTATTTAAATACAATTTTCTCTAAAATGATTTCTAAGTTTCTCGATCTGAGTCTTTTACTTTCTCGATCTGAGTCTTTTACCAGAAGTTTTCACACAAAGACATCAAATAATTTCTTCTCCCCAATTTCTAAGAAACACATGGAAATACCAAATCAACACTTTTCTTCCTACAATTTACAAAGTGACCATTCTATAATGTTAACATAAAAAAATTCATGGTCAATTTGATAGACACAAGGTTGACAATATATTAGAGAGAAATTTGCAATGGTTCTCAAATCCTACCTTTGATCCATCGACTAAATTTTTAAACCCATAAGACAATTCACGTGATAGAAAATGCTCCCAAGATTTGAATCTTTTCCATTAACTTTGAATTCACCAGAATACTCTCCCCAAAACCTCTATGTTAATATGACCAAAAAGACCAATAAATAAAACCTATCTCCCCTAGGGTTTCTAATTCCAAATTATAAAATAATCTCTCAACTTAAAGTAATATAATAAATATTTGATTCTCTAATTTCTCTTTTATTAATTTTATTTTCCATTTTCACTTTATCTTTCCACACACTTTTAACTTGCATGATTATTATTTTAACCCATTATTAATATTTATAGTATGCTTTTAACTTGCAACTCATTATTAGTCCCTACCATTAAGGCATGAGAGTAAAGTTATTGAATGCATTTTCATATTAGTCCATCTTTCTGGAATCCTATAGTTTGTATTAATTCTCTACTAAACTATAATTTTTTCTTTTTGTTTCTTTTTTCCCATTGGTTGTGGTCTTTTTTCCTAGCGGTCTTTTTCTTTTTCCAGGAGAAAATTAGGAAGAAAAAAAGATTACTCAAAATATTGGCATTTGGCACATTATAAATACTCCACCTTGTAGCATGACAATTCTTTCACAATCCACGTACCTTTTCTATCTTTACACATGTTGCATAAATTTCAAATGTGGCAATTTGAGAGAAAATGGAATCACCATGTGTAAAGAGATTGGTTTAGTTCAATGTCATTTAAAAATATTTTTGTTTTAGTAGGGTTTCTAAACATTTTTACCACTATTAATGGGATATGATTATGGCGAACCAAAAGAATGGACTAGAACTCATGAGGTGATTGTTGATTTTACTTCAAGTTTTATAATATTCTTTTATTGTGGATTATAATTTGGAATGTCTATGTACTCAACAACACAATCTTAAAAATGCAAAATTCTCAATTTTATTGCTAATTTTGCTTAAGATTTTTTTATTTATAATTTACAATTTTCAATCCAATGCTTCATTATGCAGATTTCATAATCAAAACATATATTTAAAAAGTGTATATTTCTTAATTCTTATGTGGGTTCTGATCTCATAAGAAATGTGAAAAGATAAACATTCTAGAAACTTAGAAAAGATAAACATTCAATAGATTTTTAGAATCTGCAACTAGTTGTGTAAAGTAGAGTACACTGCTATAGCTCATGCCCATCAATGAAGTGTATTTGGTTTCTTTTCTTATAATTCAATAATGAACTTATTTTTAATAGAAATTGATGACATAGGACACTACCCATTCCTAAGGATGTAAAAATATGTCCTTTGTGGTAACAACCAACTGTTACCAAGTCTTTCATAGTTGGAGAAGTTTTTATTCTTAATTCAATTGAAGAGAATTATTGTAGACACGTGAATCTAAAAGCATTATTAATATATTGTTTGGGATTAGGGTTTTGATTTTTTCTTATTAGATAAAAGTGTTTTCTTGGAGCTTTGGAAGAAAATCAATAGATAAATGTAAAACAAGTAGAGCTGAGCAAAAAAAATGAAAAACTATTATTTTGGAGAGGCGTTTCTAATACAAACCTCATCTTGGATGTGCGAACTCATTTATTTGGAATAATCAATTTTCTTTTGTTTGTTCCTTCAAAACAAAGAGTTGCATTATTTTAAGCTATGTGATTCCAATGCCGAACTTCCATCAAATTTTGTCCGAGTTTACATTAAGATGGAAAATAGAAACTTTTTAGAAATTATCTAATTCCTCAAACATTAACAAAACAATTCTTGGTACTACTCACCATAGGCAAATATAAATGATCTTCACTTTTCCTTATGATGTATTTATTTATGAAATAGAAGAGGCTTAGCTTCACTCTGTAGAGTTGATAGACTCAAATGAGAAAGAGTATGGAAGAAACCCAATTAATCTCCATTCTTGAATACTGAAAAGATCAAAGCTTCTTGAACTAGAGATTTTCAAGGAATCTTCACTGGATAAACCAGATGAAATATGCCTAACTACTCCTCAAAAATTTTATCACCATTTGAAATGCATTGCACTCATGGATGGTGAGAGTATACATTTCTCTAGCATGGAGGAATGCCTGGAAATTATGTTAATTGCTTCTAAAATGTTGGCTAATGATTGCATTGAGAATGCAGGTAATATATGGAAGCAATTCATTGGAGTACTGAGCAAGAGACCTAGATTAAAAATGTGTTCTCTTATCTGGAATTGGAACTTCTACCAGATTTGTTTGCCATGCTTCATCAGGATGACAACAACCATATAGTTTTTTGTGGAGAAGAGCATCCAAAAATTAACATCTTTCATTGAAGGTGGTGAGAATAGTTTAACCAATTAAAAACTATGGAGATATATTCGGTGGGGATGTTAGACAGAAACACATGTAGTGATGTTATGAATGTATGTGGATGTGTGCTTTTGCAAGAGTTCAAACTAGCCATGGAATCCCATGATCTCTGATCTCTATTGACTTTGTTTCAACTCATTTAGCAGTATGAGGAAGAAATAGTGAAAGCTACAATGAAGGAATTTTGTAAAGATTCACAATTTCTATAGTTTTCAAGTAGTAGAAAAATACCATATAAATTTTTAAGGTATTATAAATTGAGTGTGTTTGAAATTCAAATTTAATAAATCAATTGTATGAGATATAATATGAACATTTGAATTTAACTATTACAAGTTGAAATTTCTAATAAATTAAAAAATAAAATTTCATTACATTACACTAATATAAAAATCATCCATTTCAAGACTTGTAAAATAATTAATTCGTGAATGATTTTATATTCATGAGTTAAGTTTTATTCGTACTTGGTTATTTTTCTTATGACTTGTAAGCTAATTTCAATATTATAGACTTGGTTTGAAGTATCCATTTAAATTATAAGCACTTTACCTAATAGAGTAATTAGCAAATATTTTTATTATTGCATTTATTAGTATTTCTTATATTGACATAAAAAATAGATAAATAAAAAAATAAACAAGATGGTATTACAGCATGTTAGATGATTGATTTAGATAGCCAACAATAGATTTAATTGTCCATATCATTTTATTTTTCGATGACTATAATTTTAAAATTAAATTTAATAATATTAAGTTTTACAATATAATTTTAGTTCACTTACACTTTATATATTAATACATTACACTTTTGTATAAATTAAGTGAAGGAAAAATCAAAAGCCCAACAAATATATAAATAATAAATAAAACATGAAACTGAGTAAATAAAATCTTGTATCACCGAGGTGATGAATATGTTTAGGATTCTATTAGGGATCAAGAGACTTGTTTAGCTGAAGAAATCTTCATTTCAGTATTTTTTAATGACCAAATACAAATGATCTAAAACAAATGATTGACTCCTAGTAAGACATTGACATGTCTTTGATTTTCCTATCCTTAACCAAAAATTCTCTTCAACAAGATGATATTGAGAGAGTATTTCACATTCTTTTAGCCTAGTGCCCCAATATATTTTCTAAAATTATTTATGTTTTTCTAAATTTCAAACAAACTATCTTCCTTACACCTAAAATGGATGGAAGGTTGCCTTGTGAAATGCAGTGTAGATATCATGATTTAAAGCACTTCTCTAACTAATACTAAATCATATGAATAAATGAGATATTTACTTTTATTTCCATTTCTTATTGCTATGAACAAAAAAATAAATTACCAATTCAAACACTAATAAAAACAATATATTGGAAATGGCGGGGACTCATGTTGCGTGCAACTCTTGTTATTTTTATTAAATGAATAATGCATTAAACTTAAATTTATCTTTATTATTTAATTAAATTCTCCAAATTTCTCCAATTAGAACTTCTAAATTAAGTCTTTGATTTAAATAAATAAATAAAATTAATTTTAATTAATTAAATACTCTTGTATTTTAATATTTCCTCACTCCAATAAATGTAATAGTTTGATCAATTAACTAATTTTAACTCATTTTTAATTGATTAAATATAACATAGCACAACAAAACCCATAAGATACAACCAATAAGAAAAAAATAACAAACTACAAGATACAAAAATATTCAAGTGACAAGTTCACAAATTCAAGTCACCTTGACGAATTTAGATAGGTAGTGAGTCAGATACTTGTGCTTCTCAAGATAATAATAGGCTTAGGTTGGGATTTGAACTTGAACATTATCCCCCCACTCTTACCATTGAGATATTGTGATAACGCACACTCATCTTGACAACTCAGAGAAGTTAATGCCTAGTACTTGAAATTTTAACATAAAAAGATGAATATGTTCAATATATATCATATATAATAGACAATGGTAGAGAGAGGTACCTTACATAGTTCGTGACTTGCAAGTGACTACAACTCACTTCCTCAACCACATTAGACATGTCAAACATAAATGTAAAAAAATGACACACACTATACACATACAAGTATGGGGTAATTAAGTTGACTCAAGGAGGGAATTGAAAAGCCAGGGCTAGAGGCACATCTAACTATCCAACAACCTTGCTGAGTAAACACAACAGAAGAAAAAAAAAACTAGAGAGAAATACCAAGGAGAGAATAATTGCAATATTTTATTGATTCATCCAATTATCAACATACATGCCCAATTTTAAGGCCTTCTGGGTTACTGCTAATACAAAGATACAACTTCAAGATCTGTGATCCCACTCTAAACTTACTCTTCCCAAAACATCTTCTCTCTATTCTCTATGTGATGCTTAACCTAACCTAATCACCCTTATTTATAATTTCCAAAACATCTTACAGAAGATTCTAGATTATTACATAGTAGAAGGATGACCATAAAATGGTCTACACACCTCCCAAGATAAGATCCTTACATTAAATTCATGATCTAAATTAAATACATAAGTCACTTAAACTAAGAACTAGTCATAGAAAAACTTGGTCAATTATGGAACCGGGCATCATCAAATATCTAGTTCACTTGGCACATGAAGGAACACTTGGCCCATGACCAACACTGGTCAACTTGACACATAAAGGAACTCGACAAAAAATTAACTCAGTAGTAACTGGCATAATGAACAAATATGAGCAAGATAGAAATGCAACCCAAGATGTTCCCGCATTAGACAATCAGGGTTGAAATAAATAACTCTCTTGAATCATTGAGATGTCACAATCTGAGCTAAATCCAACTCATATTGAGAAATCCATGTAGCATCTTCAAGTGGTCTGTTCTTTTGCTTTACCAAATATTCATTGTAATCTTTTCCTCTTGTTCTTTTACCAACTCTTTGATCCAATATCTATTCAACCTCTTCAATCTATTTCTTAGGAGAATTATCTAGTACAAAAAATTTATCATCTAACTCATGATACTTATGCAACTCAACAACATTGAATATAGAAGATATATCCATGTCCACAAGTAACTCAACTTCATAGGCATTACCACTGTCAAACTTCAAAACTCTATAAGGACACTACTACATTTGACTCTAATTTTCGACCAAAATTTTCGACCATATTTAGTTTCGTCGGATTGTAGAAGGAAATTTTTCTCTTTTTTAAAAATCTAACCCGTGTTGGTCAAAATTTTGACCAACACGGGCTTTCACTTAAAATGGAAAATCATTTACCCAAGCACGCAAAGGAGCGGGAGAATGGTTATGAGTTTAAGTTTTAATTTTTGATAGCGGGACCAGACATGAAACAAGAAATGGAGTGCAAAGAATGACTACAGAAAATCATTCCTCCGCCATGGTCGCCAGAGGCATTCTTTCTGCCTATAGCTACTTATGAGTCGCCTGCCCTACCTACACCAAACTATAGGTATATCAAGTATATTAAACTTCATGAAATGCAAGTGAAGCCCTATTCAATTGTGTGGATGAGTTTGCTTGGCTCTTATAAATCAAATGTGAACATACAGTTGGGAGAATTTATGGTGACACTCCTTGGCGAGAATTTGTAATGAATGGATGTGAAGCGGGAGAAGAAATTTCTCCTTTCTCGTCATACAAAAGAGTTGGCGATGGGTTGTTACATGGATGATGGAACAATGCTTAGAATTATCAAAAACCTTCGAGTATGTTGTGATTGCCATACTGCAACTAGGTATATTTTGAAAGTTGTTGAGAAAGAAATTATTGGTATGTGCACAGACCATTTCCACATTTCAAGCATGGAAAATGTTCCTATGCAGATTATTGTCAACTTAAAGTGAATTAAACTATAACATATGCTTGCACAGTAGGGGTTGCAGTGCAGTGATGTTCCTGCCAAAGAGTGGATTGGATTTTTTGCCAGATGTTATTGTTCTATTCCAAATGACTTAGATTACCCTCCTTTTTTTATGATCATAAAGAGGCACATTAAAGTCTCCCAACATTAGGCAACTACTAACATCCACCATATTCTTTAAATAAGATAATTTCTCCCACAACTCAGCATTCCTATTGTTTGGCACATAAATATTGACCAAAATCCTACTTAAGTCTAATTTGGAGTGGTGAAGCTTGATGACCATCAAATTCTTACTGGAATCAATAATTTGTCCATTTAACAAGGATTGATTCCAGAGAACCAATGTATCTCCTGAATCCCCTTCAAAGCTACTAGCTACCACTAAACAATTTTTAAAAGGCCTAATCTTCTCCATATTTTCCTTGTCTGTCTTAGATTTCCTAAAGTACTATAATAATTGGCTTATGGTCACGAACATGATTTCTAACCACATCAACTTTATGGTTTTCATTTTTTTTGGGTTTAAATTCTAGAATAGTCGCCTACTTTCATCAGCTATATTCTACAAACTCTCTTGTGCTCTTTTAATTTTTTGGCTTTTCCTTCCAACTTCACATGGAGAACCAACATTCTCTTTCAAAATAGGAGATCCCAAATTAGTTTTCTTTCTTCTAGTTGAATCCCCAAATAAAGTGGAAGAGGAAGAGCGCCCTTCCTTGTCTATCTTCTAGTTATTTCCAATTTTATGCATTTTTTCTTCTGCTATAGTTGTGCTCCCTTTCTTGAGATCTTTGATGGCCTATGATACCTCATCTCTAGTACACTCTTCTCGATAGGTTGACTTCACAAAATTATCTAAGGATGAATCAGAACCCAAAATTCCATATTTTTGAGCCTCAAAGTAGAGTTCTGGCTACTAATGGCTATCCCCTTCTAGCGAGTCTTCCACTCTGCTAGCCATATTCCTAGAATAAGATTCACAATTATTCTCTTTGATTTTCTCTTCCTCAATAAAATCCCCCTGACTCTTGTAAAAACTTGAGTTAGGGGACAAGACTTCAGTAGAATGATCTTTTTCCTAGTGAATATTCTCTAATTGTGATTCCTTTATTTCATGACCAAAAATAGTTTCTTCCTTTCCAATATCCCCATCTAGGGAGGATAGGGGACTAGATTCCCCCTGAACTTCAAAATTAACCTCATTCTAATCTACCATCTCCCCTTCAACATTAACTTTATTTTCTTCAACAACCTTAGTAGCTTCTCCTTGAGGATCCTTTTCTGAATCTTCTTTATGGGCATTATCCTTCCCAACCTTAGGTTTCCATACCATTTTCTGTTCCACTCAGTGGCCTAATAAACATGTATGCAAAACATGGATAGAGCCCAGATATCCATGAAAGCATGCTAGAAAATATTTGCAAAACCTTGGTGGGGCTCAAATGGTATTTCACAGTTGTCCCGTGTACGTTAAAACTCCAGAGAAGGGTAAGAAACACTAAGTTACTAAAGTGTTGTAACTTCTTGGCAAGAATTCAATAATAAAAATCCTCAACCCCATCCAAATATAGAATAGACATTCAAATTGTGAGATTATCTATGCCAACTGAAACTGGGATCATTACTATTAGTGCTAGTTGAGCTGCAAGAATACACATTGAGAGCTACCAATTGAGCCTTTGCAAAATATGTCTTGAAGGCTCAAATTGGATTTTGAAAGTGCTCCGAAGGAAAACACTTGCAGTATGGGTTTCCTAATGAGTAAAGGCACATATTTTGATTCTCTTGAAACTTAAAGACCCATATGTTAATTTTGAATGTCACCTAAATGTTTGTTTTTCCTTTAATAAAATGACTGAATTTTTTTATTTTTTGAACTTAAGCTAGATGTTTATTTTTCTTTTCATAAAACAATTAAATTTTTTTTTTCTATAAAATATCTCCGAAGTAGAGAGCTTGAATATTACGTCATGTGTACTGCATAGTATGAGCATCCAATTAAGCCACCAGAAATCATTACATTATCTGTTCTCATTTTGGGCTCGGGAATTGACAATTTATAGCCATTTTTTTGTGTTGTAGGCTTTTTTTTGTGGCCTTAAGGCCCACAAGTTGATGACCTCCTTATTGTTTTTTAGGGAGTGCTATGAGCATCAAGCCATGACTAGCAAGCCTTTAGTTTAGTCCTTAAAATGTCCGTCAAACTATTTTCTGGAATTTGTGATTTAGACTTGTCCTATTGTTGATTTTTACACCCAAAAATTGATGGTTAGCATTTTATTTTTTGTGCTATTGGCATCATGTCATGCCTAGAAAGCATGTGTTTTGATTGCAATAAGTATAATGTGCCATGAATCATGATATCAAAATAATTAGATAATATTATAATGCAAACAAAAACTACAAGTCTCCCTGCACCCACAACAAAGGAGACTCCATTGCATCCCCCTGCAATAAAGGAGACTCTATTGCATCCCCCTGCACCCAAAATAAAGGAGACATTTTTCCGTCTCGGAGACATCTCTCCATCTCTAGTAGAGGTGGCGCTCTAAGTGGTGCTGCCTGAAAGGTCGAGATGATGTCCCCCTGTCTCGGGGACATCCCCGTCTCCAAGATGGCCCAATTTTGGGGGGGATGCATCCCCATATTACGCTGCTTTTTATAGAGAAACCTACATGTTATGCCAATTTTAAAGGTCTTTACTTTTTAGGTGAAGAAACATATCTTATTTAGGTTTTCCTTACAATTTTTTTTTTGAAAGAGATGAATTGTTTTTTTTGAAGTAGATTGCACTAATAACTAAATCACTGACCTTAATTTTTTCCATGGTACAACATGATTATGCTTTACTCTGAGAATATGTTTCATACAATGGTATTGCCAACATAGAGCCTGCTCCCTTTGATTGGCCTAAAATTCTATGGCAACTGGTTACCCACCTGTTAACATTGGCTCATATCCTGCCAACTGCTGAACCCATGGTCCCAATGCCCAGTTCGAAGTTGCTAGCATGTAGGCATGGTCCAATAATTATCCATGAATATACTGATTCACAACAACTATATCTCCATATATCATATTTTCTTTGTACATTTTTGCATTGATAGCAACAAATTATTATTTGTATGCTGTAACAACCTCTTGAATGGCTTCCATAGACATGGCCATAAGATTACAGCACTGTAATGGTCACCTAAATCTTTTGCACAAGTTGTAGTGCGCTAGTTTATTTGAGTCTGAAGTTGAAATCTTTAGGAAATTTGATATAATAACTGTGGGTTATTCATGCCTGTATCTTGATGACAAATGATTTAGCATTTCATCCTCTTTCTCTATCATTACATGTTCTGTCATGCATGTTAATAATCTTCAAAACCTATTTAACTTGTGTGCTGGTATTGTGTTTGGGACATCAGATTTGCCCATTGTTTTTGTCACCTCTTAGTGAATAGTGGCTTTTGATTTGCGCAGGTTGCGAGTGGAACTGTAGCTGGTCCATTTGGAGGATGGGCTCATGAACTGTAGAGGGTGAGAAGTCCTTCGGTTGGAGTCGCCGAAGGAGGGTAACATTCATTTCCCAGCCATACGCTGTAGAGAAACATGGATATGGATGGGCTGGGTAGAAAACTGGGCCTTGCAGAAGACAACAAGGTTATCAGGAAAGTTGAGAAGCTGAGACATAATGTGCATTTTAATTCTTCCACTTTTGTTGTGGTATGTTTATCTAAGCAATGCGTCAAATTTAGTGCAATTTTTATCATCTGGAATGCAATTTATTGGGAATATTCATCATTGAGCCCTTTTTTAACCCCTTTTCATCCACAGGGCAAGGTTTGCAAATTGGTTCTCTTCTTTGAACTCGCTGCTACAAAGTAATTTTTCTTGAACCTTATTCAGATGGGTTCATCTGATTTTACATTGAAAAGGATCAGGTCATTTCTCAAATTTATAGCATAATCCTTACAACAAAGATCATGCCACATGCCGGCAGTGAGATAATATAACACTAGGTCGAATCTTATTAATGTCATATATCCTTGCCATTACACTGCATTCCTCAGGACTGGATCTATGTTGTCCAGGAAGAAATAATTTAACAAGAGGAGAAATTGTTCCTTGAACATTAGATGATTCCCATTGCTTACCCTTCATGGATTTCCAGTTCTCATTCTTTATGATTTTATTAGAAAAATTGCAACAATGACATTTAATTTGCAATGATTGAATGCATTGTTTTTACAGATTACAAGTTCCCTTTGACAGATAGAAGGCCATTAGGCTAAGTGGCATGTCTGAGAAGGCATATACTAGATCCTTGAATGCAATGCGAAATGCACTTGGAGTCAGGTAGGTTAATTATCTAAATCGACCTCAATATCATAAGAGATAAGAAATCATGCTCTTCAAGATTTTTGGTAAA
The DNA here is from genome assembly GCA_028749045.1 of Cupressus sempervirens. NCBI lineage: Eukaryota > Viridiplantae > Streptophyta > Pinopsida > Cupressales > Cupressaceae > Cupressus > Cupressus sempervirens. The sequence continues at coordinate 784,753,060 of CM053786.1, forward strand.
TAGATACTTTTTAATCTTTGACTCTTAGAAAAAGAATTTCAACCTAAAACTCGTGATCATATATCAAATAACTAAAAGAATTATGTAAATTTAATATAAAACCTTCCAACAACAAAAATAAATAAATAAATTAGTGATTAATTATTATAACATATTATAATCAAATATATGTTTTAAACCATACTAAAATTCTAAGAAACCTAAAATAGACATTTAGATTGCCCAACAGAGGTACTTGTAAAATAAGAGTTATTGCTCAAGAAAGATTTCATTTCAACAATCTCGTATATAAAATATGAGGAGTCAATTGAAAACTATATACAATAAATAAAGCATTGGCTTGATCAAAGCATCATCAGAGCCATTTCTTACTCTTACCAGTAACACTTTTATAATTACAGCATATAAAACATACTAGCTTTCCCAAATCTATTTGGGCAGTTGAAAGATTTATGAAATGCTAATTAATGTCATTTTTTGAAAATGGAGTAGAATAGCACAAGAGCGAATGTGAAAGCAGTGACAAAAATAGTTGTGGGCACTTTGGCAATGAGAATGCTGGCCCATTTCACCATTATAGCCGCTACAGACACTATTACACTCATTACTATTGTTTTTGATAAGGTTTCTTTCATCTTCAACAAGTTTGATCCATGAATGATCACTTGCAGAAACAGAGTCAATTTGTTAAAGATCAGAAAAGTATTCATTGTAATCAAATGTCACGTCTACACTTTCAAGTCATATGAAAATCATTTGATTTATTCAAACATCTTAGATTGATTGGGTCTGCCCAAAGCGTCTTGTCTTTAGATTTGATTTAGATAATTAACCTACTTGACTCCAGTTTGGATGTCTTAAATTGAATGCAAGGCCAAAGCTACACATCCGAGAACTTGGAATCCAGTTTGGATGTCTTAGATTGATTGGGTCTGCCCAAAGAGTCTTGTCTTTGTAAGTTCCATTTTCCTTGACTCAGTTTTCAGCTCTCAAATGGTCTGTTTACTTAAGCTTTGAACCTTTTGCAACTTACTGGTCAAATATTTATATAGTGCTCTATGGAACTTGAGAAACCAGGTTTCCTTATTTTAGATTTAGGGACCCAAATGGTTTGTTTTCTTGGATTTCCAATCTTTTGAAATTTATGGCTCAAAGGCTTATAGTATGCTCTGTGCTTGGGGAAATTATTAGGGTGGGTATAATGATTTCATTAGAGTAAGGCCTAAGGGCATACCAAATGAAATCCTATGCTTTTATACTTTGACCTTGAGCTCTCTGATAAGTGTGGGGTTACCATATGATCTCCGAGTCTTGTCAGCCCAAAATCATGATCGAATATGCAATTCTAATATTAACCTTATACAGATACAAAGAAAGATTTATAGCTACTCTACCAAAGTCTCGGAGATCAAGTGCTGATTTTGGTCATCCAGTGTTCACTGCAGTAGCTTTTTACCTATGTGCAAGAAGAAATAAGGTTTGTTTGTACTTGCATACTTCAAGCTTGTTATTATCACCAATAATAATCACTTATCGATTTCTATGGAATCTTGTATTGACAAGCATTCTTCATTGTAATTTGTTACATTAGCCTTTTTCAAATCAATCCTTTTGCACATACACTATAATAGATCACCAACTATGTTCTACCTTTTTTAGCATTTGAGCCTTCTCTTCACAGGTTTCAGTATTTGGTCACTTCTAAATATCCTTTTTCATGGTTTCAAAGAAATTCTTCATCCCTTAAAAAATAGTTTTGCTATGTGAACTCTTTACAAGAGTGGGTATACACCATTTTCAAAGGGACATACTTAGCGAAGCAATTAACTAAATTGTTAATGCAAATTATGCATACAACCATTGCCACAATCTTCATTTGTATCTGAGGAAACAATGCAACAACTTTCCTAGCATTCAATGAATCAGTTTTCATTGCTCTTAAGCTTGAGAATAACATCCACAACTGCACTATGGTCATGCTCATGGCTTCTTCCATAAATTATACCAAGCATGACTCAGAATTTCATTTCTCCTTATAAGATGCATCTTTGTGCTATTCACAAGCTACAGTGTGAGCTTATGCTTGATAGCAATCCAAAGCTTAAATTGGCATCCTTTGTGACAAAATGGATGGAACCTAAGTGTAATAAGCTGATAATGGAAGCCATCAATAAGAACTATGCTGATATGGATGAGCACCTTGTCACCACTAAGCTTCAGGTCATTGTTTGGTGTTTTCAATATAAGAAGGGTTTATTTTGCTTGATTATCAATTTACATCTGCCAATTAATTTCCGATGACAATGGTTTCATCAGTTGTTTGTAAAAACTCATTTGAAATGTGAGATTGATAGATCTTTTTAAACATTGTCCTATTTTTAGAAAAAAAATGCTCTACTTTATTGTATGTATCTTATGTAGAAATGTGAGATAAAATCGTTAGATTGAGTGCATGAAGATATAGTTTTTGTGGAGATGTAATGGTGTTTAAATTGTTTTTGTGCATTGGGAATTTCATAACTGGTGTGTGAATATTAGTTTAATTCTCAACAATACTGATCATTTTTTCAAAGTCAAAATGCATAAAATTGTTAAGGGGACATATGTCCAAGTTTTCTAACGTTGAAAGTAAGAACTTTGCTATTATGATTACAATCATGAGCATGATTCCAGGCTGTAGGACATGACTATAGGTGTAATGGTGGCATCACAGGTTGCCTCCAAATCAGGTGTAATTGTGGGATCTTGAGTTATCAAAGTCAGGTAGGAGAATGAGTATCCCAAGTCATTCGTAAGGGGAGGGGCAGCACCAACTAGATGCCCCACCACTAATGGCTTCAAGAGGGTTCTTTTCCCTTCTAGTTAAGCTCCATACCTTTACCGGCTAGAACAAGCCATAGATGGAAGCCTAGAATAATAAGACCAAGCAAGAAGAAACCTACATGTTCTAAGGCAGTGCACAAAATAATCTTCTACTCAAGACCGCACTTGCTTCATTATATAAATAATGTGTGGCGAGAAGAGGAACATGTGAAAGATAAGTAGAGTCTCCAAAATGAAATAAGACCTTCACATATGATGATAAAACATTCTAAAATCTCAACATTTTTCATACACATTGTCCAAAGACAATTGGTAGATAATTAGATCAGGTTAGTTCCATAAGAATTATAGGAAAGGACTCAAAAGAAACTATGCGAAAGTCCTCCCAATCAATGGAGGAAAGTGAAAATGGGTGCACTACACATCTAATAATCATAACTGGAACAATCACAGAGAGTGCTACATGCCCACTACAAACATGCTTTTAGCTTTTAGAGTCATTGTAGTTGCAAGGTTGTGTCTATGTGATTGTGGGTTCAGCTTCATCTTTCATAACTTATCTTTAGGACTCATAAGAATGTGTGTTTCCAACCATTTTTGTTGCCAATGATGAAAAAAGAGAATTGATATATGAATTACATAGTTGAGTCACGATTGGTAGAGATGTAGCAAATGATAACAAAAGATAATAGATTTCTGAATTGCATAGTTGCAAGCTAGGATTCACATAGATGCTTGTCTATAAACATTTTTCTTATAGAGGATAAGGAAATAGAATTAAATTGTAAATACTATATAAAGTACAAAGAAAATACCACTAAAGGGACATATATAGTTATTCACATAATATAAGTATATTTGTAGCTTTGAATATTTTTTTACAGAAATTATTATTTGTTACATTTTAGGAGAAAATCATAATTGTGTTGAATGTAGATATTATTCATGTAAAGGATTTAGCTTTATATATATGTGTATATTGATTATAATGTATTTTTAAAAATCATAAATTAGAATCTCTTTCTTCATATGTATAAGATATATTTCATTAGAGATAATTTATGAGTTTGATTGTGTGTCCATTCATCCATCACACACAATCTAAGCCAAAAATTATTTCAAATCAACTAATATAAATTAATCCCATTATTTTATAGTCAACTCAAAGCTTAACATGCAATTTAATTGATCCCATTTGACATGAATTGTTGTGGGAAGGACATATTTTATTGTTATAGCCTGCCATATGTTCTATATTTAATCATTACAGCCTGCCAAATTTCCTGACCTGTTGATACTAGTCATCTACACAGGTATGCTGTTAGATAGCAAAGCAACTGAAACATATAAATGCAAGTCTCTGAAATTCATCCCATGCAATGCATTTGAAAGCAGGAAGAATCAAACTAGAGGAATATTGTAACTGTAATATCCCCTTGTAAGGTGTCTTAGAAATTTGAGTCAATAAATATGAATTCTCTACCCTTACTAGTTTATAATGAGCAAGCCCTAGTTAGATGAGGGTTTGTAAGAGCAATTTGGGGCTTTCATAGTTATAGGGTATATGAGACCGAATTGATTGTAATTTCTTTTGATTGGGGTTAAACAACACTGTTGAAAGCTTGAGGGCCGAAAGCCACATATGTCACACACTTGTTCTGTAAAAGTGGGGTCAAATAGGCCAAAAACTAGTGACAGTCATCTATTGGGGACAGCTGATCCAAAACATCAATATCTAATTTTGAGATATGTTGAAATATAGCTGACTGGGTATCAGAATATGTGATTATGAGAGTCTTTTGGGACATCTGGGAGGAAAAAAAAATGCTCACTAGAGACTTAATTGCAAATTAGGCCTAGTAGGACAGCAAGTTGGGTTTACCAATGAAATGAACACCTAGAACTTTGAAAATAGAACTTCACTTGAACCACAATGACTAACAATTCCACTTCCACTTTCCATGTGTTGTACAACTGTCTCATGTAAAGAGATTTCTAGAAAATTGTGCAACAATAACATCTATGTCAATACACTCAAAGGTCATATCCCAATTCCTTGTCACCTCTTCATTATAATCAAGTTTCATACATGATAGGAGATCTTGAAAGTAATGGGGGTCTAGTACTGGAGACCTTAATGGGGTTGAGGGGCAGTGCCCTAGTGGGTTCTGTGCGGGGGGGGGGGGGGGAGGTTCATGATGCAGGACAGGGTTGAGGGACAGATGCCCTACCATAGAGTCCATATTAAGACTTCTGGAATTAGATTTTTTAACAAACATTCTGTAGTACCAATGTCATGCTCAAATTTCCTTGTGAAGGATGAGTTTGTGATGTGGTGGGCTTGACAAGAAACTTTGGTTGAAATGATAGTCTTCCAGCAAAAAATTGGTGGGAACAGTATGAGAATGGTTGCATTTGTCAGTTTTTGACTCTATCAGCAACATGCAGTGAAGGATAAAGTGTATGCATGGGTTATCAAAAGACCCTTGTGCTTACAAACTTGAATATTTATATTCATTGGAAATGGTTTCTTCGACTATTTTGAACTCTTTAAGGATCCAAGCACAGGCTCAGGTCACAGCTCCCCAGAAATTTAATGCATTGAGCTCGAGTAGCATTTTTTTGAAATGTTATTCTTGATTTTAAGAAAAAAGCTGAGATTGAACTGAATCTGCCTAGTCTTGCAGATCCTTATCTGTTAACAAACTATACAGGGAAAGGCAATTCCATGGCTACATGAGTTACTAAGAGATCGTGGAGCCTATAAACTTTGAATATTGATCTTCATCAGAAAGTCTTTGACTTGTAGCAATGGTTGAAAGAGATTAGAGGTCGTAGTCTAAGAAATTAGAATCTATAGTACCCATAAGAACATATGCATTTAAGAGTGATTCCATGATTCATAGTCATGTTGCAACTGCATACCACTAGTAAAGATATTTGGGCAATAAAATATGTCCCTTAAATTTAATGAAATCTTTTTTTTTGCATGATTTTGTAAACATAATGCTACCATTCTAGGAAAACCTCACAACCATGCTGCAACTGTATAAGTACTTCTTCTAATACCCTAACTGTGCATTTAACCAGAGAAAAAATCAAATCTTGGTTCAAAATTATTCCTGAGCCGACTCTAGCAAACATGATGGCCCATGAAAGAGGCCTTGAAAAGAAGTCTCCACGATTTTTTCTTTTCTCGAGACTTCAAAGAAAAATAGTAGAACAGATGTCCAATAACGCCTCTTGTAAATAATGTGGAAGAGTAACCTATGAATTAATCAATACAGAACTAGAGTACATATAACAGACATTAAGCAGATACTAATATGTTTTCTCTCCAGATTTCTATCACATAAGGTACAATTACCTATAGGTCCTTGCCTTGAGCTATCTATAGTCACCCTCTCATGGAGGAGCGATGGATTGTTACATATGAGCTTTCCAAAATTACTCTTTTCTAAAATTATGTTCAATAAATAACAAATTGATTAGTAGGAGATATTTTCCAAGTAAGTCAAATTGGGATATTGCTATCAGGATTCACTTAGGAAGGCCCGATGCTTCTGCGAGCATCACTTAGATGCAATGATTTTTAAGTGTTCCATTTATTCTTGTGTAAGATGGATTCTTGTGAACCCCAACTCCTGCAACATGGTCAATGAGTTTAACTCAAAAACTATACAGTTAATAGCAATATCATAATTGTTTAAATATTTATCAGTTTACATAAATCATTATGCATCTATATCCATCTGATATTCCTAATCTATTTGCACAGATGAGGCTTTAGGGACTTGAAACAGGTCATAAGGGGCATCTCTCTATAGCCACAGAGTTAAGTTAATTTTATTTTACTTTCTGCTTCTTACTACGAGAGTTACTTCTAGGCCTGCAAATTGAAGTTTGACGCGATTCTGCACTTGGAGTCTTACTAGGAGCAGTCATCACTTGTTCTTTTGTGTTTCTTTTTTATCTAAGTCACCAAGGATGAGTGGGATAACAAAAAATGTAAAGATTTTTACTTGTCGTGACTAATCTTGACTATCTTTTTGTGGAGATTGGGTTTTATTGCCACCATTGGAGATGTGTGTGATTTTTCTTGGAGTCTTACTACCATGGCTGCACATCTGATGGGTATCTTTTTCCTCCCTTTTCAACCTTTCATTCTAGTTGTGACTATCACTTGCTTCCTGCTATAAGGTGAAATATTGTTACAATTTCTAAGCATTTTTCGGGATATTGAGGCCGGTATCACTGATTAATTCCTATTTTCTGCATTTCTTAGTCAAATCTGGATGTACACTATTGTTTTTGGCATTTATAGATGGCTCCCATGGCACATTTATTCATTTTCTGCCTCCTCCATTCACATTTTTTGGAAATGTTGAGAAAGCTGGAACACATAGTGTTTTGCATGTTTCTCATCTACCTGATTTTCATTATGTTGTAGCTGCTTATTACTGGTTCATACTCCTTCATTCACATTTTTTGGATGTGGCTTTTAAAATGGAATCTTCTTTCTTCCTTCTTGTTATCTTGGAGCTCTGTTTGTATGTTAAGCTATTGGAACTTAGTATGAAAGCTTAAGTATATTTCATTTTTTTCCTGATTTCTTCATGTTGTAGCTTAGAATGCCCAGAATCACAGCTAAGGGGTTATTTCTTGTCTTAAACTGCCCCCTATAACAAAATGTAAAATATTTCCATTATCTATATGCATACAAGTGATGGCTTCTGGATATCTTTTGTTGTTACTCTCAGCTGTAGATAATCTTGACATGAAAACATCTATAGAAAGATTCCAGTTTGTTACATCTTTTTCTATTTTTTGTAATGAATCTACATCTCTGCTGATTTCAACATTTCTTTTCAAAATGTAGAACATTCTACAACTCTAAATTGGATAGGCGTGCCTAGTCTTTTATACTCTATCATAATGCATCCTTTTTTCTTGTATACTTATGCTCAGTTTGTAAGTGTCATTACTGATTAGAAATATTTGCTTCATTTATATTAAGTTGCATTTCCACTTACCTTGAATGCATATATCATTTGTTTGTTGTTACTTCTCTCTCTACTCAAAAACTGAACTAGTAATTTTCATACAAGAATTTAAGCTTTTGTCCCTCCTGTTACTTTTATCATACTATACTATATCTATTACATTAGCTAATTGTAGACAAATTTCTATACTGATCGGATGGTATGAATTGCAAATAACTACAAGAAAAGGGGGTACAATTAGCACACAAGCACCTTTAGTCATCTAGTAGTAGGAGGAAAGGATGTATAATCCATTACATTTACAATTTCACCCTCTTTCTTGGGTCATATATTATATTCATGAGTCAATGGGTTTGACTCAAAAAATGTACAGTTGAATCGTGATAGCAATATCACAATTTGACTTGCTGTGGAAAATATCTTAGGCTTATCTATTGATGAGCTCAAGGGGCTTTCTAATGAATGGTTCATAAGGCACAACACTTGTTGTAGGTTTTGCAAATGGGATTCCAAGTAGAGTGGTTTAAACCATGGAGGAAACTCCATAGTTAAGCCTTCTTGAGCTGGAGTAGTACTGGAATTGTTGAGCCTTTGAGAAAGTCGTGGTGCTTCATCTTTGTGAGCACTCCCTCGATGTAATTCCTTCAAACAAAGAGTAGCACAAGAAATTCATTAAGTTTTGACATAATCTGTACAATATTTATTAATTATTTTGCATTATAGTCTTTCACAATTATTATCTTGAATGTGGATGATCTAATGAGGGTATTGAAACCTGTGGATGAGAAATGACTGAGTGCTTCATGGGAGCACACATAGGGAGACTACAACTTGAGTATTTGCCATTGTCTAAGCACGCATGTTGTTGATTAGTTATGCTGTGGAAAATGACGGGGAAAGAAATTCAAACTGGTTTCCTAACGAGGTTGAGTGATTTATTGAAGTTGCTTTGACATTGATGTTTTGCGTAATAGTGCCAAGTCACTTGGATGTTTGAATTGATCTCTCTGTTGAAGCATAATTTCTTAAGGACTTGTTTTTGAAGGGTGTAGATGACTCATACTTTTTAGTTCATTATGACGTATGTCAATGGAGGAAGTGCTAAGTTTTTGTCAACTCTTTTCAGATGTTTTAGCTTTTCTCCCTAATTGTAGCATGAAGTTAGATAAATTACATGTGGTTGCAGTACTAGATATTGATGTTGTTGGCACATTTACAATGAGTCAAGCAGCATTGAAGTATTTGAGGGAAGGTGGAATTGGAAAGCCTCCTTCAGAGGCTGGTGTTATTTTAAAATTAAGTGCTACAATACAGTACCTCAGCTTTCTGGTATCAAATTCATGTCTCTACTGCAAAGGTTCATTTTTAATCATTATATTCTTCTTGGATTAAGATTTGAATTAACTATTTAATAAATTTAAATGTTTCAGCATAAACATGAGAGTCATTTTACTTACATAATAATTTAAACAAGTTATCTAGCAAAGTTTTTTTTTGTTTACATGCAGCTGTTGATAGTCTTACAAGATCTATGGCTTTAGAGTGGGGGACAGATTATGGAATATGTGTAAATGGTATTGCATCTGGTCCAATTGAAGATATTCCTAGTCATGTTGTAAATGACTCGGGGAGCCGGCCTAGCGATCTAACATGGTGAGTGGGCTTAAAGTGGAAACTTGGTGGGGCAAGTTGGCAAGCTAACTTAGCGAGGCCACTTAGAGATGCAACATAGCGAGCTGACTTGGTGAGCAAGCTTGATGAGCGGACCTAAAGACTGACCTTGATGAGGCACTTTGGTGGGGTGACTTGATGACCAAACTCAAAGAGTCAACTTGGCGAGCATACTTGAACAGTCAACTTGGTGGGGCAAGTTGGCAAGCCGACTTAGCGAGTCCACTTGGTGAGGCGAGAGGTGAGTCAACTTGGTGCGGTGACTTGGCGAGCTGACTTGGTGAGTAGACTTAAAGACTAACCTTGATGAGGTGCTTTGGTGGGGTGACTTGATGAGCAAACTTAAAGAGTCAACTTTGTGAGCATACTCGAACAATCGACTTGGTGACATGACTTGGTGGGCTAGCTTGGCGAGCTGACCTGGCATGCGTACTTGAATAGTAGACTTGGTGAGCTGACTGAAAGAGTAAACTCATTGAGGTGATTGGGTGGGAGTGACTTGGCGAGTTGACTTGGAGAGTTGACCTAGGGGATGGGCTTGGTGAGAAAACTTAAAGAGTCAACTTGGTGAGTGCACTTGAATTGTCGGCTTGGCAAGTAGACTTGGGGACTTGGTGGGACATGTGGGCAAGCCAACTTGGTGAGGCAACTTGGTGACATAAATTGGTGGGCCAGCTTGGCGAGCTGACCTTAAAGAGTCAACTTTGTGAGTGTACTCGAACAATCAACTTGGTGACATGACTTGGTGGGCTTGGCGAGTTGACCTGGCATGTGTACTTGAATAGTAGACTTGGTGAGCTGACTTAAAGAGTCAACTCGTTGAGGTGACTCAATGGGGGTGACTTGGTGGGCTGACTTGGAGAGTTGACCTAGGGGGCAGACTTGGTGAACGAACTTAAAGAGTTGACTTGGTGAGCGTACTTGAATTGTCAGCTTGGCGAGCTGACTATGGGAGTCAGCCTGGCAAGCTGATATGGCGAGTCGACTTAAAGTGGCAACTTGGTGGTGCAAGTTGGTGAGATCACTTATCAAGGCCACTTCGTGAGGTGACTTTGCGAAGTGACTTGGTGAGCCGACCTACTAAGTGTACTTAAAGACTGACCTTGATGAGGCACTTTGGTTGGGTTTCTTGATGAGAAAACTTAAAGTGTCAACTTGGCGTGCCAACCAAGTGAGTTTACATGGTGAGCGAGCTTAGAGAAGCAACTCTATTGGGCAACTTCGTAAGCACACTAAGTGAGCCCACTTGCTGGGGCAAGGTGGTAAAACCACTGGGTGAGTCAACTTCATGAGCTAACTTAATGAGTCAACTTGTTGAGGTGACTGGGTGGGGGTGACTTGGTGAGTTGACCTGGAGAGTTGGCCTAAGGGGCAAACTTGGTGAGCGAACTTAGAGAGTCAACTTGGTGAGCATACTTCAATTTTCAGCTTGGTGAGCTGACTTGGGGAGTCGGCCTGGCGATCTAACATGGTGAGTGGGCTTAAAGTGGCAACTTGGTGGGGCAAGTTGGAAAGCCGTCTTAGTGAGGCCACTTAGAGACGTGACATGGCGAGCTAACTTGGTGAGCAAGCTCAATGAGCAAACCTAAAGACTGACCTTGATGAGGCACTTTGGTGGGGTGACTTGATGACCGAACTCAAAGAGTCAACTTGGCGAGCATACTTGCACTAGTGCATTTGGGTTCATTTTTTGACCTTCACTGATCAAATATTTGACCCAATTTGACCAACCCATTGGTCAAAAATTTTTTGGTCAAAATTTTGACCAACTCACTAATACATGATTTGTCTCAATCATATAATTAATTATATATTTTTCATATTAGTTACTGTCAATGTTTTTCAGGCATTCTATAAAACAGTTCACATGCCTTGCATATGATATGACATTTTGCATGCATCTTGCACTCTCTCTCATCTGGCTAATGATGGATTACGTAGATTGATCTGAAACCATGATGCTAAAAAACACACAATCAAATCCAAAATGAACTTGCACTACAAATGGATTGTGGAAATCTGATATTGGTAAAATTGCATGCATGTCTACTAGGACAATCACAACTTCAACATATATTTGTCCTGGTAGACATGCATGCAAAATTAACAATATCAGATTTCCACAATCCATTTGTAATGCAAGTTCATTTTGGATTTGATTGTGTGTGTTTTTTAGCATCATGGTTTCAGATCACTCTCCGTAATCCATCATCAACCAGATGAGAGAGTGCAGGATGCATGCAAAATGTCATATCATACGCAAGGCATGTGACTATTTTATAGAATGCCTGAAAAAAATTTACACCTACCTGTTGGTAGAAATTTCTACCTTCATTGGTCAAAATTTCTACCTTCATTGGTCAAAATTTTTGACCTTCATTGGTCAAAATTTCTACCTTCATTGGTCAAAATTTTTGACCTTCATTGGTTGAAATTTTTGACCTTCATTGGTCAAAATTTTTACCTTCATTGGTCAAAATTTTTGACCTTCATTGGTAGAAATTTTTGACCTTCATTGGTCAAAATTTTTACCTTCATTGGTCAAAATTTTTGACCTTCATTGGTAGAAATTTTTGACCTTCATTGGTCGAAATTTCTACCTTTATTGGTCAAAATTTCCACCTTTATTGGTCAAAATTTTTTTTTTCATTGGTCAAAATTTCTACCTTTATTGGTCAAAATTTTCTACCTTTATTGGTTGAAATTTTGACCAATTCTTGGTAGAACTTGCACCATGGCTATGGAGGTTTTTCGACCAACGTATTGGTCAAAATTTCGACCAACCAGAAGGTTGGTCAAAATTTTGACCGAAAAAATTCCGACCAATGGGTTGGTCGAATTTGGTCGAAGTTTGGTCAAAAATTGGGTCAAAATTTTGACCAATAATGGTCGAAAAATGGTCTCAAATGTACTAGTGGGACCAAACTTCTTCATTTTTAGCTTACTATATGTTCTAATAGGAAATCTTCCTTTCTTCAAATGAACCATCACCTCATCACCAACTTAAAAAATATGATGTCTTCTAGACTTATCAACATTCTCCTTCTACTTTTTATTGCTTTGTTCCAACCTCAACTTCACTTCCTTTTGCAAAGACTTCATAAAATTAGAAAAAGCTTCTCCTTCAACACTTCTCTTCTCTTCACCAAAAACATCCCTCAAATATGATATACCTCTAGGTTGCATTCTACTAACAATCTCAAAAGGTTTTTTTCCTATGCTCCTATACATAGAATTATTACATGCAAACTCAACTTGTGCCAACACCATATCCCAATTACTTGACTTATCTGCAACTAAACATCTCAAGAAATTACCCAAACTTGTATTCACAACCTTTGCTTGTCCATCTATTTGTGGATGCAATGTAGAACTAAACTTCAACTTAGTACCCATATTCTTCCACAAATTTCTCCAAAAGTAACCAACAAACATACTATCTCCATCATAAATAATACTTTTTGGTAATCCATGAAATATAACAATCTCTTTGAAGAAAATCTTAGCAACATGCACAACATATGATGTCTTTTTACATGGTATGAAATATTTCATTTTAGAAAATCTATCCACAACACCAAATATGAAATCATACCCTCTTGCTGTCTTAGGTAATCTAAGAACAAAATCCATATTGGTGTCACTCCAAGGCTTCTTAGGAACATAAATAGGTGTATACAATTCAATATTATGACTTACTCCTTTTAAAACTTGACAAATTCTACGACTCCTTGCAGATTTTTGAACATCCTTATACATATTTGGGCAATAGTACTTATTCTTAAGAAAAATTAATGTCTTATCAATTCCAAAATGTCCAACCAACCCATCATAATACTTTTCCTTAATCAAATTAACCTTCATAGAATTTCTTGGTATACACAACTGAATTCGTTTGAACACCCTACCTTATTGAATGAAATACTCATCAAACTTACTTATCTAACTTGATAGATTTGGTTCTCTACACTCTCTCTATGCTTCAAAAAAATCAGGGTTAGTATCATACAACTCCTTCATAATCAAAACCAAGAACTTCGACCTTTATCTTAGTTAAAAAAGAACATCTTCTACTCAATGCATTTGTAATTCAGTTAGACTCCACTCTTATGCTTTATCACAAAAATGTAAAACTTTACAAATATTCAATCCACTTCACATGTCTCTGATTTAACTTATGTTGACTTAGCAAATAGTGTAAAGCTTTATGATCAATATACAACACAAACTCCTTAGGAATCAAATAATTTTTCCTCTTCTTCATGGCTTGGATAATAGGATAAAACTCTTGATCATATACATGATATTTCCTTTTAGGATCATTCAACTTCTCACTAAAGAAATCAACATGTTTATCTTCTTGTCTTAACATAGCTCCTATTGTACTACCACATGCACCACATTCAACATGAAATCCCTTATTGAAATCAAGCAAAGTTGATATAGGCAACTCAACAAAATTTTGTTTCAAAGTCTCAAAACTCTTACCAACCCCATGTGTCCCTTAAAATCCTTTTAATCTCCTCTCATTGTCTTACTCATAGCATTACAAATAGAACTAAAATTCTTTATAAACTATTTGTAGACACTAGACAGACCATGAAATGATCTTACCTCACCCACATTATTAGGTGTAGTTCATTCCAAAATTTCTTTAACCTTCTTAGGATCCATTCTCAAATCATCAACTGAAATCACAAATCTCAAATACACAATCTCCTCTTGCATAAAGGAACACTTTTTCTAATTAATTAACAACTTCTCCTCTTTCAATCTCTATAATACTTTCCTAACATACTCAAGATGTTCTTCCTTAGTATTACTAAATATCAAAATATCATCTAAATAAATAATCACAAAGTTACCCAAGAATCTCATGTGAACTTCATTTATCAACCTCATGAAAGTACTAGGTGCTTTATTCAAACCAAAAGGGATAACCAACCATTCATACAAACCATCTATTATTTTGAAATAACTCTTCCATTCATCACCTTCTTTGATTCTGATTTGATGAAAAACACTCTTCAAATCAATATTGGTAAACTACTTTGCTCCACTCAAACAATCCATTATGTCATCTATCCTAGACATAGGAAACCTATTTTTGACTGTGATCTTGTTAATAGCTCTAAAATTAGTACACATTCTCCATTCTCCATTCTTAGGTTTCAATACAATGGGTACAACACATGGACTCAAAATTTCTCTGATCAAACCTTTCTACAAAAATTCTTGAACTTGTCTATTAAGTTCTTCATGTTCAATAGGTATCAATCTATATGGTGCTTTATTCATAAAACTGGCTCTAAGAATAAGCTCCATGTTAGAATTCTTTAGAATAACTGAGAGTGGGGGGGGGGGGGGGGTGGTGAATTAGTTATCCAAGGTCCAAATGCCCTATTAATACTTTTTCACTACTTTTAATGAATCCATACACTTTTCAGCCATCCAAACTTTTAAATAAACCATATTAGCAAGTTACAGTAAATCAACATGCAAATATAAAACATGCAAGATCAACACATGATACAATAATTTACGTGGAAACTCAATTTGGGAAAAACCACCCGTAACATGCTACTTGATTCTCACTCTTCTGAAGTGATGCCCTATTAAAAGCCTGCCTTGTTAAAAGCTTACAACACACTATTAAATATGACCTTGTTAGAGGATTTCACCAAACTATTAGGAATGGGCCTGGTTAAAGGACTTTAGAACATTCATTTAGAATGTCACCCTATTAAAAGATTTAACTCATGGCTATTAAACCAACCTAAGTCCATAGGTTTAAACCTTACTGTTACAATTGCTAGAAAGTAACGATAATGGTATTTTGATATGATATAACTTATAACATACTTTGCAGATTTCAGATTACATTTTTAGTTCAATCCTAATGCTTGGCTTCAATCACTTCAGCTCTGACTGCTTGACTTCTTCTCAAGCTTCGTCTCCTTGAGTCTTCTAACTCATTGTACCAATGCATCCATATCAGGGGTCTTCTTATTGAAACAGAGTTACTATGCTCTATTATCTCCTTAGCACCTCCTTCAACATTTCATGCTTTCATGCTTGACCGCCTCTCTCACTTTTTTCATTAACTTATGACTCCTTAAATAGAAATATGATTTTCCTTTATTGCTCATTTCTCCCTCTCCAATTTTAGGGTTTCAAATGGATTAGATAGGATACAATGTATCTACCTCATATCTTGTTCTTATCTTCAAACATCATCAGTTGTATTATTAAAAACATTTTACATGGTGTTCTGTGCCACCAGCTCATCATTCTTATCTTCCATTTTAATTCAAAAACTTCTAGATAACAACCTTGTCAGCTTAGATCTGGCAAATCTTCAATTTTAAAAATAATGCAGCAACTCGGCATTATTGATTTACTGGTGCTCACCATCGCTGTGTTACTTGACACTATTGGTTTTATTGGTGTTCAGCATCTTTGTGTTACTCGGCACTATTGGTTTTACTGGTGCTCGACATCTCTATGTTACTCGGCACCTATCTTTGCTCGGCACTTGATATCACTTGGCACTTGAACTTGCTCGGCACTTGAAGTTTACTCAGCACTTGAACTTGCTCGACACTTGAAGTTTACTCGACACTTGAACTTGCTCGACACTTGAAGTTTACTCAGCACTTACTAAGAATTCGCTCAACACATACTAGCTTACTCGGCTCCTTCTCTCTAATGAACTAGGTTGAGCTTTACAAATGTCTTAGCTAAAACCTTACATCTTTGATATGTTTCAGTGTGCCCATTCTCTGTATCTTATAGTATGTCATCAAATACACTTTTTCATCAATGGCTTAGTTGATCCTTGTACTTCATTACAACATCATAACTTCAACCTTTCTCTAGGTGTTCTAGTTACATCTTATTGATTGACTCCTCCTTGACAATCAACTAATTGATAGTATTTGGATCACTAAAGCAATTGTCATTCCTGCAAGTAGCAAGTTTGACATCAATGATAAAACAATGATTGAGAACATTCTTTACTAGTTTCATATATCATTCCAAACAATTTTTTTTATGATCATTTCAATAATTTCCAACAATCTCCCTCTTTGGCATTGATGGCAAACCAAACTGATCAATTGATCAACTTATTTACCACCAAGATTGTATACGTTGACTGCTATATTTCTTTGCTGCTGCATCTTTTACTACTGATCTCATATATCTCCCTATTTCATATATATCTCCCTCTTTCTTATATATTGATAAGGTTTCTACAAATTTCTCCCTCTTTGACATAAATGCCAAAGATGTAGCATCTTTATCATGCTAAATATGAGCTTTGGCTTCTTGTTGTTTTCTCCCTCTGTCACCATGCTTGTGACTGATTTGGAGTTTTTGCTCCTGCTGTCATCCTCTGCATCACTCTTTTGATATTTCAATGATTTGTTTCTGTTGATGCAGGGTATCATCCTTGTTGGTTTAAACTACTTGAGTTAGGGGTATTACCCCCAACTTTCTTATAAGATATTCATAAGCATCCTTGGAAAATGGTTTGGTGAAGATATGTACAGTTTGTTCCTTTGTGTGAATGTATATCAACTTCACTTGTTTATCTTCTACCAATTCTCTAACATAATGATACTTGATTGCGATATGCTTGATTTTTGCATGCATCATTGGATTTTTGGATATGTTTATAGCACTTGTATTATCACAATATAATATCACAGGTTTTGTTACCTCTTTTTTCATTCCTTTCAATAGATGTGTGAGCCATACAATGTTTGTGCAATTGACTGCAGCTGCTACATATTTTGACTCTGCAGTGGACTAGGATGTACATGTTTGTTTCTTGCTAGTCCAGGTAACTAGCCTTTTGCCTAGAAATAATGCACCTCCACTTGTTCTTTTTCTATCATCAATGTTGCCTCCCCAGTCTGCATTTGTATATGCATTGAGCTCAAATTTTTCATTCTTTTTGTAGTATAGACCAAAGTTATCAGTTCTTTTAAGATATCTCATTATTCTTTTTACTGCTATGAGATGATTTTCTTTGGGATTAGCAGAGAATCTGGCTACTATTCCAACTGCTAATGCTGTGTCTAGTCTACTATGTACAACATATTGTAGTTTTTCAATCATGGATCTGTACATTGTTTGATTGACTTCAGTTGATTCATCATTTTTGGATAGCTTATTTCCTATTGCCATTGGTGTGCTGACTAGTTTGGATTCCTCCAATCCGAACATTTTAAGAATCTCTTTGATGTACTTTGATTGTGTCACAAATATACCATGTTTGAGTTGATGTACTTGCAATCCAACAAAGAATTTGATTTCTCCAAACATAGACATCTCAAATTCATGTTTCATTTTGTCAGCAAAGCCTTTGCAAAGCACTTCCTTTCCACCAAACACTATGTCACCCACAAAGATTTTAGATACAATAATGTCTTTACCTTCTTCTACTTTGATGTACATGTTGCTATTATCATCAGTTCTTTCAAATCCAATTTGCACTAGATACTTGTGAAGTCTCTCATACCATGCTCTAGGTGCTTGTTTCAAACAATAGAGTGCTTTATGTAGCTTACACACCATATCCCTGTTGTTTTCATCAACATATCCTTTATGTAGCTTACACACCATATCCATTTAAGAAAGCAGATTTTACATTCATCTGATAGACTTTAAAATCTTTGTAGGCAGCATATGCAAGTAAAGTTCTTACTCCTTCCATTCTAGCAACAAGGGAAAATGTTTCCCCATAGTCTATTCCTTCTTCTTGAGCATAACCCTTGCATACTAGTCTAGCTTTGTTTTTGGCAATCTCACCATTCTCATCTAGCTTGTTTCTGAATACCCACTTGGTGCCAATCACATTCTTGTCAGTTGGTTTGGGAACCAAACTCCAGGTTTTGTTTTTCTTTATTTGATCAATTTCTTCTTCCATAGCTTTACACCAGTTATCATCTTGTAATGTACCATATACTGTCTTGGGTTCAGATTTTCTGATTAGACATGATTCATGTCTTAGTCTGTTCCTTGTCATTGGTCTTGCATTTTTGTAACCAATTATCTGTTCAGCAGGGTGATGTCTTTTTACATATTTGGATAATCTTGGCTCTGTCTTTGTTTCCATGTTTGATCTTTCGGATTCAGGATCACTATGCACTTTGTTGTCAGGTTGTTCTTCATCATGTGTACTGTCTTTAGAATCAGATTGTGCATTTTCTTCATTCTACAAATCGACTTCTGAATGCAACTCGGCATTCACTAGTTGTGACTTGGCTGAAACTGATACTTGTTGTTGATTTTCAATTTGATTGACATCATCCTCATCAACAGTCATTCCTTCATAAGAATACACAAAGGTTCTGTACTCTTCCATTTTCTTTGGTACTTCAGCTTGGACTTCTGTGTGCTCATCAAAATTTACATTTGCACTTTCCACAATTTTGTTAGTGTTAATATTCAAACACTTATATGCCTTACTTCTAGTGGAGTAACCAAGAAATATACCTTCATCACTTTTTGCATCAAATTTTCCATTTCTAGCATCTTTAAGGATAAAGCATTTGCAACCAAACACTTTGAAATGTTTTACATTGGGTGAGTGACCATACCATAATTCAAAAGGTGTTGTATATGTACCTTTCTTGACTTGTACTCAGTTCAGTGTATGAATAGCTACACTTACAGCTTCTCTCTAGTATTTTAGAGCAACAGTCTTTTCCATCATTAGTTTTCTGGCACAGTCAATCACATATCTATTTCTTCTTTCAGCAATTCCATTCTGTGGAGGAGTTCTAGGAGCTGACATTTGTCTTTTAATTCCTTTATCATTACAAAATATCTCGAATTCATTTGATGTGAATTCACCACCTCTGTCTGATCTTAGGCATTTCAAGCTTTTTCCTGTTTCCTTTTCAACTCTAGCCACATACCACTTAAACATTTGAAAAGCATTAGATTTTTGTTTTAAGAAAATAAAAGTCATCATCTTGGAATAGTCATCAACAAACAACATTATGTATTTATCTCCTCTATAGCTTTGTACTTCCATTGGACCACATAAGTCAGTATGAACTAATTCAAGTACTTCTTTAGATGTATAGTTTTTTCTCTTGAAACTTGACTTAGTCATCTTTCCTAGCTGACATTGTTTGCACATGATATTATCAGGCTTCTTCAATTTTGGTAAACCTTTGACTTTCTTCATTTTACTGATGTTGATCAAATTGTCAAAGTTGACATGACATAATCTTCTATGCCATAACCATTCATCATCAAATTTTGCAATAAAACAAGAAACATCATCCATATCAAGGTAAAATAGATTACTCTTTGTTTGATCTCCTTTTCCTATCAGTACCATCAGTATCATAGATTTTTGCAGTTTTGTTTCCAAATCCCACTTTGCATCCTATATTGCCTAACTGTGAGACACTTTGTAAATTGTAGTTTAATCCTTCAACATAGTATGCATTATCACATGAAATTTGTTCTGTGAGCTTAATAGAACCTTTTCCTTTGATTTGACATGGAGCATCATTACCAAATCTAACACTATTTCCATCATACTGAGTAAAGTTAAAAAACTTACTTTTATCTCCTATCATGTGATGTAAGCATCCACTATCTATGATCCACCTATCATTCTTGTTCATACATGTTACTAGTGCTGTGGGTTCTTCTTCATCAAATTGATCCTTCATGGTTACATAAAAAACTTCATCATCATTTTCATCAGAATTTTCTTCAACAATGTAACCCTTCTTACCTTTTTCTTTGTAATCTCTTTTGTCATCATCTCTTCTAAATTTTTTTTTGTTGCCTTCCTTGTAATCCTTTTTCTGTGTACACCTGGTAGCAATATGACCTACTTCATTGCAATTGAAACAAATGATAGGCATCTTACCTTTGAATTTTCCTTTACCTCTATGAAATCTTCTAGCAAGCAATGCTTCCAATTGTTCCACATCTTCCTCATCAGTGCTACTATCACTGGATACATACTTCATTTTTCTTCCTTTCTTTGATTTCACCTGTTCAGCATCTTTCAGTGATAACTTTGCCTTAAAGGTAGATTCAACATTCTCTTGTCTATGGTTGTCAAAATTAGATAACTCAAATGCAGTGAGTCTACCTATTATTCCTTCAAAACTTAGATTGTTTCCTAGTATACATCTTAGCTCTTGTATTGCTGATACTCTAATAGCATAGATAAGAAGCAAGGTTCTTAAGAACTTACTATTAACAATATCTTCATCCAATTGACCACTCAAGCATCTTATTGCACTTACCACTTCCTTTATTCTTGCACCATACTGAGCAACGTTCTCATTTTCCTCCATTTTCATGTCATCAAACTTTCCTCTGAGACTTTCTCTTTTTGCTCTTTGTACATTCTGATCTCCTCCATAGATGTTTGATAGGGCTTTCCACATTTTGAATGTAGTATCACATCCTTTGATATCATCAAATTCAGCATAGCTGAGTGCAGAGGCAATTTCTAGCATTGTCTGATTGTGTTCTTGCTTGTTTTTCATATCTTCTGCAGTAGGAGCACCTGTTGGATCTACATGTTTAGTGACAATTGAATTTTGGGCATAATCTCCTACAGATCCAAGATGTAGCTTCATCAAGCTTTTCCATGCAACAAATTTGTCTTTATTGAGCTTGGGAACTTCTCTCTTAGGCATTTTGATCTTTTTTGCTTATAGTTCCTTTAAACTAAGTCAGTAGTAAGGCTCTAATATCAATTGTTAGAATTCTTTAGAATAACTGGGGGGGGGGGGGGGGGGGGGGGTGAATCAGTTATCCAAGGTCCAAATGCCCTATTAATACTTTTGCACTACTTTTAATGAATCCATACACTTTTCATCCATCCAAACTTTTAAATCAACCATATTAGCAAGTTACAGTAAATCAACATGCAAAGATAAAACATGCAAGATCAACACATGACACAATGATTTATGTGGAAACCCAATTTGGGAAAAACCACCAGTAACATGCTACTTGATTCTCACTCTTCTAAAGTGATGCCCTGTTAAAAGCTTGCCTTGTTAAAGGCTTACAACACACTGTTAAATGTAACCTTGTTAGAGGATTTCACCAAATTGTTAGGAATGGGCCTGGTTAAAGGACTTTAGAACATTCACTTGGAATATCACCCTGTTAAAGGATTTATCTCATGGCTATTAAAACAACCTAAGTCCGTAGGATTTAAACTTTACTATTACAATTGCTAGAAAGTAATGATAATGGTCTTTTGATCTGATATAACTTACAACATACTTTGCAGATTTCAGATCACATTTTTAGTTCAATCCTAATGCTTGGCTTCAATCACTTTAGCTCTGACTGCTTGACTTCTTCTCAAGCTTTGTCTCCTTGAGTCTTCTAACTCATTGTACCAATGCATCCATATCAGGGGTCTTCTTATTGAAACAGAGTTACTATGCTCTATTATCTCCTTAGCACCTCCTTCAACATTTCATGCTTTCATGCTTGACCGCCTCTCTCACTTTTTTCATTAACTTATGAATCCTTAAATAGAAATCTGATTTGCCTTCGCTGCTCATTTCTCCCTCTCCAATTTTAGGATTTCGAATGGATTAGATAGGATATAATGTATCTACCTCATATCTTGTTCTTATCTTCAAACTTTGTCAGTTGTATTCTTAAAAATTTTTTACATGGTGTTCTGTGCCACCAGCTCATCATTCTTATCTTCCATTTTAATTCACAAACTTCTAGATAACAACCTTGTCAGCTTAGATCTGGCAAATCTTTGATTTTCAAAATAATGCAGCAACTCGGCATTATTGATTTACTGGTGCTCAGCATCTCTGTGTTACTCGGCACTATTGGTTTTACTAGTGCTCGACATCTCTGTGTTACTCGACACTATTGGTTTTACTGGTGCTCAGCATCTTTGTGTTACTTGGCACCTATCTCTGCTCGACATTCGATATCACTCGACACTTGAACTTGCTCGGCGCTTGAAGTTTACTCAACACTTGAACTTTCTCGGCTCTTGAAGTTTACTCGACACTTACTAGGAATTTGGTCAGCACATACTAGCTTGCTTGGCTCCTTCTCTCTAATGAACTAGGTTGAGCTTTACAACTTTCTTAGCTAAAACCTTACATCTTTGATATGTTTCAGTGTGCCCATTCTTTGTATCTTATAGTATGTCATCAAATACACTTTTTCATCAATGGCTTAGTTGATCCTTGTACTTCATTACAACATCATAAATTCAACCTTTCTCTAGGTGTTCTAGTTACATCTTATTGATTGCCTCCTCCTTGACAATTAACTAATTGATAGTATTTGGATCACTAAAGCAATTGTCATTCCTACAAGTAGTAAGTTTGACATCAACGATAAAACAATGATTGAGAACATTCTTTACCAGTTCCATATATCATTCCAACAACTTTTCTTATGATCATTTCAATCATTTCCAACACTCCATAAAATGACTATACTTTTTATAGGTGGTAAACCATCAATTTTATCTTTTGCAACAATCTCCTTATACTCATTCAACAAGTTTTCAATTTCTATTGGCACTCAGCTAGAATGAGCAGTTTTTGCTATCACTCGACCTCTATGATTTTTTCCTACTCAGTCATTATCTACTTCTCAGTCATTACTATACTTTATAACTTGGCCATTATTACTATTAATCAAACCCCTAGGAATTATAGAAAACTAGACTTGGTTCTTTTTCATTTCCTTCTCAAATTGCTTTCCACTAACCATGCAAAGTCTTGCAATAATATAGTTGATCTCATCAAGAGAATCGATCAAAGGAATTCACGTGTCCATAAATCAATTTTTCCAAATAGTGTATTGGTTCAATCTTCCATCATATATATCATGCTTATCATATTGCCAAGGTCTACCCAACAAAATATGACAACAATCCATAGGCATAATATCACATAGAACTTCATTAGAGTAATATCCAATCTTTAATTTTGCAACAAATTGTTCACTTACCAATATCTTATGCTCATCTTTGATCTATGAAACATGATAGGGTTTAGGATACTTCATCCTCTACAACTACAACTTTATAACCAACTCCTTTGAAGCAAATTTTTTTGAACTTCCACTATCAATGATCACTTTGCAACATTTCCCAACTATCTTACGTTTGGTCTTGAAAAGACTTCTCCTATGAATAGTTTCTTTATCCACAATGTTCACACTAGATAGATTTATTCTCACCATTAAATTTTCTCCAACCTTAGGACCACTCTGAGGGTGACTAGTTTCACCTTGTATCATAGTATTTTTTCTACCACTTTCATTTTCACTATAGTATCTACATTCAAAGGACCTATGCCCTTCTTTTCCACATTTTAAATAATTACCAAAAAATTCTCCTCTAGAATAAGAATTATCTCTTCCTCAGTATGAACTAGTACCTCCTTGATAAGAATTAGCTCCTTTCTACTTGATCTTTCCTTTCTAATCAAATTTCCATTCAGATTTACCATTACCTTGTGTAGAATTGTAACCTTCAACATATGACTACCTCTTCCTCTCTAGAATCTACCACCTCTACCTCCCTATCTTTGTTCATGCTTCTTTGTTAAGATCTCCTCAACTTGTAGGGCATATTGATATGCTTCTTCCACACATTCCAATTTCACAAAACTTATTTCATCTTGAATTATAGATCTCAATCCATCTAGGTACCTTGCACCTTTCTCAACCTCATCATCCACATGTCTAGATCTGATGTCTATTCTATATAATTCCTCAGTATACTCCTCATAGTCATGTCCTATTATCTCAAATTTGCATCTTTCTCAACAAGATAACTTGGTAATCAACAGGAATGAACATTTGCTTCACCTTGTTCACCATTTTCAACCAGGTCCTGATCTTCTCCTTTCCTCTTCTTTGTCTACTAGTTTATAAATTCTCCCACCATAGTGAGGCATGACCTTTTAACCTAGTGACTACAATCTTAATCTTCCTATTATCAAAAGTGCCTTCAAACTCAAAGAACTTCTCCATATTAGATATCCAATCCAACATGGCATTGGTGTCCAATTTCCCATTATAAGGAAAAACTTCCACAACATGCTTTGAATGTTCCCTAGATAACACTCTCAACAATATTTCCTCATCCTGATCTTCTTCAATTTCTAGTTTAGGGTTTGTTGCCATTGCTTCATGATCAATCACATCATCAAGATGCTCTCCTCTCCTCTGGGCAGTCTCCATAATATCTAATCTAGCTTTAATTTGTCTCAACATGTCTATAATAGCAGTGTAAACATTTCCTCTATCTTGAACCACATTTACAAATAGGTTGTAACCCTCTACAAGTTATAGGTCAAATCCATAGATCTTCCATCTTACAACCAAATTCAACTTAGGGTTATTCATGATCCAATCTCCACAAGAATAAACCTCTAGCTTTGATGCCACTTGACTCAAGGAGGGATTTAGAAAGCTAGGGCCAAGACACACCTAACTATCCAACCACCTTGCTGAGTAAACACAATAGAAGAAAACAATATAAAGAGCAACACTAAGGAGAGAGGAACTACAATATTTTATTGATTCATCTAATTATCAACATACATGCCCAACTATAAAGTTTTCTAGGTTATGACCAATACAAAGATATAACTTTAAGATCCACGATCCAACTCTAAACTCGCTCTTCCTAGAACACCTACTCTCTACTATCTAAGTGATGCTTAACCTAAATTAAACACCCCTATTTATAATTTCCAAAACATCTTATAGAAGATTCTATATTATTACATAGTAGAAGGTTGAACTTACAAATGGTTTTCACACCTCCCAAGACAAGATCCTTAAATTAAATTCATGATCTACATTAAATACATATGTTGGCTCAACTAAGAACCAGTCACAAAAAAACTTGGTCAAAGAAGGAACTGGTCATCAAAAAATATCAGGTTCACTCGACACATGAGGGAACACTAGGCCAACACTTGATAGCTTGATACATGTAGGAACTTGACAACAACTGAACTCGACAGTAATTGGTAGAATGAACAAAGATGAGTAGGATGGCAAAGAAACCCAGGATGTTCCTACATCATAAACACAACTAGTAAAATATGAATATAAATAACATCATCTCTCAACATAAGAGTCTCATCATCATGGAGTTAACTGTAATCATCAACTAAAAGAACATAGTATAACATCATCACAAAAATAATTATAATCATTAGCCAATAGCTCATTAATTATAGTCTTCATCATAAGTAATATCAATATCTATTGACATGATAAAATCTACTCTATATATCAAGGTATTAAATTCTAAATATAACTAAGAAACTAACTTGTTCACATGAAGGTCTAATAGGGTTTAACAATGAAATTGACAATGATAGAAAACATGTGGGTATTACGAAAAACATGACATGTAGCACTCTTCCTACTATTAAGATCCATTGCTAAATATGAATCAACATAGCCTTTTAAAGTGAAATAATAGTCTTCAAAATATAAATAATTATTATTTTTACCTCTTAAATACCTAAGAATCTAGTTTATTGCATTGTGATGCTCTTTTCTAGGATTGTTCATATACATACTCACAACTCCCACTGTATGGACAATATCTGGCCTTGTACACACCATGGGATACATCAATCTTCCAACTACTAAAGACTAAAGGAATCTTATGTATCAAGGCTCATCACTTTATTCAATTCAAAATGACTTGGAAAAGGTGTACTAACTACTTTTACATCTTGTATTTAACAATAATTCAACACTTTTGTAATAACTCTGAGATAATCTAAATGTGTGATTTTTCCTATCCCTAATTATTCTCATACCAAGGATTTTGTTTTTCCACATCCAAATCTTTCATATAAAATGATTGTGCTAATTTATGTTTAACATCATTTATATGTTGTCTATTGTACCCAACAAAAAATATATCATCAACATATATAATAACAAGATAATATCTAGATACAATTACCCAATCTTCTAAATAAAAACAATGATCAAAATGACATCTAAATTGTAACCTTGTTCAACCACAAGACTATCCATTTGAGATGCCATTTTTAGGGTACTTCTTGTAGTCCATACATGCTATTATTCAACTTTCACACTAAATTATCCTCACCTTTGACCTCGTATCCTTGTGGTTGCTCCATATAAATCTTTTCCTTCAAATCTCCATTGAAAAAAACCTATCTTGACATCTAATTGTTCTTTATGCAAATATTTTGCTTCCACAAGACTTAGAATAGTTTTAATTGAAGTAATTTTAACAAGAGAAAACATATTATCAAAATAAATATCTTTTTTTTGTAAAATCTTTTATCACAAGTATAGCCTTGTACCTCTTCTTTCTTCTTTGATCTTCCTTTAACTTGTAAATCTATTTTTCAATTAATTCTCTCTTGCCTTTAATCAATTCAACTAACATGGTTTGATTTTGTATAAAAAAATCCATCTCGTCTTTCTTTCTCGAGTCCCATTTTTTCCTAGTTTCAACCTATGTTGCTTCTATAAAAACTTTTTGATTCACTAGAGTTAATTAATAATACATAATATAATGAATGATAATATCCTTTAGAAACTTATCTTGGAAGATCTTCTTATTGGAGTTTAAGGAACATGTTGTGGTTCTCATTGTTCAATATTTCTATTATTGAGACCACATATGTTGGGATGTCATCAAACACCATGTGTTCCTCTTGTTTCTTATTCCCAATATCCATTCCTTATACATGAACTTTTTATTGAATATGACATGTATATTCATCATGATTTTTATTCTAAAAATCCCATGTTATAACCAAAATCATTAATGTCACGTACCTAATAAAAGTACACTTTTTGAATTTTGCTTCAAACTTTGAATGGTTTTCTATATAATATGGACATACGCTTAATTACCAAAAGTTTTTAGAAGTGAGTAGTTTTCCTTTTTCCTTTTTATGCCTCTTTGGAGTATCTCAATCCAAGGAAATTGAAGACCCTCTATTTATGAACCAATTATATTATCGAAAGAAATAATCAAAGCATCTTGTAAAATATCATCAACTACATTTTCTTGTTATTTTCTTGTTGTCCATATTCTTATTTTCTCTTTCAAGAACAACAATCTTTCCTTAGATGTTAGGTTTCTTTCCATAATGTCAACAATCCACATTACAACATTTGAGGTCAAATTGCAATGATAATTTACAACGGTGGTGCAATTTGTGGTGATTTTCATGTTTTTTTTGCAATTGTCCCTGACACCATCACAATATTGACGTTGGCATCATAATTGTGACACCTACTTGAGTATAAAAAATAAAATAAAATATGACATAAATCATTTGCCATTTGTTTTGATTGTGGAGAGCTGTGTGCAAAAGAGTGTGGAGAGCTACAGACAAGGGTGGAGAGATTTGAACCTTGTTGTGCCCTTGTGATTTGTTCATTTCATTGCTATGATCTCTGCATTTCATTGTCATACCCTTGCTCTGTGATTTTGTTGTTGTGATCTCTGAATTTCATTTCCCTACTCTTGCTTTGTGATTTCTTTGTCATGCCCTTGTGATATCTACATTTTGTTGTTGTGTCCTTGCTCTACAATTTCATTGCCATGCCCTTGCTTTGTGATTTTTTTGCCATGCCATGCCCTTGCTCTACAATTTTGTTCCTATGTTGTGCTCTTGCTTTGCAATTTTGTTTCTATGCCCTAACTTTTTGATTTTCTTCATGGGATATGTAAATGTTCATTTCTTTTCCTCTAAATATGTATATTTAGAGATCCTTTTTAAGGTGCTTATTACATCTTAGCACAAAAAATAAATTGATCTAGCTACATACAAATTCCAAAATCCAAATAACAAAATAATAAAACTCACTCAACCCATGCTAAGTGACTTACCTCAAGGTCCTCCACAAAAATAATGTAGACTAGGAAGAATGGGTAGAGTTCACAAGAAATTTTACAAAAACATACCATAGAAGATATTTTTAGAAAGAAACTAGCCATAACCCAGTTAAATGGGTCTAGTTTTTGATTAGCTAGGTTGATTAAAAAACTTGTAGAAATATCATCATGTTAGGTACAATAAAATAAAAAATTAGCTGCTCCTAGCTAGCAAGATCAAATACAATTTTCCAAGGTGATAAAATTGCTTATGCAAGGAATTGAATAATAACTTCAGTGAAGTGTTGAGTGTAAGGAGTTAAAGAAGCAAGTTATGCTTCTGTGTAAATGTCATAATCACAAGGCTCATTCCCTTGTAGAAGCCTCTACCACAATGAAATTACCTCTAAACCATGCAAAGGATGTTGAAGTGGTTCCCAACCTTGAAACACTCTTATAAGCATTTGATACTTTGGATTGTCGCAGGGAGATTGTGCTAATAATTTAAACACTCTTACAAGAATTTGATTTTGGCTTGTAAATTCTCAATGACACTTGCAAGTGATTCCAATGTCATAGTACCTACCATAATGCTTTTTTGGATTCTATCCACTGGCTCCCATAATATCCTCTACATTGTCTAGCTATTGTTTCTACCATGCAGTCTCTTTCTAAAGACACTCCTTCTCCTTTGCTCTCGTGCCTTAAATTTTGACTATCAAACTTCTGAATACCTACCTATACCTTATATAAAATCAACTTCACATTGTATTGTAACTTTGGCATAGGTGTTTAATCATCGATAGCTTTCATTTCAATATTCAAGTTTTTAAGATTGGTCAACACCCTCACTTGTGGACCTCTCATGTCAAGCACTTTCTATATTGGTTCAACACTGTGTTCTTGCTTTTGTGCTAACAATTATTTAGGTTCATTTTCTTATAAAACATTAATTTTGTTGAACAATTGTAATCCCTTAGAAAGTGCATTGTTGTTTTCAAGTATGTATGTATATATGTATTTATGTATATTTATATATGTATGTATATATGTATGTAAATATATATGTATGTATGTATGTATATACATATATATATATATATATATATATGTATATGTACATATATGTGTATATATACATACATACATATACACACATATCAATATGTCATTATATATATGTATGTATATATACAGAGAGATCTTTTCGATTGTGGATTATGGATTATAAAAAAAAGAAAAGAAAACATGAAAATAATCATTCCCCATTTGATTTGATTGATTATCGAGAGCTATGCATAAAAGAGGGTGGAGCCCTTTGAACATTGGTGGAGATTAGTGAAGACCTAGAATTTTTTTGCTATTCCCTTGTGATCACTACATTTCATTTTCGTGTCATGCCCTTGTGATCTTTGTGCCCGTGATTTGCAATTTTCTTCAAGGGGAGAAGATGTACCTATGTAAATGTTATTATTATTTTCCTTTTAAACATGTATCTTTTGTTCATATATAACAGCTTTGGTCAGATTCAAGGATAATTGATTATGATGATTGTATGCATATCTACATGTATGTATGTATATAAGTTCACTATGTGAATTGCTTTACATGCATACATAAACACTTGCATAGTACTTGTGCTAAATTAAATTAATCGTTCATGTCTTGAATTCACACAAACAATTATCCTTGCATTCAATCAAAACTATTGATACTAAACTAAGTATGTAGAAATATGTACTTACAAATTATATATTCTCTTGGTGATTGAGTAAAGATCTTGTGCATAATATCATCCAAGTAATTATCAGATACATTCACATTAACTCATAACAGGATTGAGCAAATGATCCATTTATGTTACTTCGTACCTATTTTATTGAACATCTTGTTTAACATAATTTGTAATACTAGAATTATATAGCTACAACTAGTAGTTTATTTTATTTAATCATATACATTTAAGACTATTATTTTTAAAAAAATTAGACTGTATATTTGTGTTGGTGTAAATATGTACTTTACTATTTACAATTACTTAAGTTTACTTAGGTTAATGCATTATTTAATTATATTGCATTATTTTATTATTTTTATTTGTGAGACACTTAGGAGTTTTCAAACCTTTTCAGTTGTCATGTTGACAAGACAGGAGTATGCAACTTTATTTGAGCACATGCTGTCTACAACACTGTTTTGCGTGTCTCACCCTTGCAGGCTTATCCTCTCATCACCGCACTTACTTTTGTGCTTAATGGAGGACAATCCATATCTGGTGGACATGTGCTTAGTTGTATGACACTTCATGGTGCTAACTTCTATTCTTTCTAGAATCTCTACTAAGGCCTTTATATTCAAGCACTCCTAGTGTACTCTGAGAACATATTATTGAATACATTGTTATTCTGATCATACTCTCTCCATTTTTGATCTTCATTTGTGCTTGTGTTTGAGTTCTTAGTTCTTGGGTGAATTTTTCCTTAGGAAAATTCTTACAATTTGTTATCACTAAAACACAAATATAGATCTTTGATAATTATCTTTTTTAATTTCAAGATCTTCATATTGAATGTGAAGATTTTCCACTACTGAACAATGTAATAGCCACAATGTGGAGCCACATAGCTTATGGTTTTTTCCACCAAATTATATTTTTTTCCTTCAAAAATATTATAGGTGAATGTTCTTTTGATTTTCCATACATTTAATAATTTTGCGCTTGTCATTTGAAGTAATTTTCTATTATGAGACAGAGACATCTATCATAAGGATGGACATGCCAATTTTGATAATCTTACTTTCAAAGTTGATTCCCTCATCAAATTAATGAAACTACTTTCAACTAAAACCTCAATTTTCTACAACTTTCCTGATCAACCATTTAGACAACCATCTTCCTCCTACCCACCATAACAAACAACCCTTGTTTGAGGTTTATATCTTAGTCCCTCTTGGGTTTTGAACCTAATTCAAAATGGTTCCATTGGTTGAAGGAGGTTCATATGTTTAATAAGTTTAGTGTCTTAGGAAGTTTAGCGGTTTCAATGTTTAGAAGGCTCTTGGCTTGGATTAGAGTACTGAGATTAAAGACTTTGTAATTTAGATTGAATGGTTCATATCAATTTGTGTAGATGCTTTCAGATGTCTCCAAGAACATTTAGGTGTAATTTGGTTCATAATAGTCCATGCACCACAAATCAAAATAAAATTTCACATTTCGAAGCCCAAAGGTTCTGAACATGTTACTAGTCATTCAAAGTGTTGGTTCATCAATTTGAATGTATGGTTCAATGGTTCAAGTTTGACAATTCCAAGTAGCCCATACTATTTCAGAAGAACAAGTCCAGTTATTTGTATCTAGAAATTTGATGGTATAGAAATTCAATATGGAGAAGGCTATACTGGTATCACAAATGAATCATCTCATTTCCAACATAAAAAGATGACTTCATATGGCTATCAACCCTTCTAAGATACACATGGATTGATATATATAATGTCTGTAATGATCAAGTTTTTAGTTTTGACTTTTTAATGTAGATTTGTGGAGCCATTCAATGGAATGTTGATGAAACACACATTGAAGATAGGGGTGTTCATCTGGCTAAGTCTTGACATAATTTGAACATGTACAACATCGATGATGTTTACCAAAAAACTCATGAATGACACACAAGCTAGAAGCATATCCCTATGGCTCCATTATAGTGTCATCTTACTTGTAAAGTGGTATTAATTCCAAATAGTCTACAAGTTTTAATATCTCTCATAGTATGAGCTTTCTGCATGAGTGTAGTTTATTATTTGGATAAATCTTTGGAACTGCTATGTAGTTTGATAAAATAATAATGATGGATAGAGTGTGGTAATTGAAAGGTCAGATTTGTATTACTCAATTGCTTAATTTCTTGAGTTCATTTTTGACATAATTTTGATTATGTATAAGATGATTTTATGTTTCTTTATTGTTTCCAATATCTATATTCATTCTACATATGTACTCTTTCTTATTTTTAGGACACTCTTTGACAACAACTTACCTTTTGACTATTGTTAGGGTCTAAGCTTCAAAATCAATGTAAGTTAATTTGCATGGTAGTATAATTTCTTGAATTTATTGACATAGTGCTAAGTGGAATCCAAAAAAATTACAAATTCTCTATTGGTGACATAATTATATTTTATTCCTTAATTTTGGATGTAGTAATGAGGGTTTTAGCTTAGGCCATGGGATAGCATTTGAGTTGTGAACATAAAATTGGGAACATTTGAGCTAGAAACAACATCTAATCTTTTCTAAGTCTTTCTCCTCTAAAGCCCCAATATATGGAGCCATTATCATCATGAATAGACTCACTCTCCTTAGAGAAATTCAATCAAAACTATTCATACCAAACTAAGTATGCAAAAATATTTATATACAAATTATATTATCTCTTGGTGATTTAGTAAAGATCAAATATAGTTTTTCAAGGTGATAAAATTGCATATGCAGATGTATATATGCATGCAAGTAAGTATGTATGTATGTATATATGTATGTATGTATATATGTATCTATGTATATATGTATGT
This sequence comes from Cupressus sempervirens, assembly GCA_028749045.1. Taxonomy (NCBI): domain Eukaryota; kingdom Viridiplantae; phylum Streptophyta; class Pinopsida; order Cupressales; family Cupressaceae; genus Cupressus; species Cupressus sempervirens. The sequence goes on from CM053786.1 coordinate 784,786,024, forward strand.
ATGTATCTCTACATTTTTGTATTTTATTATCATGCCCTTCTAATATCTACATCTCGTTGTTGTGCCCTTGTGATCTTTGTATATACATGTATGTATGTAGGTATATACATATATACATATGTATATGTGTATATATATGTGTATATATACATACATGCACACATATGTGTGTCTATGTATGTATGTATGTATATAAAAAGGGAGATCTTTGTATATATACATACATACATAGACACACACACACATATGTATGTATATATACACACAATATACATAAAGAGAAGCTTCTCACTAGTAAAATTTGACTCATTTTTTGATGAGAATTGGTCAAATTTTTGACTCATATTGATCTAATTTTTGACCACTTAGTTTGTTTCTATTTTTGTCATCAAAATTTTGACCAAAGCTTGTAGATGTCAGAATTGCGATCATTTATTTGGTTGAGATTAAACTCTTTTTTCATTGCATATTAGTGGATGCATTAGTTGAAATATTGACAAATCTTTGGTCGAAATTGCCACCAAGATTGGTCGAAATTTCAAGTATTGTTGGTCAATGCATTGGTCAAAATGTTGACAAATCTTTGGTCAAAATTGCCACCAAGATTGGTCGAAAGTTCCACCAATGTTGGTTAATGAATTGGTGGAAATTTTGACCAACTTGTTTTGTTTAATTTTTTTTTGACTAACTATAGTGACTATGTGAATGTTATAAAATGGACTAGCTTGCACCTTCATAGCAATTAGGGCCTAATTGCTATTTAACCATACAAGGTTGCAAAATAGTTATCTTTTCCTTATTGCTACTTCACAACTACCAGACATGAAATCCCTTAATGTCATGCAACACTACGATCACTATTTTGATAACTGCCATCCCTGATTTAGTAACCTCGCAATTGAAAATTGTAACTGTGGGTAAATCCATGTAAAGCTATGAAGACCATTAACTATTTCATATTTCTTTGTTTACAACTTCATGACCTAAGAATTGTCTCAAAGTTCCTTAAGCATGACATTGTGATAACTACTTGAAACCAACAATTTTATGCCATTGTAGCTTCATGAGTTTATTTCTTCATTGACCATGTAGATGCACAAAGCTACGAAGACAACTTTCAACCATTAATTGCTCCATTGAAACTGCTTGCTATTTATTTCCACTAATTTCTATGAAATGATGACAACCAATAGACTAACTAACATCACACCAACATGACTTAGGTTCTTAACATAGAAAATAACCCTATAATGGTGCGAACAATGATTGCACAACTACGTAGCCTTGACTAGGGTTTTCACTTAACTCTTTGCGATAGTGCGAATAATGCATTCTACATCATTACCATCTTAACCCTAGTTAACCTTGATCACTTGTGATGGTGTGAAATGGACTACTCTAGTTAGCTTTTGTGTCATCACAACTTAAACTCTGAAGCTCATTTCGATGGAATGTATCAATAAAAATTGATCTATATCTATTGAAGGGACGCTCCTTCAAAAACTAATTGCCTTGGCTACCGGCTAACCCTTATGATGATGCAACTAACTAGATGTTAGCCCAAATGGCTATGAAATTGTACTAATGGTCATGTTGACTGTGTCACACTTTCACAACTTTCCTTGCAGTTAAGACACAAACTGGAGTGATTGGGTGATGAAGGGGATATTTGCATCACTGCAACTTAAAACTCTTCATTCAATGTGAAGGAAAATAGACCTAGGGATATAAAATATTGGACATTTAATGAGCAGAATAGATCAAAGGTAAACCATAACAAACATGAGTGAATCCACACAAAAAATAGAGGGTACCCACCATGCTTGATATCATATTCATAAAATGATCTACCCACCACATAGGTCCACTAATAAGAATATTCATGTGCTTCTACAATATTGTCTGCATATACAAGTGCAAATGTGATTGGACCTTGATCATTATCCTCTGATACCCTTGAAAATCAAGCCACTTCAATCAGGGAATATAATGCCCAATAATTAATATACCCATGATACACAAAAGACTCCTTAATTTCCTTGGAAATAATCTCCTCTAACTTCTACAATTGTAGAAACCCCTACCACAATAAGAGGCCATGTCATTGTTAGCTCCATCTCAAACCTCTAATTTTCTCTATAAATGCTATTGAAATCACATTGGGTTACACCACTTATATAATCACACCAATAAAAATTGTGCCTTGGGAATTTTCAGACATCTAAGCATCTTTAGTATTGGAAGATAATTGAACAAATTTCATGTTTTGAATTTAATTTATCTATCATCCTCTATATCTGCAGCAATTGAGATTATCACACTATACAACTCAGTTTACAAAATATACTATAACATGATATTAATGCTTGTAACAAGTGACATTTTTTAGACCAAGTCATAGTTAGAGATAATAATGAAATATTTCTTCTTGCAATGACCTAGTCCACAATCAAGTCTATGTAATTATCTTTATAATAGTATCATATAGACTGAAAAGAAGTCCAACTCTCATCTTCCATTGATTTTACAGAATATGAAAACTTTTTCTAATAACCAAGTAAATGCAACCATCTCAAATTAAGATACTATCAATGATTGCTAACTTAAGGTGGCTCTTCAACAGTGCTATAACCATCCATCAAAAATAAGTTATGCAAGAAAAAGTATTTTTTTACAAAGAATGAAAACGGACAACCCATTGAACCACACACCTTTTCTCAATAAATTCCAATCACTCCTCCCTTTGGCTTCCACCTATTAGCTCCCCAACCCATGAAGTAGTGCACATAAGTTTAACTTCTGACCAAAAGATGTTGACTGCAACCATAAGCTTAGACATATGTAGTCTAAAAGATAGAAGAAATAAAAATTCCTAATTAATGGAAATGGTTAACAATCACTAGAAGTAGAGGCTTTTTCTCTCCTACCATTCAAATTTTTGTAGCCTACTGACATAATGACCTTATTCATGAGTTCTTGAATTGCAAACATCCATCTTGGATGTTCAATCTAAATTAAGGATACACAACCTATATGCTTGTGACACCTAAATAGAAGGGATAGATCCTAATTTAAAAAGCATTATATCTATGAGAACTACAAATATAATTAGCAACACAAAATCTAGGAAGAATATTTCTTGTGATACACCACTAATGTCCATCCATGTGATTGAAAATCCAATACTATCTTTGCAACACCTTCCTAGTGAATTTGTACTTCAAATGGATACTATTAATTCATATATTCAATATTTAGAAATATATATCGAAACTTATTATATGTTCACCAGTATATAAAGATCAACAACTTTTGAACTCCTAGAAGAATCTATAGATCCATAGCCTCAAATCCCTAGCTACTACTTTCCCTAAACTAAATGGAAAATCCCAAATGTAATTTAAAGAATAATTAAATAAGCATAAAAGAGAGAATGTAAAATACAATGTTGATATTCATAAATTTGTAGTGTATTGTATTCATCAATTTGTATTGATATTCGATAGATGATTCTGCAACTTATGTATTGTATTGTATTCATAGATGCCTAGAGCCAAGTATACTTATTAGCAAAAATGGTGAGCATTAAAGAAATTTGGTATACATATGAATTAAAGTATAGAAATGTAGTTAACAAAAAATTACAAAATAGTGCCTAATCAAGGTTGATTGTTATTGTAGTTCTTGATAGGGGAGAAGTAACATGATCTAGATAAGCAACAAGACTAAGCATTGTAACTTTCTTTACAAGGCTTTGAAGATTGCTATTTGTGAATCCAAAAAATCCTATCATGGCTCCCTACATTGTTCAAATACAAAATTTAGGTAGTTATATGAAATTATTTTCTGTATATGTATATGTATAGATTGAATTGAAGGTGAGTTCAGAGGTTGCTGATTGCAAGGATATTTGATAGCAGGTACAATGGTCATCATGGAAGAAAATATGGATGCAAGGTGCATTCAAAGGTCATCCATATTCAAGATGTTGGCTTGGTTTTTCACATTTTTAATTTTTTTGCAAAATTACAATGAAAAATCTAGTTATCCATTTGAAATTATTGATTGTGTGCCTTTCGTTTGGTTATGCCCTAGAAAAAATCCCTAAAATTTTGTTACCCTAATGAATTTTTTCCCTAGATTCCTAAAAGTGGGTTTACATTGTGCACATTTTTAAGAATTCATGGGAGTTTCTAGATAACCCTTAAATTTATTTCAAAGATTTCCTTTTAAGGTTTTCTTGCTTAACTTTTTAGGGCATTATTTTGCCCTACCCTAAGTCCTAACTTTCTGTTAACCCAAGGTCCTGTTATAATCTTTTTTAATCTTGTGTGGGTTACCTTTTATGTTTGATTAATAACCAAATCATGATAGCCCTTGATATTCCTTAAGATCAAGGGTCGTCATTATGTCATATGGCAAGAAGATGATGTTTTGATTCACACGACATGGCAAAAAAGTGACACTTGTCCATGGTACCCATCTATGGTGAAACTTTAGAATAACTCATTAGCATCGATAAGATCTGAGATCAATGGATGTTGTTATGTCACTAATAGAAATTGCTTGGCCTTTAGCTATAGCGACATAGTGACAGGAGGAAACAAGGAACAAGTGGGCCATCTCCTTTTGTGGTTGGTACGTGTGTGCTAAAATGCTGGCACACTTCTATGAGCCATTATTCCTAATATTTCTCAGGAATGAGGTCTCAAATGGTGACTCATAACTCTCTATTCATGGAGTGCAAGGGTTTGTAATGGAGGCCCTTAGTTTGACCTAGTTTGTGCCCATGCAAGTATACCATAAAACAAGAGATTCAAAGAGGAAAAGCAAGAGTGCTAGTCTCCATGATCATCAAATATGCATGAAAATGAAGATGAAAGCTAATCTAAATGATAACAATGCAAAGAAATGTGAGAAAGGAAATCTAATCTATGAAAGGAAATAACAATGCAATATTAATCTATGAAAACAAATATGACTCAAAGCTAATATGAAAATGCAAGGATGAAACTTGATGATGGAAGCCATGGATGCATGAGAGAAGAAGACAAGAAGAGAGAAGATGCAATGAAGCTCCAATGTACAAACCCTAAGGCTCAAACCCTAATGCTTAAACTCCTCCAAAATCACTCTCCAAACTTGTAGCATAACAATAAAATATTTCTCTATATTTCTCTATATCTTTCTCTATATATCTCTCTATATTTTTGTATATCTTTCTCTATCTCTTTCTCTATGAGAAGGAGAGGGCTCCTTATAAAGGAAAATGTGGAGGTGGGAGACTTCTCACAACCAATATGAGATAATAGAGTTTGATCCATGTGAGACAAAATTCCACCAATGAGAAAAGAGGAGTGTTTAAGGAGAAAGTAGAAAGAAGGAAAAAAATGAATCCCACTTAGAAATATGTGCATTCAAGTTTAGAGAAAAAAGGATTTATTTATCTTTATTTAATTTATTTCCCTTTTTCATCACAAAGAGATATTTAAGTGAGGATTTTATTTATTTAATTAAAAGATAGATTTTTTTAAATTAAAAGGGGATTTATTTAATTTAATTTAAAGGGATATTTTATTTTAATTAAATGGGAGCTATTTTATTTAATTAAAAGAGAAGTTTCTTTTAATTAAATAAGACTTTCGATAAAATGATCAAACCTTAGGAAATATTGAAATAATTAAATTTATTGTAGTTTGATCAAGGAAAATGATTTGAATTGATTCAATAAAATATTGCAATGCATTGATTTAGGAAATTGATAAATTGAAAAATAGGGGCCCATAGTCTAGGCGACCATTTTAGCATGCATACATTTTCCCCTCTTTGACTAATGTGTGATCATTTTAGGAACACATGTAGTCAAAGAATGAAGTTGAAGTGTGAGGTCGATTTGGGATCACAAAAAAACATGAATGTGTGGTCAACTTAGGAACACATTAGAATAAAGAATATAAATTTTGATAATAATTTTGTCTTGACAAAGATAAGGCTATCCCAAGTGGAACAAATATTGATAAAGCTACATTAAGGATTGAAGTTTGATAGGTACTTCCCCCTCGTGATTGAAATGAAATAGAGGAGAAACAAAAAATTGATAAATTTGATCAAATCAAACTAAAGATAAGGTTATTGATGTAAGATGAAAAATATCAGGATAAAAAAACCAAGGTAGATCATCAAGCATAAAAGATTATGCCCCAAAGTTGAAATAAAAGAAAAGAAGTGGGGTGAAAGCAAATGTAAGATAGAAGTTTGGAAGAGGTGGAAAGAAATAGCAAGAAAGAGAATTTTCCTTAAGAAAGAGAATGCCCCAAAATCAATCAACTATTTAAGATATAGAATTTCAATTGAGATCATGAAATAATATAAGGAAATGAAGATCAAACATGACCACAATTGATTAAAAATCCACAAGAAAGATGAAGGAAAACCCTCTCAAACTCATAATGTAACCTAAAAATACAAATTAACATGAAGTCTAAAAATGCAAGCTACATGAAAATGAAAATGTGTACTTGTAATAGAGCAACTATAACATAGGATTTTATGTTCATCATTCATTAGAGAATGTTAAGGAACTTATTTTTATCATTGGGCCATTATTAATAGACATTAGAAAATCACACAATCATCACTAGTCACAAGCACAACTATGAAGATATGAATGTGATTGATATCAAATTGGAATGTGGAAAGATTCTAACATAAGCATCAAGGACATAAAGGTCAATATGACTTCAATGTTAGCTTACCCAATTTAATGTAGCAAAACCATGCTCACATCAAGGCATAGATGTCAGGATGACCATAAGAATGGCTGTGTAAAATATACAAGGATAGAGCTTTTGAATTGATCCTAAGTGTCCATGAGACCAAGAAAAAATGCTTAAGACACCTACAATAAAATCAAAGACAACACCCATAGACATAAATCAAAAGAAAACATGCTGCATGCCCTTAGTTCTCTAGTCCATGACACCCTTGAGAGACTATTAGGAGGGAACATTGAATAAATAAATCATCATAGACAACACATAAAAGAAAAATAAGCCAACAAGTGTCAACCAATTTTAAGTACGTGTGTGCAAGTCACATGACTATTTTTGTTAGGACATCAAATATATTAGTGAGAAGCATCATGACATCCTAGAATGTGGAAAAGATATCTGATAAGTGTTGAGAAACACTTGATATCTAGGGAAGTGTTAAAAACCATTATTTGCAAGAGTTGCCAAAGAAATGCCAATGCAACAAAGAGACCCTAGATAAAGCAAAAGACCACCTATGACCCCTAGACCTAGACTAGGATCAACTCCAAATCAGGTATACCAAAAGGACATATGAAGTGAAATGGATTAAGCTCAGAGCACAAAGAGATACGCTGATAGACATAAGAAAAAGGGTCTCAAGTAGAGACTGTTTCTAGGTTTTCACCACTTGGCAAGCTTTTTTTTTAAATTTTTTTTTCAGAACTTTTAATGGTGTTTTTTATGTTTGAGATATTCGATTTTTTTTGTGATACATCAAAGCACCTAAGCTGATGCTTTTTTCAGGAAATTTTATGCTTTTTAGGTTTTTTTTAGCATCATATATGATTTTTTTTTTTTGATTTTTAGAATGACTTAGAGATTACTCGCTCTCAAGTAAAATCACATCATTTTGTTCCATTTTCAAGAAAAGTGTAAGGTATGATCTAGTAGTGAGGTAGATAAGATGGATAAGTAAGCAATAATGCACAAAGCAAGTGAAAGGTGATCCTCATGGACTAACTCCTCAAGAGTACCCAAACTAGGGAAAGATAGCCATATGAAGCATGTGTTGGACAAGCCAAGAAAGCCATGAAAGGAGATAGCATGTGGGATAAGTAGTGGAAGCTAATAAGAAAGATAGCATGAAAGCGTGTAGTCCAAAAAAGTAGGCATGTCAAGAGGGCTATGAGAGCCATGTTTTTCTTTGTGTGATAAAGACTAAGGGGTCAAATGGATAGGATAATGATAAGATAGAGAAATAAAAATGAAGCTAGATATGAAGGCTATGAGTGAAGAAGAAAGAATAATAGGGAATTTTATGGATAAAATAGCCAATACACAAGGACAACTCAACATTGTCAAGATCAAAGAGGAAATAAGGGAATGGATGGATTATGGAAGAACTAAACATGATGCCTATTTACTAAGTTTTCATCATGGTACTTATCCAAGGTGCCACAAGAAGTGGTCTTCACCATAGGATGAATTTATTTCTCTTTACTCTTGCTACCAAGGTGTCACAAGAAGTACTTTTCACCAAGGCACATGTTCATTTTTTCTTTCTTTGAATTTTTTAATTTTTAGAAAGAGCTCAAGTTGTTTCAGTTTAGATAGTGCTCCTATAGGAAGGATGAGTCATGATAAGCCAAGACCATAGAAAGATATGCTCAAAGCTGCTAATAGGGTGATGGAAAGGAGATGGTAGATAATGTATATAGAGTACAAGATTTTAGCCTTGGAAAGATATAAGGAATATGAATAGTAGGTAAGTGTAGGCTTGAAAAGATTGCATAAGGGTAGGTGAGAAAGTAGGCAAGATCAAAATCAACACACAACTTGAAGGGTTGTAAAATGATGGAGTAATCATGGAGGAAATAGCTTGAGGTTTAGATGTATGAGGAAGTAAGAGACTTTTGGAAGGAGATGGAGTGGAAGCCTTTGGAAGCTTCTTAGGAATATTTTTGGAAGAAGCTAGAGTAGAATCCTTTGCAAGCTTGAATGCCAACTTTGAAGTATTTTCAATGTTCAAATCTTTTAAAAGAGACTTGGGAATCCATATAGCCTTAGATTTTTCTTTTCCTTTGGATGCTTTAGAACACATTTCTTCAATGATGGATTTAGAAACTCATATTTTCTTTGATTTAGCTCTTTGCGTAGTAGACCTTTGTGATCTCTTGAATAAATTTTCTTTCTTTTCATTCACATTTCAATTAGATGGGACATAGTGATATTAATTTTTCAATGGATTCTTATGTTTTTTCTTAAATTAATCATCCAAATTTCTTCCAAAAGACTTGGGATTTGTGGATGAATAAGGATTATATGACTAGTTCATATGGATAGATGAATGAGAATCCATCAAGGATGGATGTCTTTATTGATCTTGAGGTATAATAAGAGAGCTAGGAGATGAGATAGGAGTGAAAGTAGGAGATGGAGGAACACAAGGTCCCAATATAGACGGAAGGTTTGAAGGCTTTAGCTTTGATGGATAAGGACTGAGGATAGATTTAGGAGATGTGAAGGGATAGTGAATAGGAATATTAGCATCTTTAGAGTGAGAAATGTGACCAAGGCCATGAATAGAATCATGAGCATCTTTAATAGGAGAAACACCTTTGATAGGATTGTTTGAGGCTTGAGCATAATTTTGAAGTGAATATGGAAAAGTAGAATAAGGAATACTTTGATTTTGACAAGTTTCTTTAGATAAAATAGGCATACAATTTTGGTCACAATTTTTAGTAAGCTCAAGGGAAATAGTGGAAGTAGTTTCTTCATCATACTTAGAAGGTGGATAAGACATAGGATATGGAGAGGTGACATCTTGAAGGAGATGAAGGGGTGCTTGATCTTGATCTTTCTTGAAATTTTTATTTTTATCTTTTTGAGTGTCCTCTTGACATGGATCCACTTCTAAAGACAAGGGAGTGTATGAGGTTTGCATGATATGATCTTGAAGGGGTAACTAAGAACTAGCTAAAATGGGCATAGTAGACATAGTGCCACATGAAGGTTGAGGATCTTTACCACATGAAGGTTGAGGATCTTTAGTCTTAGAAGCATGAAAAAGGTTTTCAGTCAAGTGTAGATTAGCTTGAGTTTCTTTATGAGGTAGCCCTTGAGGATAACTATAGGGAACTGCATGAAATCATTAGGACCTTTGTTTGATGAAAGAATGTTGGATATCTTTGAAGTTTTTGGAGATGCATAAGTATTGGAAGAAGTGGAGGTATCAAGGAAACCATCACTAGACATAGGTTCATCAACATGATCTTTCTCAAGAGAAGCATCCTCATCATATAAGTCTTTAGGAATTTAAACATCAATGATTCCATTATCAATAAGATCTTGAATTATAAGTTTCAACATAATACAATCTTCAGTTTTATGACCTTTGGTTGTATGGTAGTTGTAATAGTGATCATCTCTCCACCATGGAGGCTTTACCTCAGGTTCATTAGGTGTAGAAAATTTGTATGGTAAAGTAATGATCTTGTTTGCAACTAAGGTCTCAAGCACCATGTCATATGAAAATCCCAAAGGAGTAAAAGTTCTCTCAAATGTATGCCTAGGACCATTTTTGTCATTCTCATCTCAGTCAAAGATAGGTCCATCATGAGATATTGGCATATTCTCAAAGGAGTTATTACTCACTTTCTCTCTCAAGAGGTCATTGCATCTAGAAGATGAAGATAATTGATGTCTTGGAGTAGAAGATGTAGACCTTGAAAAAGATGACTCACATTTATGTAAAGGTCTTATGGAAGATTCATGTAATGATGCAATATTTTTCTCTAGCACTTTCTTCATTTCTATAATGTGTCTAGGGAGACTAGCATATAAGTCTTGATACTTTTTAATGATAGAGGATAACTCATCTAGACTAGACTGAGTTTTGGCAACACAAGGTTTGAAATCCATAGTGGTTTTGAAATCATATAAAAGGAAAGAATACTTAAGGCTCAATTTGATGGATGTGTCCCCTTTGTTCAAAGTGGGGAAGGTTCTAAACATTCAAGCACATCAAACCCACCAACAACCTATTCAAGTTTATATAAGGATGCACAAGCTCAACTAGGGGATGTCCTTGATACACAAGGTATGTGAGGTCCAGATCTATAAATGAAATATAATAATGCCAAACAACTAGGAGAAAACGATAACCCAATCTCCACCATCACTTCCCAAAGGTATATATTTCTTTGGGGCTTAGCCAAGATTGACAATATTACTACTTCCAAGAGGCCTATCTTTAGATTCAAGCCATGCTATTTATATTCTATCAGAACATGGGAGTTGAGGCCATCCCCTAGAGTGATCACTTCTCTAGGAAGGCTGATGAAGGGTGCTCCCCTTAATACCATAACCACATAACAGAAAAAAAGAAACAATAGAAAATGCAAGAACAAAACATGGACTTCTTATTTGCACCACAAATGCAAAATTACAAAATTCAAAAGTACAATATGCTAACCCACCTGGGTACCATCATTACAAAAATTTGCAAGACAAGCTGTGAACTATCACCTAGAGCTGTCCTCAACAATGTTTAGGCCTTTCTTAACTAGGCAATTTTATGCCACCCAAGAAGGTTATAGAAATTGAAACTTAATACCTAGGGCTGAAAAACCCTAACAAAACATATAGAGTTGGCCAGATACATCTTTGAGAATTATTTTAGATATTTTGGGCAGCCCAACTTCGGAAGGCCATAACTCTCAAACTGTTGCTCCTATTGGCTATTATAATCACTTTTTAGAAATGCCAACTCCTGATCTATAGGCTCGAAAGCACACAAATGCCCTTCTATTGAGTTTTCAAACCTCATCCAGGCATTCTAAGGCTTCCAATAGTGAGCTTGGAGATTTTTCTACAAAATTTTCCATCGAAAATCCGCAATAACTTCTCCGATACTTAAGTTGGAGAAATGAGATTTTTATGGTCTCCCCTAAATACCATAACCATATAACAGAAACAAAGAAATAATAGAAAATATGAGAACAAAATATGGACTTCTTATTTGTGTCATAAATGTGAAATTATAGAATTCACATGTACAATATGCTAACCCACATGGGTGCCTTCATTACAGAAATCTGCAAGACAAGCTATGAACTATCACCCAAAGTTGTCCTAGACAATGTTCATTCCTTTCTTAAATAGGCAATTTTATGCCGCCCAAGAAGGTTCTAGACATTAAAACTTAATACCTAGGGCTGACAGAGCCTAAAAAAATATATAGAGTCAACCAGATACATATTTGATAATTATTTTAGATATTTTGGGTAGCCCAACTTTGAAAGGCCATAACTCTCGAACCGTTGCTTTGATTGGCTACTATAACAACTTTTTAGAAATGTCATTTCCTGATCTACAACTTGAAATTGTGCAAGAACCCTTTTGTTGAGTTTTTGGACCTCATTTGGGCACTCTAAGGCCTCTAACAGTGATCCTGAAGATTTTTCTGCAAATATTTCCATCGAAAATCTGCAAAAACTTCTCTGATACTTAAGCTAGAGCAGTGAGATTTTTATGGTCTCCCCTTAATACCATAACCACATAACAAAAAAAAAGAAAAAATAGCAAATGTGAGAAAAAAATATGGACTTCTTATTTGCACCTTAAATGAGGAATTACAAACTTCACAAGTACAATATGCAAACTCACATGGCCACCTTCATTACAAAAATCTACAAGAGAAGCTGCGAACTATCACCCAAAGTTATCCTATACAATTTTTGGGTCTTTCTTAAATAGGCAATTTTATGGCACTTAGAAAGGTTCTAGACATTGAAACTTAATACCTAGGGCTTACAGACCCTAACAAAACATATAGAGTTGGCCAGATACATCTTTGACAATTATTTTACATATTTTAGGTAGCCACACTTTAGAAGGCCATAACTCTCAACCTGTTGCTCCAATTGGCTATTATAACCACTTTTTGGAAATGCTAGTCCTTGATCTATAGGCTTGAAATTGTGCAAGCACCCTTCCATCAAGTTTTCAGACCTCATCTGAGCACTCTAAGGCCTCTAATGGTGAGCATGGAGATTTTTCTACAAAATTTTCCACCAAAAATTTGCAATAACTTCTCCAATACTTAAGTTGGAGCAATGATATTTTTATGATCTCCCCTTATTACCCTAAAATGAACCTTCCTGTAGAAAATGAGAACATTTTGAGCTCATATGAAAAACTTACTAAAAATAGCAAGTTCCCATGAATAGTAACCACCCTGTCTACTAGTCCTTATTAAAATAGAAAAGACTGAAAAGAAAATATTTGTGGGTGATGCTAAATTTCTCTTACACCTAGGATGCTCCTACATCAAAGGCCCCCTAAAAAAACAAAAATCAAGATCCCTTATTTAGGTTCCCCTGAAAATCCTTAACAAGGATGCAAGAAGAAAACATCAATAAGAAAATCTTGGGGATTACAAGACAAAAGGGATTTATTTTAAACCCAAATCCAAATGTGAACGATTCATTTAAAGCCTTTTTTTCAATGTTGGGAGGACACACCAAACAATATGGTAAAATAAAGAAAATTATTTTACAATGAAAAAGAACACAGTGATCACTTTTTATAATTCAAATGTGAAGGTTTGGAATGTGTGCACCTTGATTTCATGCTTTCCAATTGTTTCCATTTTTTTGCTCATTAGACCTCCAAGTTACCTTCACAAACTTCAATAAAGAGCATGAAATCATGAAGAAATAGGAAAATTCACATGAAAATATATTGAACAATTTGACTTCATGAAAAATGACAACTCTTATCATGCATTGAACTTTGTGCAAATAAAGTGCAAGTTAATCATGATTTTTAACCTAGTCAACAAGATTGGACCTATATGCCATGAATTCGGACCCAAAACCCTAAATATAGAAAAGAGACCCCTATCAAAAATTAGAAACTTTTCCAAAAATGTCAAAAATTCATAAAAATATTTTCATTTTTGCCCTAGGGACCCATTTTACCAAAAAAACTAGTTTTTATAAATTGAGTGTTTGGGCCCTCATATGAGCTCTAAAATTAAAACCAAAAGAAATAGCCCTATGGAGAATTTAGAGACATTTCCAAAAATCTAGACTTGTCTAAATTTTTTTGTAATGAAATAATTTACACAACAGGAAAAGTAATATGAAGTATTATATAAATACTTGATAAGAACTGAGAGGAATATGCCGCTTCAAGGGGGCAACCTCCAAATATCTCCAATGAGAACACACTTCACAATATGATGTTGAAATAAAATTCACAACCTCCTATATATAGCTAATTATGCTTAGGTTGAATAGACACAACCTTACATAACACCTAGGCCAACCTACCTACCTAAATAATACTATAATAATGATAACATGACTTAATTAAAAATTAAGATAGCCACAAGTTGAATATTCATAACCCTATATACACCAATATTAAGAGCATAACATGCCCCCTCTCTTGAAAGAAAAATTCTTCTCAATGCTAACTAAGTGTGGATTCTTTTGAATGAACTCTTCATCCTCCCATGTGGCCTCTACAACTAGTAAGTTCTTCCATTGGATGAGATACTGAGTCAGGGTTCTACTCCTCAACTTCTTTGTGCATGTTTGAAGAATGTAGTTTGGTTCCAAAATTATTCTTCCTTCGTCATCATGTTTATGGTAGTATTTTTTGAGTAAGAATATTTTTCCCAATTACCTTCTTCAAATAAGAAACATAAAAAACTAGATGTTGTTGGTGACAACTCAAGCTTGTAGGCAACATTACCAATCTTTTGTAAGATTTGGTATGGTCCATAATATCTTGGAGACAACTTATTATTATTATTTTGTTGCTTCATTGTGATTTTTTTATAAGGTTGCAATCTCAAGAAGACCTAGTCCCCAATTTTAAAACTTCTTTCAGTATGATGTTGGTCTACTTGTTGTTTCATTCAATTTTGTGCCATAGCTAAATTCTCCTTGAGTTCTGAAAATACATATTGTTGATGAAGCAAGTGGTCATCTATTGTTTGAACTCTTGGTGACACCTTTAATGATGATGTGATGGAAGGAGGATGATATCCATTAAGTGCCAAAAATGGAGACATTTTTTGATGAGCTATGAAAAAAAGTATTGTACCACCATTCTGCAAGAGGTAGCCAATCTACCCATTGAGATTGTTTTTATGAAATGAAACAACATAGATATCCTTCCAAACATTTATTAATAACCTTAGTTTGCCCATCTGATTGAGGATGGTATGAAGAAGTATGAGCCAGTTGAGAACCCAAACATGAGAATAAATCTTTCCAAAAGTGACTAGCAAAAATAGGATCATGATCACTAATAATAACATTATGTGTACCATGTAGCTATTGGATATTCTCCAAGAAAATTTTTGCCACTATACTTGCTATAAAAGGATTTGATAATGCAATGAAATGTGTATATTTAGTGAGGCAATCAACTACTACCATGATGACATTATGACCTTTAGATTTGGGAACCCCTATGATGAAGTCCATGGATACCTCTTCCCAACATCGGCTAGGAATAGATAGAGGCTAAAAGAGACTTGGTGTCTTAATTGTTTCCCCCTTATTTCTTTGACAAACCAAACATTCAGACACATTTTTGAACATCAATTGTTAGCCCTTCCCAAAAAAAAATCTTACTTGACCTAATGATATGTCTTCAAAAATCCTGAATGGCCACCAATTGGGAACTCATGTAGTTCTTTGAGAATCTTATGTTTATGAGTGGAATTCTTGTAGAGATACAAGCACTCTTTATACCAAAGAATACCCCCCTTTAAACAAAACTAACCTGAACTACTAGGGTCACCTTTTATTTGCTGGATGAGATTACTTGTTTCAACATCATTTTTCCACTCTTCTTTGGCTTCTACTACCCCGTTTTCTTGTAATATTGAAGGGGCACACAATAAGGCTTCATATTTTTCATCCTTCCTAGAAAGTGCATTGGCCATAATATTTTCCTTCCCTTTCTTGTATACAATTTCAAAGTCATATCCCAACATCTTAGTGACCCATTTTTGTTGCTCTTTTGGAGATAGTCTTTGTTCCAAAGAAAATATTTTAGGCTATCATAATCTATCTTAACCTTGAAGTGGCGACCCATTAAATACGACCTCTATTTTTTAATTGCAAGAAGCATTGGTAGAACTTCCTTCTCATAAATAGGTTTGAGTTGATTTTTACCTTTTAATTGATGACTCTCAAAATAAATTGGTAGACATTCTTGCATGAGAACTACTCCTATCCCATTTCTAGAAGCATCACATTCAATAATGAATTCCTTGGTGAAGTCTAGAGTGGCAAGCATTGGAGTTGTACACATAGCCTTCTTCAATTTCTCAAATGCTACATTAGCAAATTCATTCCAATGAAAAGAATCCTTCTTCAATAGAGTGGTAAGGGGTGTTTCTATACTACCATAATTCTTCACAAATCTTCTATAGTACCCTGTCAATCGCAAAAAGCCCCTTAGCTTCTTAATGGTTTTTGGAATAGGCCATTCCATGATAACCTTAATTTCACTAGGGTATAACTTTACTCCTTTATGTGAAACTATGTGTCCCAAGTACTCCACATCCTTAAGACTAAAAGCACACTTGGATGGCTTAGCATAGAGTTGATGATCTTTGAGTAATTGCAATGCTTGATCTACATGCTGCAAATGTTCTTCCCAAGTATTTCTATAAATTAATATATCATCAATAAACACTAACAAAAACTTTCTCAAGAACTTGTTAAAAATGGATTTCATCAAACTTTGAAATGTAGATGGTGCATTCATAAGACCGAACGACATCACCAAAAATTCATAATGACCCTCATGAGTTCAAAATGTTGTCTTGAAAATATCTTCCTCCTCAATTTGAATTTGGTGATAACCTGATCTAAGAGCTAACTTGGTAAAATACATAGCTCCATTTAATTCATCTAGAAGATCATCAATGACTAGAATAGGAAACTTATCTTTAATGGTGTACTTGTTGAGCACTCTATAATTTTGACACATGCACCAAGTTTCATCCTTCTTATGCACCATCATAATAGGTGAGAAGTAAGCACTTCAGCTATGCCTGATAATTACTACCTCTAGCATTTACTCACCAATTTTTTCTATCTCACTTTTTTGTATGTGTGGGTACCTATAAGGCTTGATGTTTGGTGGCTGATTCCCTAGAACTAGTTGTATGGCATGGTCATGATCCCTCTTAGGAGGAAGTCCTTTAGGGATATCTCCAAGAATCACTAAGTGATGATCAATTATTGCTTGTAAATGTGGATGAGTAAGAGAAATAGATTGAGAGACTTCTAATGAACATAGCTGGGCCACAAATCCATCTGCTTCTTTCTTAAGAAACTTTTTCATTTGATGAGAGCTTACCATCAGTGGGGATTTTTACTTCAATCCCCTTAGCTCGACTACCTTTCCTTTTGATTGAAATCACATGAATAATTCTTGGAAGTTCATCTCAATTGTTCCCAATGTAGTAAGCCATTATACTCCCAAAGCAATATTTGCTGCACACATGGATATCGCATACATCAGGGTATCAAGTTGATAATCTCCCATGGATAATTTGATGTTGTGAAACTTCCCTGAACAACTAATTATGCCCCCATCTACAATCAAAACCTAAAAATTTGGGGCTAAATATATAAAAAAATTTAGAAGAGTTGCCAAGTTTTTATTGATGAAATTATGAGTACTACCCGAGTCAATCAACATTGCTACTTTCTGCTTCTTTAAGAAACCTACTATGTTGAGAGTTTGTGGTGTATTGAAACCTGAAAGTGCATAACAAGAAATGATTGCTTGAGAATCATGTGATTCATCACCTAACTCTCTATTTTCCTATGATATGGGCTCATCCTCTTCTTCTCCACTTGGACCTTCAATATAGAACAATTTCTTTTCACTACATTTATGTCCTCGACTATATTTGCTATCACAATTGAAATACAATTATTTTCTCTTTTCTCCTTAATTTGTTGTGGAGTCAACCTAGTAAGTTGAGGAAGATAAGATGTTGAATAACCTTTTTCTCTTGTCACATTAGCCCCTTTCTTTCCAGGAATCAAAAACTTCTCTACCATGTGTGCCAATATAAAAGACTCATTTACTAAACTAGGAATAAACATGTGCACCTCATGTTGATTGTGATCCTTGAGACCACCCAAGAATAAATCATTCAAATTGTCCTCTGTAATTGTATCCATTCTTAAGGATAGATTTTAGAAATTTTGAATATATGCTTGATCTAATCCTATTTGTTGAAGCTTAGCAAGTTGGCTAAAGAAGTATTCTATCACACTATTGCTATATTGTGCTTGCAGTTCTTTTGTAGAAATTGGCCATGATATGGTGAGACCTTTTTTCCTCCTATGAGTACAAAGAAAATGATACCAAATGAATTGATCTAGTTCTAGATGTAAGGAAGCCATAATGACCTTTTGTCCATAAAGGGTTTGATGTACCTCAAAAAAATTCTCCATTTGATTTATCCATGTTAGAGGATCTTTGCCATCAAATTTTCACATATCCACCTTTGGAAAAAAATTCTTAGATCCCATTGGAGTATTAAAATTTGTGTCATTATTAGTTGACTTGAAGGTTTCACTTTGATTGTTTGACATCTCCTTCCTTGTTTCATTCATATAGGTTCTTAACATGCTTCATATATTTGACAAATCTCCTTGTAGGTCACACATATCCCTCTTAACCTCTTCCTTGAACTTACTTATTTCCTCATTGGGGTTACTATCCTTTATCATTTCCCAATCTTGATTAGAAGATTTCTCTGGTGCGGTAGCATTCTTTTTGCCTCTTGTTGGAGGCCCTGTCATGATGGAAACCAATATTTTTGAAATAAATCACACTAATAAAATATAAATTCTATGATTTTTTAATTTATTTTTTACTGTAACTTACTAGGGCCAAGCTACCCTTAGAAAAAATCCAATAAAATTGACAAATTTGTTGCCTTGAATGCTAATTTTCCTAATTTTGTAATAACTTGCTTATTTTTGTTTCAATTTCTCCAAGCTTTGAAATGTAGGCTCCCCTACTATGTATTCAAAAACTCAATACAAGTTATACTCCAATTCGGTAGGACATGAGAGATATGTAGATCTCAATAAATTGTGTAGAAATAGTACTTCTACAATGATTTGCCAAAATTTGCTCCGATTTCTCTAAATTTTGGACTATAGCTTCTTTAATATATTCTTCAAAGACCCTTTAAAATTATTTTAAAAATTTAGTAAAATCTAAAAGTTATACTCTTCCTAAAATCACCCCAATGTTGAGAAAAGTTTTTGCCTTTATGGTGCCAAGATCATGCTTTGATACCACTTGTAATGAAATAAATTACAAAATAGAAGAAATAATATGAAATATTATATAAATAATTGATAAGAACTGAGATTAATAGGCCACTTCAAGGTGAAAACCTCCAAATATCTCTAGTGAGAACACAATTCACAATATGATGTTGAAATAAGAATCACAACCTCCTATATATACCTAATTATGCTTAGGTTGAATAGACACAACCCTACATAGCACCTAGGCCAACCTATCTACCTAAATAATACTATAATAATGATAACATGACTTAATTAAGGATTAAGATAGCCACAAGTTGACTATTCATAACTCTATATACACCAATATTAAGGGCATATGAAATTCACTTATTTGTACCCAAAAATCATTTTCAATTAAAAATAAAGAAAAAATTATAAAAAATATGAACTACCTCAAAAAAAATTTCAATTTTATCTAAAGGTTCTCTGATATGTTGCCAACCTACAAAAATGATTTCAGACCAAAAGACAAAGCCGTTTAGGAGATATGATTAGATCTTTAAGATCTAGAGTTTTTTGTCTCCAAAAAAATCTACACAAGGGGGTTAGCTCCAAAAAAAGCCAAAATCAGTATGCAAAGGTGGGTTGCCCCATAGTGGGTGCCAAAAAATGTGTACTAAAATGTTGACACATTTCTATGAGTCATTATATCCAAGATTTATCAAGAATGGGGTCTCAAATGGCAATTCATAGCTCTATATTCATGGAGTGCAAGGGTTTGTAATGAAAGCCCTCAGTTTGACCTAGTTTGTGCCCATGCCAGTACACTATAAAACAAGAGATTCAAAGAGGAAAAGAAAGAGTGCCAATCTCCATGATCATCCAATATGCATGCAAATAAAGATGCAAGCTAATCTAAATGATAACAATGCGAGAAAGGAAATCTAATCTATGAAAGGAAATAATAATGCAATATTAATCTATGAAAAAAAATATGACTCTAAGCTAATATGAAAATGCAAGGATGAAACCTAATGATGGAAGCCATGGATGCATCAGAGAAGAATACAAGAAGAGAGAAGTTGTAATGAAGCTTCAATGTCCAAATCCTAAGGTTGAAGCCCTAATGCTCAAACTCCTTGTCCAAAATTGCTCTCCAAACCTATATCATAATAATAAAATCTTCCTGTATATTTCTCTATATCTTTCTCTATGAGAAGGAGAAGGCTCCTTATAAAGGAAAATGTGGAGGTGGGAGACTTCTCATAGCCAATATGGGATAATAGAGTTTGATCCATGTGAGACAAAATTCCACCAATTAGGAAAGAGGAAAAAAATGAATCACACTTAGAAATATGTGCATTCAAGTGTAGAGAAAAAAAGGATTTATTTATTTTTATTTAATTTATTTCCCTTTTTCATCACAAAGAGACATTTAAGTGAGGATTTTATTTATTTAATTAAAATAGGGATTTTCTTTTAATTAAAAGGTGACTTGGGATAAAATGATCAAACCTTAGGAAATATTGAAATAATTAAATTAATTGCAATTTGATCAAAGAAAATGATTTGAATTGATTCAATAAAATATTGCAATGCATAATTTTTAACTAAGGTGACATAACAACAACTTGACTTGTGGAAATGGTTGGGCTAGCTCGTGCATGGAGTTGCTAAAGGTTTTTGTTAGTACAAGGTTCCAAGTGTCTAGTTTTCATTCACTATAGATGTGAAACATGAGGAAAGAATGTGCTTGATTATAGCTATCAGATCTTAGAAGGATAAGTAGTTATCACTTTGTCATTAAAAAAAGCTCCATGAAGAATACTCATAGTGACATAATGACAAGGTAACACGTGTCCTATTGGGCCCATCACTTTTTTACAATGTTTTTTTCTGTTGATCATCATATTGAATATTGATCAAGGGTTATCACATTGTTATAATGGAAAGAAGCAAGGTTGTTAACTATAGTGACATAATGATAAAGTGACACATAGCAAAGATAACCCACTTTCAAGTAAGGTTGAAGTCTTTTCTTAATCATTATATGCATGAAAGATCTAAGGCTATCATTATGATGATAACATGAGATGCTCGATCTTTAACTATAGCAACATTGTTTTAGATGAAATGCTTGGCAAGTTTAATATAGAAAAGATAACACATAGTACACCTTGTTGGCCCAATTTTTCACCCATTAATTTTTTTTGTTATATTCTATGAAAATTAGGAGGAATTTATGTTTAGACTACCTAGGGTTTCTGAGATTTTTTTATCCCTCATGAAAAAACCCTAGGGAAATGGTTATTTCTTGTTCTTTGTTGAAATGTTCAAATCATAATGCAATTATCAAATAGGGACATTAAATTTTTTTTCTTATGATTAAATATTCCTAAGTCTTTTAAGGTTTCTCCATGTTATATCTCATGCCTCTTAAGTCTTTTAAGTTATGATGTTGCGAAAGTTGTTCAACCACAACATTGCTCTATTATGATCATTAACTTCTTTAAAGGATGTGAGGATGTGAAAATGGTTACCAACAGTTCAACTTGACATCATAATGGTTATGGTTAGCTATTAAGTTTAAGTTGCAAAGGGGAAAAAAGTTGTTAATTGCATGGTCACAGGAAGTATTGAGTTTAAGTCATGAAGATTTGTCAAGCAATGATTGAATGCCATGCAGTCAATGAAAAGTGAGGGTCCAAGTGGCATGTTGTTATTGGTCATAGAAATTTTCATTGTATCTTCATATGATGAATGTCATGTCCCCTTTTCAAATAATTAAAAATAATAATCTTTGCTAAGGCAAGCAGGCCCAAAAAGGTGAAGTTTAAGCAAAGGGGGATAATCTTTTGAAGCGAATGGACTAATAAATGAAAATTATTATTAAAATATGTTTTATTAACCCCTCTTGAACGTGAGTTAGGGTTATGCCCTCTTTTAAGGGTTTTGGAGGCATTTTGGGCTCATTCCAGAACTTGATTTTTGCTCATTTCTTTGTTATTCTTTAGAGGCTGCCAAACCTGTGGAGAAGGAGACCCAAGAACGGGAGTTTGTAGGTTTCTAGGGAGACCCAAGAATGGGAATTTGTAGGTTTATAGGAAGGCTAAGGATGGGAGTTTGAAGCCATTCCATGTGCATGCTCATACAGAGTTTTCCTTTGTGCTGAATAGTGTAGATTTGTGGGTTTTCGGGTGTGTTTTTGGTATGAGTTTGGTGTTTCCAGTTGAGTATTTCATATCAGTTTGGGTTGCTGCTATATTTAAGACTTTAAGATGTTAAAATAGAGCTGAATATATGTATTGGGACGTGCTTAAACTTCTGAGATATATTATTAGTGTTTTTGTGGTGTTTCCGAGCATTTTTGTGCTATTTTCAAGAGCCCGATGAGCATAGTTTTTGTCCTACATTTGTGAGCTGTTGCGTTAAGGCTATACAGATCTGAAAATGTCATTTTGTAGTCTATTATGCTGCTGAAATTTTTGTAAAAATTTCCATTTTCAGATTTATTAATAATTAGTGAAGTTGTGAAGTTTTTTGGCACTATTTCGGACATACCCGATTTGGGTTTATTTGAGAAATTGGTGGATCTTTAAAAGATTGGTTGTTTGATTTTAAAAATCTGATTTGAGGCTTGAAATATCATGTAAAATCAGAAAAGGGACATTTTAGTGGTATCAGAGCCATGATCTTGCCAGCTTGAGGGTTTGTAGAAGTTTGCATGTCAATTTTGACAACTACCTAGATCTTGCATGTCAGTTTTGACAACTACCTAGATCTTGCATGTCAGTTTTGACAACTACCCAGATCTTGCATGTTAGTTTTGACACTACCCAAATCTTGCATGTCAGTTTTGACAACTACCCAGATCTTGCATGTCAGTTTTGACAACTACCCAGATCTTGCATGTCAGTTTTGACAACTACCCAGATCTTGCATGTCAGTTTTGTTGACTACCCAGATCTTGCATGTCAGTTTTGATAACTACCCAAATCTTGCATGGTTGCATGTTGCTTCCAATCAGCTGGATGTCAAAATTTATGGTTGCATTCTACTTCTAATCATTTGCATGTTAGTTCTTGGTGAATTTGGTGGTTGCATGTTGCTTCTAATCAGCTGCATGTCAAAATTTATGGTTGCATGCAACTAAGTGAAAGAGAAAAGAGATATTTATAGTGAGAAAAGAATAAAGAAATTTTAATCAAACCTCCATTTGAAAGTAAAAGTATAAAATCCAAGGAAGGAAAAAGTATGGCTAATCTAGATGAGATGGCAAAGAAATTCTTCCAAGACATCCAAAATACTCAAAAGCAAATAGTGGATAGTTTGACAGAAACTAGAGAGACTTTGCAAATATTGACAAAAAAATTGCGAGTTGCATCTATTAATGAGAAAGGGAGCACTTTAGAGGAGTCAAGAAATCTGAAACTCACACCCTCTCAATCAACAAAAACCATTTTTTTGCATGCAGATGAGCCACCAGTGGCAAATCTAGCCCTTAATCCCATGGAAGAGGTTACAAGTAACTTGATTGCATTAAGAGCTACTTACAATGGTTTAGATGATGACTTTCGCAATTTAGTTCCTTTTAGAGAATATGTGGATATGATGAACACTTTGATGCCCAAGAAAGAGTACATAAGGGAGCATGACATAAGTGGAAGAGAGCTCAAAAATAAAATAAGCAAGTTTATAGCACCTACTTTTGATGGAACAAATAAAATTTCAGCTAGACCATGGCTACAAAAATTACAAACCTTCTTCACACTTAACCCCATGAAGGAGAGTGATGCTGTTCAAATTGCAAGTCTACACTTGGAAGATGCAGCCTATGATTGGTGGTATCATGGAATGACTACTCAAGGTCATGATCAGGTAACTACATTTGATGATTTTAGTCAAAGAGTGATAGATAGATTTGACCTCAAGGATGATGATTATGAGGATGTTGTTGTGCATGATGGTAAGATACCTAGTAGAGATGAGCAGATATTGAGCATTCATGACTTTTCTGAGAGAGAGTATCAGGCACAGTTAGATGCTTCGACACATGAGGTTGAGACTGGTAGTACTTCACATGATTTGTCCAGCCAGCTGAAAGTGAACAAAGACAATATTTTGGCTTCATTATCTCATCATGACAGGTATGTGGAGTTAGTTGGTATTGGTCATATTATTCAGGTGAGGAGTTTTCTTGAGTTACCAGCTGATTCTAGTTTATAGATATGGACTCGAGATTATTATATTGGCATTTGGGATTCAGTTGACTGGAGATCTTTAACACTTTTTGGTAGCAGTGTTTGTTTGGGCGCTATCATGGATTTGATTAGCAGATTGCATGGTGTTTTCTTTTCTTGTGCCAGCAGCTTGTCTGATGCTGGTATTATTTTTTATACACCGGTGTTGGGCTTTTTTCATATATCTAGTCAACCATACTTGCTGGAATGTGTTGATGATCTTTCATATTTGGTAGTGTGTACCAATGAGTCCTAGGATCATATTGGCATTGATGACATCTAGGAGGATGCAGTGGGTAGTTTTGAAGACTTAGTTTCCTTGGCAGTTTCTTTTGGTACAGAGGAGTTAGACATCAGTGCTACAGTTTTTGATACTCCATATGTTGATATGAGCTTTGGAGTTGATTCATAGGATATGGATGGTAATACTCTAGAGACTAATAACTTTGAGGATACTCCTTTAGACAGTGCATCAGAGGAGGTTTGTAGGAGACAGTCTAGCTAGTGCCATCATGTGTCTAATCAGTTGAGAGTTAGTGAGTGAGACATTTCTATCACTTACCAACATTTTGATGCTGCTCCTTAGTTGTTAGCCATTTATGGATGGGGTTCTCCTACTAGTGATGAGCAGGGAGGTAGTTATCTTTCCTTGATAGAGTTCCACTTTTTATGGGAGGCTATCCAGATTCTAAGACAAGATTATATGTAGTTGGTAGCCGATAGAGATTATCTTATGGAGTGGGGAAGTACAGCATATGATGCATTGTTGGCCAAGGAAGATGAGGTGAGTGAGCTTACTCAACAGCTTGAGGTGACTTTTGAGATTCTTGAGAGTACACAGTTAGCTTTCAAGGAGTCACAGTTTCATTTGGCTAAGGTGACCATGGAGTTAGAGCAACTACAGTCTTTACCAGATTCTATATAGTCACAAGCTATGGTGTTTGGTGATCTGAGGATGTCCATGGTTGAGATTTTCAAAGACAGTGGAGATGGGGATGCATCCATCCTTGATACTAACATTGGCATATCAGGTTTGTCCCCACTAGAGTCAGGTTCAGTTGAGTTGGGTGCTGCAACAGATTGTTGTGGTATGCTTGACATGGTGGCGACCCCTAGTACTAATGACACAAAGACTAGAGATGATGTATCAAAGACCATGTGTGATGTTGGTGAGCCGACATTTGGCATGGTTCCTGCTAGTAATACTACTCCCTTGGCAATGTCTTCAGAGGTAGTAGTCAATTCCAACTTGGTTAGTGATCAATTGCAGTTAGTTACATCTGGATTGTAGTCTGAGCCACTGACTAAGATTGGCATATTCTATCGACATTACATTGTGAGGTATGCTCATCAATTCACCTTTGATGACCATGTTGATGAGATGATGATACAGAGATGTACTTTGGTTCCTAGTGCTTATCATTAGTTATGGGATAGTTTGACACCTTGGGATGAGAGTTGTGATGGGCATGACACAACGATAGGTTCTGCAATTGACAGCTTGATAATACATGACTTAGAGCAAGAGTTTTTGAGTGATGCTTCAGCGGGTGTTATTGATTCTACTCCTTTGGCTATGACATCTCCTGACTTAGCTGGTGATCAGTCACAGTGGGTTGTATCACTTGTTCATGGTGAGCTATTGACTAAGGTTGGTTTCTTTTATCAACATTATATTGTAGGGTATGTACATCAGTTAGCATTTGATCCTTGTGTTGAGGAGTTGATGGTAGGCAAATTTGGTTTGGGTTCCATTTCTTGTTGTTTATCATGTGATGGCTTTTCACCATCAGGGGTGCATGGGAGTTATGATTATGAGATAGTGGCCAGTGATTTGCAGAGTTGTGATGACTAAAGGAGATGTAAAGTGTGTGGATTCTCCATACATGGTACAGTTTCATTCGAGAGCATTCACCATTGTTGTAAAGTTGGATTGTACATTCTGTATAGGCCAGTGGGATGCATTGATGGTACTTACTATGTTGGTAGTTTGATTTGTCCACTTTACTTGGGTTCTGATGTTCTAAGAGTTTGTGTCTCATGGGTTTCTGATTGTGGTAGTGGTGATTTTGGAGTTTAGTTGAGCTGTAATTGTCAATTTGATTATGGATTCCTCTTGGTCATATTGCAGAGGGTATTGCAGGAGCCTATGTTATTTGGCAGTAGCATAGTTCATGACTACATTTGGGATCCAGGTGGATTGATTGGTTTATTTTTCAACCATTGCTTGAGGACAAGAAATATTTGGGAGGGGAGGACTTGTCATGTCCCCTTTTCAAATAATTAAAAATAATAATCTTTGCTAAGGCAAGCAGGCCCAAAAAGGTGAAGTTTCATCAAAGGGGGATAATCTTTGGAAGCGAATGGACTAATAAATGAAAATTATTATTAAAATATGTTTTATTAACCCCTCTTGGACATGAGTTAGGGTTATTCCCTCTTTTAAGGGTTTTGGAGGCATTTTGGGATCATTCCAGAACTTGATTTTTGCTCATTTCTTTGTTATTCTTCAGAGGCTGCCAAACCTGTGGAGAAGGAGACCCAAGAACAGGAGTTTGCAGGTTTCCAAGGAGACCCAAAAATGGGAGTTTTCAGGTTTATAGGAAGGATAATGATGGGAGTTTGAAGTCATTCCATGTGCATGCTCATACAAATTTTGCCTTTGTGCTAAACAGTGCAGATTTGTGGGTTTTCGGGTGTGTTTTTGGTATGAGTTTGGTGTTTCCATTTGAGTATTTCATATTAGTTTGGGTTGCTTCTGTATTTCAGACTTTAAGATGTTAAAATAGAGCTGAATATATGTATTGGGACGTGCTTAAACTTCTGAGATAGATTATTAGTGTTTTTGTGGTGTTTCTGGGCATTTTTGTGCTATTTTCAAGAGCCCGATGAGCATAGTTTTTGTCCTACATTTGTGAGCTATTGTGTTAAGGCTATACAGATCTAGAAATTTCATTTTGTAGGACGTTATGCTGCTGAAATTTCTGTAAAAATGTCCATTTTCAGATTTATTAATAATTAGTGAAGTTGTGAAGTTTTTTGGCACTATTTCGAACATACCCGATTTGGGTTTATTTGAGAAATTGGTGGATCTTTGAAAGATTGGTTGTTTGATTTTAAAAATCTGATTTGAGGCTTGAAATATCATGTAAAATCAGAAAAGGGACATTTCAATGAAGCTATCGTAGCTTTGCAGGATGAAGCAATTGTAACTTCATAGGGATTTTGACAATGAGTTTTAGGCTACAAAGGGGTGACCGAGTTAATGTATTCAAGATATTCTTTATTCGTGCAATCATGATAGTCAAGTGCTCATAAGAAAGATAGGTGGAAAAGTCGTGACAATGAAGGATAAGCCTTTTCACATGGTCATATTTAGTAATAGTGTTAAGGGATAAACTGCAATGAAAGTGCAATCATGGAAAATATGAGGAGTCACAATATTGCAAGGATGACTTCTTAGTTAAGGCTAAATGACCTGGTAGTATGAATAGGGTCAGTTAACCATTGGTCACATGGTCACAACATCTAATGTGCAATTAGAGAACATAGTTTCAAAGGTGCAAAGACTAGCAACGAGATTTAAGTTCAACATCATTGCTCCATCACAAGTGGTTAAGGTTAACTCATGGTCAAGATGGAAAAGAAGCACAGGCTTGTAATCATGCCTTCACAAGGTTACTTGTTGAGTTAAGTGTTTGAATTGTGAAACAATGACAATGGAGAAAATAATCAAGTTAACATTTGATCACAACATCGCATGGGTAAGCTGATGTTTTAAGTTGTGAAGCTATGAAGGAACATTTGAATCTGGTTAGAAGAAATGCTTAGTATTATTGTTGCAAAGGTTTGAAGTGAAATGAAGAATTAAGTTGTGATGGAGCGATTAAGTGATCTTGTAGTTAAGTTCTTAACTACCACAACATTGTAGGATAAAATGTTAACTCAAATCTTCAAGTTGCGATGTAGCGATAAAGAAATGAGTATTCAAGTTAGTAATTAATCACAACATTACAGGAGTGTATGATTGACCAGAGATTATAGTAGCACAATCACGAAATCTTGAGATCACACTATTGCAAGATCAAAGCTACAATTAATATTTGAAGTTGTGAAGTTGTGAAATGAAGAAAAGTGTTAAGGTTAATGAGTTAGCACATTGTCACACAATTTTAAAGAAAGTTAAGGTATTTATTAGTGATGGTGTGGAATGAAGCAACAGTTAACCAAAAATAGTCATCACATGATTGCAAAAATTAATGGATTGAGATAAAAAGTAGCTACAAAGAAACAACAAAGGATGAAAATAAATGTTCACAGTTTTGCAAGCCATGTGGAAAAATTAAAAAATAAAGTTGTGAAGAAGCGATCAAAATAAATCACAGTTCCGTGGGCTAGATCTAGTAGCTAGGGTAAATGGGTGCGAAGCCATGAAATTGCTAAGGATACTCCATTTTTCATGGTCGTAGCTATTAGTAAGGAGTTAATGTTGAAAGAATACCATATAGTGTGAAGAAGATAATCAAGCCAAATTTGTGTTATGATGCTGGAAAACAAATAGGGCACAATTGAGGTAGTGTTTT
This sequence comes from Cupressus sempervirens, assembly GCA_028749045.1. Taxonomy (NCBI): domain Eukaryota; kingdom Viridiplantae; phylum Streptophyta; class Pinopsida; order Cupressales; family Cupressaceae; genus Cupressus; species Cupressus sempervirens. The sequence continues at coordinate 784,814,922 of CM053786.1, forward strand.
TATTTTTGAAGATTATAGTGTTATTAGGGTTTTTGGTTGCTCCCATCCCCCCATCTTCTTCCAAAATTTGTGCTAGAGAGATTAGGAATTGTAGAGATATTTTGGTGATTAATTTCATTAAACAAGGAATACTTAGGAAAAACTCTCAAGAAGGGCACTTTCCTATGTAGGTGTACCAAAGTAGGAGACTTTGAGATAGGAAAGAATGCCATTGAAGAAACTAATGCATTCCTTAGAGAATAGAAATTTCTAGTAGCCCCTACTAGAATTTATGGCCCCTACAATGTAGTCAAGAATGCCTTGAAGAGTATGAGGAATTATACCTTTCCTCGAACAAAATTCTTATGGGAGGAAGATATTATTGCTAAAATATTAGATGAGTATGTATGTAGAGAAAGAATGATAGAGTTTAGGGATTTTTTAAATTTTGAACAAGAGATGAGTAAGGCCGATCCATATTTCAAGGGATTTTATCTTGAGATGGAACATTGGCCCAAATTAGATAAATGTGTGGAATGTTTTGATGAAATATCAACCCAAGTACCTAAGGAAATTAGAAGGAGAGTAGATCTTGAATCTATTGATCATGACATTGTGGTAGAAGTCACTGATGATGAGGAAGATCAACCTGAAAGCTCTTCATGTTCCCAATAGAGAAATAAGAAATAGAAGATGGTGGAGATTCCACAAAAAGCTCAATAGAAAGCCATACAGATCATCCCAAGGGGTAGCCAATACTTTGATAATGTGAGAAGAAACTTTTTGATGACCCAAGCCATTAAGGATGAAAAAAGAGCCAAGAAGCTAGAACTCCAAGCTCAAATACTTGATGACAGAATAATAGAGGCCAATGAATTCATGAGTGATGATAAATTCATAAAATCTGAGGAATTCAAGGGTTTTCTATTTAAATTGAAACAAAATGAGCTGTACCTATAAATGAATCTAGGTGACTCTGATGAGGTGGTTGCTAGATTAGTTTAGAAACTATAAGAGTATGGCCCTGCCAGTGAAACCCTCACTGTGGAAGAGGCCAGAGAGTTGGTGCAGAGGAGTGGTATGATTGTCTTCCCAGGATGGGACATTCACTCTTCTTGTTTATTAGATCAAATGAGAAGACAAGAAGGGACCATATCTTTTGAGGATGAGAATCAAATGGGAGAGTTGAGAGGCTCTAGGTATAATATTGATGCCCAAATAATGGCAATTTGGAGTTTGGCTCCAGAGATCCAGAAACCTACTCTCATAGAAATTAAACAATCCCCTTAGGGGAATGTTATATTCTAGAATATGTATTCTACATACAACAGCTAGATATATGGACTAAAAAATTCAACAACAATGATGGGCAAGAACATGATGGATGTGTTGGAAGAACAACTGCAAGGAGCCTATGAGAGGTTTATTAAAACTAGGAGGTAGTATGAGGAAGAAATGAAAAAGACCTATGTCTTGGAAAGGAAAAACCTTCAATTAGAAAATGAAATAGTAGCACTGAAAAATGCTACCAGGTCTACTATAGAGATTTGAGAACATGGTATCGAGATAGATATGGATGCTTACCTAAGGGATATAAAAAGGATTGAGAAATCTTCTTTAGAGAAAACAATCAAAACTATTACAAAGAAAGAAAAAAACTACTATATTTGTACTTATTTTATGTGGATCTTGTATTTGCACTAACTATAAATAAAATGAAACAATCAAACAGAGTAAAATTCATACTGATTTACTCATCAAAATTTAATGTAGTGGTTAAACAATACAATATTTGTACCTTTTTATGTGGATCTTGTATACCAACTATAAATAAAATGAAACCCTAATCAAAACAATTAAACAAATTAAAATTCATAATGATCTGCTCACTATTATTATCATTTGATTACTACCAAAAACCACATCCTACATGTAAAAATGTTGTTTCAGTGTTAGCCCTAGATCCAACTACAAGACCCAAAATGAGGCAAGTGGTAAAGTTGTTGAATGAAATTGATTAATTAATGAAATTATGTTAGTTTGAGCTTCATTTCATTTCAAAAATACTTTAATATTCTTTACTTAACAATGCCAACCAAGTGAAGGTGGAAGCTCATCTGGCCTCACCCCCACTCCCCCTAGCATAAATCTAAAATCCCCATTATCATCTAATTACATACTTCATTCATTCATTCATCCATTTATGAACTATAACATTCAATCAATATAATCACATAACATTTATTAATATAATATAAAATTCATTAATACACAATATTAATCAAGACTTCATTAACACAGCAATATTCATTAACATGACATACAAATCAATATTAATATGCAAAATTCATAGATAATTACTTAAAACATCATTTTTTCATTATCCAACAAAGTTTATCTAACAAGGTTTTATCAAAGAGCATTTAAAAAAAAAAATCTTTTTTTTTTTTTTCTTAACTTTCTTAAGATAAAGGCTAATAGGAGCATCAATATCTTCCTCATTCTCCTCCTCTTGTGGCACATGTAATGTCAAATTATGATGCCTCCTCTTGTTTTGAGGAGTAGGAGGCTGCTACACTAAAGGGGGCTCTATTGCAATAACAAGTAAATGAGTTAAATTGGCATACTCTTTTTCTTTTTTTAATTGTTACAAGTATTTAATTAACTAGTAGAACATAACATGCATTTTTCTTACCTGAAAATGCCACATCATGTACAATAACATTTTGATCCCCTGCCACCTCAACATGCTAAACACTTGGAACATGCTCCACTCCTTCACCATTATGTTCAACATGCTCTAAAATATTCAAAAAAAGGTTACACGTAAAACTAAAATTGAAGATGTTAAATTGTATTCATAATCACATAACTAATTTCTAATAGAAAATTAATACCTCCACCACTATGATGCACATCATGGCCTATATCACATGCAGGATCTGTAATAGGATTTGAAGGCTGCAGTGAAATGTTATGTGCATTGTTATACAATCAATTTATGTTGGAAACTAACACCAAAAAATAAATTTCTCAACTATTCAATTTGATTTACTTTTCATTTGACCAATTTACCTATGTCTCATTTGGTGCACATGATTCTTGTGTATGGCTTTTAGATTCTTGGCATAGGTGTGTAGCCACAAATCTATAGCCTTCCTTCAATGCAATTTTTTTTTTGCAACATTATATAAATTTTTTAATATGAAATTCCATTTTTGCTACTTACAAATCAAGACTGAAGATTCATATAGCCACCAAAGCCAAGTTTTTGTTGGCCAACCTATTGTAGTGTCACTTTTGTAGCCTTTGATGTGTCTTGTAGTCTATCAAAGTTTAAAACATGTTAGATTATATATTTACAAAGATCACTAATTAGTGCATGATTACATTCTACTTAATACTATCATGACATACCTTCTTTTACCCTTTTTCTGGTTCATTTCCTTTATCATGTAGCCTTATCTCTTTTGCATCTTGTATTATTTCATTCCACTCGATTGGTGGAATCATAGGAGGATGGTCCTACTTTGGGTTATCCTTTAGACCCCTTCTATATTGGTCCCTCATAGTCTTTATATGTTTGGATGCTCTTTTGAGAAGTAGGGTAGTGTCAAATATTTTTTTTTCAAAAAGGTCCTCAAAAGATTTAATGAGATGTTTTTTTAATTTAGGACCTTGTTCATTCCACCTTTAAAAATAAATTGTTAGATCAATAACTTTAATATAGTACAATAAATGGAAGAAAAGAAAAATATTGTAGCAATGATATGAAACTATTTACCTTTTATGTATGGTGGGTCCAAATAGCTTCAATGCCACATCAAAAAGATGATAAAAGAAAACATCATTTCCTACAAAAACATCATGGGATTATCAGTCCAAAATGAGTTATATATAAGTAAACTACAATTACAGTATAAATATTAATAATTTTAAAGCACCTTGAAGCTTTCATAATTTTAACGAAAACATAGTTTTCTTGTTTAGCAACAATGTCCCTACAAATGAACCACTACTAGTCACACAGGTTGCTCTAGGAAATGGTTAAATTGAAGATATATCTATTAGTGCATAAAATAAGTCCATTAGTATAAAATTTACCCAACCAAAAAAAAATGAACGATTAGCACATTACAAGGTATAGAAAAACAAGGTTTTACTAGTTGTACTTGGCATAGTCAAAGATGTTTACAAGCTCCTTGTTGCTAACAATGCACTCAACAATACTAGAGTGATGACTAAAGAAGGTGTTCACACTTCATCATAAGTTGAAGAATACATTGAAGATAAAATAGGATACTAGCTAGAAGCATTCAAAAATAAAATTTAAGTGTTATAATGTTGATGAAAACAAACAATGTTGCACTAGTAGGGCTACAATATTCTATTATTGCTTATATTGTTTCACAATGTGTACAATTGTTGCATTATTTCTTCTCATAAAAGTTTTTTTATGGACTTTGGAGCATAAATTAATCCATGATTTTCAAGGATGTCCAAAGGAGCAAGCCACATTTTTAGCAAAGACATTTGCAACATTGTTTATTTTCATTTGCAATAGATAAAGATCAAAATTAAGTGTTATAATGTTGTAAAGAGAAAGTATTACTTACATGAAGGTTGTGTGCTACAAGCCTCACCATATTGACCACATGGTCTTGCATGTGTCACAAAATCTTGTAGAAGAACACATAATATTTTAGATCACGATCCATAAGATACTATAAAATATAAACATCTATTGAACTCTTATTATTGCTTAAGATTAATTACTGCTTATCTTCAAAGATTTGACTTTAAGTATCAATTCTTCTTTTAGTGCCTTTTTTTCCTCTATTATGTTTCTCTTGAGGATAATGTCAAGAATATCATCACTATATTTTTATATGAGTTTATGGGACATGAATACAGATGTCATCTAGAAATGACACTTGTGTTTCGAATAACATTTTGATCTACTATTATTTTCACTTTTCCCTATCAATAAGTATCAAGCTGTGACATCAATATCAGTAAAATTCCATCAAAATAACTCCAAATCCATAAAGAAATGAACATTACAATATAAAATTTGTTTCTATATAATTTGTACAATTATAGTAATTAAGGTTTACCTTCACTGAAGAAGGTGTGTGAGCTGGTACATCCCTGCTTGTGTATTGTGGTGTATCCATTTTGTCATGTGAAAAAGATTAGTAATTATTAGCAATCAATAATAAAATGAAAGTAACAGACTTACCAAAAAATAATATTAATAAAATAGTAGACTATATATTGGAGTCTATATTAATTGGAGGTAATGGCTTAAATGTTATACTTACTAGTCCCATGATAGGGATTTTTTTGTATCTACACGATTCAAATTGTAATCTATTAGAAGCTCTTCCCTGTACTTATTGATTTTATCGCACATACCAAAACACAATTTCCCTTGCGTGCCTCAAATATACAATTTGACCACTTATTAGTTGACACAGATCAAGATCTATTTATAAATCCTACAATATTCCCTGTTGCTTTTGGCCTTCCATCAATATACTACAAATTACGTAGAAGACAAAAAATACATGATGCATTCATCAAAATCATTGTATATTTTTTAATTTCTTACCTCTACTTTATGTGTGGGAGCTATGCAATATTGTTGTATATACTCCATGACAATAGAGTTCAACACATAATAACTTAATTATAAAGATATACAAGTCAAACAAACTTCTATAAATAAATCATGACCTCATCATACTTAACATTGATCATCATCATCATCAATCATGTCATTGATCATCATCATCATCCATGTCATCATCATCATCACCATCATCATACTTGTCACTTTGATCATCATCGTCACCGCCACCATCTTCATCGCCTTCATCATCATCTTTATCACCATTATCATGACCATCATCGTCATGACCATCATTGCCTTGATCATTACTATCTTCATAAGCATGATCATTTTTTTCATCATCATAATCATCACCATCATCACCCGAATCATCATCTTCTTCTTTTTCTTCTTCACTGTGTAATAGTTGTTTGTGATCATCATTTACTTCATCATCCGATTCTTCAGTATCTTCTTCTTCCATCATATTATACTTTACTAACTTTCCTCTTGGATCATGTCTAACAAAAAATGACCAACCCGATTTATGTGGAATACCAAAATAAAACACTTACTCATATTGGCTTGGAAGAGCATAAGGCTCATCTCCAATTGGCTCAAATGACCTTGTATTAATCATTGTAAATCCACTATCATGTTCAATAATAGTCCTATCAGAATCATTTTGATTCAGCCATAGCCTGTACCATTTGATGACAAATAAAACTAATTTCAATGAATTAAAGTCACACTCAAGTATATCATCCAAAATTTCATAGTATCTATTTTTAGATTTTTGAGGATGTATGTCATTTCTAGATGAAATATTGATGACCTCAAAAATTGCACTTATCCTAGAATCACAAGTTTTCTTCATTTTTTCTAACTTTTTTATGCAAAATTTATAGCCATAGTAGTACATAGCTTTGTGGTATTTGATCTTCAATTATTCAAACATGTCATGATTATTTGCATCGATTTGTGAGTTGATATTAAACATATGGTTCAAGATCAGTAATCTTCTACATACCTTTCTATCTCTTAAGCCATATGCTAGATCAAGTACCATTGACACAACATTAGGATCTCCATTACGATGAGCTTCTTTAACCAATGATGCAATATCACCCCATGTTAATGAGCGACCATTTTCTTGAGACTATTGAATCCATACTATCATGCAATTAAGATTTTTTGCAATATACAAATGTAGTGCATCCCACTGACAACCAACTATAAAGAAATCAATTAGATTAGTTAGAAAAAATTTATATTGATGATAGATAATAATTAATTAACTACAATAACATCTTATAATTTCCTCTCACTCTCCTCAATCTACCTTTCCCTATCAGGTACTCCCCTTCAAATTTGTTAATAGAGTTGGGATCCCAAATGCAATCTACATGGATATTTGCTAAAAACTTCAAAAGATATTCACTAATATACACTATGGTTTGGTATAGTATGTATCCCTCTACCATAGAACCCTTAGGATGCGCTCTTTGTCAAACCAAGCCCTTCATAAATCTCAAGTGCCTCTAAACCATCTACATTGACTTAGTTTATATAGTCCGCACAATTCAATCTCCTCAACTTGATGTATGAGGTAGTGTTCTTGAGCATTGAAAAAAGTTGAAGGTAGACACTTTTATATTTCATACATAAGCTGTTAAATTTTTCTCTGCCAAATATAATATCTTTTTTATCAATTTCTTTAGATAATAACCATCTAAAAGGGATTCAACATGCAAGAACATATAAATAAGATTTTAGATAAAAATATATAATATATTACATAAAAAAGTAAAGCAAGTTATAAACATAATATATGTACAACAAATCTAAGAATTAACACTTTTAACCTCATGTATTTTCCAAGATAATATATAACTTGTTTAATACTATTTTCAAACTAGTGTGGGAGGATAGAGGTAGGACGTACTACAATTATTAAACAATGATCTTTTCAATATATTATGAAATAATACAATAGGTAGTACATGCAATTTTACAAATATACTATAAATAGAGAATATGACAGATTAATGGAGGTATGCCAATCATGTGTTTTCAACCTTGGCTGAAAATCACATTTTTTTGATACAACAATGCTTATATTTGGAGCAAATCGCATGATTTCTTTTTATGACTTCTTTTAATCCATTACTTTGTTGCTCTGTTAATAACCAAGGAAGGACACTCGTATTTATGCGGTCTCCATTGCTATTTGATTCAATGAAATCTTTCACTATATGATTGAATTCATGAATTTCATTAAAAATTTTGAATTTTTTTCTCTATCACACCTTCCATCAAATATTTTCCATAGTGTCTCTATTACATTCTTTCCAATATGCATAGCATCAAACAAATGCATGATTGGGAATCTTGTAGTATGGTAACCTACTGAATTGAGTAGGATAACTTTTTATTCCTCTAGGAAGTTGGTCATTGATGCCTTGATGACCTTCATGAGAATCAATTACATCATTACTAAATAAAATACAATATCAAATATAAATTTCAAATTTTGGACCACAAACTGGACATTACCTCAATGATTTAGTCGATCATATTCCAAATTTTATAGATGAGGTGTCATTCTTCATGGCCTTGATGTTGTCTCTTATTTCCCATTAAAAAGATATTTTTCATAATTCAATACTTATGATTATTGTGGAGAAAGTGCCTAAACTCATCGAACACGTACTTTCCTAAAATTTTTGAGTGACAAGATTTCATCTTTAGACCACAAATTGGATATGTGAATTTTCCCTTTGTCTGACGACCTAAAAGATCATTTATAATTGGATCATGTACAATTATCATGCACAACTTAAGCATATAACAATAATGTGTAAGGACAATAATAGACCAAAAATATGTGGCCTTAACAATATAACATACCACAAAAATTAGTTAGCCCAGGGGCATCATGTATTGTCCATACAAGCATTACATGGAATTGAAATTGTCTTTGTCCTATTGGTCTAGAGATGTAATATATAGTGACCCCATTCCATAGCTTCAACAACTTGTCAATAAAAGGCTCAATATACACATTCATATCTTTAACTTGGTACTTACCTAGTAATTGAATGAACAAAAATATTACATAATTATTATGACCATTTTTATGCACTGTTTATAAATTAATTTTAGATAACTATTAAATGAAAAAAAAATAGTAAAATAATTGAAAACACTATGTGCTCCCTCTTTATGGACATCCAAGGAGGAATGTTATTGTTAATAACAAAAAAAAAGTACACTAAGTATCCAAGGAGGAATGTTATTATTAATAACAAAAACAAGGTACACTAAGTAAATAGATCTCATATCTTCAAATGGATTGACACCGTCTGCTACCAATGAAAGCTTGACATTATAACATTCTTCTTTAAAGTGTGGCCATGTTTTTTCTATCTCTTTAAATGCAGAACCATCTACAGGAACTCATATAATGTCATCTTGACTTCTATTGCATACATGGCAATCCATAAATTGTGCTAAGCTAGTGCACCTGAATAATTATTCAAGATGTGAAATAATGAGAATGTACTAAAGAACCTTGTGAGGCACCTTTTTTGCTATTTGATTTGACCAATATCTACTAATATGAAAATTAGGGCATTCTGTTGCAAATTCATGTTGTTTATGATATAGAATGTGATCATTGAGACATGCATGTATTGTTTGACACTTCATTCCAATTTGATTCATAATGGTAGATAATTGATGAAGGGTGCTCCCCTTAATACCACAAACACATAACAAAAAGCAAAGAAACAACTATAATCTGCAAGAACAAAATATGGGTTTTCTATTAGTGCCAGAAATGTGGAATTACAAAATGTAGGATTACAATATGCCAACCCACATGGGTGCCTTCATTACAAAATTTTGCAAGATAAAACTATGAAATAACACCCAAAGCTATCCAAAATTGTTCTAAACAATCCTATGGATATTTCTTAAATAGAGAATTTTATGCTACCTAGGGAGGTTCTAGAAATTAACCATTGAGGCCAACAAACCCCAAATTACATAAATTACATTTATTACATTAGAGTCAGCTCAAAATAATTAAAAACTTAATTTTTATAACCATGATTAAGGTAACCAAACTTTCAGAGGTCATAACTCACAAACCACAACTCTGATTGACTATTATAACCACTTTTTAGAAAGGGTGGATCCTGAACTACAACACTTGAGATTTGAAGTGTCACCAAACTAATGTCTTACCCCATTCTGGGGCCTCTAAAGCCTTCAAATATGAGTTCAAAGATATTTCAACAAAAATTTCCACCAAAAATCTGCAATAACTTCTTCGATATGGAAGCCGGAGCCATGAACTATTTATGGTAGCCTTATAATTCTGAAAGGGACCTTTCTAACAAAAAATAGAACATTATAAGCTCGTATGACAAACTTACCAAAAATAACAAGTTCCCGAAAATAGTAACCCCCTTTTCTACTAGACTAGATTAAAATAGAAACACTTGAAACTAAAAAGATACAAGTTGAAATTAAAATATTTTTTTGGGTGATGCAAGATTGCCCTCACACCTATGATGCTCCTGCATCAATAATTCTTGGTACAAATGAGGAAAAATATTTGATGGTGGTAACAAAAACTCACCTATCAACCTACTATAAAAAGTATGAATTGTTAATATAATGAATAGTAATGGTATGCTAACATTGAAGATGAAAAAAATGGCATAACTTAGCATACGTGACATTGCTACATTGGATAAACCATTCATAACCTTCAAGTTCACCAACAACACTATAGTAGAGAGAAGAGTTGTTTGGGAGCCTTGGTATAGGGTCTTGCATGTCTTCTCAAGTATAGGTATATCAAGAAAATCATCATCATCATTATCAGATGTGCTAGTACCATCATTATGAGTATCTTCATTAGATGTGCCAATACCATCTACTTCAATCATGTTCTTTGGCACATTATCATCTTCTTCCATGGGAGTATTATGCTCAGCTTGGATATTTACACCTCCATGTTCCTCTAGTTGGAAATCCACATTCACCAATTGATAAAAACTATGGCCCCCTTCAATGTGACCATGTTCCTTACAATGAATCTAGGCTGTTGTGATTAGAATTCTTTGATTCTTTAAGCCCTTACACTTTTTGCAAGGACAATTAAATTTATCAACTTTTCTTTATAATTGAGACCACAATCTAGCAATTGTCTCATTATTTTATTCTAGGTTCATATTGCCAGACGTGGTCTTTCTTCATAGGAAAATATATCTGCAAAATTATTGGACATGTTATACTTAATGTTTATATTTGAACAATGGTTTTGAAAGAAACATTTGGTGTAATTAATGTGTATATCTACAAAAATATTGGACATGTTTTACTTAATGTTTATATCTGCACATATGGTTTTAAAAGAAAATTTTGGTTAATTAATGTGTATGTCTACAAAAATGTTGGGCATGTTGTACTTAATGTTTATACCTACACATGGTTTTGAAAGAAAAATTTGGTCACCTCGCTCAAATTCACCCATATTTTAATCAATGAAAAGTTGTCTAATTACATAAAATTTCATTATTTGTGGTTAAAGATTTATTGTTAAGGAAATTGGAAATGAAGCAAGGAAAAAAGTTAGAATAAGCCAAAGATTTCATTACAAGTATCACCTCCCAAAATGCAATCATAGAAAAAAAAAAAAAGAATTTGTAGAAATGCAAGATGAAGAAGAAAAAGAGTTGGACAAAGTTCCAATAAACTCAAAATGGTTAAATCTTGCAAAAAATCAGAATTCTTATATTTTTGATGTATAAAAAGCCAAAGTGGGGCAGTGGTGTAGGGGCCTAAGGTCCTAAACAAGATGGTCAAACATCCAATTTTGCATATATTAGGTGATTAATAAGTATCCAATTTGAAACATGGCAATAAGTCAATCTCAAGCATCCTAGGATGTATTTTAGGAAAATTTTTTGCATGTTGTAATAAGGCCTATGAGCAAGCTATAGGTTAGTCGACATTGGTCAACGCTATGAGCTGACCAAAAATCTTCAATTTTATGTTTTTTGGAGTTCTTGCATGATTTATCAAGTTTTGGTAGGCATTTCAAGTCATTTGTTTGGAAATATTGAAAAGTTGCAAAAATTGTCAAAAAGTTGTCATGCAACTTTTCTTGCAAATTTGGAAGGTCAACAGCCACAGTTGTGTTTTGATCGAACAAGTAGAGGTGAATATGTAAGGTCAAGAGGCTTGGCCTATAAATCGAATGTTCATTACAAGGTAGATAAATAAAATATTTTTACTTGTTATCTTCAAAAATATTTTATTAGGCATGTGTGCAAAATAGAATAGCATTAAAATTTTCTATAAATGTTAATAGATTTTTTATGTGCTCATGAAATTGAATGATTTCAAATGAACCCACTAAAAATTAAATTTTGTTCAATGTGAAGACTCTGAACTACATAACTCTTTTGCATGATTCCTTCACATTCAAAGTGGGAGCTTTAAGAAAAATGAGTAGGTGTGAAGATTTTCTTAGATAGTAATTTGACGAAAGGTGGAGAAATTAGAAGAAGCCTAAATGTAGTTGGATTGAAAGCCATAAAATAGTGCATGCTTTTCTTTTAGGAGATGGATCACCTTGACACCCATAGACACAAGATATCTATTTAAAGATGGATAATTGGCTTAGGAGATGAAGGTAGTTAGGTATTTATAGATTCAATTAATACATTACATATAAATTCATCTCCAATTATGTGCCAAGAGAAATTGTACTTAGAGATGTGACCTAGCTATTAGAGGTTACTGATGATGCTAAATGGACCAAACTAAAAGATGATCTTGCACTCTCATAATTACATAATTGGTGGAAAAGTAAGTATTGCATGTTCCTCAATGTTGGGTGATTACGTTGTTGTTATGGGAAATCAACAATTGATCTTTACAAACGGTTATACTATAACAAGACTCAATGGAAGTAAAAATATTATAAAAGAGGAAGCACGAAGATCAATTCTTCCATATCAGTTGCTAAAATAAATATACAATTGCTTCTATAAATGCCAACTGGAAGAACTCTTCAGCCAAGCCTATCAGTCATTATGAGATCCCTTCAAAACCTCACCTCCAATAGCTCTCATGACATGTGATGAAATAACAAATAAACACCTTTTCACCAAATCTCAAGTTGGGGCTTTGTGAAGACAACAAGCAAATCAAATTGCCATTAAATAGCTCCTGAGAAAATCAAATAACCATCAAATACCTCCTATGTGCACATAGAGCATTGCCAAAAAAAAAATGTTGCAAAATAAGAGAGAATGAATCACAATTTTTTTTTTATTATGAACCCGAGTTGGTCAAAATTTCGACCAACTCGAGCATAAAAACCAAAAAAATGGGTATTGAACAACTCTATACTCAAGTTGGTTGAAAATTTTAGTCGAAATGTGACCTATAATGTGTCTAAGGGATGCTTTTAATGTGTTTTATTTTGTAATTTTCAGCATTGGGAGCCTAGGAAAAGATGGGGAAGAAGCAACAAAGGAAAAAATCAATGTTCATAACATCCTATTTACTGCAGCAAAAAATGGAGCACGAATCAAGACTTGGTAGGCTGCTTAAATTTAAAACATCAAATATTATATTTATTTCACCTATCATGATTCAAATAGCTTAAACTTCATACACTAAAGCTTAATTCCTTAACTTTAAATTGTTAAATAGTCAAAATTGACTTATCCTTTTTTAGCTTAATTTTTTGCTGTAATAATCCTTAGCAATATTGCATTTATCTATATTTCTTGAACACATCTCTTAGTTATACAAGAGTAAGCAGATTTTAGTGTATTTGACCTATTACCATCATTCAACTTCTCTCTCGCCAATTGGTCAGTGTAGTCATTCATTGAGTGGTTGCAGAGTGTAGAATTTAATTTTTTTTATGTGCAACCTTGCTCTGCTCATCATTCTCTCAATGGAATCTATATATTCAATGCTAACACCATCCTTCAAATCAACATTATGTCCAAATTCCAGAGGCCATACCTTCATGATGCTTAGGTTTCCAATATTTAACATGGGAAAGGATCTATTCTAAGTTTTAGTGACAGGATTTTATCACGTCATACCTAGGTTCACCATGCTCCAAAGAATGAAGTGGCTAGAAATTTTCTTATTCTCTTCAACAATTCTGAAATTTATGTTAAATATCATAGTAACAAGTAGATACCTTCTAAATTTTAAAACATGATAATATTATATGTTATAGGCATTCAAAATCTACCAAAAGCATATACACAATATAATGATATAGTGAGGAAGAGCCATGCACACCTAAAGATCACAACTTATAATGTATAAGCCTAGATCTATGGAAAGTTTCAATGAAAGGATTTAATCATGCAATGCGTAAGTTCACCATGTTCCAAAGAATAAAGAGGAGGGAATTTTTCTTATTCTCTTTAGTAACTCTAAAATATATGTTAGATATCATAGTTACAAGTAGATACCTACTAAACTCAAAAACATGATAATATCATACATTACAGATATTTTGAATCTACCAAAATAATATACTCAATACACTAACAAATCCCTACACATCTAAAGAGCACAAGTTATAGTGCATAAGCCCCCAAAAAAGGTTAGCAAGTCCAAATACATGATTGGTTACATGGAAAAAATCAATATGGAGCCTCATGTGGTTGTAGTAGCTATACCAAATATCCCAATCCACAACAATCTCTAATTTAAATCTCATACTCACCATGGGGAAAAATAATTTCTTTAACCCTAAATATTTTTGCATAGATTTTTTCTATGCAATTTTTTTGTAGTTTTGCAAAATGAAAATGCTACATATCATTCCAACCTATAAACATTCGTAAGCTTTGAGAAACAAGAATCTACCTTAGGGTCTTGTTATGCCAAGATGTGTTCCTATATAGTCCAAGCATAGACCAAACAACAAACCCCCCCTGCTAAACAAAGTCATGTGCCAAATTACAAAATGATGAATACAATTTTCTTTTCTTTTTTAAATTTTAAACCCGATTTGGTTGAAATTTTGACCAACTCAAGCATAAAGGGCCCAATTTGGTCAAACTTTTGACCAATACGGGCATAAAAACCAAAAAGAAGAAGAAATCGTAGGCCAATATAGCCTTTGGTTAAAAAAGTTGGTCAAAAAACAAGGGGAAATGTATTAGTGTCTCTATATATACATACATACATACATACATAGATACACACACACACACATGTGTGTATGTATGTATATATACATGTACATATACATAAAGAGAAGCTTTCCTAATTAGTTGCTAGGGGAGATATAAAGAGATACATGTTTAGAAGGAAAATAAAAGAACATTTGCATAGGTACCTCTTCTCCCCTTGAAGAAAATCACAGAGAAAGAACTACTACATTTGGCCCCAAATTACACCACAAATTATACCACCATCACAAATTGCAAAAAAAAAACATGAAAATCACCATAAATTACACCATCGTCACAAATTGCCATTGCAATTTGAGGCCAAATGTTGTAGTGCAAAGGGCATAGAGATCACAAGGGTACGACCCAACAATGAAATCACAAAGCAAGGGCACAAAGATAACAAGGGAACAACAATGAAATACAGAGATCACAAGGGCACAACAATGAAATGTAGTGATCATAAGGGCATGAAAATGAAACCGTAGATCTCCAGTGATCTCCACCAAGGGCACAAAAATGTAATGTACAAATCATAAGAGCACAAAAAAGAAATGTAGTAATCATAAGGGCACAACAATGAAATCTCCACCAATGTTCAGAGCTTAGAGCTCTCCACTAGTAGTCAGAGCTATCCACCCTTTTTCGGAGCTCTCTACCCCATTTTGCATGCAACTCTCCATAATAAAAACAAATGGGGAATGATTTATGTCTTGTTTTCCTTTTTTTCTTCTGTTTATATCTAAAATCAACTTCACATTGTGTTGTAACTCTTGCATAGGTGTTTGATCCTCAATAGCTTTCATTTCAGCATTTCAACATTCAAGTTTTCAAGTTTCATCTTCATTACATGTTTGGTTTATCAATGATTTCCTCTAGTTCAATTACAATGCATCTCAACTAGTTGCTTCAATGATGCAATAACTCTTTTATCTCTAGATTATGCAAGCACTTATTGTTTTATAGAATCTAGATATATACTAAGAGTTCCAAAGCTATAAACTTGAAGATCATCATGTGTGTGTCCCACTTTGGGGAAAAATTGGATGTCATGTTCTTGTGCATATATTTCAATCAATTCCTTTGAAATCAACTGAGGTGCACCCATGGAATTATTTAGGTGAATCCCACTTCCCATGGAAGCTAAGGCTTGCTATTAAGCATATGCTACAACTACTTGTTGCTACTAAAGTACCTCAAATAGGTGTCACTCTATCACCCTAAGATAGCTTACATTCTTTCTAGCCCTAGGTTGTTCTACAATCATAACCTCTATAACTTGATTTATCATTTCAAGGGCTAAATTTAGCTAATTTCTTATCCTCTCATTAGAAAGAAGCTTGGGGAGAAATAGTCCTTTTCACCCTAAAAACCACTTTGTTACTTCACTAAAATCAAGACTTGAACAAAGCCAGTGATACGAAACCTATTGCCACTTTGGAAAAAATGTTGCCTTCAACATTATAACCATATGATAAATGGGAATAACACATGCCTAAGATATAACCCAGTTAAATTGGTCTAGTTATTGATTACCTTGGTTGATTACAAATTCCTATAGAACTATCATCAAATTAGGTATGATAAGACAAAAAATCAACTATTCCCAGCTACCAGGATCAAATATAGTTTTCCAAGGTGATAAAATCACATATGCAGATACATCACTTGCATGCCAGGCATGAAGCACATTCCCTAATTTATAATGAATGGTTGGATATAAAGGTTCCATACGCTGGCCCAACAATGAAAGCCAAGGATGTAACCATGCATGTATTGAAGTTAATTTGGGCATCACTATATGATCTAGAATATTATGAAGTACTAAAGCTGGTAGTAACTTCTCCCATGTCTCTAGAAAATGTAGCATAGGCTTAGGGTCCCTTGGATCCTATGAATTTGTAGCATAGGTTCAAGGTAGTAACTCCTTACACTCAACTCTTCAACTTGGAGATCTACATTTTTGTTGTCGTGCCCTTGTGATATCTATATATGTATGTATGTATGTATGTATGTATGTATATACATATATACATATGTATATGTGTATATATGTTTATATATACACACATACATACATATGTGTGTGTCTATGTATGTATGTATGTATGTATGTATATAAACAAAGAGATCTTGGCACAACATAAAAGTAATACAAATCACTCAATAGGTAGAATGGCCCCAAATGTGATGGAAATTCCTATTAGTAAGTAGATTCCTCTTTTTCTCTCTCATATTTCATGTGTTTATTTCATTTTAATTATTATTTCTTAAGGGGCATTTTGTAATATTGGATACATTTTATGTAGGACATGATGAGGAAATTTTTGGATGTACTCATGTGATGAATTTCTCATAAGCAATGAAGATGGACTTCCCCTAAGAGTAGCAGGAGGTGATGAGGACATTCTAGGTAATTTAAAGATTGATCTCATGACATTCTAGGTAACTTACCATGCTTATACATGTATGGATGTTTAGGTACTCAACCTCACATTTAATAAAATGAATATGTGCTTCAAAACCAGCTTTGCATTAAACAAAAAAATAATGCATGCATAACCAATTTTACATTTGAATAAAGGGTCTACTTATAGAATGAAGAATCTATACTTGTGGTTTATCTTAAGATATTGTAGAAGATGCAACCTAGTCTACCTAGCTTTTGAAAATAGAAGGCTAAACTTTAAGTTTCAACATTAACTTTACTGGTCTATTTAGACCCATTCATTATTTTCATAAGCTTTTAAACATAACTATATAAGGATTTAGGACGTATATAGGTTAACCTTACATTAACTATAAATTACAACACAAAGGTTGCATAGCGGTATTATAGTATTGTAATTATAGAAAGTCTCCTGATTTGCCCGAGTGGGTGTATGATGGAAAAGATATTAGGTGAGTAAAGCTCACAAGTGGTTAGAGGAATACAACTACATCAAAACAATTAGAAACCAAGACTACATATTCGTTAGAGTGAGTAGTTCAAGGGTCTTGATCCCATGGATATGGGCATGTAGGCAACTTGGTAGGTGGAGTATGCCTCTAGTGTGAAGATTCCTTCAACATAGTTAGCTAGCACTTAACTATTTTAAGACATTAAATGTTAACTCACGAGGCTCATTACTTTTTAGAAGCTTCTACCACAATGACATCACCTCTAAACCATGCAAAGGATGTTGAAGTGGTTCCCAACCTTGAAACACTCTTATAAGCAATGACAAAGCAAATTTGGATGCAATACATATATTGCTATTATTTATGTATATGTATGTATGTATGTATATACATATATATACATATGTATATGTATATATGTGTATATATACATACATACACACACATATGTGTGTGCCTATGTATGTATATAGATAATTCTTGAAACAACAAAAAAATTGATCTAGCTGCATACATATTCCAGAATTCAAATAATAAAACAATAAAACTCACTCAACTCATGCTAAGTGACTTAACTCAAGATCTTACACAAAAATATTGCAGATCACAAAAAATGGGTAGATTTCACAAGAAATTTTACAAAAAAATATCATAGTAGATATTTTTAGAAAGAAACAAGCCATAAACTAGTTAAATTGGTTTAGTTGCTAATTAGCTAGGTTGATTACAAATTCTTGTAGAGCTATCATTAGATTAGGTACAATAAAATGAACAATCAGCTATTCCAAGCTAGCAAGATCAAATACAAATTTTCTTTGTGATAAAATTGGATATGTAGATGCACCACTTGCATTTAGGCATCAAGTGCATTCCCCAACTTATAATGAATGGTTGGATATAAAGGCTCCATACACTGACCCAATAATGGAAGCCAAAGATGTAACCATGCATGTATTGGCTTCCATTATTGGGTCAGTGTATACATGCATGTAACCAAAATGTTATGAAGTACTAAATCTAGTAGAAACTTCTCCCATGTCTCCTAAAAATGTAGCATAGGTTCAAGGTCCCTTGGCTCCAAGGAATTTGTAGTAGATATTCTCATTGCTAGAAGAATAACTTTAGTGAAGAGTTGAGAGTGAGGAGTTGAAGAAGGAAGTTCTGCTTCTGTGTAAATACCATAACCATGAGGCTCATTCCCTTGTATAAGCCTTTGCCACAATGACATTACCTCTAAACCATGCAAAGGTTGTATGTATGTATGTATGTATGCAGAAAGATCTTGTGGATTGTGGAGATCAATGAAGACCTAGGATTTTGTTGTATGTATGCAAAAAGATCTTGTGATCTTTGCATCTCATTGTTGTGCCCTTGTAATCTTTGTATATTATGTTTGTATGTATTTATGTATGCGCACACACACACACACACACACACGTGTGTGTGTTTATGTATGTATGTATATAAACAACGAAATCTTGGCACAACATAAAAATAATAAAACTCACTCAACACATAGCATGGCCACAAATACGATGGCAATGCCTATTGGTAAGTATATTCCTCTTTTTCTCTCTCATTTTTCATGTGTTTATTTCACTTGAACAATTATTTCTTAGGGGGAATTTTGTAATATTTGATTCATTTTATGTAGGAGATGATGAGGACATTCTTGGATCTACTCGTGTTAGATGTACATGAATCACTAAAGAATTGTGATGAATTTCTTGTGAGAAATGAAGATGGAATTCCCTTGAGAGTAGCAGGAGGTGATGAGGACATTATAGGTATTTTAAAGATTGATCCATTCTTAAAGATTTTAGATGCTAGGGGGGGGGGGGGGGGGGGGTGCGCAAATGAGCTTCCACCTTCATGTGGTAGGCCCTGATTAGTAGAGAATATTAAGCTATTCTCGAAACCAAGTGAAGCTCAACATTAACCTTATATGATTGCATGAAAACTAGTTGTGTGAATCTCTTGGTTTTAGATAATACAAAAGGAGGCCATAGTTCAACATGTAATCTCAATTCATATACATATGACACTACGTGTAGCTGAAAAATGCAACAGGTTTGTATTTTTTGTCCTCAACATGCAAGAAAATGTAATCATTTTGAATTTTTTCAGCTATACCTATTGTATATGCATATAGAATACAAATGCACATGCATTCTTGATTTAGAGTGGCATATTCTTATTTTGAATGCGTCAAAAAAATGACATGCACTAGAAGATTGAAAAATGATGTCACTTTTGTAGGTCTGGAAACTTTTTTTGTACTTTAAAGATTGATCCTTTCTTAAAGATTTTAGATGTTAATGGGGAATTTAGATGTTTCGGGGAGGGGGGAAAATGAGCTTCCACTTCACATGGTTGGTCCTGATTAGTAGAGAATATTAAACTATTGTCAAAACTAAGCGAAGCTCAACATTAACCTATGATTGCATGAAAACTAATTGTACAAATCTATTGGTTTTAGGCAATGTAGAAGGACACCATAGTTCAATATTGAATCTCAATTCATATGCATACAACATTAGGTGGAGCTGAGAAAACCCAATAGGTTTGCATTTTTGTTAGAGGTTTGCATAGACCTATTAAACAAATGTAAACATGGTGGATTTTCTTAGTTCTTCCTATTATCCATGCATATAGAATGCAACTGCAAGTGCATTCTCGATTTAGAGTGGTAGAATCTTATTTTGGATGTGATGAAAAAATGACATGCACTAGAAGATGGGAAAGTGATGTCACTTTTGTAGGTAAAGAACCTTTTTTTTACTTTAAAGATAGATCTTTTCTTAAAGATTTTAGATGTTAATGGGGAACTTATATGTTAGTGGTGGGGGGGGGAGGGTGTGGGGTCAAATGAGCTTCCACCTTCACATGGTTGACCCTAATTAATAGAGAATATTAAACTATTCTCAAAACCAAGTGAAGCTCAATATTCAACTATTCAACATTTGGCACCATTTTAAAAATAATTCAAGAAGCCATCACAATTGCAACGACTTGTTCTGATGGATATTAGTCACACTTACAACATTGCTATCACATACTCATTATCACTGTGAAAGATTTTTTTGATGGATAGGCATCACTCCCACAACATGACTATCGCATACCTATGGCTTTTGTGATGGACATCTCCGATGGCTAGCCATCAATCTAACAACAAATTGAAATCTTAGACCATTGCAATTGCAATGCTGTCCTGTCGCAATTGGAATGGCAAGAAGATAAACTCTTGCCCTTGCCTATTCCAAGTTACAAAAAATTTATCCATCATAATTGTGATGGATGACCTTGCCATTGCAATTTGTGATGAAAAAATTCTAATGCTCATTTCATGGGAGCCAATTCATGGTATTGTTGCTTGGGCAATGGGTGGCTATAGCAATTGCAACAACCTCCCATTGTAATTCGAGCCCAAATGTAGTAGAGTTTCCCTTTCTTTATTTCCCATAATTATCTGGGCTCTTTCCTCTTTCCCTCTTGTTGATAAATATATTTTCACTACAAAGATAGCTTGAAAATTGACCCTATTTCCCTTGTGAGTGGTGACAACCATGCCAACAGTTAGAAATATTGCAACTTGGAAATATTACAAATGATCACTATCTAACTACAATATTCCTCTATGTTTAAGAAGGGAAGCTCCCTCATATGATTGGGTTTTTTGTATTTCTATGTTCTTTTAACCTGAAAGTACACAAAGAAGAAAACAAAAAAGTAACTAAAGTAAACAAAAAAACCCCAAATGTAGATGTATAATTACCATTTGATATTTCAAATGAACAAAAAAATGCAAGGGAGTTTGAGTATGAAATGCAAAGACAATAGTGAATGGATAGAAGACCTTGGCATATGAAAAAGATACATTATCTTGATTCACTCCAAGATACCAGGAAATGATTTCATTTTGCCAAGTCCATTACACATATTAGAAAAAACATTTGGATTACATTATTACATAAGAGAATATTGACCTAACATGCTAAAACTAAGTAATAATAATTGGTGAACACATTCAAGACATACAACTAATTGAATTTTTCATTATTTACTTAAAAGTATGCAAATTCAAGAACACCCAATATATAACATAAGCCCAAAAGTGCATTTAGATAGAGTTAAAATTTTCATTTTGTAGAAAGATTCTAAAACCATTTTGAGTAACTTGATTATGGGAAAATTTTGCAATCGGTCCCTTTTTAGAAAGTCTACATGCCTTGTTCTTGTGAATGCCAATTACTTTTCTTTGAAAGTTTTGAACATTTTTACTAAATTTATTTCATGGACACCCTAAAAGAATTGAATCATGATACGATGTTCATTAGATTTTTTGTCATGCTATTTGTGCTTAATGCTACTACATCCATACTTTTTATATGTTTGCAATTGATTATTTTACACATTTCTCATTAAGGAAACAATTAAGTTTGAAAAAAATTAATGAACTTTGATTATTTAACACTTTTTATTTAAGAAAAAGTCTTAATAAATGATGTTTAAGAATTCCACCTACAATTATTTCCTTTCATGAAGTGAAATATCATTAAATTTTTAACTGCCCATAGAATTTGTAGGGAACCTAAATTGGTTTTTATAGGGGGTGAGGGAGGGGGGGCAATCATATTCACTAGACTGAAGAATGCCCTAGCCCCTTACCTTAGCTTACCTTATAATAGTAGTGGTAGGGACCCCTTCTAGATTATTGGGTGGGGCCCCTTAACCTATCATTGTAGGGGCCCCCTTCACCTATCATACAAATTATCATAGTAACATAATATGTCTCCATGGTATCTTGGCATAAACACAAATACATTGTCCATGGTTCCATATTTGTAGACATTACTTAGAGATCATTCAAACAATACAATCTGAGAAAAGAAGCCTTTCTTCCCACATTTTAATAGGCAAAGACTTTCCCAAAGCTCCCCTTTTATCACATATGTGAAAGATTTTATTGAAGGTTGTAGATTTTGGCTCATACATCAACTAATTGAATTTTCATCAAAGCTTCTAGGAACTTTGCAATATGTCCATTGTAGTTTTGCATAGTTACCAATCACAACATTTGATCAAACATTTAATTTACTTTCTTTGAGGAGTTTTATGAAGCTATTCAATGTGTATTTCATATGCTACAACATTTTCATACAAATATATAAAAGTATGTTGGACCATACTATTGAAAAATCTTCCCTTTTTGGGATATTATTGAAGTATTTTGTCAAAAACTTCACATACTTTATCATTGCTTCTAAAATTTTCAAACATATTTGGAGATCATCTTTGAATTTATTTGTATCACTACTAGCACAAAGACCTCATGATATCCCTCAAGGATTCTGTCAAATAGATAAAGTGTTTTACTATCACCTCTACTCCTATATTTTGTAAGGACTGGTATCCTACTAAGCATGCCACAGCAACATTAACTAGATAATAGAAAATTCATAAATCAAATACAAAGATTGAGTAGTCAATAGAATTAATTCATTCCTAAATAATTCATAAATTCATAAGAATAATAATAATGTTTTTATAATTGATGCTAACTAACTCATCATGCATCCCACAAAACCCACTATGGTACTCAATAAATACACCATGAAACATGATACATATGAATGCCTTTGGAAAACTTTCCATCTTCTAGTTCCTATCTTTTGAGCTCTCAAACATCTGTCCATCTGCAAATCAAGATGTGAGTGTGACCAAAATTCTTTCACTGCCCAAACACGAAGTGATTAGTTCTCCCAGGGTCCTTCTTGACATGAAGAACTCTCTAACCCTATTCAAGCAGCCTAGTAACTTGGAACTATAGGATCGGATGGATCTAGTGCAACCATGAAATTAAATACACTAGAAAATATGCCTAACATGTAGAACATAAATATGGATGTGGCAGGTAGATGAAATAATAACCTAGGAGCATAAAATACACATATGCAAAAAGTGGCTTTGGCAAAAGAACTTAAACACCAAAAATAAAATTGGTAGATAGAACAAAATCACATAATTTCCAATTGTACCCTTCCCCATTATTCCACGTTCAACATCTGTCCCATATCATTATATTAAAAAAAGTTCTAACATAATAATTGGTACAATAGAATTCAATACCAAGGTGAGAATAGAACAATTCAATTATTTTTAGCTTATCATTAGTAGTTCGATAAAATTAATTTTTCCAATTTAATTTCAAAAACTAATTTATAATAATATTAAGAGAAAATTATATATATATCATTTTCCTCAAAATAGTAGCTTGCAGAATAATCTTCATAAAATAGGCTTTCTAAATAATGAGGAAATACCAATTAATAAGATGCTATCATTTCTTTAAATTTTTTATTATTAAAAACATTTATCTCTATCTTTTATTAAAAAACTCACTATCATTAGGCAAGAACCTATAACAAAATGGTAAACTATGTGCCTCTTATCTGGGAGGTCTTGGGTTCAAATCTACTAGTTTTAATTAAATAAACAAAAATAATTAATCAAAACACATAACATTTAATCTTGGCTTCAACCTATTATCTTACATTAAAAAAAACTCGCCACAATTCAAAAATATTTTACAATTTAAGAAATAATAAATAAAAGAGTTTGTCATTTATGAAATGTAAATAATAACAATCTTCTATCAATTAAATATTTTCCTTATCTCATTCAACTTTGTGATACAAATTACTATGGCTTAATAAACATTTAGACTAAAAATTAATTTAAAATAAATAAATAGATTACAAATTCATCTTTTAGCTAGCTATGACATATATTCCAAAGCAATCTCTTCCTAACCCTTTACTTCTCTTAATTTTAAAACCCTAATTCTACTCCTAAGTGCCACTCTAATTATAATCCAAAAAATTACCTTATATAAGTGAAACCTTCACTTATGCTAAGTCTAAAAACCTAATCCTATGTCTATTGTAGGAAAAGAGGCAGTTTGAATTTGAAATCTTTTATTGAGCTTGGCTTTGCACAAAGTTTGGCTACTACCTTGTGCTCTGATAATCAAAGTGCTATACAATTTGTAAATAATCCTGTTTTCCATGCTAAAAATGAAGCACATTGAGATTGATGTTAACTATTTTAGGGATCTTGTTTAAGAAAATATTGACAACCTCTACTTTTGTCCAAGTGAAGATCAAATAATTGATATATTTGCAAAGAGTGTGATGTGGCTAAATTTTTGAAGTTATGGGATATGTTGGGCATGATTGAGGTTAACATTAAGGAGAGATAGTAATATAATGTTCTCCTCCTCTTTTGTATTCTTCTAGCCAATCTTACGGGGAGATGTTAGGAAGATTAGGATTGTCTAGAAAGCTTTTGATTAAGGAAAACAAGTTTTAATAGGGGCTTGAAACCCTTACATTTCTAAAAGTAAAACATAGATAAAGCGCTTAAAGTATCAAAAAAACAAAAAAAATCATTTTGAAATAGCCCCCTATAGAGAAACAAGATATAAACTAGACAAAAATAGGGGAGCAGAAAAAAAAACTAGGTGAGGCTCAAAAGCTAGGAAAGCTGGTCAAGTAATTTCTATGAGTATTTTAGCAGCTCGAATTTCCAGCTCAGAAATTCTTCCAGCCACCTCTTTCATATTAGAGAGATCTTTATCAGGTTCCTTGATGTCCTTCTTCTTTGTGCTAGATCTAGTTCTCTTTCTCAAACCATCCTTAGGAGACCTATCTTTGGTGTTGCTAGGAGAATGATCATCCTCCTTGTTGACCCTGTGTTCTTCAATTTTGTTGATGAGCACCTTTATGTTCTCATTAACCTCTTTGAGGATGTTGTAGCTTTGCCTAGTAATATTTTTCATAGAGCCCTCCATGGTTTGAACCCTACTCTTCACTTCCTCCACTTTGTTATCCATGTCCTTATCCTCCTCTATTTTCCCATTCTAGAAACTACAATTATCCCTCTCCAATTTTCTCACTTTGTATTTGAGCTCCTAAATTTTGTGGAAAGTCCATTTAGTGGTTTGATAGCTATCCACATCACTATTTTTTGCATTGTTGAGCACATCCATTTGATTGTTTTCCTTTGTAATGTCACTTAAAATCACAAGGTATGGGTCAATCAACTCCTCCATTTGAATTTTTCCCTCTTTTGTCTCCTTAATCATTGTTCTAATCATTTCTCTATTGACCCTTGTCCTTGCAGAAATAGTATCAAAATTCCTCCACACCACATTCCTATCGTTGCCCAAAATCATGCATTTGTAATGGCTGGATCTAAATTCCTCATAATTCTACTCATGCTCTTCCCCACACCCCTACTTCTTATCATCCTCATCACTATCCTTCTCCACCTCTTGATTTTCTTCATTGGATTCAAAATCTTTCCCTCTTTTTACACCCTTGAAAGTCTTGCCCTCATAATCCTCCTCTCTATTGGTAGGCATTTTTATGGTAATATTTCTCTTACCATCCATCGTCTTCTTCTCCTCCTCCTCTCTGAGATTGATTTCCTCTTTTGCATCAGTGTTGTCACCCTCCATGCCCATACCCTCTGCCCTTTCATTTTAGTCCCTATTAGATGAAATCTTAAAGCCTTGTTTAGGTTTGGTATTCACTTTTTTCTCCTTTCTCTCCATTTTGATACTCTTTTTTTGCACTTTTTTACTATGGGGTGGCATCCTCCTCCATGTATGAGTGCATCTCTTGGCTGTCTTAAGTTTTAAAATGAGTATAGTCCTCTTTCGACTCATTCAATTCATCTTTACCCTTTTTCCTCATAGACCTAGCATTAAAACATTCATAGATTAAATACAAGAGACCCTCATGGAAGGCTAGATTACTTAAGTGTTTCTCCTTATAGTCATTAATATTCTCATTAATAGACAAGTAAAGGAAAAATGGAATAGATATCTTTGCCCCATACCTATTATGGTTAAGAAGCACAAAATGGTGGGTGCAGAGGTGGTCACATCTCATGTCAAGGGAAATGTACCTGATTATAACCCTCAACACAAATGTCCATAGTGACTTAATAGAGCTCGACAGGTAGTAGGTACCTTTCTTCACTAAGGCCTTCTTTTCCTCCAAAACTTTGGTGAATTCAACCACAACTTGCCCATAAATCTTTCTATCTCTGTAGAATTTCTTCCCCATGATGGGTATGCCAGTCACCACAGAGATAACATCCTCCATCATCATGAAATCCACTCCATCAATCTTTACAATCTTCTCATTCTAGCTCTTAACTATGCTTTACATAATAGAGGGTTTCAACCCATGAAGCTGTTAAATGAAAGTGGTAACTTCACCTTTTTTCAAAATGCTCCACACTTAGAGTGTCTACTCCACTTCTGAGCTTCATCCTTAGGTTATCTCCTATGTCTTCCCCCACCATGATTTCTTCCTCTCTAAAAAAATTTATTCTCATATTGAAAAACTTCAAAGCCGGATTATCATAAACACTAATCATTTTTATAAAACTCCTTTTCACCTTGTGTACAAAATCGATCCTCAAAGTGAGATGAAGGATATTATTAATGTGAATCATATAATTTCTATCATACTTACACATCATATTTTTTCACCTTTCCCATAACTCATAAACTTTCATATTGTACCTTTTATGATTCCCAATCTACCGGGGATCCTTTCCCTTTCTATCAACTCAAGGATTTTTGGTGGAAAGGTATGCCTATTCATCCACTTTGCCACTTCATTATTCTTGACTGCCTAGTTGGCCAACTTGTTAGCCACGTGGTTGGCTTCCTTATACTCATGATCCACATAAGTATTATCAAAATACTTAAGGTGTTGAATGCAGTCTTCAATGATATTCATAATTTTCCATGTAGGCTCATTCTTCTCATTAAGACAATCTATAATATTTTTTGAGTCTCCTTCCAACCAAAGATTTTTGACTCCCATGTCCCAAGCTAGTTTGATAGTTTGATGAACCATAGTCACCTCCACATAATGGTTAGTTTACATGCTTAGAGGTGCTAAGACAATAGCAATCCATTTTCCATGTGCATTTCTAATGATACCTCTTACCCCAGCCTTTCCTCGGTTGCCTTTGGCTGCCCCATCAAATTTTTCTTTGTGCCAACCCTCAGGTGGGAGAGTCCATCTACATTCTTTCCTCTTATTAGTATCCATATCCTTTTGTTTGAGAAGAGGGTTATGACCTTTATTGGTAGAGTATTTTTCTAACAAAGCATTAAGGCTTTTGTGGAAGACAATTTTAGCATTTGTTTCTTTCTACCTAAAAATTATGTTATTTTTCTCTTTCCACACTCCCCAATAGACATGAAGAAAAGTCTATTTCCAAAATCCCTTATTCCCATCCCCATACAACCCATGGTGCCATTGTTCAAATAGATTAGTAGTGTTATTAGAAAAATACCAGATCCTATTGAAAAAAGATAGGAAATAAGAGTCAAGACCAGATATCTCTGGTGAAGTGGCAATGGATAAAGATATGATCCATACTCTCACTATGATTTTTAGATATAATTCATGTGTTGGACATAATATTCCCCCTCTTGGTGAGGTTATCCACCATCAAAATATAGTTTGGGAGCATTATCTACAAAAAAAATGTTAATTTTGGGGATAAGGCCTAGATACCAACCATTAGCCCAAATATGGCGATGAGCCTCTGAAAGGCCATTATTTTGATTACTTTTTATCTTTTTTTTAGTAGTTAGCTTGCAAGAAAGAGTTTAAGACTTTATGGTTTAAGCAAAAGAACTTATGTTTTATGAATATGCCATCCATATGTTAAGACATGAAGATTGAAGTATTGATTGATCAATTATGCTATGTTTACTTGAATCTATGGCTTTTTATGATTTAATGAAGGATATTACATGTTGATAAGTATTTACTCATCCATGCTATGTTTAGATAGATTCCTTCCTACAGCTGTAGGATTTGCAAGAGTGATAATTTGAACATTACCTTTTCTAACATTGATGATGAAATAAATGCATGTATGTAGAAGTTGTTGCGTTTAATGCTTTGTAGGTGTTTTTACACATACTGAATACAAAATTTTAGTGTTGAAGTCAAAGCCGACTAGATCATTGATGCAAAACTACAACAACATATCACAGTATGAATTCTGTTATGGCAGTGCACAAAGATAGCTTCCTTAACCTGCTATATTCCCGAGGAAGTTAAAATGTAGTTAATAGCATTTATGTTATCAACTTTATGATTTGTAATTGATCCTTATTGATGGAGTGATCGTAGGAGTAGGAAGTTATTAGAATCTTTCCTTTAAATAAATTCTGTTGTAACCTTGAAAGGGGATTTTTGTTAGATTTTGATCTTTTCCTAGTTTTGACTAGAAGGAAATAGATTAGATTGTTCTATTCAATAGAGTAGAATCTCATTTTCAAATGTGATTGATTATTATGAATGAATATAATTTAGAGTTCAAGTTCTAACCTTCAAACTTGATTGTTTTCTATTCATTCATTCAAGGGGACCCACTTGGTGAGTGAACTACTTTGTTAGAATAGATTTCCTTTCCTAGTTTGTTGCCATGCAAAGTAGACTTTTATTGTTCCTGCAACCAATGATAACAGAATCATTGAACTATTCCTATAGCATAGGTGTTTAAATAGATTTACTATTCATAGCATCACTTTAGGCTTTGAGGAAAATGTTTCTTTAGTTCCTAGCTTAGTTTTCTTCAGCATTTCTTTCCTCTTGTAGTTGTAATGACTTAAAGAGGAATTAGAGCATATACTTTACAACCACCCTTTCAAGCTTACGCTCTTAGGTTGAAAAATAAATGAAGTTAGTATTTTATACTTAGGAAAATACATGATTTTTTTTAGTTATGCAGACAATGTAGAAGGATGTCCAATCCTTTATTACTAAGGTATTTAGTTGACCAGACATTTTTGGTGTCATTGCCAGGGAAGGTGTCAATCTAATTCAACCTTGAAGTCATTATGTTAGATTAGATTTTGCATTACTTTGCATGCATAGAAGAAGAGATCCCTTTGGGAGATTTCTTCCTCATAATATTTAGGAAGACATTTTTAATTATGAACTTGAAGAACCACACAACGAGAATGAAGAAGAACCTTTTGAAAATCTATTTGTTGCTGCTCAAGAATGAATACCCTCATCCTTTGATGAATCCTTGCATCTGAATGAGCTCTTTGTTGAACCTAAATACCAAGATAATCCACTTGCTCTTGTCATATATAAAGCACCATTAATAGGACCTCCTCTAGGAATGGCTTAGCCTCAACCTCAACCAAAATTTCCCTTTCTTATCCCTCCTTAGCAAGGTAACCAAAATTTGAAAAACATACCTACTACTACACTTCCTAAGTTTCATGGCTTGATCAGTGAAGACCCTAAAATCTTTCTCTTTGAGTTTGACATACTATGTAGAAGCTATGACTACACAATTGATGTCCACAAATTGAAGTTGTTTTCTTCTACCCTTAAAGAAGCTACTCTAAGATGGTTCATGGGGTTGGGTACCAATACTGTAGCAGATTGGCCTTTAATGAGCAATCTATTTCTCACAAAGCATAAGGAATATTCTAGGGGTTAGGGTTTAAAGGGGATGAGATTTTCAAAATCTTCCAAAAGGATGATGAAACATTAGAAGACTATGTTTCTAGGTTTATGTTTAACCTACAATGTAACACACAAAGTCAATTGAATGAGGAGTCAAAGGAACATCTTTTTTTGAGAGGTGTAAATGAAGGCAGCATTGAAGCTCTAGACCTTATGGTTGGAGTGGACATTACTCAAAAGGCTTGCACTAAGATACAAAGTATATTCCTAAATTATTCTAGAGCTACTATGAAAAAAGGTAGGGGACTTAGATACTTACCACATAAGTCCAATGGTATTTCAGGAGTATCCAAGATGAAGTTATCTAATTTTCTATTAGACTTCAAGCAAGACATCATTAACAGTGTAGCCACTCAGTTGGATACCATGCAAGCCTGAAGAAAGAAAGATGAAGTTGATTCCATGTTGAATGAATATTGTCCACATTGTAGAGAAAATAAAAAGTATTGTAGATGTAAGTCTTTTGAAAGTATGGAGACACAACCAATGCCAACTGAGTTCAAAGCCATTGATGAAAATGGAGCGGTACTCTATGTCACTTAGAGGAGGACATGGGCTCAAAGACAATGTATTCCATAAGATCCTCTTCAAAGTTATCATAATAATTATCAATGGAAAAATTTTCAAAATATTGGTTTTAGTAGAAATCATAATTGGAAACAACCCCAACAGGGTTGAAAACAACCCCAGTAGGGTTGGTAGCAACCTCAAAATTGGAGTCCCCAATCTAGTCAACCAACCATATTGCCACCAACTCAACAGAAAGCTCTAATGCCACCTCCTATAGCCACTAATACTCCTTCTAAGAAGACCCAACTACCAGTTCAACCTGACCCGAATCCAAACAATACTAAATAGTAGCCTCAACAACAAAGCTATGCTATCTCATTGAATGATATTCACTTAAGATCAGGCACCACTCTTCCTGCACCCCAAGAACCTATAATAACTAAATTTGAGGAACCTACGATTAAGCATAAAAATGAATCAAATCAACATACCTCTCTTGTAGCCAAATAACCTCCATTTCCCCATAGGTTGATAGAATAAGGCCAGTCCAAAGAGAACCATGTTGTCATTGATTTTCTTAATCAACTAAAACATATGACAATAAAAATTCCATTGATGGATGCTATTAAAGAAATCCCTAACTATACTAAAGCTATTAAGGAAGCATGCTATAAGAAACTAGAAAGGAAGAGGAAAGATCGAAAAACCATTCATGTCCTAGGATAGTTTTCTGATTTAATGTTGGGAAAATTAGTTGTACCTAAATACTCTAACCCTGGGATTCCTATAGTTATAGTTACTATTCATGGCATCCAAGTTCAAAATGCTTTGGTTGACCTAGGGGCATTTGTTAATGTCATGACAAAGGAGGTATTGTCTTGGTTCCATATTATTGGCCTTAGAGAGACACCCATCATGCTTCAACTTGCTGATAGTTCTACCATTAAACCATATGGGATGATAGAAGATGTTATAGTCACCCTAAATTCCTGGGAATATCTGGTTGATTTTTTTGTTCTCTCCCCAAAAGCTAATATGGGAGGATATCCTTTAATCTTAGGGAGGCCATGGTTAGCCACTACAGATGCTTATATAGCTTGTCAATCTAGGAAGATGACAATATCCAATGGAGTTCATACCAAGAATTTGACTTTATACTCCCTTGCTCAACCATTATTATTAGATGACCAAGTAGTTTGGCCAGACTTGGGTGATGATGATCTAGAAGAAAATTTCATCCATTAGTTGATGATGATAGAAAGAGAATCATTCATAGCTAATCAAGAAGAAGATGAAATCATTTCATCCATTATCTTGAATGAGTATCGATCACAATCTCCAATGTGTCCTCAAGATGAATGCATCTTAGAGACCATTTTACCTCCTTCAAATTCACTCAATCATTCATAAACTTCATAGTTTATCCATTCATTATTACCTCATGAGATGGATTCTTCTCCTATTGCTCAATTATTCATGGTAGACAAGGTTATTAAGATGGAAATTGGTCTAGGTAAGGAATTGAATGTAAACAATGCCTTATTACACTCCCATCAAGAAGAACTATTGCAATTATTGCAAGAAAATTAGAATGCATTTTCTTGGGATTACATGGACATGAGAGGATTAGATCCTATGTTCTACACTCACAAGATTTATATCAGCCCTGATTTCAAACCTGGTAGACAACCTCAGAGGAGAGTTAATTCTATTTTAAAAGATATTGTTAAGAATGAATTGCAAAAACTATTAAGTGCTAGTTTTATATACACCATCTTTGATAGTCAGTGGGTTTTACCCTTGGTCATAGTACCCAAGAAGGGAGGAAAATGGTGATTTTGTGTAGACTATAGGGAGATTAATTCAGCCACTAAGAAGGACCATTTTCCATTACCATTTATAGACCAAGTCCTTGACAATCTAGCTGGTGAAAAGTATTTTTCTTTTCTAGATGATTTTAGTGGCTACAATCAAATTCAAATAGCTCTAGAGGATCAAGAAAAAACAACTTTTACCTGCCCATGGGGAATGTTTGCCTACTCAGTATTACCTTTTGGCCTATGCAATGCCCTAGCCAAATTTTAATGAGTTGTTATTGGTATTTTTAAAGATATTTTTGCTAATTGTATGGAGATCTATATGGACTATAAACTATCTTCAAATAGTGAGAAATGTTTTATGACGATGGAGGAAGGGGTAGTCCTAGGCCATTTCATTTCATCAAAAGGCATCGAAGTAGATCCAACAAAGATGGAAGTTATCATTACCTTGCCAACACTAGAGAAGCAAAAGGATGTACGAAGTTTTTTGGGACATGATGGATATTACATGAGATTTATTAAAAACTTCAGTCAACTTGCAACACCTCTCTACAAATTGCTCAAAAAAATTTATGAATTTGTTTGGGATTCTGATTATGCAACATCCTTCCTAGAGCTTAAGAAAGTTCTTACCACAATGCCTATTTTGAGAGGACTCAACTGGGGCTTACCTTTTCACATTCATACAGATGCCTCAAAATATTCTATTGGTGTTGTACTAAGACAAAAAATAGACTCTATTGAACATGCCATTTATTTCATCAGTAAGAATTTGCAAGGTGTAGAATTTAATTACACAATCATTGAAAAGGAATTACTTGTGATTATTTATAGTCTGAAAAAATTTAGGCATTGCATCACTAGATATAAGATATTTGTTCACACTGACCATTTTGCTATCAAATATTTGGTGAACAAACTTGCAATTTCTAGAAGATTAGCTCAATGGTTATTGCTCATGTAAGAATTTGACATGACCATAGTTGATAAACCTTGTAAGGCCAATGTGGTAGCCAAATTTCTCTCTAGTTTGCGTCTCCCTAATGATCTTGCAACCATTGATGATAGTTTTCTAGATGAGCACCTTTTTCTATTGGCCACACAAAACCCTTGGTATGTAGATATTGCTAACTACCTCACCATAGGTAAAATGCCAATATACTTCTCTACCCAAGCCAGGAAGCTACTAGTAGAGAAGAGCTTTAATTATTCATGGATTGGTGGATTTATGTTTTATACTGGTCCTAATCAAGTCATGCGTAGGTGTCTAAGAGAAGATGAAACATATGATGTCTTGAAGGCTTGTCATGATGAACCCTGTGGAGGTCACTTTGCAGCCAAAAGAATAGCCTTCAAAATCTTAGCAACTAGGTATTATTGGCAAAGCCTACACAAGGATACAACCATACATACAAAGAAATGTGACAAGTTTCAATAAATGGGAAGACCTGTAAGAATTTTCCTTAGGGAAAAATTCACCCAAGACCAAGGAACTCAAGCACAAGCACAACAGTAGACCAAAAGAGTATGATTAGAATGATGATATGATATTCAATCGAATGTGTGAAAGTACACTAGGAGTGGCTATATATAAAAGCCTCTAGAATTCTTTTAGAATGCATAGGAATCAGAAACATGATGAGTCATAAAACCAGGCACATGTCCACTAGGTGTGGGTTATCCTCCATTAAGCACAAGAGTAAGTGCGATGATGAGAGGCTAAGCCTACAAAGGTGTAGCATACAAAATTATGTTGTAGACACCATGTGGTAAATTAGAAGTGCGAATAACTATGTTGTCTACATGACAACTCAGTTAATTATGAAAACTCCAATATTGTAGACACCATGTGTTGAATTAGAGTTGCTTACTCCAGTGTTGTCAACATGAAAACTCATAAGAGTATTTACTTATTACAATTTACTTATTTACACCAATCCCCCCCCCCTCCCTTAAGTGCAACTTAGGGGAATGCACTTAAGCTTACAAAAGCTAGGATGAAATGCAAGATGGGTCTCGACTACTAGGCCATGTTAGGTACCCATGTACATAATGCAATGCAATCTCTCATAAAGTGGAGAAAGAGGAAAAAACTCATGGGAAAAACCCTCCCCCAAAAAGAGAGATGAAAAAAAATATGCATGGATGGATGGATTAATCAAGACCCCCCATTATGACATACCTCAAGTATATACAATAGAGAAGTGTGAGAAGAACACTATCCCAAAAGAGAAAAAGGTCCCTCTCACTAGAGAGAAGTAGAAG
Organism: Cupressus sempervirens; assembly: GCA_028749045.1. Lineage (NCBI taxonomy): Eukaryota > Viridiplantae > Streptophyta > Pinopsida > Cupressales > Cupressaceae > Cupressus > Cupressus sempervirens. The sequence continues at coordinate 784,849,834 of CM053786.1, forward strand.
AGAGAGAAGGTAGTCCCCCCCCCGAATGTAGAGTGTTGGTCAGTGATAGCTGCTCCAATGTAAAAGCTAATCCAGGACTACTGAATAATGTTCCTCCCCTTTGGAAGAAACAATATCATAGATATAGGTGTGATGCTTCCCCTATGTGTAGAAATAATCTCAATAATTAATTATGCCTCTAAAACTTACTCAACTATCCCTATGTTGATACTAACTGTCACCCCTTCTAATGTTGCTAAAAAGAACAATGTCAAATCTAGCAAGGATGGATGTAGAACCTATCCCAAAGAATCTACTATCTCCTAAAATGATAAAGAGACCTCTTGCAACTGTTGTACATAAGAATCTACAATCATATCAACTTGTGAAGATTGATCATGTAGAGAATGGACATGAGGGTTAGAGTGATCCCTTGCAACAACTAAAGAAGGATCTTCTTCATCAAAGAGAAGATGTATATCATCAATGATGTCTCCCATTTCTACTATGTGTGACTCCACCAACAAAACTAAAATATCTGCTATGTAGTCATCCTCTGATGCTAGAGCTAGAAGACAAGGTGTTCCCTATTGTTCTAGACCCATCACTGTGGCAATATATGCATGTGGAATGTATTGATGATGTGACCTCTATCTACATCTATTAATAGGATCCCACATATTTGAGTCTATTGAATCACTATTGCTAGTGTCACTATCAGTTTCTACAATGTATGAAGTGTAGAGAGGAGTAGAGGATAAGCTAGGTGAACTTTCCTCAAAGTGTACATTCCTCTCTATGAAAATCTCATGTGTCTAAGGATCCATAAGTCTATATGCCTTAACACCATCTTCATATTTGATGAAAGTACAAGGCCTAGGTGGTGGTGCCTTGCATCCCTTGGAAGATATGTTTGCCTATGCTGGACAACCAAAGACTCTAAAGTGTTTCACAACTAGTTTTCTGCCACACCATGCCTCAAAAGGTGTCTTTTCATCTAAGGAATTATGTGGAGACCTATTAAGTATGTGATGGGCACTACTTATAGCTTTGACTTCAAGTGATGGATCAAAAGACTTGGATTGTATCATACAATTTTTTATAGACTTAAAAGTTTGTAATCTTAGTGCTATGACATCTATCTTATGTAGATTGAATGTTGGTGGATTTTGAAGATCAATACCCTCAAGTTTGCAAAATTCTTTAAGTCTTATGTTCACATATTTTCTTTCATTGTCCATCCTAAGAACCTTGATGGATTTCCTTGATTTCTATTCAACATGACTCTTGAAGGTTAGAAACTTGTCCAACACTTCATTTTTGTGATGAAGAAAGTAGACCCATGTGTAGCATGAAAAGTCATCAAAGAAAGTAAGTATGTAGCAACCCTAGCTGACTGATGTCATTAAAAAATGGACTACTAGTACCATGTGAACCAAATAAAGAACAACTAGTGCTCTTGAAGACTTCCCTTCAGTAAACTTCTCCTTTGGATGCATATCCATTGAACATGTTGAACATTCACCCTTAGAAAAGTTGATTATAGGTAGACTTTTGACCATATTTTGTGAGCAAAGTTGACAAAGACAATGCAAGGCAAGATGACCATACCGCTCATGCCATAATTTGATTTATGGATGAGATTGAGTCAAAAAGGCATGTGAAGGAGACTTAGGAACAAAGTGGGAGAAATAATATAGCCTTGTGTCATGATTTATTTTCCCCAATACAAATAATGAATCATCTTTGAGAGTGCACACCATTACTAAATCTAGAAGGAACTCAACTTTATTTCCATCTCCAAGGTGAGTGATTTGGTAAATTGAGAGGATATTAGAGCTTAGGTTAGGAACATAGAGAATGCCTTTGAATTCCCCATTTTCCATCTCCACTTGTCCTTTCCCTTCAACTTCCATTTTTGTATTATCACCTATAAAGATGTGTGGTACCTTAGACTGCTTCAATGAAGAAAGTCTCCTTTTGAAGAACCCATATGATATGAGGCACCTGAGTTAAGAATCCATTCCATTGAAGAACTTGAGTTTTCCATGAGTGCTTGCCCTTTGCCCTTTCAATCTGAAGATGAGGATCCTTTCTCCTTATTAGGTAGTGGAACATTGTGTTTCTTTATGATGTTCATTAACTCATCAATATTTTTATGATAACACTCATGTTCATCATGACCCAACTTCTTTCAATAGGCACACTTTTTCTTCTCCTTATTAGTGTCTCCCTTCTTATTTGAATTTGAGGAAGACATGCCTTGTTGATTTGATTGTGGTGTTGTCTTTTCTATATCCTCTTGTGGGTTATTTTTCCACTTTTTCTTCATGCCCTTTCCTTTATTTGAAGTTTGAGAACTCTCATTGGTGGCCACTAATGCCTTTGACGTGGACAAATTAAGAATCCCCATTGATTTCAACTTCTGTTCTTCTTCATCCAATAGTTGAGCATAACGATCAAAAGAGAGTTTCTGATAGGCATCCCTTAATATAGTCTTTGTGGTGTTATAAGAAGAAAAAAATTTGGAGTACTTAGATGATAGCTTATTATGAATAAGATAGATTAACCTGTCATCTTTAATAGTGCTTCCACAATCATCAAGTTTTGTTCTTAATTCATTCACCTTTATGATAAAGTCCTGTATAGAATCAAATATCTTTGGATCTAAGGAGATAAGATCATCTTCAATTTTGTACACATCCTCCTTAGATACTTTACCACATAGGTTTTTGAGGGTATCCCAGGCTTCCTTGGATGTATGAGACTTCTGAATCTGATAGACGATCTTGTCTTCAACCTCCAAACAAATATCACCTAGGGCTTTCTTATCTACTATTTACCAAGTAGAGATTTCACTTCTAGATACTTGATCACCTATTGTTTTAGGAAGAGTATTGTCTACATATTGAGAAACTCCATTATGCATTAAATGACACCACATTTTAATGGACCATGTAGCATAGTTATGTGGTGTTAATTTTGGAAACTTGAAATTTCCCATGATGTAAGAAAATGAAAAACAACAAGAAAAGAGGAACACGACACTAAGAAACACCCCCCCTTTTCACTCAATGAAGAACCCCCCCCCCCCCCCCCCCAAAAAAAAAAAAGATGCATTTGGCACTTTATATGTAGTGTATTTACAATAGCCACTTGCCAATTTTGGTCTTAGTGGACTCTAATTTTTCCTTTTTACAACCTCCTTATGGAGTTCAAAATTGGAACATTACAATGTATCTTAGATATACAACAATTATGAAGATATATCAAAGCATTACAATGCAGAAAAGGACCTAATTCTGAAAGTGAGACTTTTTTTCATAGAACCCTATAATCTGATTACAGATTTGGAAAGTGGACAAAAAATAACACACTTTAAAAAAAACAGAACCTATTTTCGAGTACAGATGAGCCCTACGGAGCAATTGAAGTTGCAAAATGTAGGATTGGACAAGTAAAGTCACCAAAAGATGCAATTTTTGACAAATTTGTGCACAAAAACTAGAAAATAACTACACCACTAAAAATCTAAGGAAATTCTAGCCAAAAAAAAATTAAAAAAATTGCACTAGATTTGGAGCCTGGATGACTGAGATATGGCCTTCCAAAGTTAGACTATCAAATCAAAAATGAATCTAGAGAGGGGTCTAATTAGAAAAAGATGAGTATAAGTTAGATGGTCAAATGACTATCATAATAGTTAAAAATTATAGAGGAATAACAGTCATATGATCATCAAATTTAAGATAGGAAAATGATGATGTTAGCAAACTTGGCCCTCGTTGATGACATCACAATGACATTAGAATTGTATGAAAAAGTACAGCCTATACGGATGAGGATGATGTGGTAGGCCTACGTGTCGAGCTCACAAGTAGTATAATAGAGATGAGTTAGAATCCACATGTTGGACCTTGTTGTCTATCCTCCTGCTGAGCTAGAAATTCAGACGCTAACATGTGGCAGGTCCTCGGACTATAGCACTCTACCAAAAATATTCCAGTGGGCACCATTTAAAAATACCATTGTTAGGAGTTGGGTTTAAGAAATTTCTAGAATTTATAATTGACAGTGGAATATATATGCTGCTGGGGGAATCTTTTTCTACCATCGAGGAACTTTGTTGTCACCAGGGAAGCAAAAATAGCACTAATGATCTAGAGTATATGCCGATGGGGGGGTTGTGGACTTTAGTCCCACATGCACTCCTCTTTGGGATATAAAGTAGTTTAAAATATTTGATGCTAGGATATAAGGCAAACAAGCCAACTGTGCTATGGACTTAGCTGCTGGTTGATGGATAAATCCGATCACCGAGAATTATGTAGTTGGCCACCAAATTTGTGATAAATGCTGGAGATAATGTTGGAAATGTTCAATTAGTGCCTACTGAATAATAATGGAATATTTTGTGTATTAAAATGGAATATTCACTATGGGAGCTAGGCTTTCACCACTGGGTTCTTGCAAAAAAATTCTCTACAAGCCTTGTAGGGCTTTTTTTTTTTGAAAAATGTAGAATTTGAAAATAATGATAGAGGAGAAATATTCACATCTAAAAAATAATTAAGCAGATTTATAAATGATCATACCTGAATTAAAAATTGGGCCTTCGGGTGCTAGTTTGCAAAAAAAATTTGCCTCAAAATTGACTTTGGCCTAGCATAGGTGAATTTATAGTCAATTTTCACTAAATCGATGTTCCAGACACAATCGTGAGGTCCATTTAGGCTCTAGACACTCCCAATTTCTATGGATTCTTCAGATCTGGGTCAAGGTGCTGAAGCCAGAATGGTCTCAAATAGCTATGTGAAGAGAATCTCCCTCAACTTTGAAACCATTTAAGAATTTTCCTTATGGGAAAATTCACCCAAGACCAAGGAACTCAAGCACAAGTACAATAGTAGATGAAAAGAGTATGATTAGAATGATGATATGATATTCAATTCAATGTGTGAAAGTACACTAGGGGTGCCTATATATAAAGGTCTTTAGAATGCTTCTAGAATGCATAGGTATCAGCAACATGATAAGTCATGCAACTAGGCACATGTCCACCAGGTGTGGGTTATCCTCCATTAAGCACAGGAGTAAGTGCGATGATGAGAGGATAAGCCTACAAAGGTGTAGCATGCAAAATTATGTTGTAGACACCATGTGCTAAATTAGAGTTGCTTACTCCAGTGTTGTCAACATGACAATTCATAAGTGTACACAAACTCCTAAGTGTCTCACCTAAGAAAAAATAAAATAATGAATAATAATAAAATAATGCATTAACCTAAGTAAACTTAAGTAAAGTTTAATAAGTAAATACTTATTTACATAAACAAGATACACTAAGTCAGATGAAATGCCCCTGCAACCTCAAGTAGTGGTCACACCCTTTGACAAATGGGGGATTGACTTTGTAGGCCCCATTGAGCTTGCTTTACAAGGAAAATCCTACATTCTAGTGTGCACTAACTATGTCATCAAATGGGTGGAAGCTAAACCCATGAAACACCCAAGGGATATCAATGTGGAAAAGTTTTTGTATGAATCCATGTTTACACAGTTTGGTGTTCCTAGACAATTAACATATGATCAAGGGACTTAGCTTACATCAAACTTGATAACTGCTCTTATGAAGGAGTATACTATTAGGCATGGTAAGTCATCACCTTACCATCCTTAGGCTAATGGTCAAGTTGAAGTTACTAATAGGGAGCTAGAATCTATTCTAACCAACACTGTAGCACTTCATAGGAAGGATTGGGTAGCACACCTTCCTAAAGATCTCTTGGCTTATAGAACCACCTAGAAGTCCACAACTAGTTTTACCCCTTTTGAACTTGTTTATGGTAAGTTAGTCATAATGCCTATTGAATTCAAAAACAAAACATTGAAGACTGCTTTAGAGCTCGGGATAGAAATCAATATTGCCCAACAAGTCAGAATTCTGAGTTTAAACAATCTTGATGAATGGAAGAAATCTGCATTAAACAATACTGAGCTTATTCAACACCAAAGGAAATAGTGGCATGATAAGTTTATCAAATAGAAAATGTTTTCTATAGGCGATTGGGCACTCCTTTATGACTCAAGATACCAGCATAATCCAAGAAAGTTCCAAACATGCTGGTTAGGACCCTATGAGATTGTTGTCATATTTCCACATGATGCAGTTTAGTTATCTACCATTGATCCTGTTCACTTCAAACTACTTGTCAATGGGCATCACCTCAAGCTTTATCATAAACCAGTCAGCCATGAAGAGTTTCTGCAATAATTCCAGCACAATGAGGATATCATTGTTCCTATAGCCATTGAGTATGGGTCTTCTACCCTGACTCTTGCTAGTTCTTGACTCTAATCAAGACATTCATAACAAACACTTCTTTTTCAAGTAAATTCTTTACATCCATTCCACTTCCACTTTTCTCTCTTCTATCTTACCATTCCATCTCATCACTCTATTAATTTCGATGATAATTTCAAACATCTTTCCTGCAGTTTTTGCCAAGTATCTTCAACATAACTCTGCATGCATTTTATTTTATTCATTCTTTTTTACGATTTGGTATTGTTTTTTTTTTCAATCTTGTTTCTCTTGGCCTAGTGGGACCCATGCCTTCATTTAGTTGGGGGGAAGGAAATATTTAAATGGATAATTGATTTTTTTTTAATCACATGTTTCAAATCACATGTACATTCAAAGTGCATTGAGATGACTGGAAATAAGTACATGATTAATATCTCATGTTGGTGACTTGTCCTTCTATGATTGTGTCATTATGAAATTAAGGACATTAAAAGAGGTTATTTAACTTTCAAAGTGCATTGAGATGACTGGAAATAAGTACATAATTAATATCACTTGCTGGTGACTTATCTTTCTATGATTGTGTCATTATGCAATTGAGGATATTAAAAGAGGTTATTTAACTTTTAACAATGATTCACAACTTGTTTGGGTGATGGGCCTATACACCTGTGAAAATCATGAAATTTGATGCAAAGGATATATTGTGAGATATGGTGTATTTAAATTCAAATTGCACACACCATTTTTCTGAAGCTATTTTTCTAAAAAAGTAGAGCCAACATTGTAAGCCTTGGACATCAAAAAATTTCTGCAATTCAAATTTAATTAACCATGGGTGAAGGTATACAGAGAAATGAGCCTCTTGATCATCGAGTTCTTTTGGGAGATGTAGCAACCTGTGAAATGTTTAGAAGAAGGGGATGACTAGATTATTGCCTCAGTTTGAACAAAGTTAATGAAGAAGTAGCTCTCCAATTTATGACCACCTTAAGAGATGGAGTTACAGTGGTTAAAGGTTTGAGAATTGAGTTCTCAAAGGAGGTGATAGCTAAAGTCACTGGGTTGCCATAGGGGAGAAAACTAGGAGAAATAATTTAACTTGAAGATGGCTAGGGCATAATTTAGCATACATTAGGACTTTCCATTGGGCATTGATAAGAAATAGGGAACTTTGAGGCTATCCTTGCCAACGGAGTTTTTTCAACCTGCTGCATTTATCATTTGATATTTTACATGTGACAGGTGTTATAAATATTTGCATGCCCTACATTTCAAGCTATTGGCTCACCTACAACATGATTACAGATAGGTAAACCTCCCCAACTTCCTATTCAATATTATTAAGAAATAAGCTTCTCTAGTTTAGTTAGGAAATAATCAATTAGTCTCTCACTATGGTTTGATAAAGTTAATTGTAGAAAGAGAATTAAACAAGAAAGCAATTAGGACATAGAGGAATTCTTGCAGATGAAGGAGGTAGAACCTAGGTTGGTCAACCCTAGAGGCCAAGGTGTAGGACGAAGAGAAATAATGTCTATAGGAGTTTGTAAAGTTGTCCCTAGAGTTGAAAATACTCCTAAAGCCTCTCCCTCTAGTCTTAAGCCAACTAAGAAATGGATTTATAAGGCTAAAACCTCCATTCCTAGCAAAAAGAAATGCAAAGAGGTAGAAACTGCTAGTACTCCTAAAGCCCCATCACCTATTAAAAATAGGTCTTCAACTAAGAAGGATAAAGGTAAAATTTTGGAACATAAAGTAGAAAAGCTAGAACAATCAAATGAAGAGAGTAACCCGAATGAACCCTTGTACTCTCAAGAGGAGGAAGACCTAGAAAAACCTCCTAAAGAGCTAGTGGTAGAAACACCTATAAGAAGGAGGAAACAAAAGAGTTCCCCATATTTATCAGCACCACCCATGAGGAAAAGTGCAAGACTCTCTAAGAGTAGGGTTCTAGAGGCCTTTGTTCCTATAATTACCCCTGAAGTTTCTGAAAGTGAAAAAGAGTCCTCTCTAGGGGAAAAATTGCCACAAATTCAAGTCAATGAAATTGAGAGTAAAACTCAAAATTTTCCACATGAAGCTACGTGTAGTATCAATTATTTTCTTATCAATAGTGACAAGGAATCTAATGAGATTGAAATGTCTAAGTAATTTAAAGAAGACCATGCTATGAAAGACATTAGTGAAAATTCTATAGAACTCCCTTTAGAAAATTATCTAGAATTTAGGCCTAAAATTGTTAAAGAAGTGTTGGAAAATTTTGATCAAGAAGGGTTGGACACATTAGTTGTAGTATATATAGAATACAATAGGTAAGAAAAAGAGGAAATAGATGTTTTCATAAGGAAAAGTGAGCTTTCCACATCATAGAGTGTTAACAAAACTCATCAATTAGCACTTGAATGGATAGACCTTTTTCATCATCAACCATTGCCACCACCAGATTTATCAACAACCTTGTCTATAGGAATTAATTTGTCTCAACATATATTATGGGAAAGAGCTCAATAGAACTTGGAAAAAAAGAAATTAAAGCATATTATTAATTAGAAAGCTTCCAGTTGAAACAAATTTTAGATCAGAATGAAGTTATGAAGAGAAGAATTGAGGAGATTACAAGATTAATTCCTTAGCTAATGGAATGTAGGTCACCATCACTAGTGTATGCTCTATTTCTTAAATTACAATTTGCCAATTATAAGTTTATAAGTAGAATTATGGAAGGGGTTAACCCATCTGTCTCTACTCCACATGAATTTTATGATGCATTTTGATCTATTCCTATGGCCTTGAAAAACCTACTATGTGAATTGTATCTCCACAATCTAGTAGTACCTAATGGCACTAAATGGAACACAATCTTGTATGTGGGGGATGTGCAGTTAAGGGCAGAAATGTCATGGATGCAAAATGAAATCAATAAAGAACATCAAGCTGCACCCTACAAGGAGAGTGAGATGACAACACCCTTGTTCATGAGACTAGAAGCCCAATACTCTAGACAAAGATATCTGGATTGGATTTCTATTTTGGGCAATCCTATAGGACATGGTAAGGTGAGTGCACTCAGAGAGACAATTTTTATAGATTGGGAACAACATTTATCTTAGAATGTTGAAACAACAATCATTGCCTCTAAGCAGTGATGGGTTAGAATGCCAAATGATTTAAAAATAAGAGAACCCCACTCTCTACAAAATTTGACTCTTGCTACAATAAGGATTCCTTAGTATATCAACTTGGCGAGAAATTAGTACAAACATTGGTTACCATTAAGTTATCAACCCCCAATTATCCTATAGCCACTATTAGCAATAAATGACAATGCAAAAGATCATGACATGACTATTGAAGTTTGACACTGGAAGAGGCTCAAGGAAAATTATGGTTGCTTCGACTATGTGAAGGATGAGCCAGGTGAAAGGACACCTAGTGACTAGAGAGTGTGGGCTAGGATCTTGAACTTCATGATTGCTGGAGGAAAAAGATAGTTCAGTTGGGGGGAACGACGAGCCTCTAAAAGGCCATTATTTTAATTACTTTTAATCTTGTTTTTAGTAGTTATCTTGCAAGAAACAGTTTAAGACTTTATGGTTTAAGCAAAAGATTAATTTTCTATGAATATGTTATCCATATGTTAAGACATGGAGATTGAAGTATTGATTGAGAAATTATGTTGCATTTTCTTGAATCTATGACTTTTTATGGTTTAATGAAGGATATTACATGTTGATAAGTATTTCCCCATCCATGCTATGTTTGGGTAGGTTTCTTCCTACAACTGTAGGATTTGCAAGAGTAATAATCTGAACATTACCTTTTCTAACATTGATGATGAAATAAATGCATGTATGTAGAAGTTGAACTACATTTAATGCTTTGCAGGTGTTGCCATGCACATTGAAGAGAACATTTCAGTGCTAAAGTTAAAGCCAACCAGATGGTTGATGAATCACCATAGCAACAAATCATGGTACAAATTCTATTATGGTGGTGCACGAAGATAGCTTCCTCAATCTACTATATTCCCTCTATTATAAACTTTATGATTTGTAATTGATCCTCATTGATGGAGTGATCATAGGAGTAGGAAGTTGTTAGAAGCTTTCCTTTAAATAAATTCTATTGTAACCTTGAAAGGGGATTTTTATTAGATTTTGATCTTTTCCTAGTTTTGACCAAAAGGAAATAGAGTAGATTGTTCTATTTAGCAGAGTAGAATCTTCTTTTCAAATATAATTGCTTATTATGAATGAATAGAATTTAGAGATCAAGTTTCCACCTTCAGACTTGATTTTTTTTTGTTCACTCATCTAAGGGGGCCCACTTGTTGAGTGAACTGCTTTGTTAGAATAGATTTCCTTTCTTAGTTTGTTTCCTTGCAAAGTAGACTTTTGTTGTTCCTATAGCCATTAATAACAGAATCATTGAACTGTTCCTGCAACATAGGTGTTTAAATAAGATTTATTGTTCGTAGCATCACTCTAGGCTTTGAGGAAAATGCCACTTCAGTTCCTAGCTTGGTTTTCTTTAGCATTTCTTTCGTGTTGTAGTTGTAATGTCTTAAAGAGGAATCAGAGCACATACTTTGCAGCCACCCTCTCAAGCTTACATTCTTGGGTTGACAAATAAATGAAGTCAGTATGTTATACGTAGGAAAATACATGATTCTGTTTAGTCACAGAGTCAATGTAGAAGGATGTCCAATCCTTTGTTACTAAGGTATTTAACTAACCAAGAACATGGGTAATTCCTTTGTTTTGTATGGTCTTATAGCCAGAGGCTACAGTGTTTGCCATCCTTTGTCTCCCTCCATATAATGGCATCCTTGTTGTGGGACAAAGGTATATACCTAACCATGTCCATCAATGACTTTAGTTCATGGGATATCTCAATCAAATTAACCCAATCATTATTATCTTTGTAGTCACTTACTTTGAACCCAAATCATTCCAAACAAGAGTTTTCCCATCTATTAAATGGCCCTATGTTCCATAATGGTCCTTTTCTTAGCCAATCATCATGCTAGAAATTAAAGTTTTCACCATTACCCAGTTTCCATTTTTCTTTCTCAAATGTTGTACTCTTCATCCTCATAATGCCATTCCAAATTTAGATCCCCTTGGGTCAAGGTCCCTACTGATGAACTGTTGGAAATTGATATTAGTGGCATACTTGTCCTTCAAAATATCCCTCCATTCTCCTATGGTGTTGAAAATCCTCCATATTTTTTTAGCTTGGAGGGCTTTGTTGAACTGTTTCAAATTCCTAATCCCCAACCCCCCTACTTTTTGGGTCTACAAATGGTCTCCCAAGCCACCAATGGATACTTCTTATTTCCATCAGTGCTAGCCCACATGAAATTCCTCTGAATGAATTCCAAAGTATTAGCCACCTTTGAAGGAATAAAAAAGAGGCTTAAAACATAAGTTGGCAAGTTCTACAAAGTAGATTTGCTCATAAGCACTTTTCCTGTTTGACTCAGGGTGATGCCTTTCCAGCACACTAGCTTTCTATTGAATCTATCAATGAGATTATTCCAAAAGAGGTCAGGAGGTTTATTCCCCAAAGGAAGCCCCAAATAGGTGGAAGGAAGAGAACCAACATTATAACTCAAAATGCCTGCAATTTTCCTTTATCTATCCCCTGGAATATAAAGAAGATCAAACTCTTGATCTAGTGAATGAGTTGGCCAATGGCATTGGAATAAGTATTGAGGATGCTCCTCACATTTCTAGCTTCTTTCATCAAAGCCTCTCCCCCTAAAATGGTGTCATCCACAAATTTTTGATGGGAGAAGATTAGGGAACTAGATGAAGGTTTTAAGCCAATGATTTCCCCTCTTCTCCTTTTTCATGAGTAAGTCTTCCCAGGCCTTTTGCTAGAATGATAAAGCGTATTAGTGAAAGAGGGTCACCTTGCCTAAGACCGATGGAAGATTTAAAGAAATTAGAGGGGGTCCCATTAACCATAACCACAAAGGAGGGGGAGGAAATCAGTTGAGATATTATCTTTCTAGTTTTGTCATTGAAACCAAAAGCTTCCAGAATTTTATCCATGAATCCCCAATCCACCCTATCATAAGCCTTTGAAAGATCAAGTTTGAGAAAAAATCCTTCCTTTTTTCCTCCCTCTAAGGAGTGGGTCAGCTCATGCACATAAATGATGGAATCAAGGATTTGTTTACAAAGGATAAATCCCAATTGCTGAGGTGTAGTAATCTCCGATAGTAATTTGATAATTCTATTAGTTAAAACTTTTGTAAAAATCTTCTAAAAAGAATTACAAAGACTAATAGGTCTGAAATTATCAAAAGAGTCTACACTTATAACTTTAGGAATCAAAACTTGTAAAGTAGCATTGACCTCTTTAAGCAAGTTCTTGGCTTCAAACAACTCCTAGATCGCTTTAACAAGGCCATCTTTAATAACTTTCCAATACATGTGGAAGAAAAAAATAGGGAAACCATTAGGGCCTAGGGCTTTCTCAGTTGCCAAAGTGAGAAAAACTTCCTTAATTTATACAACATTTAGGATAGCCACCAGAGCCTTAGTTTGTGTAACATTTAATACACTAGGAATGGTATTGAAAATTTCATTCTGGTCCTCTTCACCCAAGTTTAAATCTTTGGATAAAATGGTAGAGAAATATCTAATTGCTTCCTCTACTATCTCTTTCCACTATAGTAATGGTCCCCATTTAAAACCACTAATTCCATTGGCAGCCCTATGTTTCATAGTATATAGATGAAAGAATCTAGAGTTTTTATCCCCTTCCTTGAGCCATAGTGATCTAGACTACTACCTCCAAAACATTTCCTCTTTTCCCATGATGTTTTGAAGGTCAACCAAAATATCATTTTAAGAGTTCAACCTACTTTCATCATATCTGATATTTTGTATCTCTTCCTACACATCTGCAAGGTCCTCCAAAATCTTATCTTTTGATGGAAAAATATTATCGAAGTCCATTTTATTCCACTTTCTTGTCTCCATTTTAATGTTTCTAAGATTTTTAACCACCTTATACATACGGTGCCTTCCACCTCTATAATCCACCACTCCTTAATTTTGTCAAAAAGACCAGGGTAAGAAGACAAAATCTTCTCAAATCTAAATGGGAAAGGCTTTTTCCTATGATAGTTTCTAAGGTGAGAGAAATAGGAGAATGATCTTATCCAAATCTCACCATAAAGGATAGTTTGCAATGAAACTAGTTCATCCAATCCAAAGTGATTAGGGCCCTATCCAACCTAACCTGAATGGATTCCATACCGACTCTCTAGTTAGACCAAGTGTATTTCTCACCCCCAAGCTCTACATCTAGAAGGGCCGGGTCTTTGATCATATTAGCTATATGTTACCTGCTTTCTAGGTCCGATGGGAGACCACCTAATTTCTTCATGGCCAAAAGAGGAGTATTAAAATCTCCCATAATATTTCCCTTAGGATCTCCCGCCATGGCCATTAAATCATAGATTTTATCCAAATAAAGTCTTCTAACATTCTTAGAATTAGGGGCATAGATATTCATAATAGTCCAGCTGACCTGGTCCTTGGGATTTTTGAAATACATGAGAAAAATATTACCTTCATCAAAAATGAATTCTACTTTAAAAGTATCCTTCCATATCACTAACAGATCCCTAGAAGCCCCCTCAGAATTTGTAGCCACATTTTTCATACTTTTATTGAAAATAATCCTTTCAAATTTCTCCTTCTTCATTTTAGTTTCTCGAATCAAGAAAAATATGGCCTATGACCCCTTATCATATTCTTAACAATTTCCTATTTGTGGATTCCATTGAATCCACAAATGTTCTAGGATATAACCTTCATAGTTTATTTTGGGAGCATTTTCCATGGATGGTTCTCTTAGTCACATCCATAATATTTCTTCTTATTTCTTCCTTTCTAATTTGGTGCTTGTTCTTCCTGCTTGGATTGCTAGATTTACTTCCTATGTCAGCTTTTACTCTGCTCCTTGTAGATGTAGGTGAGATCGACGATGGGTCTCTGTTGTTTTTCTTTTTCTTATTCTTAACTATTATCCATGGTCTCGCATTGGTATCTTTATAGCTATCAAATAGAGCCTCCATCCTAGAAAAATGTCTATGAGTAGAGGCTGAAACCATCTCAAGAAATAGGTTAACTTTCGTAGGAGAAACCCCATTAATTCTATTTGATTCCTATGTTAGAGAAGGTCTCTATGCCTCCATAGACCCCCCAAAATCCTAGGTGTCAGGAATGAAGGATGCCTCATTAATTTTCTCCATTGTGGTCTCCGCATTGATTTCCTCCACTATGATCTCATTTTCCTCTATATTCTCTCTACAACCATCATCATCCTCCCCCCCTATCAGAGTTATGATTTTAGGGTTAGTCTCAAAAAATTCCATTCCACTATTTCCTATTGCCATCTGTGCCTTTTTCTGCTCCAACTCCTTATTTTCTATTATTCCTTCCAAGCTATGGTGATCCTGAGGGATCACCATTTTGTCTCTCTCTCTTAGAAGTTCCTCCTTAGGGGTCTTTCCAGTGGGGGCTTTCTCCTTCCACACCTTCCTAGAAGCCTCAACTTGATTCAAAATTTTATGTTGATTCTGTGTTCCTTTTCTTTTCCCTTGTTTGCTTTGGGCCTTGCGAGCTTTTTCCTTTTCTATGGAAATAGGGCATGTTTTGGCTTTGTGTCCTACTTTTTGCAATATATGCAAGTGAAAGGTACATTTTCATAATCTATCTGCTACACTCACTTTCCCAATCTTGATTGAAACTCAATCACTTGAGGCATATCTTGACCCTCAACCACTCCAACACATATTTTGGCATACGTGAGTCTTTTCTTGGCTACTGTAACTGGATCAATAGATAGCAACACCCCAAAAGATTTGGCAATGCCATCAAACACATCTTCATACCAATATTCCAGGGGAAGTTTTTGGTAGTCTTATCCAGACCGGGACCTGGGTCAAGAAATCATTGTTGAGGTCAAGGTTGGATGTCTATTTTTGAAGTATGAGAGTATACTTCCCCATCAACTAGTTTCCCACATAGAGAATCTGTGAGCAATCTTCTAGGCATGAAAACTCAAAAGACATAAAACCTTTAGTCATAGTTGTTACTTCAACATGTCCTTTAAGCTCCTACTTGTTCCTCGCAAAGATTCGAACCAAATCTATGTTTGGTTGAGGGCCAATGAACTTACCCACTAGAGTTTCTACCATACTCAGAATATTATGATCAATAATGTCTATAGGTTCTAGAGTAGATGACAGACAATTTCTAGAGTCTTACATGGAACATTGCAGATTGTGAGTTTTAGAGTATTCAATGGAACATTCCATATTTTTAGGAGAATATTCTAGGATGTAGAATATTCTAGAAGAGCATCTTCTAGATCTTTTTATTACATCTATAAATATTTACTATGCACAAACACACATTGCATAGTTAGAAGCTATTTGAAATCTGTAATGGATGTAAGAAAGTTGAATTAATATATTCTTGTTTATCAGTTACATATCTCTATTTTGCTCTAGATTTTTATAATATTTTCTCATATTTCAATGGTTGTTATTGTGGTGTTTTATTTCATTTCTGGGTTGTTTTATCACAAAAACCTTGTTACAATATTATCTATAGAAATAATGGTGTATCCATAACATTATATGTCACTAGAAACATATCCTTCTAAACAAAAACACTTTTGCATATACAAATGTGGAACCCCAAGCATAATGACAACTAGAAAGAAATACATCCAAAAAGAACTACATTTAGAATGAACAACCTGCATGCAGTAAAAAATTGTAGAGAAAAAATAATATATATTTGTCCATGTTAACCCACTGATCAAAGAAATAACAACTAGATGAAGGATATGATTAAAAAGAACAAAATGTAGCAAAAAAAGCTTGTTTGTGAGATGATTTCTCTAACAGTAAGTGGTGTCAGGTTCTTTTTGGTTATCTCTAATGGTCATAGACCTTATTCCCAGAGAAGTAGTTCTAGATATGTTTCCTCTATGTCTTTATGCTGGTTTTTATAGTCAAGGAAGAAATAAAGCTTGGAACAAGAAGTCAACTAGCTTAGGAATCAAGCTTTAGTGTGTGATTTTTAAGATGTCCAATTTTGCACTCTATTTTTTATTAGTATATAAATATTGACCTTTATGACTCTTATGATACAAGTTATTCACAAGTGTCAAGTTTTTTTTAGTATAGATATATATGTTTTACATTCATATACACATATATACAACTACAAAATCCATGGTATTGTGAAAAAGGGGTTTGGAGGAACACTAATAGTGTCATGAATATTTTGATCCGAGTCTTTGATCACAATCATTCTACTAAGTTACTCTTTCATTTCAAAATTGAACTCAATAAATTAAATCAAAAATTAATCTCTAAAAATCATTTCCTTATCAATTCTAAATGTAGTATTAAGAAAATCACTAATCATGACCATATCCTCTATCTTTTCATGTTGACTACCCTTAGCATCATATGTACATAGAGCTCCATAAGATTGATACAAATGAGGTGAAACTCAAGACCTAGAATACTCACACATGTTGTCTTTTACTAGAGGACTATCACATTATATCAAGGATTGAGTGATCATGCTGATGGAGCCTATGATGTCCACCCCAATAGTCTCATTTACAAAAAATGGAATGGTCACATGCTCCACACATGATCTTGCAACGAGTCTTGACACTATGTTAAGGTTGTGTTGTACCCTTTGTCTAACATGTGAGGTGCCCCAACCTTTTCCTTGAAGCTCTAAATAATCTAAATAGTTTTCCACTTCATTATGGATAAAATCATAATGAAGTTTTCTCAAAAATTATAGGTGCACCTCATAATTATTGCAAGGAGGCTTGTCAAAAACCATCCATTACTTATCCAATTTTTAATAAGATTATGTTGTTCTTATAATTTATTAATATGATTTTTTGGGTAAGTTAACTATTATTAAGGGTGACTACCCATTATACTAATATTATAAAATGTTACATTTGTAGAGTTGAGTAATAGAGTTGACTTAAGATACCCTTGTCATCAAACCCTCTCGAGGTGATAGAGAAAAATGGGGTAACCAAAATAACATCAATATAACATCTACTAGAGATAAAAAAAAGTAATAGATCCTATATGATTGAGAAACCTATAGCTATTTTCATTTTACCTAGTCACTAGAGAGAAAAAAGGTGATCAACAGATGCAATCCAACTCAAGAGAATCCCTAAAGGAGATGTCCTAACCCCCAAAAAATAACCACACAATGAAAACACAATAAAAATGCAAGATTTGATACCAAATCACAACTCTTTATTCATATAATAAAAATTTCTTGTAATTTTTCTATGTTGTAAGCCCTTCCTGGTTAGGGCTAAATACAACATCAATTACAATAATAGTTATGCCAAAAACCTCAAGATCCAATCGAAAGACTAGCTAGTTTGGATCCACACTCTTATATAAGCCTCCAAGGAAGATCTATACTTGTGCTTGCAAGCCCACCAAGCAATCTCCTAGTTTCCCAAACCTTAGCCACTGGCCCTTCTCAAAATTTTCTCTTTTGCCACATCCTCTTCTCTAAGCTAGATGATTATCTCCTCACTCACTCCTTCAAAAATGAATGAATCCTAAAGCACTCCACAAGACCCCTTACTTATACCCAACTAAGACACAAGTCAACCTCGCCCAATAAACCCTTACATTAAATATTTTCATAGGCCACAAGTTGACTGCAACACTCATTAACTACCCACAATCCAAATTAAATACATATAAAAAAATTAAATGTTAAGGTTGGCTCGCACTACAGACAACTCTAACACCATAGAGACCAAGACCAAGTTGAGTGTTAGAAAACTACATCGAGCATCAGCAAATCTACTAGACATAAATGAGTTCCTTCTTTGATTGAGCACCAATATGTGTCGAGTCTTCCAGAAGCAACCGAGCCCCTTCATTAATCATGCTACTCAGTCAATACTGCAACCAAGCATAATTGAGCTTTGCAGTATGAATCGAGCTCCCAATATACATTGAGTTCCCCCTTTGATGACTGAGTCCCCCAACTCCAAGGTCAAAACACACCAACCTACACAATTTCCAGAAAGCCTAGGATGCTCCTACATCAGACACCTTGGGTTCAAAAAGATGTTCTTCTAGAAGAACATCTTCTAAGATTCAATGCATAAATCCCAAATTGTTTCTTCACATACATATCCTCCAAGTCCTTAACTTGTACACTCTTTCCCTTATTTTTTGCTTCTTCACATCCATCCTTGGTGTACTACAGGTCTACCTTCCACACTAATCTCTAATCCTCTCAGAATATTTTAGTTCAACTTGGCTACCAATACTTAGTTTCCTTCTATCAAGCTCCTCATTCTGTAAAGGAATCAAGGAATGCTTCTTGCTACCTTTCACAATAGTAAACACATTCTTGTCAAAATCATTCACAACCCTATAATCATACTTTCAAGGTCTTCCAAGCAACAAATGATAATTGTTCATGTCTACAATATGACACAACACTTGATCCTTATACTACCCAATCTGGAAATCAACAAGGCACTACTTCTTTACTTTCAAAGCATGCCTACCTCACAACTAGCCAATCCTATAAGGATAAGGATGTCTAACTCTCTTTAAACCAATTTTTTGAACCATCTCCTTAGCAATAAGGTTATCAATACTACCACCATCCACAATCACATTGCAGAGTTTACCACTAGACTTACAATGAGTTCTAAACAAATTGTTCCCCTGACAAGATTCTAGTGCCCTCTGACCAACCAGTACTCACTGATCCAAAAAACTCTCTTCTTTCTTAGGTTGACTATCATGATTTTCATTCTTATTCACAATAGCAGTTCTTCTATCACTAACCTTCTGTGAACATTCATCAAACCTGTGTCCTACTTCACCACATATGTAGCAAGTACCCTTAAACTCACCTCTTCCTATCCTTCTCTTCTGATCAACAGGTTTTGGTTCCTCTTCAATGCTTAGTTTAGTCTTTACCAAGCTACCATGCTTCTCCTTCCCTCTATAATTACCTTGAATTTTCCTCTTCAACTTATCTTCTACCTCTAGGGAATACTGATAAGCATCCTCAAATGAATCAATCTTTAATATACCAACCTCATCTTTGATATTGAATCTCAAAACATTAATGTATAGAGCGGCCTTCGCCTTTGACAATTATCTATGTGCATATCATATACTCAACTTGTAGAAATCCTAAGTATAATCTTTCACAACCATGTCTCTCTTCTTCAAATTATGTAACCTCTCAAATAAGTCAAGTTCATAATCAACACAAGTGAACTTAGCCTTCAATTTAGTTACCATTAATCTTCATCTAGTGATGTTCATTTAACCTTTGTTCTCTCTATCTCTTTGCATTTCTTTCCACCAAAGAGCAACATGTCCTTTCAACTCAGTTTGTGCCAACCTTACTCTGAGTGAATCCTCAATATCCTCAAGCTCAAAGTAGTCTTCCAATTCACCAATTGAATCAATCATGTCTTCAAGATTCAAAGTACTTGAGAAAATAGAAACCTCCATCTCATGCTTCAACTTTAATTGAGATCCAGACCTAGCAAATTGACCAAACCTATTTCCCATAGGTCTCTCTACAAAATTAGTTCCATCCTCACCACTCAATATAGCAACTTCAAAGTCTTTGGCAACTTCCTCACAACCATCTTCAGTACCCACATGCTGAGGTATACCACCTATAACACTTATGATTTCAGCAATCATGTCACTCTTCATCAATGCCATCTTAGATCTAAAATTGGCTTAAACCTCCTCCATTTTAGATCTAAAATTTGTTTTAACCTTCTTTGAGATCCTTTCTTCCACAACATATTAGTAAGATCATCAATCACCCTAGGGTCCAATCTTCTTGGAGGCATCTTCCAAGATCCTTTGAAAACCCAAAGCAATAAATACACAAATCCAAAAGATCATCCAACCATTAGATCAACCTTCTCTTCCATCCTTCACCCACATCTTGGTGTAAGCTACCTCTAGTTTGATGATATGTCTACACACTCAAGAAAACCTTCACTCTAATACCACCTAATGCAGTACGAGGAAAGAGAATCCCAAAAGGAGATCTACTAGCTAGTAGCAAATAACCACATAGAAGAAACACAACAACAATGCAAGATTTGATAGAAAACCACAACTCTTTATTCATATAATAAATGCTTACATGCAATGTGTCAAGTTGTAAGGCCTTCACAATTAGGGCCAGATACATCAAAAATTACAATAATAGTTCTGTAGTATCCCTCAAGATCTAATCCAAACACTAGCTAGTCTAGATCCACACTCTGGTGGAAACCTCCAAGGAAGATCTATATTTGTGCTCACAAGCCTACCAAACAATCTCCTAGTTTTCCAAGCCTCAACTACTAGCCCTTCTCAAAATTTTCTCTTCTACCACATCCTCTTCTCTAAGATGGATGATTATCTCCTCACTCACTCCTTCAAAAATGAATGAATCCTAAAACACTCCACAAGACCTCTTGCTTATACCCAACTAAGCCACAAATCAGCCTAGCCTAATAAACCCTTGCACTAAATATTTTGATAAACCACAAGTCAACTAAAACACTCATTAACTACCCACAACCCAAATTAAATACATCTAACAAAATTGAATGCCAAGTTTGGCTCACACTACATATAACTCGGGCACCACAGAGACCAAGACTAAACTAAGTGTTAGAAAACCATGCCGAGCATTAGCAGCTCCACCAGACATAAGTGAGTTTCTTCTTTGACCGAGCAATAGTATTTGTCAAGTCCTCCAAAAGAAACTAAGCCTCTTCATTAACCAAGCTACTCGGTCAATACTACAACTGAGAATAATCAAGCCTTGTAGTATGAACTGAGCTCCCAGTGTATGGCGAGTTCCCCCTTTGATGATTGAGTCCCCCAAATCCAAGGTCAAACCGCACCAACTTATAAGATTATTAACAAGCCTAAGATTCTTCTGCATCATAGACATACAAATGTCCACATATAACTATAAAATAGAAGAACAACCATTTGGAAGCTAGACATTATAAGGATTTATCTTGGTCAAATATTTTTCACAAATTGTCTAAGGAAATTAAGGTAGTAGAACAAATTCCTATATTAACCTTGAGAGGAGGGTTATGCAAAAATAATCTCATATCTTTTCAATAGTTGTAAAAACTTAGTAGAAATAAATATAAGTTTAATATGCATACCATAACATAGTGATTTACATGGATAAAACTCTTTTAGAAGAAAATATCTCCACTCTAAAATTGATCTAATATTTACAAATCAATAACATATTACAATATAGACTTAAAAAATAATCTTCTTATAGAAGTATCACTAGAAAAGATCTAGAGGTAGTACACCAATCACCAAACTCTCAAAATACATCACAATTCATCTTGTTCGCCTAATCTATAGAAGATGCAAAACATGAAATTGTCAAATGATATTACAAAATAATAGACTAAGACCCACCAAGAATAATTCAAAATACCCTTTTGATAAATGGTTAGAATTCACAACAATAAATTATATATGATTTTTTTGGGGGGGATGCTATCTTGAAGACCTCCACCAGAGTGCATTGTCCCCAACCCCCATCTTGTTGGGAAACTAGTGCCCACAATGGGGGTCACCCTTATCACCCCCTTATGCTCATACATCAATAGCAATAATTTTATATCAATAATACATTTTAATTATTGTGGATCCATTTTCTAATAATTGAGCATCCAAGAGTAAAATTCACATGTTGGATAGTGTTGCATTTTTAGATTGGAGATCCTCACCCACCATGAAAGTCTTCTCCTTTATGATAGTATTTAAAGTAGAGTCATTATATCTTTTATTTAAAGTAGATTCATTACATCTTTAACTTTTGAAGCCTTTAATTCACAAATAACTCTTTATTGATCATTCACCCTCATTGAGTAGAACCGAAGAGATTTTTCAAAAACATGTTTATTGAATATCATTTCTTCTCTTTTTAAACATTGCTGGATCCAAAATGGCTATTGAAAAAACCCTCTCATGTTGATGAGCAACATGATGGTCCCCATAGAAGAGGAATCCATATTTTCCTATCTATATTCTTTGGGACATCCTCAAATTCACCTAGAAATTCTCCCTTAAGCACCCTTTCACAGAATATATCCTCACCCATCTTCAACTTCCATATTTTTAATAAGATGTCTATAAACATTAAAGCCACATTTAAATTTTCCTAATATATATAATATGCCCTTTTGAGCTTTTCTTTTCTTCTTGACTTACATTCCACATTTCATGATAAAAAACATATCCTCAACACTTAGGTTTTATGTTTATGACTTGAACTATATGCACTCTAAAATATGATTTTAGATCTATTAAATATTATTAGTCCTTTGGCAAGGAACTAATGTTTTCAGTGCTCTGTCAATTAATTTTTTTATTTAAAACTGGTGCACTTCTAATGTTTAAAAATACATGAATTTTTAAATTAATTTCTAATCAATAATTTCCATTTTTTGATTGGTTGTTCTTATTTTACCTGGGGGTATTATTATTTTTAAAGTTAAAAATATCACAAAATCAAATATGGAACAGACTGGAAAGTTCGGGAAACTCTTCAAAAGTTTTGGAAACACAAGCACTTTCTTCTAAGGCTTGTATCCCTGGCCCTAAGACTAAGAGACATCTGTTATTTGCCCAAAAATATATGCCCATTCTGCATGCAGAGATCAAATCCACCATTTCTAGAGTAGTAGTCCCCACTATTATAGTAAAAGAGGTGATGGAAATTATCATAATGCATGCGTTTGATTTGTTCTCAATTTCAACTCTTAATTATGTCTTCGCTATGAACTTGGGCCTTGGCTTTGGATGCTAATTTGTTAATAACACTTGAGCTAATCTTGTTTACTCTTGGATAAATATAGAAAAATGTAATGATAGATACCTGACAAACATAGCCAACATGGATATGGACTAAAAATTTAAATATATTGAGTGCATGATTATCCACTTGAATAATCAAGAGCAACCTTAACTAGTCAAAAATCATGGCTGTGCCTGAGGCTGCTAGACATGTTTTGTGTTTTTTTCAAACCCTTAATATTTTGTACAAATAAAAATTGAAAAAAAATTGAAAGTGGCTGGGCTTTTTGAAATAGATAGTTGTTACAATGGTAGTGATGACAACGTCCACATTCTAGTGTGTCTTCTTCATCGACACTATTAAAACTTTGGTGAAGTGCTTGACTCCATGGAAATCCACTCGCCATAATTTTCCAAATGCTTTTCCAATTTCTCATAATCACTAGCTTCAAACTTTTCCTCTACATCCTTTTCCCTAAACTTTGTTTCAGCTCTGTCACAACACCTTGGCTACCCTAGGTTTGTCAACCATGGATGCCAATTTCAAAATAGATCTTGCCGAAATATAGTCACAGATAGTTTTCGTGGACATATATAAAAAATTAAACCTAAAAATAGATAGTATTGATAAGTAAGAACTAATTAAAGGTCGGATTGACAAGATCAATTCTAACAAAACTGTTGTCAGTGACATTTATCTCAAGTTTTACAACATAGACAAAAAATTCTAGCGGCTACCTTTGACTTCGCAGATGGGTTATATGTGACAATTATCAGTTAATATAAATATTTTTAAATATAAAAATTATTATTTTTTAACTATTTCATATGAAAATATTATTGTTTTTAAATAATAATTTAATAACTTGATTCTATTTGAATAAGATTTTAGACTTATAAAAATATTTTAATAAATTTAATTGATTTAAATATATTATTTATATTCATTGTTATATTCATCAACTATATATTGCACATAAATTTAATTATTTCTGTTACTTTGTATTAAAAATATATATTTTGAATTTTTTTAAAAAAAAATTAGCCTAAAGGGAATTAAGAAGCTAGTTATGCTTCAATTCTAATATATTTAATTTATTTTTACCCTATTATTTATGGCACGTCATTATAGTTAATTATAGATTTATAAACCATTATATTTACATAGCTTGTATTACTATATGGTGCAAAGATATTCAAAATGTCATGTCATTTTAATCTTTTAATTATGTAAAAGCACAAACTTGTGTCACCTTTATAAAGAAATGAGATATCAGAATACGGCAGTTCAACATTAATGACACAAAAATGGTATTTGTGTTTAGAATTTGAAGATGATATAAACTGATGAAATGTGTAGAATTAGATGACTTTTATGTATATATTTTTTATAATTTTTTTGAGTAAGCATTTATTCATCTTTAAAAAACAATTGAAGTCCCTTTTTTAACTCTAAAATGTATAGGGTGTAGTTTTCGTCCAACAAGTATATGCAAATCATCTTTTTTTGTTCTAATTTAAAAATATCTTATAGATGACATATATAGCTAGGGAACAAAAAAGGAAATAATTATTTTTGATGTATATTTTCTTTGCTATAAGTACTCAAGCTCGACCTTACTAGAATCCAATGGTTGTTTCCTCCCCTCAAACCTTCCCTATCAAATCTACTCCTTTTCTTTATAAAAATTACATATTCATGAAGAGGACTCTCTCCTCTAGAGATAAATATAAATATAATTTTTAAAAAAATATGATTTACTATTTTTTTTTCCCTTTTCTGAGAGTGCATCTTCTGAAATGTTGAAATACTGACTTATACTATTTTTAAATTATAACATATTATAACTAATCAAAACACTCTGAAATTTATATAATGATGATATTGAATCTAAGATCTATAAAAGGGTATTTTTAGTTTTTGAAAAAAAAAAAGTTTTGATAGATAAATGAGATTTGACCAAAACAAGTTTTAAGTTTTGGGATAGTTAAATTAAAGTTTTCTTCAAGGTTAAATTACACGTGTCAATTGTAACCCTTGTATTTTAATAATAAATTTTTAGTTATTGCAAGTTTAAGACACCTCGTGTAATAGTTTGAGCATCCAAGAGTATAAATTACATAGGAGGCTAGTGTTGCATTGTCAAATTGAATGTCATCACCCACTACCAAAGTCATCTCCTCTCAAATATTCTCATTCCAAGTGGAGTTGTCATCTCTCTCTTTGTCAAAGCATATTCTTCACAAATAATTCTTTATCAAGCCTACAACTTGATGAAGAATGGAACAAAGAGCTTCTTCATACATATAATGTATTTGGAATAGTGACTACTCTTGCTTCAGACATCACTAGCTCCAAAGTAAATACTAACAAAAAATTATTTACCTCTCTCTCATGATGAAAAATAGCATACTAGTCCCATGGAAAAGGAATCTACATTTTCCTATGCATATATTTTAGGACATCCTCAATTTCACCTAGAAATTCTCCCTTAGGCACCCTTTCACACAATATTGTTGCACCCATCTTCAACTTCGCTATTTTTCATAGAATAAATAATAACATGGAGACCGCATTTGAATTTACATAGTATAAATAATATGCCCTTTTCAGCTTTTCTCCCAAAATGATTTCAACCACATGGGCAATCAAACATCGCCCAAATGTGAGGATGATTTAAGCTTCTTTTCTAATACTTCACCCATAAATGACATCTGAGTATACTCTAATGGTTGTATCCATATGACGATGAAGAATATCGACTAAGCACTCTCTTTAGAGTGAAACATTATAAATTATCTGAGAGTTAAATAGAGGCACTCAACATGTTTTCGTGATTTTTGAATATGATTATTTCATACTAGGAGGGATTCTACAGAGACCCCTACACTTTTTAAGAAATTATCTTTTATAACTAATTATATCCCAAAATTCATGATTTTATAAATTGTAAGTGGGAAAGAAAAAAATTAAAATCAAACCATATCTTTATCTTTTATCTTTTTTATTTTCTATAAATTAAATTATATGTACATATATGGTCTACCAAAATCAATTGAAGAGATGATACCGATGAGACCCACATAAGAAAACAAAATGTAGCACAAGGTACATCTATGGTCCACATTTCTTTCTTTCTTCTTCAAATAGATGGGAATGTTGTCTCTTATTTTATTTCCAGATAAATTACATAAACTATGTGAGATTCTCTGCCTTTTCCTGCAGCCGTATAAAGTGGGCCATCAATTGTTTGGTCACGCCATCCACTTTAATTGTGAGCATTATTTTCCATTTTAACGAGTTGGACTCAAATAAAACATTGTAATATAGTGGTTCTTTTTAAATTATATGCATTTATTTAAATTTTAGCAAGTCAAAAAAGACCATACTTAGATAACATGATTCATCTTAAATTGTACTAGCTTTTTTAATATAGCCCATTTAAGATGTCCCTGCCAGTATAAATGCACATTTTTTTCATGATATATATGAGTGAATTATAAGATAGAATCACAAGCACACTACACACACAATTTGAGATACATTAGAAGAAAGAAGGTAGCATTGATTAATGTCAGAGTGTTATAAGATAGAATCACAAGTACACTACACAAACATTATGTTTTTAAGGAGTATGCCTCCATATATAAAGATGTCCAATGAGATTTAGATATATAAAAAAGATCACACATTGTTTTAAAAATGGTCATGGGATACAATAAAAATTGCTTATACCGTCCATTGTTTTTTCGTACTGTTGACTTCAATTTTGAGTATTGTATTCAATTTTAACAAGTTAGAAAATGTTGGACTCAAAAAGGCATTCTAATCATTTTTCAATTATATTTATTGATTTCATTTTTTACAAGAAAAAGATGAGACTTAAACAATACTCTAAACTTTGAGTTGTACATATGTTTCATCTTTAATTGTGCTAGCTTTTTTTTAATAACTTATCTAAGAGCACTTGCCAAAGTATCGATGCATATCTTTCCATGATACATATTAATCAATTAATATATAGAAGCACACATACATGAATAGACCCACAAAACACTCTAGCCTCACAATCTGGAATACAGAGAAGGTATCATTGATTAATGTTGGAGTGTTATCATGAGTTTCTATAAGGAATATACACCCTAGACCATTGAGCAACCTATAGCTACTTTTCGTTTTACCTAGTCATCAATGAATAAAAGGATTACCAATTATATTTCTCAATTTATTTTTATAGGCATATCATATGGACATATACACATATAGTAGAGAAACCGCTTGGTAGCTAGGCATCATAATCCTTCATCTTAGACAAAGCTCTTCCCAAGTTTTTGTAAGGAAAATAATGTAGTAAAATAATTTCCTATACTAACCTTGAGAAAAGGGTTATGCAAAATATTTCTCATATCATTTTAATAATTATAGAAACTTAGTATATTTAACATGCATACCAAAATATAGTGATTTACAAGGGGAAAACTCTTTCAATAGAAAATTTCACACTCTTAAAGTAAGATAATATATTATTCAGAAATCAATAACATATTACAATATACTTATAAAGCAAGCTTCTCACAAAAGTATCACCAATAAACATCCAAAGGCAACACACCGACTACCATACTCTCAAAATACATCATAATGTGTTTAATGTACACCTAATATATAAGAGTTACAAAACATAAAAATGTTAAATGATACTACAAAATCATGGTTAAGGCATCACAACTATGGTGCATAAAATATCTACTATTTGACATATAATCTTCTAATACAAGATTAGGGTTCACAATGATAAATAACAAATAATTGAGTTGGCGCTGCTACCCTAATAATCCTTGTCAAAGTGCATTTCCCTAACCCCCATCCTATCAAGAGACCAAAGACCACAATGAGGGTTTCTCCCCTTGTATCCCTTTTTTCCCATGTATTAATAGTAACTAGTATTTATTGATAATAGATTTTTTATTGGAAGGTTGAGACATCATTTGTAATAGTTCAAGCATCCAAGAGTACAATTCACATAGAGGCTAGTGCAACATTGTGAACTTAAGGTCCTCACCCACCACCAAAGTTATCTCCTCTCAAATATTTTCATTCCAAGTGGACTTGTCATCTCTCTCACTTTTAAGGTTTTTTCTTCAAAAATAACTTTTCTCTTGAACCTACACGCTTATTGATAATGAACCGAAGAGTTTCTTAAAAAATGATGTAAGAGCAGTAAACTTGGATTTTGTTGACGTTATGTTTGGCATGGTTAGGGTTATATTTGATGAATATCTATGGACCTTTTCCTATGTGCAAATTGTTCAAAATACCAATGGGAAAATAAGTTTTGAGAGGGCGGGTTGGGGGGCGAATCAACATTTAAAAACTTTTTCCTCTAAAACATATCACCATCATTCATCTCATAACTTAACTAAAAAAAAATTAACATGCATCACATCGAGAGCATAAAGTAAATAACACATAACACAATATATTTGGTTACCTAGAAACCCTCCAATGAGAAGATAAAACTAGGGTGGGGATGATAGTCACAAATCTTCACTACTATAGTTGTAAAGTGTGACCAATTATGGTTACAAAGTGTTTTATCATAAACTATGATCTCCCTTGAGGGGCCCACCCTGTTAAAGGCTTACAAGACTATTAGGTCTCACCTTGCTAAAGGATTTCAAACTCACAATTGAGTAAGCACTTGGTTAAGATATTTACAATAGCTTATTAGGACTACTCTGTTAGGAAATTTACTCTGCATCACCTGTTAGAATGATTTACCACTTGAACCTTTGGTTAGAACTTGACTACTTAATGCTAGATCTTCTCTTTGATATTTGTTTTCTGATCCTTTTGATAGCATCTATCTGTTCTAAACTTCTTACTGCTTGTCTTTAACTTTCTTAGACTAATTCTACTTTGCATAACTCTGTCATAGCCTCCATAGCCACCATGAATTCTCTCTCAACTCTTAGCATTCATCTCCTTATGCATGGATAAAATCTTTAGTGTTTTCCTTCCTTAAATAAACATAGGTGGAGATGGGATAGGTCAAAATCAATGGCTATGATTGATCCTTATTGCTGCCTAAAACTTCCTTTAATCAGATTGGTTGCATACACTACATAGGGATTCAAAATATGACTCCATACTTATATCTTATAATTGTAAACTCATTATTATGTCAGCTAAAAATGATTTACGTAGGAGTTTGTGCTATAACAAACAACTATGCCAAAAACTGTTCACTCAACATCCAAAGGCTATGATGCTCAGCCTACATTGTGCTCTAAATGTTGTAACTCAACTTTCGTAGAACTCAACACTTACTAATACTTGGTACCTGAATAACTCAGCATGTATAGACTACTCAACACTAGAGTGGCTCAATACATACTATTTTCTCAACACATATTGATTCTTAGCACTAACTAGTCATATTTCTTGGCAAGTATTATTTGGAAACTTATGCTCGACATGCTTTGATTGCTCGGGTTGCATTGATTCCTCAACTTTTTTTGATCACTTGGCTTGTACTATGCACTTGACTAAATAATGACTAAGTGTTTTGTTACTACCTTGTCAAAACCAAAATGAGATCAACACACATAATTACTAGATCGGTCATATTGAAGTTAGAGCTCTTTTGATTGTCACTGGTAATGTGTTCCTTATTTCTTGGGCAGACTTTGGAGATTGTTTTTGAAAGCTTCAATTCGTGGGAGTTAGCTTGTATGATCTTAAATATAGATCATTCGATAGTGGGTGAGTCTATGTCTAAGGCCACACTATGAGTTAGTTATGGTTGTAAACATGTGGCTCGTCCTAAGAGTTACTTAATATGCTAGGTCAACTTGTGGCTTAAGTGTTTATTTAATGTAACTTGCTAGGTCAACCTGTGGCTTGGTTTGGTATAAGTAGAGTGTCTTGTGATGTCTAGAGTCACTATTCAGTGGACAATGGAGAAGATATGGGAAACTGAGGGATGATAGCTAGGAGATGGATCTTTGCATATGAAGATTGAGTTGTATTCTTGATTGTAATGGTTGTAACTTGGTAGGCCTTACACTCAAGTATGTTGAATGTTGATTTATTGATTCTATTATGAGAATATGTGTTACATTTGATCTAAATATTTATGCTATTTCTATATTACCACTGTATGGTTACTTGCATAGGGATAGGTCATCTCCAAGTGGGGTACACATGGCCTTGCACTACATCAAGTGGTATTAGAGAAGATTTTGATCTCGTGCTAGTTGCGTGGTGGATTCATTATCTGTGAAACCCTAGATCTTTTTATTGTGTGGTGGTAGATAACGGTTCTAGCTTACAATTGAAAATTAATTGAATATCGATTGATTTGTTTGTGAAACCTTGATGTGATGAATTAATGGAGGTTTTGTTGAGTGAAAGATCATCACAGTGAGGTAGGTTGCAAATATGGAAGGTAGATCACTGACAGTGAGATAGCTAGAGTGATACAATCAGATAGTAGATGTGAGGCAATTACACTTTGAGAGGAACTTGAAGGATAAGTTGGATCAATCTTGGGATAGATTCAGTTAGAGGATTGAAGAGATGATGAAATCTTTGGAACTTTGACATCTACTGATAAAAAATAGAGTTTTCTAGTTGGTTAGAAGGATTTTTCATAGAATAAGACACTTTTCTATTGACGAAGTGGTAAAGGTTGACTTTTCTAAAGTAGATGAGGCATGTGTTGGTTTTCATGACCAAATGGATGGATTTGACATGGAAGTTGTAGAGTATCTTGTTGCACAAAAAATGACATTGTTAATTATGAAATTTACATTTGTGATAATGCTGATTTACATATGAATGAGGATTTGCATATGGTTTCTAATATGGATATGAATGTATATGTTGTTGCTTCGATGATTGAGGATGTAGAAGTTACTAGTGATATGGTTGATTTGGATTTACATATGGCTGCTAATGTGAAAATGGTTTAAGATTCACCTATTATCACTTATATTGTTGATGATTCTATTGTTGCAAGTATGGACATGGATCAACATGTTGTTGATGTGGAGATTGCTATTGATGTGGAGTTGGATTTTCTTGTTGCTGATGTTGAATCACTTGTTTCTCATTTACATCTTCCTACTAATTTGAATTCATTTATTGCTAATGTGGTTGAGGATCTTGATGTGACTACTGATTTGAATTCACTTGTCACTATTGTAGATTTTCTTGTGGTTGATATGAATAAGGATTTACATGTTATGGATTTTCATAATTTACATGTTGCTAATTTGGTTTTGGAGTTGCATGATGCTGATATGGTTTCTAGGTTGGAAGATATTATTAGTCCTGGTTGTGATCAATTTATAGGAATTTTTGCGAAAGTATTATGTTCAGTTTTTCCTAGTAGTGATCATGTTGATTAGATTGTTGAGATTTATATGATTATGATGTTGGAATGCATAAAGAAAAGATATTGAAATTACAGAGTTTTCTTTTGTTTGAGATATTTTGGAAGCATTCAGTGAAGATGAACATCTAAGTTTAGACATTTCTTTTGGCATCAAATTGTGGGACACACTTCTATTTACCCCAAGAGTCTGATATAGGAGCATTGAGCTTGGATTTTGTGGACCCTATGTTTCACATGGTTAGGGTTATGTTCAAGGTATACTTGAGGGCCTTAACTGATTTGTGCATAATGCTTTGATTGATCATATTAATTTACAGCTCTTTTGGTGGATGTCGGTAATGTGTTCCTTATTTCCCAAGTGAACTTCAAAGATTGTTTCCAAAAGCTTTGATCTATGGGAGGTAGCTTGTACAATCTTAGATGTGGATCATTAGATGTCTTGTGGACCTATGTCTAAGGCCGCATGATCTTATTTTGTCTTATGATTTAGTTATGGTTGTAAATTTGGGGCTTTTCCTAAGAGTTACTTAATTTTCTAGGTTGACTTGTGGCTTGAGTGTTTATTTGATGTGAGTATTTATTTGATATAACTTTTTAGGATGTCTGGTGGCTTGGTAGGTATAAGTAGAGGGTCTTGTGATGTCTAGAGTCATTATTTAGTGGAGCATGGAGTAGCTAGGATAATCTTGAGGGATGATTTCTAGGAGATGGATCTTCACACTTCATTGAGTTATATTCTTATTTGTAATGGTTGTAACCTAGAAGGTCTTATAGATGTGCATGTTTGATGTTAATCTAATGATTCTATTAAGAGAATATGTGTTTCATTTGATATGAATCTCTGTGCTATTGTTATATTTCCTCTATGTGGTTACTTGATAGGGTCTAGGTCACCTCCAAGTGGGGTCCAACTAGCCTCAGACTACATCAAGTAGTATCATAGCAAATTTTGATTATGTGCTAGTTGTATGGTTGATTGATTATATGTGGTACCCAGATCTCATTGTTGTGAGGTGAGAGATTGTGGTTTTGGCTCATAATTATAGATGAATAGAAGATGGATCATTTTCATTGTGAAACCTTTATGTGATGAAATGATGGAGCTTTCATTGAGTGAATAGATCACTGAAGTGATGAATATTACAAATATGGAGGGCATATCACTAGGAGTGAGGCAACCAAAGTCTTGCAATCAGACCACAAATGTTAATTAGGTGCACTTAGAGAGGACTATGAAGGATAAGTTAGATCAATTTTGGGATAAATTAAATTAGAGGATTGAAGAGATAATGAAGTCTTCTTTGAGTTGTCATCTATTGAATAGAAAGAGAGTTGTCTAGATAGTTAGAAGGATCATTCATAAAAGAAGAAACATTGTTATTAAGGAAGAGGTAGAGGCTGAATTTTCTAGAGATGATGAGGTATGTGTTGATTTTCATGGTCAGATGGGTGGATTTAACATGGAAATTGCATAGAATCTTGTTGTGAACAATGAGATTGCTGATTATGATATTTTCATTCATGATAATGAGGATTTACATATGAATAAGGATTTTTATATGATTGATGATATTGATTTGAATTTATATATTTCTATTGAGAATATTGAGGATGTACAAGTTATTGGTGATATGGTTGATTTGGATTTAGATATAGGTG
This sequence comes from Cupressus sempervirens, assembly GCA_028749045.1. Classification (NCBI taxonomy): domain Eukaryota; kingdom Viridiplantae; phylum Streptophyta; class Pinopsida; order Cupressales; family Cupressaceae; genus Cupressus; species Cupressus sempervirens. Next base: position 784,883,111 of record CM053786.1, read on the forward strand.
CTTATGTGAATATGGCTTTGGATTCATGTGTGACTACTTATATGGTCAATGATTCTATTGTTTCTAGTATAGACATGGATCAACATGTTGTTGATGTGGATGTTGCTACCGATATGGAGTTGGATTAACATGTTAGTGATGTGGATTTGCATGTTTTTGATCTACATGTTCCTACTATTTTGAATTTACTTATTGTTGATGTGGTTGAGGATCTTCATGTCACTACTAATTTGAGTTCACTTATTGATGATGTGGTTGAGGATCTTCATGTCACTACTAATCTAAGTACACTTGTTGCTAATGTAGATTTTCTTGTAGTTGACATGGCTAAAGATTGACATATTATGGATTTGGGTTTACATGTGGCTGATTTGGTTTTTGAGTGGCATGATACTAATAAGGTTTTCATGTTGGAAGAAGTTATTACTGTTGGTTGTGATTAGTTGCAAGAATTTTTGGTGACGCATTATGTTCAGTTTGTTCATGGAAGTGAGCATGTTGATTGTGTTGGTGAGACACATATGATTTTGATGTTGGAATCGATGAAGTAGGGATACTGGATATGAAGATTTGTTCTTTTTTTTGAGATGATTTCAAAGCCTTTGGTGAAGATGAAGATGAATTCCGACATTTCTTTTGGCATTAAAGTGTGGGACATGCATTTATATTTATCTTGAGAGTGTAATGAAGGAGTATTAATCTTGGATTTTATGGAACCTATATTTTGGAAAATTAGGGATATGTTTGAGGAATATTCGTGGACCTTTTCCTATGTGTGTATAGTGGTTGGATTGATTGTATTGAAGTTAGATATATTTTGGTGGTTGTTGGTAAATTTCATGGGTGAACTTTGGAGATTATTTCTACAAGTTTCAATCAATGAGAGTTATCTTGTGTGATCTTAGATGTGAATTGTTAGATGGCACATGGGCCTTTGTCTAAGGATGTGTACCCTTATTTTGTTTTATGAGTTAGTTCTGATTTAAACTTGGGGATTTTCCTAAGTGTTACTTAATCTGCCAAGTTTTTTGAGGGTTTATTTATTATGAGTGTTTATTTAATGTAACTTTCTAGGACAACCTTTTGCTTGGTTTGGTATAATTAGAGGGTCTTGTGATGTCTAGAGTCATTATTTAGTAGAGCATGGAGTAGCTAGGATCATCTTTAGGGATGAAACCTAGGAGATGGATCTTCACATATGAGGATTGAGTTATATTCTCATTCGTAATGGTTATAACCTAGAAGGCATTATAGTTAGGCATGTTTTATCATAATCTATTGATTCTATTATGAGAATATATTTGATCTAAATCTCAATGTTATTGTTATATTTTTTTTCTGTGGTTACTTGCTTGGGGCTAGGTCACCTCCAAGTGGTGTACACCTTGCCTTTGAGTGCATCAAGTGGTATTGGAGAATATTTTGATCCTATACTAGTTGCAGGGTGGATTGATTATCTCTAGATCCCTAGATCTCTTTGTTGTGATTCATATGATTCTAATGTTGGAATGGATGAGGCAGAGATCTTAGATATATGCAGATTTTTTTTTTCGAAGATGGTTTATAAGCTCGTCATGAAGATTAAGATGAGATATTTCTTTTGGTATCAAAGTGTGTGACACACTTTTCTATTTATGTCAATACTATGATGTAGGAGTATTGAGCTTGGATTTGTGGACCCTATGTTTCACATGGTTAGGGTTATGTTCAAGGCATATTTGTGGAACTTGTCCCATGTGAGCATAATGGATGGATTGGTCATATTGAAGTTAGAGCTCTTTTGTTGGGTGTTGGTGATGTGTTCCTTATTTCCTAGGCCAACTTTGAATATTGATTCTACAAGCTTAGATCCATGAGAGTTAGCTTGTGCAATCTTAGCTATGTATTTTTATTTGGCTTGTGGTCTTATGTCTATGGTTGTGTAATCTTATTTTTTCATATGAGTTAGTTAATATTTAAATTTCGGGCTTGTCCTAAATGTTACTTAATCTACTAGGCCAAATTTTAGTTTGAGTTTTTATTTAATGTAACTTGCTAGGAAAACATGTGGCTTGGTTTGGTGTAAGTAGAGGGTCTTGTGATGTCTTGAGTCTTTATTTAGTGGAGCATGGAGTAGCTAGCAACATCTTGAGGGATGAAAGATATGAGATGGATCTTCAGATATGATGATTGAGTTGTATTCTTGTTTGTAATGGCTATAACCCAAAAGGATTCACAATTAACCATGTTGGATGTCAATATTTTGATTCAATTATGATAAAATATGTTGTATTTAATCTAAATATCTCTTATATTATTATATCTCCATTGTGTGGTAACTTGCTAGGGGCTAGGTCACCTCCAAGTGGGATACACCTAACCTTGGACTGCATCAAGTGGAATTAGAGTAGATTTTGATCTTGTCCTAGTTGTGTGGTGGATGGATTATCTATGGAGCCCTAGATATCTTTGTTGTGAGGTGTCAAATCATGGTTCTGAATCACAATTGTTGATGAATCACAGATGGACTATTTTGTTTGTGAAACCTTTATGTGATGAAATGATGTAGTTTTAGTTGAGTAAATAGATCACCGAAGTGAGCTGCATTACAAAGATGGAATGAATATCAATAGGAGTAAGGCATATAAAGTCTTGTAATCTTATTGAGAATGTGAGGAAATTTCACTTTGAGAAGAATTTGAAGAATAAGTTGAATCAGTTTTGGGATAAATTTAATCAGGGGATTGAAGAGATGATGAATTCTTGTTTGAATTGGCATCTATTGATCATAAAGAGATTTGTCTAGATGGTTAGAATGATTTTTCATAGAAGAAGACACTTTATTGTTGAGGAAGAGGTAAAGGTTGATTTTTCTAAAGTTGATGATATATGTGTTGGTTATCATGAGCAGATGGATGGATCTAACATGGAAATTGTAGAGCATCTTGTTGTGAGCAATGAGATTGTTGATTATGAGTTTTGTATTTGTGATAATGAAGATTTAATTTTGAATGGGGATTTTCATATGGTTGCTACTATGGATCTGAATTTGTGAGTTTATACTAAGAAGATTGAGGATTTACAAGTTACTAGTGATATGATTGATTTGGATTTACGTATGGTTGCTAATGTGAATATGGTTTCAGATTCATCTATTACTACTTATATTGTTGATGATTATTTTCTTTCTATTATGGACATGGACTAGATGTGGATGTTGCTAGTGACACGTAGTTGGATTTACATGTTGCTAATGTGGATTTATGTGTTTTTGATCTACATGTTCCTACTAATTTAAATTCATTTATTGCTGATGTTGTTGAGGATCTTCATCTCACTACTAATTTGAATTCACTTGTTGCTAATGTAGCTTTTCTCATGGTTGACATGGATAAGGATTGGCATATCATAGATTTGGGTTTACATGTTACTGATTTGGTTTTGGAGTTTCATGATATTGATATGGCTTTCATGTTGGAAGATGTTATTACTACTCGTTGTGATCAATTGCAAGAATTATTGATGAAGCATTGTGTTTATTTTGTTCTTGTGGGTGAGCATTATGATTGGGTTGCTGAGATTCATATGATTCCAATATTGACATGGATAAAGAAAAGCCATTGGATTTGAAAATTTGTTCTTTTTTTTAGATGTTTTGGAAGCCTTTGCTAAAGATGGAGATGACTTCAGACATTCCTTTTGGCATCAAACTGCGAGACACACTTTTTTATTTACCTCAAGAGTCTAACATAGGATCATTGAGCTTGGATTTTGTAGACCCTATATTTTGCACAATTAGGGTTATTTTTGAGGTATATTTTTGGACCTTTTCCTATGTGCACATAATGGTGGATTGACTCTGTTGAAGTTAGAGCTCTTTTGGTGGCTGTTGGTAATGTGTTCCTTATTTTTTAAGAGAACTTTGGAGATTATTTAAACAAGAATTAATTAATGGGATATATCTTGTGTGATGTTAGAAGTGGATCATTAGATCATATGTGGCCCTATGTTTAAGGCTGCACACTTTTATTTTTTCTTATGAGCTAGTTATGGTTTAAACTTGGGGTTGGTCCTAAGTGTTAATTTTCTAGGATGACTTGTGGCTTGAGTATTTACTTAATTTCAATGTTTATTTAATGTAACATGCTAGGCTAACCCATGGCTTGGTTTTGTATAGGTAAAGGGTCTTGTGATGTCTAAAATCATTATTTAGTGTAGCATGAAGTGGCTAGGAGAATCTTGAGGGACAAAAGCTAGGAGATGGATCTTTTAATATGAGGATTGAGTTGTATTCTTGTTTTTAATGGTTGTAACCTACAAGGCCTTAGAGATGGATATGTTGGATGTTAATCTATTGATTCTATTATGAGAATATGTGTTGGATTTGATTTAAATATCTATGCTATTTTTTTATTCACATTGTGTGGTTACTTTCTCAAGGCTAGGTCACCTCCAAGTGGGGCATTCTCATCCTTGGACATCATCAAGTAGTATCAAAGTAGATTTCAATCTTGCACTAGTTGCATGGTAGATTGATTGTATGTGGAGCCTTAGATCTCTTTTTTGTGAGGTGGCATATCATGGTTTTGGCTCATAATTATATATGACTTGCATATGGATTATTTGGGTTGTGAAACCTTGATGTGATGAAATGTTGGAGATTTTTTTGAGTGAATAGATTTCCAAATTGAGGTAAGTTATAAATATGGAAGGTAGATTATTGGAAGTGAGGTAGCTAGAATTTTGCAATCACATCATGAATGTGATGTAGTTGCACTTTGAGAGGAATGTGAAGGATAAGTTGGATCAGTTTTGGGATAAATTCAATCAAAGTATTGAAGAGATAATGAAGTCTTGTTTGAGTTACATCTTTTGATTACAAAGAGAGTTATTTGGATGATAAGAAGGATTTTTCATAGAAGATGACACTTTACTATTAAGGAAGAGGTCAAGGTTGACTTTGTTGAATCTAATGAGGTATGTGTTAGTTTTCATGAGAAGATGGATAGATCTGACATGGAAATTTCAAAGCATCTTGCTGTGAGAAATGATATTATATATTATGAGATTTGCATTTGTAGTAATGAGGATTTACAAATGAATGAGGATTCACATATGGTTTTTAATATGAATATGAATTTATATATTGCTACTGTAAATAATGAGGATTTATAAGTTATTGGCGATATGGTTTATTTAGATTTACATATGGCTCCTAATGTGAATATGGTTTTGGATTCACCTATTACTTCTTATATGGTTGATGATTCTATTGTTGCTAGTATGGACATGGATGAACATGTTGTTGATGTGGATGTTACTACTGATGTGGAGTTGGATTTACATGTTGTTGATGTTGATTGACTTGTTACTAATCTATGTGTTCCTAGTATTTGGAATTCATTTATTTTTCATATGGTTGAGGATATTCATGACACTACTAATTTGAATTCACTTGTCACTAATGTAGTTTTTCTTGTGGTTGACATGGCTAAGGATTGACATATCATGGATTTAGGTTTACATGTTGTTAATTTTGTTTTGGAGTTCCATGATATTGATATGATTTTCATGTTGGAATATGTTATTACTACTAGTTGTCATCAATTGCAAGAATTATTGGTGAAACATTATGTTTAGTTTGTTCTTAGGAGTGAGCATGTTGATTAGGTTATTGAAATTCATATGATTCGGATATTAGAATGGATGAAGCACATATTGGATTTTTAGATTTCTTCTTTTGTCTGAGATGGTTTGGAAACCTTTAGTGTAGATGAAGATGAGCTCACACATTTCTTTTGGCATCAAATTGTGGGACACACTTTTCTAGTTATCCCAAGAGTCTAATGTAGGAGCATTGAGATTATATTTTTTGGACCCTATGTTTTCCATGATTATGGTTATGTTCAAGGCATATTTTTGGACATTGGCCTATGTACACATAATGGTTGGATAGGTTGTATTAAAGTTAGAGATCTTTGGTGGTTGTTGGTAACATATTTCTTATCTATTGGGAAAACTTTGGAGATTTTTCTATAATCTACAGTCAGTAGGAGTTAGCTTTTGCAATTTTAGATATGGATCATTAGATGGTGTGTAGGTCTATGTATGAGGCCATGTCCTCTTATTTTTTCTTATGAGTTATTTATGGTTTAAAATTTAGGGTTTTCCTAAGCGTTACTTAATCTATCAGGCTGATTTGTGGCTTGAATATTTATGTAATTTTAATATTTATTTAATGTAACCTACTAGGCTGACCTATGGCTTGATTTGGTATAACTAGAGGGTCTTGTGATGTTTAGAGTCATTATTTAATGGAGCATGAAGTAGCTAGGACCATCTTGAGGGATGAAAGCTAGGAGATGGATCTTCATATATGAGGATTGAGTTGTATTCTTGCTTGTAATGGTTGTAACCCTAAAGGGCTTATAGCCGAGCATGTTAGATGTTAGTCTATTGATTCAATTATGAGAATATATGTTGCATTTGATCTAAATATTTGTGCTATTATTATATTTCCACTATGTGATTACTTATTGGGGGCTAGGTTAGCTCCAAGTGGGATACACCTAGCCTTAATCTACACCAAATGATCTTGTGCTAGTTGTGTGGTGGATTGATTATTTGTGGAGCCCTAGACCTTATTGTTGTGAGGTGGTAGATTGTGGTTCTGGCTCAATATTACAAATGACTCACAAATGGATTTTTATGGTTGTGAAACCTTGATGTGATGAAATGATGGATTTTTGGTTGAGTGAACATATCACTAAAGTGAGGCAGTTTATGAAGATGGAAGACATACCAATGAGAGTGATGCAACTAAAATTTTCCAATTAGATCATAGATGTGAAATAGTTACACTTTGATAGAATTTTGAAGAATAAGTTGGAAAATTTTTGGGATAAGTTCAATTAGAGGATTGAAGAGATGGTCAAGTCTTGTTTGAGTTAGAATCTACTAATTAGAAAGAGACTTGTCTGGATGGTTAGAAGAATTATTCATAGAAGAAGACAATTTTGTGTTAAGGAAGAGGTAAAGGTTGAATTTCTTGAAGCTAATGAGGTATGTGTTGGTTTTCATGAGAAGATGAATGGAGCTGACATGAAAATTGCAAAGCATCTTGTTGTGAGCAACAAGATTATTTATTATGAAATTTACATTTGTAATGATGAGGATTTAAATATGAATGAGAATTTGCATATGGTTGCTAATATGTATTTTAATTTATATGTTTCTATAAAGAGGATTGAGGATGTAAAAGTTACTTGTGATATGGTTGATATGTATTTACATATGGCTGCTAATGTGATTATTATTTTGGATTCACTTGATACTTCTTATATGGTCGATGATTCTATTTTTGCTAGTATTTACATGGATCAACATGTTGTTGATGTGGATGTTGCTAATGATATGGAGTTGGATTTAGATATTGTTGATCTACATGTTCCTACTAATTTGAATTTACTAATTATTGATGTGGTTGAGGGTCTTCATGTCATTGCTAATTTGAATTCACTTGTTGCTAATGTAATTTTTCCTTGTGGTTGATATGGATAAGGATTGATATTTTATGGATTTGGGTTCACATGTTGCGATTTGGTCCTAGAGTTACATGATACTGATATGGTTTTCATATTGGAAGAGGTTATTAATGCTGGTTGTGATTAGTTGTAGGAATTTTGGTGAAGCATTATGTTCATTTTGTTCTTGGGAGCAAGCATGCTAATTAGGTTGTTGTGATTCATATGATTCTGATGTTGGAATAGATGAAATAGATATTAGATTTGTATATTTTCTCTCTTGTTCAGAGATGTCTTGAAAGCCTTTGCTGAAGATGAAGATGAGTTTAGACATTTTGTTACATTAAAGTGTAGGAAACACTTTTCTATTTACCACGAGAGTCTAATATAAGAGTATTAAGCTTGGATTTTGTGGACCCTATGTTTTGTATGGTTAGGGTTATGTTTGAGGCATATTTGTGGAATTTTTCCTATGTGCACATAATGGTTAGATTGGTCATATTGATATTAGAGCTCTTTCAGTGGCTATTGGTAATGTGTTCCTTATTTCCTCAGCAAACTTTGGAGATTATTTCTGTAAGCTTTGATATATGGGAGTTAGCTTGCACAATCATAGATGTAGATCATTAGATGACATGTGGGAATATGTCTCTAGAGACCTACTCTTATTCTATCTAATGAGTTAGGTATGGTTTAAACTTGGCACTTGTCCTAAGTGTTACTTAATCTTCCAAGCCAACTCTTGGCTTGAGTGTTATATATTGTGAGTATTTATTTAATGTAACCTATTAGGCTGACCTATGGCCTAGTTTGGTCTAAGTAGAGACTCTTGTGATGTCTATAGTTATTATTTAGTAGAGCATGGAGTAGCTACAAGAATCTTGAGGCAGGAAATGTAGGAGATGGATCCTCATATATGAGGATTGATTTGTATTCTTGCTTGTAATGGTTATGACCTAGAAGGATTTATAGGCAGGTTGAATGTCACTCTATTGATTCTATTATGAGAATATGTGCTGCATTTGATATGAATCTCTATGCTATTATTATATTTCCTTTGTGTGGTTACCTTCTAGGGGCTAGGTCACCTTCAAGTGGAGTAAACCAAGCCTTGAACTATATCAAGGGGTATCAAAGAAGATTTTGATCTTTTGCTAGTTGTGTGGTGAATTGATTATTCATGGAGCCCTAGATCTCTTTGTTTTGAGGTGGAAGATTGTGGTTCTAGCTCAAAAATAAAAAAAAGACCTACAAATAGATTATTTTGGTTGTGAAATCTTGATATGATGAAATGATGGAATTTTCATTGAGTGAAGAAATCACCAAAATGAGGTAGCTTGCAAAGATGGAAGGTAGGTCACTGAGAGTGAGGCAACTAGAGTCTCATAATTTGATCATTGATGTGACACACTTTGAGGGGAAGTTGAAGGATAAGTTGGATCAATTTTGAGATAAGTTCAATTAGAGGATTAAAGAGATGATGAAGTCTTTTTTGAGGTGGCATCTATTGATTATAAAGAGATTTTTCTAGATAGTTAGAAGGATTGTTAATATAAGAAGACACTTTGTTGTTTAAGGAAGAGATAAAGGTTGACTTTGCTAAAGTTGATGATTTATGTGTTGGTTTTAATGAGAAGATGGATGTATCTAACATGGAAATTGTAGAGTATCTTATTTTGAGAAATGATATTGATGATTATGAAATTTTCATTTGTGATAATGAGGATTTATATATGAAAGAGGATTGCATATGGGTGTTGATATGGATCTAGCTTTATATGTTGCTGTTGAGAAGACTGAGGATGTACAAGTTACTACTGATATGGTTGATTTAGATTTACATATGGTTACTAATGTGGATATAGTTTTGGACTCACCTAAATTATTGCTTTTATGGTTGATGATTCTATTATTTATAGTACATGAACACAAATCAACATGTTGTTGATGTGGATGTTGCTACTGATGTGGAGTTGCATTTACATGTTGCTGATGTTGTTTCACTTGTTGATCTACATATTCCTACTAATTTGAACTCACTTATTGTTGATGTGGTTGAGTATCTTCATGTCACTACTAAGTTGAATTTAATTATTGCTAATGTAGTTTTTCTTGTGGTTGACATAGCTAAGCATTGACATATTATGGATTTGGGTTTACATGTTGTTGATTTAGTTTTGGAGTTGCATGATACTAATATGATTTTAAATATTCTAATATGTTATTACTTTTGGTTGTGTTCAATTGCAGGAATTGTTGGTGAAGCATTATGTTCAGTTTGTTCCTTGGAGTAAGCATGTTGATTGGCTTACTAAGATTCATATGACTAGATGTTGGAATGGATGAAGAAAATATATTGGATATATATATATATATATATATATATATATATATATATATATATATATATATATATATATATATATATATATATATAAATTATATTGAGATGGATAGGAAGCCTTTGGTTAAGATGAAGATGAGTTCAAACATTTCTTTTGGCATCAAAGTGCGGGACACACTTTTTTATTTACCTTGAGAGTCTAATGCAGGAACATTGAGCTTATATTTTATGGACCCTATATTTCACATGATTAGGGTTATTTTTTAGGCATATTTGTGGACCTTTTCCTATGTGTGCATAATGGTTGGATTGGTCATATTGTAGTTAGAGCTCTTATAGTGGATGTTTCTAACATGTTCCTTATTTCCTAGGCAAACTTTAGAGATTGTTTCCACAAGCTTTGATTTATGGGAGTTATCTTGTACATTCTTAGATGTGGATCATTAGATGACATGTGGATCTATGTTTAAGGCAAGGTACTCTTATTTTGTCTTATGAGTTAGTTATAGTTTAAACTTGGGGCTTTTCCTAAGTGTTACTTTATCTCCCAGACTAACCTGTGACTTGAGTATATATTTAATGTCAGTGTTTATTTACTGTAACTTGCTAGGCCAACTTGTGGCTTGTTGGTATTAGTAGAGGGTTTTTTGATTTCTAGAGTCATTATTTAGTGGAGCATGGAGTAGCTAGGAGAATCTTGAGGGATGAAATCTACGAGATGGATCTTCACATATGAGGATTGAGTTGTATTCTTTGTTGTATTGGTTGTAACCCATAAGGCCTTATAACTAGACATTTTGAATGTTAATGTATTGATTTAATATGATAATGTGTGTTGCATTTGATTTGAGTCTTTATATTAGTTTTATATTTCCACTATGTGGTTACTTGTTGGGGTCTAGGTCACCTCCAAGTGGGATACACCTAGCCTTGGACTACATCAACTGGTATGAGAGAAGATTTTGATCTTATCCTAGCTACATGGTGGATTGTTTATCTATTGCATCCTAGATGTTTTTATTGTGAGGTGGTAGATCATGGTTTTGGTTCAAAATTACAAATGAATCACACATGGATGTTTTGGTTGTGAAACCTTGATGTGATGAAATGATGGAGTTTTCATTTAGTGAATAGATTGTCAAAGTGAGGTAGGTTGTAAATATGGAAGGTAGATCACAACAAATGAGATAGCTAGAGTCTTTTAATAAGAAAGTGGATGTCAAAAAGTTACACTTTGAGAGGAATCTGAAGGATAAGTTAGATTTGGTTTGGGATAAATTTAATAAGAGGTTTGAAGAGATGATGAAGTATTGTTTAATTTGACATCTACTGATTAGAAAGAGAGTTTTCTAGATGGTTAGAAGGATTTTTCATAGAAGAAGACACTTTGCTATTGAGGAAGAGGTAAAAGTTTACTTTTCCAAAGCTGATGAGGTATGTGCTTATTTTCATGAGAAGATGGATGGATATGACATGGAAATTGTAGAACATCTTGTTGTGAGAAAAGATATTTTGATTATGAGATTTGTATCTATGATAATGAGCATTTAAATAGGAATAAGGATTTGCATATGGTTGTTGATATGGATTTGATGGAGAAGCATTGAGCTTGGATTTTGTGGATTCTCTATTTCACATAGTTAGGGTTTGTTTGAGGCATATTTATAGACCTTTTCTTATGTGCGCATAATGGTTGGATTGGTCCAATTGAACTTAGATCTCTTTTGGTTGTTGTTGGTACTATTTTCCTTATTTCCTAGGAAAACTTTGGAGAATATTTCTGTAAGCTTTGATTTAGTGGGAGTTAGCTTGTAAAATCTTAGATGTCAACCATTAGATGGCACATGGGCCTATGTATAAGGCCACATAGTCCTTTTTTTCTTATCAATTAGCTATGGGTTAAACTTGGGACTTGTCCTAAGTGTTACTTAATTTGTTAGACCAACTTGTGGCTTGAGTGCTTATTTATTGTGAGTTTTTAATTAATGTAACTTTCTAGGATGACCTATGGCTTTTTTTGGTATAAGTGGAGGGTCTTGTGATGTCTAGAGTTATTATTCAATGGAGTATGGAGTTTCTAGGAGCATCTTGAGGGATGAAATCTAGGACATGGATCTTTTCATATGAGGATTGAGTTGTATTCTTTTTTTTAACGGTTGTAACCTAGAAGGAATTATAGTTGGGCATGTTGGATGTAAATATATTGATTCTATTATGAGAATATGTGTTGCATTTGATCTCAATCATTATGTTATTGTTATATTTTCTCTTTGTGGTTACTTGCTAGGGGATAGGTTACCTATAATAGGGGTACACTCGGCCTTGCACAACATCAAGTGGTATGAGAGAAAATTTTGATCTTGTGCTAGTTTTATGGTGAATTGATTATGTTTGGAGCCCTAGATCTCTTTTTCATAAGGTGGAAGATCTTGATTCTAGCTCAAAATTACTCATGAATAGACTATCTTCTATCATTGTCTAACTTCACATCTCAAGATTATATCTGTATTAGAAGATATAATATGATCATTAGAAACTGCATCTCAGGTACTCTATTTTTGCACTAGTCTCTATAAATCACTTACAACTTCTATGTCATTGACTTATGTTACATGCACTTAACCTAATTATTATGACACAATGTGGGAAATTTCTTTAACCACACATCACCTCACAATCAAAACTCTATCCATACGATCATGATCTCTATCTACTACTTTGCTAGTCTTCACATTGTTACAACTATGTTGACATCAATGAAAAACATAGTCATGAATGCAACTGTAAAACTAGAATCAGTGTGCAAAGAACATTAACAAATAAAGTAAACATTCACAAACCAAAAACTAAATTCACATATATGCTTAGACAAAGAAAGCAAACAAGAAGTGCAAACCTCACAAGAGAAAACAATCCATGCTTTCTTGATTCTGTAGATGTGTCCTTTTGTTGTGGATGTATGCTCAAGATGCTCAAAAGTTTCTTCAATGGAGATGGGTAATGGAAAATTGGTAGCTTTGTGAGCTCTCAATTTGGCATTATAAGGGTAATATCGATGACTTTGGTTCTCAAAATAGCATGGTAACTTTAGCTCAAAGATTTTTGATGAAATGGCTTGGGATGGGATTCAATTTATAGGCTAAGGGGTAGAGGGATGGAGGGCTTAGATGCAAGGATGGATGAAGGCTTAAGGAGGGCTAGGATGCACTCAAAGGAGAGCACATGGATTGTGCTTGTTTAGCACTAATGGGAAGGTGACACTTGTCACAAGGAGGATGAGTGTGAGAGGGTAGGGTAAAGGGTTGGTTAAAGGCATGATGAGTGGGGTTGAGTATGTAAGAGGGATGTAAGAGGAATGAGTGTGGAAGAGGGAAGAGTGTGGAAGATGGGTGTAAGAGTCATGAGTGGGCTTGTAAGAGTCTTTATGTTTTGTAAGAGCACTCATGACTTAGTGGTTGGGTTTTTTTGAGGGGAGACTTTGGTTTGGATTAGGAAAGTCTTAAACTTGTTTAAGGAATGTGACAACATTAGGGGGTGGATTAGGCTTGGGTTTAGGATTAGATTAGGGATGTTAGAGATGTGCAAGTGGATGGAATTAATGAGGGTGGGTGAGTTAGTGGCTAAGCTTGGTTAGTATGGGTGGATGGGGTGGATTAGGCTAAATGGAGGATTAGAGATAGGTTAGGGGTTTTTGAATTTGAGGATTTCATTTATCAAATAGATTTATTTAATAAATGGGGATTTTTGGAATTAGATAGAAGAATAGGATTTAATTGATAAATAATAGATTATTTGATTTATCAATTAGGACTATAGATGATTAATTAAATTAATCAACTAGGGGATGACAAAGGATTAATTAAATAAGAATTTAATTAATGATGCCTTTAGAGATGGCTAAATTATATTACCAAAGTAGTGTAATCAAATTTAGGTGTCTACATTTTGCCCCTCTTTGACATAGTGTTAAGACAAAACTATTTCAAAGAAGTTTGAATGAAGACAACATGAGGAAGATGTTTTAGTAACTGATGGGGTTTGATAGCTTTGTGGCTGGATTTGGAAGCTTGGTAGAGTGGTGGTGGGAGCTGGGGTCACTTGGGAGCTTGGTAGAAGATTGGCAGTAGCTTGTGGGTTTTGATAGCTTTGTGGAGTGAAGGTAGTAGCTTGTGGATTTGTGGCTGGTGGTATTGAGCTCCCAAGACCTAATGGAAATGATGGGATTGTGCTTTGGGTTGTGGTGAACAAGCTGGGGGCGATGAAAGGTTGATTATTTGGCCCCATGGGTGGCATCCCTGTTGTATATTGCTGAGGTTGGCCAAAGATGCTAGCACTAATTTGGGAGATGGGTAGATTTGGAAGGCTAGGTGTGCGAGCAGCAGCAATAGTGAAGGGGGTGAACGGTGAGATGTTTTGGGTAAAGGGGGTTTGGAGTAGAGAGGTATGAACCAAGGATGGAGTGGTGGTGGCTAGGTTGGCTTGCGGCATGGAGATTTCAACTTGGGTGGATGATGGTATGTTTGGGTCTGTTGGGTCATATGGATTGGCTGGAGGCTCTTCTTTTGGAATATATTGAGGATAATTTGGATCATAAGAGCCTATGGGTGGTGGTAGCTGCCCAAACAATGGGTGAGATGGATCTGATAATGGAGGGGGTCTTCCAAAGTCAAAGGTTCCTACATTGTCCCTTTGAAAATTAGCCATGATTGTCTCTTTGTTTTTGTCTATAATGGCGTTTACCAATACTGCATTTCCTGGTTGGTTCATGAAAGCTTCAATGTCAGTAGCTGATGGCATAGCTTGCTCTGGGCTGAAGGATGGCTGAGTGCTCAAGGGGGGTGAGGCTGTTCGATCCAAATGATAGGGCTCCATTGTTTCTTTCTTCTTGGCTAAGCGAGTGACGGGTGGCATGAAAAATGCTCCTAGGGATGAGATGCAATAATGCTGATGGATGCAAAAAGGGGAAGGCTTTTCTATGCAAATGATTTCCTAGGTTGAGGTAAAGCTATATGAAAAAACCTAAGGAGGATTGGGTTGGGGATTCTAACTTCAAAGATATGTTGTCAAAGCACAAAAGGTCTGATTTCCTAAGTGCAACCTTGGTGGTGATTGTGTCAACTTAAGGATAGACTGATGATCCTTTAGGAAGAACATGAGATTGATCACTTATGGATCCCAACCTTTAGCTCAAGGTGATGAGGGATAACAAGTGACAAAGCTAGATTACCCTAGACAAAGCTCTGTCAAAGGGATAACCTTGGTGAGATTGGTGGATTTTGGAAGATTTTAGGAATGGCAAACTTTTAGCAAGGTGACAACAATTTTGAAAGCTTAGATGTGCAAATTTTCGATTACTGGCTAGATGGTATGATTCTAAATGAGATGGATGAGCTAATAATGCTTAAGGGGATAACCTAAGATGGCTGGATTTTCTACAAAGATGACTCTAGAGTGAAGCTTATCCAAGAAGATGTGGAGAAACAAGGGTGTCTAATCATAGAAATCATGCCTATTTGGTAAGGCATAAGCAGGATTAACTCCTGGATGTTGGCTAAATTTGATGGTGCGCTCTAACTAGGCCTCTTGAAGTGCTTTGTTGGTAGCTTTGTCCTCTGCTTTGTGGAGTTTGAAAATTCATGGGCTTGGTGTTATTTCTTTTCTCTTGGCTGAAAGTTCTTGGTATGCTAGAGATGGCTTGAGTTTGACCTTGTGAAACTTCTGTTTGGGTTTGGGTTGTTCCGACATAAATTCCTGAATTTGCTTGGCTTTTGGGAAAAAACTCAGTTGTTTTGCTTCAACTTGTTCAACTTCCAAAATAGGCAGTGACTACGCTAAGTGTGCCCTAAGCTAGGATTGACCAAGTTTGGCAAACATTCATTCAACAAGTAAAATAAAAACAAGCAATAGATAGGAACACCCAGATAGAAGTTTGTGGTTCTCAAAATGTGATACTTGTGCCAAGGAGTGTGTATGTTCTACAAATGTTTCGATCAGTCACTCCAAACATATTAACATCCTAGATGGTTTTCTGCAAGGCTGACAATTGGTTTAGCTAGGGAGTCCTCGATATACGCAAGGTACGTGAGGCCCAAATCCATAGATGAGACCAAAAGGATGTCACACAGCCGAGAGGAGCGGTAACCCACTTCTCCTCTTTCACTTCTCAAGGGTATAAAGTTCCTTGAGGCTTAGCCCGAATGACAAAATCTTGATTCCAAGAGAGGTGTCTTTCGATTCACCTCCCGATTCTTATACTCCGCCAGAGCGCTGGAGTTGAGGTCGTCCAAGGGGTGATGAAATCCCCAAGCAGGCCTCCTAAAAAGAAAAAAGGTTTTGGATCCTAATCTTATGCACCCAAGATGGCCTCGAAAGACGACAAGGGGAGATAAGACTTGGATGACCTTGGGCTAAAAAACATGCTTGTTCTTTTACCAACTGTCTCTTATGTGTGCTAATCTAGACTTTGCAAGCACTCATGTTTAAGAGACAATGTTCAATTCCAACTTGAAGTGCCAACAAAAGTAAATCGATCAAAGAATGCAAACAATAAGAAGAGTTAGGGTCAACAAAAGCAAACTCGCGCACCCAGAGGCCCTCCACGTCAAGTATCGATTAATTTTCTTTAAGGCATTCAAGATTGAGTGTGAGTTTGTTTTAAGCCCAAAACAAAAGTGTGTGAGATTCGATTTCAAGCGTGCGCCCGGAGGCTCTCCACGTTAGTTGTTGTTCAATTTTAGTGCCCAAACTTGAAGTGTGATCGATTTAATCTAGAGTTTTGGCCATTTAAGAATTTTGATAAAGTTAAAGCAAACGTTCAAAGACCAAGTGAGTGAGTTAGATTGTGGAACATTTAACACCTTTTTCAAGTAGACCCATCCCCATAAATGGCGCTGAGATTGCAACCAATGGTTAATATTTGATGGGTGATTAGAAAAGAGGTGAGTCCAAGGAACTACTCAAATTGATTTTTGTAAATTTGTATTTTAACTTAACAAAGTTTCTTAAATGTCCAAAAATCAAACTTTACCTAGATTGCATGTGAAAAAGAGATTTGTAATGGTTAATTGATCATTGGCATTCAAGATTGGATTTTTTTTGTTTTAAGCATGCATTCCAAAGAAAGTTGATTTTAATCCATGACATTCAAGAGTGTGTTTTGAGCAACATTCATTCAATGGAAAATGTGTTTAACCATTCAAGTTCATTTTTTTTTTTTTTAGCAACATGCATTCAAAGACAAATGGTTAAATATTCAAGTTCATTTTTTAGCAACATGAAAACCTGCAAGAAACATAGTTAGTGGTTCCATATGTGCTCCAACCTGCAATGAGACAAAAAAAAAAGCAATTTAGTTAGTTAGCCAAAATCTTCAAAAATGAGAGCTTAACTATGGGAAAAAATTTTTTAACTTTTATTGTTGTTTTTTCTACGCGTAAAAATGCTTAAAATGGTCTAAATCCTATGGAACGTTGAAATACAGAGATGCCAAAATATGAAGAGGAAAAAACAGATTTGCAGCACAGAACACAGGTGACAAGCAGAGACGCCGATTTGCACAGATGCAGATTTTCGCAGACAACGATTTTCGCAGACGCGGATTTTTGCAGATGTCAATTTTCGCAGACGCAGATTTTTGTAGACGTCAATTTTTGCAGATGTCAATCTGCACAAACGCGGATTTTTCCAGACGTCAATTTTCGCAGACAGAACAGGTTGCAGACGCCAAAACTGTGCCAAAAAAGCTGAAAAATGCGAACTTTTTTTTTTTTTTTTAGATGGTATTTCTTCTTCCTAAGTGTGTTCTTTAACCTGCAAAAACAAGCAAAACACCCTCACAACACACTCAAACAACAAACATTAGATGGTTAGAAAAATGACATATAGATCAAAATAGATGATTAAATGACCCATAGTGGGGTCCCACCGGGCATGCCAAAATGTAGAACCAGAATCAGTGTGCAAAGAACATTAACAAATAAAGTAAACATTCACAAACCAAAAACTAAATTCACATATATGCTTAGACAAAGAAAGCAAACAAGAAGTGCAAACCTCACAAGAGAAAACAATCCATGCTTTCTTGATTCTGTAGATGTGTCCTTTTGCTGTGGATGTATGCTCAAGATGCTCAAAAGTTTCTTCAATGGAGATGGGTAATGGCAAATTGGTAGCTTTGTGAGCTCTCAATTTGGCATTATAAGGGTAATATTGATGGCTTTGGTTCTCAAAATAGCATGGTAACTTTAGCTCAAAGATTGTTGACGAAATGGCTTGGGATGGGATTCAATTTATAGGCTAAGGGGTAGAGGGATGGAGGGCTTAGATGCAAGGATGGATGAAGGCTTAAGGAGGGCTAGGATGCACTCAAAGGAGAGCACATGGATTGTGCTTGTTTAGCACTAATGGGAAGGTGACACTTGTCACAAGGAGGATGAGTGTGAGAGGGTAGGGTAAAGGGTTGGTTAAAGGCATGATGAGTGGGGTTGAGTATGTAAGAGGGATGTAAGAGGAATGAGTGTGGAAGAGGGAAGAGTGTGGAAGATGGGTGTAAGAGTCATGAGTGGGCTTGTAAGAGTCTTTATGTTTTGTAAGAGCACTCATGACTTAGTGGTTGGGTTTTTTTGAGGGGAGACTTTGGTTTGGATTAGGAAAGTCTTAAACTTGTTTAAGGAATGTGACAACATTAGGGGGTGGATTAGGCTTGGGTTTAGGATTAGATTAGGGATGTTAGAGATGTGCAAGTGGATGGCATTAATGAGGGTGGGTGAGTTAGTGGCTAAGCTTGGTTAGTATGGGTGGATGGGGTGGATTAGGCTAAATGGAGGATTAGAGATAGGTTAGGGGTTTTTGAATTTGAGGATTTCATTTATCAAATAGATTTATTTAATAAATGGGGATTTTTGGAATTAGATAGAAGAATAGGATTTAATTGATAAATAATAGATTATTTGATTTATCAATTAGGACTATAGATGATTAATTAAATTAATCAACTAGGGGATGACAAAGGATTAATTAAATAAGAATTTAATTAATGATGCCTTTAGAGATGGCTAAATTAGATTACCAAAGCAGTGTAATCAAATTTAGGTGTCTACAGCAACATGTCAATATTGACACATGCTCTCGAATGATTAGGATACTCCTTCATAGGAATACCATCAATATTCATGCTAACCATTCTAGTTTTGTGGTGGATTGATTATCTGTGAAGCCCTAGATCTCTTTTTTGTGATGTGGAACATCTTGGTTCTGGATTAAAAATGTAGACAACTTATAGATGAATTCATTTGGTTGTGGAACCTTGATGTGATGAAATGATGAAATTTTCATTGAGTGAATTGATTATTGAAGTGAGGTATATTGCAAAGATGGAGGGTAGATACTGAGAGTGAGGCAACTAGAGTCTTTTAATTTGACTATAGATGTGATACAATTGCACTTTGAGAGGAGTTTAAAGGATAAATTGGATTATTTTTTCAATAAATTCAATCAAAGGATTGAAGAGACAATGAAGTCTTGTTTGAGTTGGCATCTACCGATTAGAAAGAGAGTTGTCTAGATAATTAGAAGGATTTTTCATTGAAGAAGACACTTTGTTGCTGAGGAAGAGGTAAAGGTT
The DNA here is from genome assembly GCA_028749045.1 of Cupressus sempervirens. Taxonomy (NCBI): domain Eukaryota; kingdom Viridiplantae; phylum Streptophyta; class Pinopsida; order Cupressales; family Cupressaceae; genus Cupressus; species Cupressus sempervirens. The sequence goes on from CM053786.1 coordinate 784,902,579, forward strand.
GACTTTTTTGAAGTTGATGATGTATGTGTTGGTCTTCATCAAAAGATGGATGTATTTGACATGGAAATTGTAGAGCATCTTGTTGTGAGCAATGAGATATTTGATTATGAGATTTTCATTTTCTGATAATGAGGATTTAAATATGAATGAGGATTTTCATATGATTTATGATATTGATTTTAATTATATGTTGTTGCTGAGAACATTGAGGATGTACACATTACTAGTGATATGGTTGATTTGGATGGACATATAGCTACTAATGTGAATATGGATTTGGATTCATCTATTACTACTTATATGGTTGATAATTCTATTTTTTCTAGTATGGACATGGATCAACATGTTTTTGATGAGCATGTTGCTACTGATGTGGAGTTTGATTTACATGTTGCTGATGTGGATTCACTTGTTACTAATCTACCTATTTTTTACTAATTTAAATTAACTTATTGCTAATTTGGTTGAGGATCTTCATGTCACTAGTGATTTGAATTTGCTTTTTGCTAATGTAGATTTTCTTGTGGTTGACATGGTTAAAGATTGACATACTATGGATTTGGGTTCACATTTGTTGATTTGGTTTTGGAGTTGCATGATACTGATATGGTTTTCATGTTGGTAGATGTTATTATTGTTGGTTGTAATCATTTGTAGGAATTGTTGTACTTCTCTGTCTACCTAGAGAGTATGATGCAAGAGCATTGAGCCTGGCTTTTGTGGACCCTACATTTCACACAATTAGGGCTATGTTTGAGGCATATTTGTGGACCTTTTCCTATGTGCACATAATGGTTGGATTAGTCATATTGAGGTTAGAGCTCTTTTGGTGGTTGTTTGTAACAGGTTCCTTATTTCCTAGGTGAACTTTGGAGAATTTTTTTGCAAGCTTTGATCCATGGGAGTTAGGTTGTGTGATCTTAAATGTGGATTATAAGATGACACATGGAGGTATTTCTAAGGTTGCACAGCCTTATTTTGTCATATCAGTTAGTGATGTAGGAGCATCTTGCATCATAAAATAAATGGGTAAATAATTTTGTTTTTGTTTGTTTTCAATAAAAAAGGAAAAGAGAAAAAAAAAATTATGGAGGAGAGAGAAAGTGACAAAAATTAGAGGAAAAGAATTAACAAATAAATAAAATTGGAGAAAAGAGGGAAAAGGCATTTAATAGGTGGCATTATTAAATGTAACTTGTGGCTTGAGGGTTTATTTATTGTAACTTGCTAGGTTTACTTGTGGCTTAGTTGGGTATAAGCAGGGGATCTTGTGGATTCTTTTAGGCATTCATTTAGTGGAGTGAGTCATAGAGAGTGCGGGATCCAACTTCGAGAAGAGCATGGAAGATGGAGTAGCTAAGTGAGTGAGGCTTTTCCAGAGTGTGTGGACAGAGTGCCAAATGTGAGGCAGTTTACGGTTAGATCTTGGATAAAGTTTGAGAAGGGCTAGTAGTTGAGGCTTGGAAAACAAGGAGATTGCTTGGTGGGCTTGCAAGCACAAGTTGAGATCTTCCTTGGATATTTCTATCAAAGTGTGGACCTAGACTAGCTAGAGTTGGGACTAGATATTGAGGGATCCTGGAAAATTACTATTGTAATTGCTTATGTATTTGGCCATAACCCGGAGGGCCTTACATCTGAGCATATTAGATGTAAATATTATGATTATATTATGAGAGTTGACATTATTTTGGATCTAAATATCTGTGTTATTATTTATTCTTCCACTATGTGGTTATTTTTTGGAGGCTAGGACATCTCCTTTGGGGATTCTCCTGCCTTGCACAACACCAAGTGGTATCAGAGCACAATTGTTCCTAAGCATGTAGATAGATCCCCAAAGTTGAGGAAGTTTCCACCAAGACCTTGGGAGGACATGTAGATGGATATATGGTTGCAAAGATGGAAGGTTGATCTTGTTTGGGAAGATTGATCTATTGGTGATTCGTTGTAGAGGGTTTGCAAAGATCTTGGAGATGCCTTTAAGAGGATTGGACCTTGAGATGATTGCTAATCTCCGTGATGTGATGGAGAGAAGGTTTTCTGAGATGTTTTCTTGATTTGAAGATAGCTTGGCTGATCGAGTTAAGGACAAGGTTAGGAAGGCATTTTGTGGATGTTTTTGGAGCTAGAGTCTACCGATATGGAAGAGAGTTGTTTGGCTGGTTAGAAGACTTGTTCGAGAGAGAAGATGGCATCACCTGGTTGAGGTAGAAGAGGTTAGTTTTTTTTATCAGTTTTTGGAATCTGATATAGAACCTATAGAGAAACTAGAGGTTATTGGTGAGGATATTTCTAATCTTGTTGATGTTGTAATGGAGGTTGGGTCTAACATGAATATTGTAGAGCACTTGGTTGTGGATGATCTAGTTGTTGTTGGTGAAGAGTTTCATGTTGTAGAGCATCTTCTTGTGAGAAATGAGATTACTGTTGCTGTGAGTTTGGCATGTCTTGATGGAGATATACATATTGCTATTGATATGGAGTTTGTTGTTGTTGGTGTGAATTCACTAGCTGCTAGTGTGGATGAGGGTTTGTTGATGAAGCATTATGTTTAGTTTGTTGTTGGGAGTGAGCATGTTGATTGGATGATTGAGATTTTATTGTTTGATAGATGGATGCAGATGTGGATGATTTGCATGTTGGTATTATTGTCCTTGATGGAGTGGAAGCCTTTGGTGAAAATGAAGATGGTTGTAGATATTTCTTTTGGCATCAAAGTGTGGGATACTTTTCTATCTACCTAGGGAGTCTGACACAGGAGCATCTTGCATTAGAAAATAAATGAGAAATAATTTTGTTTTTGTTTGTTTTCAAAAAAAAGAGAAGAAAATATATATATATATATATATATATATATTATTAAAAAAGAAAAAAATTGTGAAGGAGAGAGAAAATGAATAAAATTAGAAGAAAAATAATTAATAAATAAATAAAATTGGAGAAAAGAGGGAAAAGATATTTAATAGGTGGCATTATTAAATGTAACTTGTGGCTTGAGGGTTTATTTATTGTAACTTTCTAGGCCAACTTGTGGCTTAGTTGGGTAGAAGTAGGGGATCTTGTGGAGTCTTTTAGGCATGCATTCAGTGGAATGAGTCATAGAGAGTGTGGGATCTAGCTTGGAGAAGAGCATGGCATATAGAGTAGCTAAGTGAGTGAGGTTCTTCCAGAGTGTGTGGATAGAGTGTTGAATGTGAGGCAGCTTACACTTGGATCTTGGATAAAGTTTGAGAAGGGCTAGTAGCCAAGGCTTGGAAAAAAGGGTGATTTCTTGGTGGGCTTGCGAGCACAAGTTGAGATCTTCCTTGGAGGTTTCTACTAGAGAGTGAATCTAGACTAGCTAGAGTTGGGATTGGATCTTGAGGGATCTTGCAGAATTACTATTGTAATTACTTATGTATTTGGCTGTAACCTAGAAGGCCTTATATTTGGGCATGTTGGATGTAAATCTTATGATTATATTATGAGAATTGGCATTATTTTGGATCTAAATATCTATGTTATTATTTATTCTTCCATTATGTGGTTATTTTCTAGGGGCTACGAAATCTCCTTTGGGGATTCTCATACCTTGCACTGCACCAATTAGCTATGGTTTAAACATGAGGCTTCTCCTAACTGTTACTTTATTTTCCAGGCCAACTTGTGGCTTGAGTGCTTATTTATTGTGAGTGTTTATTTAGTGTAACTTTCTAGGATGAACTGTGGATTTTTTTAGTATAAGTAGATGATCTTGTGATGTCTAGATTAATTATTCAGTGGAGCATGGAGTAGCTAGGAGCATCTTGAGGGATGAAAGCTAGGATATGGATCTTGCATATGAGGATTGAGTTACACTTTTGTTTGTAATGGTCATAACCCAGAACACCTTATAGTTGGGCATGGTGAATGTTAACCTATTGATTCTATTATGAGAATATACATTGCATTTGATCTAAATCTTTGTGCGATTTTTATATTTCTGCTATGTGGTTACTTTTTGGGGACTAGGTTACCTCCAAGTGGGGTGCACCCAGCCTTGCACTGCATCAAAAAATATAATGTTTTGTGGATAGTGACTTCTCTCTTTTTAAATAGTGTTGGCTCTAAAGTGTTTATTGACAAAAACATATTTACCCCCTCTCATAGATGAGAAACATAATAGTCCCATAGAAAATGAATCCTCATCTTTCTACCCATTTTTTCTAGTAGAACCTCAAATTCACCATTGAATTATCTCTTAAGCTCCCTTTCAAACACTATCTTTGCACCAACCTTCAACTCCCTTATTTTTTATAGAATGGATATGAATATTGAGGCTAGATTTGTATTCACCTAATATATATGATATGCCCTTTTGATATTTTCTCCCAAAATGGTTTCAATCATTTTGGCAATCAAACAATAACCTAATATGAGGACAATTTTAATATTTTTCTAATACTTCACCCTTAAATGACATGTCATAATTTATTTCTTGTATAATATTCTAATGATTGTAATCATATAGAAATAGAAAATATCAACTCAAGAATGGTCTATGGAATGAGATAATATAAATTATCTAGGAGTCAAATAAATACACTCAACATGTCTTCAGAGTTTCAAAATATGATTATTTCATTATATTAAAATTCCTTTTAAAGGGTAGGGGTTTCTATCCCCTCTAACTTATCTTTAAAAAAATCATATCCCAAGATTCTAAATTTTTGAAGTAACAAAGATAAAATTTAAAGTTAGACTATTTCAACAATTTATTTTAAATGATCAATTTAAATATGACTCTTTCCTAGAAGAAAAAAGTCCTTACAACTAAATCGATAATGTTTTTAGATAAATAATTTAACACAATAAAATTTCAATTAAAGTTTAAGATGAATGAAAATACCACTTTTAATTAATACAGCTAGTAATAAATCCCATGATGCAACATAAAAAAACATAATGTCAAATTTCTTAAATATGTGCACTCCTCTATGTTAAAAAATATTTAGATTGAAATGATATAAATGTATCAAGGCATGCCACTAGAGCTTCTAATAGTTTGACTAAAACTTTTTTTTTGATAAACTCTTATTATTTTGTAAGCTCATGAAGAAAAAGATAAAGCTATGGATGGTGAGGGCTAGAAACCACCCTTGAATGCTCCAAACCCCATTATTGTACAAGGTAAACAAAGTGACTAGGTATTTCATTTCCTCATGAAGAAGAAGTGAAATATATGGATGGTGAGTGTTGTGAGCCTCCTATAATGCCTTAGACCTCACTAATAAATGAATTAAAATAAGTGACTAAGGCCATCCTCCTCCTCCTCCTCCCTATATTATTATTTCCACTTGATCACTCACCTTTTACATTTTAGGATCTAAAGTACATATATGGTATCCATCTTTTCAACAAAGACTTGAACTATATATACTTTGTATTATGACTTTATATCTGTATAGTTTTATAGATATTATTTTATTAAAAAAAAATGTCTCCAAAGTGGTTATTAACATTATCTTTACCTCTCTCTCATGATGATAAACAAGATAATAGTCTCACAAGAAAGGAATCCGTGGTTTCCTATCCATGATATTTTCTTGGACATCTCCAATTTCACCTAGGAATTCTCTCTTACAAGCCCTTTCACACAATATCCTCATGACTACCCTCAACTCCTGTATTTCTAATACAATGGCCATAAATATTGAGGCCACATTTGAATTCACCTAGTATATATGATATGCCCTTGTCATCTTTTCTCCCAAAATAGCTTCAACCATGTGCACAATCGAATAACTCACAAATGTAAGGATGAGCTTAAGCCTCTTTTCTAAGACTTCATCCATAAAAAAACATCTAAACTACTTCTTGGATGATAATTGAATGAGTGTATCCATATGACAAGAATAAATAACAAATCAAGAATTGTCTTCATGATGTTTACATATGATTATTTTATTATAATATTATAAAGTTTCTTTAATGGTCATCTTAGTTAGTCTTTAGTTTATTAGGTAGTTTCTATTTTTGTCTTTAGTTTATTAGGTAGTTTCTCTTTTTGTCTTTAGTTCATGCTTGTTTCTTTTAAAAACATCATCTTTGTAAATTTGTATAAGGAGCTTTCATCTCCTTTCTTTAATACAACTACAACAACATCGATTTACCATAACATGGTATTAGAGTAGGTCGATGAGATTTCATAAAATTTGATGGATTTTAAAAGAAAAATTTGAGCTTCTTTTGATCTAGATTTATTTTCCATAAATTTTCTTTTTGATATCTAGAAATAAAAATTGTTAAGAGTTATTCTATGAAACTTTTGTGGTTCATCTTCAAGGATTTTTGTTGGAAGTTACAAGCCTTGTTAAGGTTTTTGATCCCACAGTTTCTTGGTTGCAAAAAAAGTCTCTAATTTTTTAGGGTTGCATGTACTTGCATGTACTTGTATGCCCCTACATGTGTTGGTTTACCATGCAAAGGCTCTTGTTTTGTCACCCTTAAAAATCATGATGGGTTTTTATTAAAAAAATTCCCTAAAATATTTTTAATGGGATTTCATAATTTTTTCCCTTAAATAGTTTCTTATGGGTTTCTATAAATTTTCCCATGAAAATTTATGATTCTATAATTCATATAGTTTCATGCGATTTCTTAGCAAGTTTATTTAATTTTTCCCTCAAAAATAATTCACTGGGTTTTACCATATTTTCCTAAAAAATGAAGCTTTGTATTGTCTAGTTACAAATATTTGGAATTATTTGATTGATTTTTCACCTCAAAAATCATGTTGGGTTTTGATCAAATTTTCACCTCAAAATTTGTGTTGGTTTTTCATCAATCTTTTTGGACTAAAAAACTTGTGGTTTTTGCAGTCCTTTTTGGGCCATCATGATCATCTATAATGTTTGGGTTATTTGCCAATTTTTCCTCAACATTGTGCTAGCTATTTTTAGTGTTTATCTCTATCTCTAGGGAAGAGAAGCTTCATTATCCAAAATTAAGTTGAATATTTAGTGATGATTTTTGATCAAATGTTTTGCTGATTCTAGGAGGGTTTGTGGCAGGCTCATTTCAGTGGCAGAGTCACTAGTAGGCTCATCTTGTTTCACAAAGCATTCTGAAGAAGGGTGATGAGAGCCATTTACAAACCATTTTATGCCATATTTTAATCAATTTCATGCACTTCTATACTCACTTTCCTATTCCAATTCCATCCCATTTTGTCTCACTTTACTATTTTATATTGCATATGATTTTATAAGTGTTGGAAATCTAATTGAAAAGCTCATTTTTGTTGAAGATCAAAGAGGGAGATTGTTGTAAAAGAATGTTTTCAATCATTGTTTTTTCTTTGATGTCAAACTTGCTATTTGTAGGGATGATATTTTTCTTATAAGATCCAAGTACTATCACTTAGTTGATTGATGAAGAGGATTTGATCAACAAGATGTAACAAGAGCACCTAAGCGAAAGGTTGAATTATGATGATTGTGATGAAGTGCAAGGATTAGTTAAGAAAATGGTTAAGTAATGTATTGATGACATACTCAAAGATACAGAGGTTGGCCACACTTAGAAACATTGGAGGAAGAAGTTGTAACAAGGTTGACTGCAAAGCTTAGACTAAAATCTTTAGTGGGTGCCAAGCAAGCTAGTTGAAGCTGAGAAAATTCTTAGTAGGAGCTAAGTAACAAAAAAATCTAGTGTGTGCTGAGTGATCTTCAAGTGCCAAGTGAAGATCAAGTGCCAAGCATCAAAAAATTTTTAGTTAGTGCCGAGTGATCTTCAAGTGCCGAGCATCAGGAAAAATACAATTGATGCTGAGTAACACAGTATGTGTTGAGCACTAGTATTTCAATAGTGTCAAGCTGTTGTATTATTTTAAATGACAAAGATTCACCAAATCTAAGCTGACATAGTGGCTGTATTGAATTTTTTGAATGAGTTGGAAGATAAGGATGATGAGTTGTTAGCACAAAATTCTATGTATGTCATTTTTGGGTGAACTCTAAAGGATTATTCAAGAAGTTTCTAGAGGAAACAAAATATGGGTTAGATGCAATGAATCCTACCTAATCCATGTGAATTGAAATTGAAGAAAGGAAGAATTGAGTGGGAAAAGGAACCCCAAGACTTCTATTTAAGGAGTCATAGACCAAGAAGCAAAGTGTTGTTGATATTATTGCTACTAAAGAGCCAAAATCTATGAAGTGGTTAGAAGGGTGTCAAGGAGGTAACATCTAGGTGAGGGAAGAGCGTAAAGGCTCTGCTTCTTTAAGTGGTCATGAAGAGATGATTGCACTGGTACATTAAGTATGAAGACTCAAGAGGACAAAGCTTGAAAGGAGGGCAAGCTATCAAGAGTTGCAGAGATTGAAGGCCAGGCAAGAGTATGAGCTGAGAAGTGATCTAAAATCTGCAAGATAAGTTGTATGTTGTAGTCGGGTAAAGATTTTTAATACTCTCTAGCAATTGTATTAGATCATAAAATCCCGTGGACTTAGGTTGGCCTAATAGCCATTTGTAAATCCTTTAATAGGGTGGCATTCCAAGTGAATGTTCTAGAGTCCTTTAACTAGGCCCACTTCTAACATGGTGGTTAAATCCTCTTACAAGGTCACATTTAACAGTGTGTTGTAAACCTTTAATAGGGCAGGCCTTTCACAGGGCATCACTTCAGAAGAGTGAGAATTGAGTAGCATGTTACTGGTGGTTTTCCCAAATTGGGTTTCCACATAAATCACTGTGTCGTGTGTTGATTTCTTGTGTGTTATACTTGCATGTTGATTTATAGTAACTTACTGATTAGATAAGTTAAATCTTGGATGAATGAATGGTTGAATGGGTTCACTATACTTAGTGAAAAATTTGAATAGGACATTTGGACCTTGAATAACTGATTCACGCCCCCCCCCCCCCCCCCCAATTATTCTAAAGCAATTCTAACATATAAGTAGTATTTATTATAGTTTTGGGATTAAAATATCAAAAATTCATTATTGATTTCTTTTTACTAATCTTTATTTTTGCAGCATATTGACTAATGGGTGCAAATGTTCCTATCAGATTTGGGATAATAATTGGTAATGAAGATTCTTCCATCATTCATTCTCCTATTTACCACTCATTTAACTATGCCACCTCACAATAATTAAGTTTACAATAATAATATCTTATATCCAATAGTTAAAAGATATGATTTCATGAAGGAGACTTGCTACCCAATCATTGGAGGATGGATTTTTTCGAGATACGATGCAATATGAAACCCATTTTAAATGTGCCACTGAATTGTGTGGAAAGGAATATCCTATTCCGAATGGTTTGGATATCATTGTAACAAAATGAATTATAACAAGATACGTCAAGCTAATATGGGCTATGTGACTCTCTCTCCACCAGCTATTTTATTTGTTGGTGTAAATATTTGTCTCTTCTAAACAAAATTCTCAAGGACACCAAAGAATAGCATAACACATTACTGTGAAAATCATGATGCATATTTGTGAACTAAATAGAACTATTTTCCTTTGCACCTCATATTTAAGATGAAGGATTTCATATGTGGAAGGGGCAAAACTATCATTTCCTATTTTTTGTTGTAACTATGCACAACCTATAAAAAATGTTGGATGGAAACTATTATTATGTTGTTATAAGCTAGATCTATTTTGGTTTATATTTGTCAGAGCCTCATCTATATAAGCAGCGTTAAACATAGTATTATAGATAAACAAATTTCTATAGAAGAGACTGCTATATGCAAAACTAAATTGTATTACTTTGCAAAAAATAAAAGCAACATTTTCTCATGGTCACAATAGTGTAGAATCTATTTGTTCTTTATCCACTGTGCAAGCCAGGGAGCAAGGGCCCTCTCTCTGGTAAGACATAGTGATGCAAGTTTATTATTGTGTTTACTTTATTAATGTAATTTTCTACTTGTTGCTTTCGTCAAATTAGATGTTTATATTTATATTATTTAGTGACTTTTAGATTAATTTGTTTATAGACTTTAGAGTAGAATATAATGCTTCCATACATATTTATGTTACTATTATTTCTTCTATAAATGTTTGTTTTTATTATTTTTACAAATTTATGTTTATTTCTATTTATGATGTTCCTGTCGCTAGGAAGTGATAGTTCTTGTTGTTGGGCTTTATTTAGTTTTCCATCAGTTTAATTTCACATGTTGTAGTTGTATTCATAATCCATCATCCCGCAACCAACATCCCTTGTTGGCACATTGCTTGGACACCTTTCAAAATCTTATGCCCCTAGATTGACATGAATCGACCAAGTTGAAATTCCTTTTAATTTATGTTAAATCTTTCTCAATATTTGCCCCAGTGTTGGCCTATCAAAGGGGGCACCCTTGTCTATCCTTTTTTGGATAGTTTTTGGCTTCTTGGTCATGAACATTTTGCAGATCCAGGGAGGGTCTCACCAGTAGCAAAATATTTTGAAGAATTTATGACCAAAAGACATCAATTAGACAATGATCATTGAGCAAGGGAATTTGAATACTATAATGTTTCTTTAATGGTCATCTTAGTTAGTCTTTAGTTTATTAGGTAGTTTTTGTTTCTGTCTTTAGTTCAGGGTGAGTGCACCAAGATGGTGTACAAAAATGAGGCTATAAGTGGACACCTTTTTTTTGAAATTAGGTAAATCTAAACTTGGACGAGCCATTTGAGGGTCATCCACTAAAAATGATGAGATGTATAAAACATATAAATTGTAGTACTCTAAATCTACTTTCTAAACTACTAGAGTTTTTACAAAATGGATAAGATTAGGTGGGTCAAACCCCATGCACACGAAAAATAGTCCCTAACTTTTTTAGAAAACATAACATAGTTGTTTTTCATGTGGAGCACAAAAGATCAAATTATATTTAATATCTTGCACATCCCTTTGGTAGGATGATGGTTAAGAGTCATATCTAGAAGTTGTGTACTTTTTTATAATTTTATGATGAGTATTTTTTTATTATGAATTATTGAATTGACTACATCCTAAAATTTTGGTACTTGTTCGTGTGCTGAGCATAACTTGCATCAAAATAATAAAAAATGAAAACTTTTTTTTTTTAAAGTGTATAGAATCAAGTGTAGAACAGTAATATATAATTTATTTTGAATTTGGTTAAGTATATAAAAAGTTATTTAAAAAATGGTAGACATATGTCTATGAGGAATGTCAAGGCATTGGTAAAAGTAATTAAAGTTTATTGTCACGCCCAAAATTTTACAAGGAAAAATCACAACAATTTTTTTTAAAAATGGAAGAGTGGACTGAAGATATGGTACATAGCCTATTCTTAAACTAGAAGGTGATGTAGTAAGGTGATCGAACGAAGTTTATCTTACTTGGGATCTGGATTTCGGGTTCCCTATGAGGTGGTTACATGGTTGCTAGTTACTGAATGCAAACTAAGTTAAGACATTATGGTTATAAGCCCTTTTCTTCTTCACTCAAATTGAGGCACTAAGATGAACAAGTGAGATTCAAAATTGGTGTAATGTAGTAGTATAGATATGAGATTGCAACAAAAAGATGTTTTATCATTTAATAATTTTATTTTCATCAATATTGGGATTTTCTTTATATTAATATTATTATTATTATCACTATTTAATTATTATTATTATTATTATATCTTAAAGAAAATAACTATAACTTCTTATTATGACACATATCTTCATCTACCAAAGCTTAAAAAAACAATAACAAGTAAATAGTTAGGTGACATAAACAAATTTAAAGTTTAATTTTTTATTTTCCTATTTACTTAACTACCTCTAAGTCCATGCTGCAAAACTACCCCTTAACAATTTAGTTTAATGTCACAAGAAAAAAAAAAATCAAAATACAATTACTCTAGACTACCCCATTTACTAAGCTTCTAAAATTTTTGAAAAAATAAAAAATCTTCTAAACTAGCCAAATTTACATCCTATATCATATTTAATACAACTATAATTTTCTATGCTATACTAATACTAATGATTCCAAGCTTTTTAACCCAACCATAATTATTTATTATTTTCATATAACTCAAATCTATTAGTTACTTAATAAATTATCTAATAAATACTCATAATTTGATTAATATATTATATTCTCCATTAATTTCCTATATATATATATGACATACTTTAGGATTATTAACTTTATTGACTTTATGGAGTTCCTAAACATATTCTAGTACGTCCTTTGCATTAATGCTTACATCCTATATTCTTTGGCTACACCAAATCTCAATGTGCATACATATTTTTATTTAAAAATAGCTACTAATTTCCTTATCATATGTATGCCTACCCCTTCCTTAACATATTCACTTTACCCCATTCCCAAGCTAGGTGCCTATGAAGAAATGTGGGCTGGTCAAATCAAGGCAATTATTAAAACTTTAGACACACTCCACTCATTAAAAACTTGATCCTTCTTGCTGCTCATGTACTCATAAAGCAAGTGTCATGAGGGAATGGTAGTGGGTTTGATAAGACAACCTTCTCCCTATTTAATGTAATCACTTAGTTTGAGGCGCCTTATGGAGGAAGGTCCGATTGAGGACATGCATAGTATAATGTGTTTGACTTTTTTCTTTTCTTTTTAAATAAACACCTTGCCTCTCTTGGAAATTCGACAAGTAGGGGGTGGGTGGGGATGTGACCCATCCCTTACTTGAAATGTATATATTTTTTAAAAAAAATTTAAAAATATGACCTAAATATGTCAGCAAATAAATGCCCTGGTCGCCTCCTTATGGAAGCGAGGTGTTATAATATATTTCTTTTTGTGTACAACTTGAAGTTTCTATCATATTAATGATAGTGACTTAAATTTATTATATTTGAATAATAATAATAAAAAGATTATTCTATTCTATTTATGATATTTAATTGACTATATCTTGGAAGAGGCTATTTTTTTTGTTGTCATACATGTTCCAGAGAATGTTTTTGCATCTACAAGTCGTCTTTTTTTGAGCTCAACTAATTTGCTTAGATCTTTTCATGTAGCCTTTAAGTTGTTTAGATTCAAGTTGTTAATAGTTTAAAATTGCATTATGCATTATGTTTCTATTCTAATAAGCAAGCTTAACATAAAACAACTATTGCAATTTCAAAAAAAAATCTACATGGATCTTATATGAATTCCTTGTTAGCAATTTACATGAACATCAATTTTCAAAACACATCAGTGATATCCATTTTGCATAATTTAACAATCTACATATCCATTAGCTATCTATTACAACTAATTGAAAACAATGTTGAACATCAATGTAACTAAATTATTCTTATGAAATATGAGAGGATAAAATATCAAGATGATAATGTTCTATTCTTTCTTCTAAGGTATATCATAATACAAATTCTTCCCTTCATCACATTCTAAATTTTTATATTGATAAGACTATAGACACCTAAATTTGATTACACTATTTTAGTAATCCTATTTAGTTATCTAAAAAGGCATTATTAATTAAATTTCTATTTAATTAATCCTTTGTCATCCCCTAGTTGATTAATTTAATTAATCATCTATAGTCCTAATTGATAAATCAAATAATCTATTATTTATCAATTAAATCCTATTCTTCTATCTAATTCCAAAAATCTCCATTTATTAAATAAATCTATTTGATAAATTAAATCCTCAAATTCAAAAACCCCTAACCTATCTCTAATCCTCCATTTAGCCTAATCCACCCATCCACCCATACTAACCAGCCACTAACTCACCCACCTTCATTAATGCCATCCACTTGCACATCTCTAACATCCCTAAGCTAATCCTAAACCCAAGCCTAATCCACCCCCTAATGTTGTCACATTCCTTAAACAAGTTTAAGACTTTCCTAATCCAAACCAAAGTCTCCCCTCAAAAAACCCAACCACTAAGTCATGAGTGCTCTTACAAAACATAAAGACTCTTACAAGCCCACTCATGACTCTTACACCCATCTTCCACACTCTTCCCTCTTCCACACTCATTCCTCTTACATCCCTCTTACATACTCAACCCCACTCATCATGACTTTAACCAACCTTTTACCCTACCCTCTCACACTCATCCTCCTTGTGACAAGTGTCACCTTCCCATTGGTGCTAAACAAGCACAATCCATGTGCTCCCCTTTGAGTGCATCTCAGCCCTCCTTAAGCCTTCATCCATCCTTGCATCTAAGCCCTCCATCTCTCTACCCCTTAGCCTATAAATTGAATCCCATCCCAAGCCATTTCATCAACAATCTTTGAGCTAAAGTTACCATGCTATTTTGAGAACCAAAGCCATCAACCATACCCTTATAATGCCAAATTGAGAGCTCACAAAGCTACCAATTTGCCATTACCCATCTCCATTGAAGCAAATTTTGAGCATCTTGAGCATACATCCATAGCAAAAGGACACATCTACAGAATCAAGAAAGCATGGAGTGTTTTCTCTTGTGAGGTTTGCACTTCTTGTTTTCTTTCTTTGTCTAAGCATATATGTGAATTTAGTTTTTGGTTTGTGAATGTTTACTTTATTTTTTAATGTTCTTTGCATACTGATTCTAGTTCTACATTTTGGCACGCCCGGTGGGACCCCACTATGGGTCATTTAATCATCTATTTTCATCTATATGTCATTTTTCTAACTATCTAATGTTTGTTGTTGTTTGAGTGTGTTGTGAGGGTGTTTTGCTTGTTTTTGCAGGTTAAAGAACGCACTTAGGAAGAAGAAATACCATCTAAAAAAAAAAAATTCGCGTTTTTCAGCTTTTTTGGCACAGTTTTGGCGTCTGCAACCTGTTCTGTCTGCGAAAATTGACGTCTGTGAAAATCCGCGTCTGCGCAAATCGACATCTGTGAAAATCCGCGTCTGCAAAAATCGACATCTGCAAAAATCCACGTCTGCGAAAAATGGACATCTGCGAAAATCCGTGTCTGCGAAAATCGTCGTCTGCAAAAATCCGCATCTGCGCAAATCGGTGTCTCTGCTTGTCACCTGTGTTCTGTGCTGCAAATCTATTTTGTCCTCTTCATATTTTGGCGTCTCTGTATTTCAGCATCTTCGTATTTTGACATATTGTCTTCTCTACTTGCTTATGTTGCATTTCTGCTTTATTATTTCTACACTTTGTAGCTAAAAAAAAAAAAAAAAAAAAAAGAGTATAAATCAAAATTTGACTTTTACTGGTTCCGTAGGATTTAGACCATTTTAAGCATTTTTACGCGTAGAAAAAACAACAAAAAAAGTTAAAATTTTTTTTCCCATAGTTAAGCTCTCATTTTTGAAGATTTTGGCTAACTAACTAAATTGCTTTTTTTTGTCTCATTGCAGGTTGGAGCACATATGGAACCACTAACCATGTTTCTTGCAGGTTTTCATGTTGCTAAAAAATGAACTTGAATGGTTAACCATTTGTCTTTGAATGCATGTTGCTAAAAAATGAACTTGAATGGTTAAACACATTTTCCATTGAATGAATGTTGCTCAAAAAACACTCTTGAATGCCATGGATTAAAATCAACTTTCCTTGGAATGCATGCTTAAAACAACAAATCCAATCTTGAATGCCAAGGATCAATTAACCATTGCAATATCAAACACTTCATTTGGAGCTTCTAAAATTGAACAAAACAAATCTCTTTTCCACATGCAATCTAGGTAAAGTTTGATTTTTGGACATTTAAGAAACTTCGTTAAGTTAAAATACAAATTTACAAAAATCAATTTGAGTAGTTCCTTGGACTCACCTCTTTTCTAATCACCCATCAAATATTAACCATTGGTTGCAATCTCAGCACCATTTATGGGGATGGGTCTACTTGAAAAGGGTGTTAAATGTTCCACAATCTAACTCACTCACTTGGTCTTTGGACGTTTGCTTTAACTTTATCAAAATTCTTAAATGGCCAAAACTCTAGATTAAATCGATCACACTTCAAGTTTGGGCACTAAAATTGAACAACAACTGACGTGGAGAGCCTCTGGGCGTGCGCTTGAAATCGAATCTCACACACTTTTGTTTTGGGCTTAAAACAAACTCACACTCAATCTTGAATGCCTTAAAGAAAATTAATCGATACTTGACGTGGAGGGCCTCCGGGCGCGCGAGTTTGCTTTTGTTGACCCTAACTCTTCTTATTGTTTGCATTCTTTGATCGATTTACTTTTGTTGGTGCTTCAAGTTGGAATTGAACATTGTCTCTTAAACATGAGTGCTTGCAAAGTCTAGATTAGCACACATAAGAGTCAGTTGGTAAAAGAACAAGTGTGTTTTTTAGCCCAAGGTCATCCAAGTCTTCTCTCCCCTTGTCATCTTTCGAGGCCATCTTGGGTGCATAAGATTAGGATCCAAAACCTTGTTTCTTTTTAGGAGGCCTGCTTGGGGATTTCATCACCCCTTGGACGACCTCAACTCTAGCGTTCCGGCGGAGTATAAGAATCGGGAGGTGAATCGAAAGACACCTCTCTTGGGATCAAGATTTTGTCATTCGAGATAAGCCTCAAGGAACTTTATACCCTTGAGAAGTGAAAGAGGAGAAGTGGGTTACCGCTCCTCTCGGCTGTGTGACATCCTTTTGGTCTCATCTACGGATTTGGGCCTCACGTACCTTGCGTATATCGAGGACTCCCTAGCTAAACCAACTGTCAGCCTTGCAGAAAACCATCTAGGATGTTAATGTGTTTGGAGTGACTGATCGAAACATTTGTAGAACATACACACTCCTCGGCACAAGTATCACATTCTGAGAACCACAAACTTCTATCTGGGTGTTCCTATCTATTGCTTGTTTTTATTTTACTTGTTGAATAAATTTTTGCCAAACTTGGTCAATCCTAGCTTAGGGCACACTTAGCG
Source organism: Cupressus sempervirens (assembly GCA_028749045.1). Lineage (NCBI taxonomy): Eukaryota > Viridiplantae > Streptophyta > Pinopsida > Cupressales > Cupressaceae > Cupressus > Cupressus sempervirens. The sequence continues at coordinate 784,919,418 of CM053786.1, forward strand.
TAGTCACTACCTATTTTAGAAGATTGAACAAGTTGAAGCAAAACAACTAAAATTTTTCCCAAAGCCAAGCAAATTCAGGAATTTATGTCGGAACAACCCAAACCCAAACAAAAGTTTCACAAGGTCAAACTCAAGCCATCTCTAGCATACCAAGAACTTTCAGCCAAGAGAAAAGAAATAACACCAAGCCCACGAATTTCCAAACTCCACAAAGTAGAGGACAAAGCTACCGACAAAGCACTTCAAGAGGCCTGGTTAGAGCGCACCATCAAATTTAGCCAACATCCAAGAGTTAATCCTGCTTATGCCTTACCAACTAGACATGATTTCTATGATTAGACACCCTTGTTTCTCCACCTCTTCTTGGATAAGATTCACTTTAGAGTCATCTTTGTAGAAAAGCCAGCCATCTTAGGTTATCCCCTTAAGCATTATTAGCTCATCCATCTCATTTAGAATCATACCATCTAGCCAGTAATCGAAAATCTGCACATCTAAGCTTTCAAAATTGTTGTCACCTTGCTAAAAGTTTTCCATTCCTAAAATCTTCCAAATCCACCAATCTCACCAAGGTTATCCCTTTGACAGAGCTTTGTCTAGGGTAATCTAGCTTTGTCACTTGTTATCCCTCATCACCTTGAGCTAAAGGTTGGGATCCACAAGTGGTCAATCTCGTGTTCTTCCTAAAGGATCATCAGTCTATCCTTAAGTTGACACGATCACCACCAAGCTTGCACATAGGAAAGTAGACCTTTTATGCTTTGACAACATATCTTTGAAGTTAGAATCCCTAACTCAATCCTCCTTAGGTTTTGTCATATAGCTTTGCCTCAACCTAGGAAATCATTTGCATAGAAAAGCCTTCCCCCTTTTGCATCCATCAGCATTATTGCATCTCATCCCTAGGAGCATTTTTCATGCCACCCATCACTCGCTTAGCCAAGAAGAAAGAAACAATGGAGCCCTATCATTTGGATCGAATAGCCTCACCCCCCTTGAGCACTGAGCCATCCTTCAGCCCAGAGCAAGCTATGCCATCACCTACTAACATTGAAGCTTTCATGAACCAACTAGGAAATGCAGTATTGGTAAATGCCATTATAGACAAAAACAAAGAGACAATCATGGCTAATTTTCGAAGGGACAATGTAGGAACCTTTGACTTTGGAAGACCCCCTCCATTATCAGGTCCATCTCACCCATTGTTTGGGTAGATGCCACCACCCATAGGCTCTTATGATCCAAATTATCCTCAATATATTCCAAAAGAAGAGCCTCCAGCCGATCCATATGACCCAACAGACCCAAACATACCATCATCCACCCAAGTTGAAATCTCCATGCCGCAAGCCAACCCAGCCACCACCACTCCATCCTTGGTTCATACCTCTCCGCTCCAAACCCCCTTTACCCAAAACATCTCACCGTTCACCCCCTTCACTATTGCTGCTACTCCCCAACCCATCCTTCCAAATCCACCCATCTCCCAAATCAGTGCTAGCATCTTTGGCCAACCTCAGCAATATACAATAGGGATGCCACCCATGGGGCCAAGTAATCAACCTTTCATCGCCCCCAGCTTGTTCACCACAACCCAAAGCACAATCCCATCATTTCCATTAAGTCTTGGGAGCTCAATACCACCAGCCACAAATCCACAAGCTACTACCTTCACTCCACAAAGCTACCAAAACTCACAAGCTACTGCCAATCTTCTACCAAGCTCCCAAGTGACCCCAGTTCCCGCCACCACTATACCAAGCTTCCAAATCCAGCCACCAAGCTATCAAACCCCATCAATTCCATTCCCAAGCTTTCAATTCCCACCACCAACTAATTCATTACCTCCTATTACCAACTACTTTTCAATGCCACTTCTAGGAGGTAATCCACCACCCCAGCCAACCACCAATTATTTACAGAGACCATCCCAAATGGGGGCACAACCCACATATATTGGTCAAACCCCACAAGCCACCCGATCCTTTCCTCAAGCCTCACAACCATCTTATACCTTACCTCCACAAAGCATTCCATTTATCCCACAGCCAGCTTATGTTCCTCAATCCCAACCTCAAATCCCATATCAACAGAAAGCCTCGCAACACATGCAGCAATATGCACCACCTCCCCCTCAACAACCCGTCATCCACCATGCAGCTACCCAAACAATGTACAATCCCTATCAGCAAATCCCTCATAGCCATCCATATTCAGTGGCCCCATCCAGCACATACCTACCTCAAGGCACTCCTACATTGGGGGCACCCCAACCATCACCTATCAATTCAGAGTGGGAGCAAATGAAGACAGCTCTGAAAGCCATCTAAGAAGGGAATGATCCAAAGACATTCAAGTTTGAGAATGTGTGTCCTTACCCATTTGACAGAGCCATTACCATGACACCATTTCTCAAACACTTTGAGGTACCTAAATTTGACAAATTCAGAGGAAAAGGAGACCCTGTCACACATATCAAAGAATTTTACATGCATTGCCAGGACGTGGCATACAATGATGTCTTCCTCTTGCGCCTTTTTCCCAAAAGCTTGGCTGGACCAGCTCTTGAATGGTTTTATAGAATCCCCTATGGCACAATTAAAAACTTTGCTGAATTATCTGAGGCATTTGTAGCCCAATATGCCCATCTTGTTGAAACAGAGCTATCAATAGTTGATCTTGTCCACACCAAGCAAAAAGGTGGAGAAAGCCTTGCCGAATACCTGCAACGATGGCAAACCCTTACCACCCGCATATCCTGCACCTTGCCAGAACGCCATGTGGTGAAAATGTTTATTGATAATGCACATCCCAGCTTGGCCCACCACATGACCATGAACTGTTTGCAGACCTATAAGGATATCAAAGAGAAAGGAATGATCCTTGAGCAAGGACTCATCAAAGATGGTGTGGTAAAGATTTACAAAGAGGCCAACCAAAATCAATCACATTCCAATGACAAGTCTAGGTATTGGAACAAAAACAAGCATGTTGCAACAGATGGGGTTACTGACACCAGACATGTGAATATCGTTGGTCCTTCTCAAAACCAGTCTAACCCACCATATCAAACAAACAACCAACAAGCTATCAATTACCAACAACGAAATAACCAAAGCTATCAAAACCACAATACAAGACCCAACTTTCAAGGGTCTAACAATCAAGCTAATGCCATCAATGTAGCTACAGGGCAAAAGCCCAGATTCCAACCTGCACCTAGAAACTATACACCCCTTGGTGAGCCATTGGATGTTATTTTTGAGAAATTGGCTAAGGAAAACCTCATCAAATTTCCTCCTACCTAGCAAATTGATCCAAGCCAATCCAAAGCTACATGGTACAAGGACAATGAGTATTGCAAGTTCCATAGGGTAAACGGTCACACCACCCTCAGATGCATGAAACTGAAAGACTATGTGCAAGACCTCATTGATCGGAAGGAAATCACTGTTGGTGTCCAAACCTCTCCCAATGCAGGCTTACAGATTTATCAAAATGCTTTTCCTCCACACAAAAACCAAAATCCTGGAAAAGCACCTATCCAAAACAACACCAACAACCGCCAGCCAAACCAACAGCATGGGAAGAACAATGACCACACTTCATCCTATATAGACTATGGTAGCCTTATAGGTTGTATATCTGAGAAAGAGCCTTCTGTCAATGTTATCAATATCCGAGGACTAGACAATGAGTGTGCGGTCACCACTCAAAGAGCGCAATTTAACATCGCAGGCCCACCAGTTTCATCAACACCATCAGCTCCATCAAAAACCCAGTACAATATCTTGGAACACCTTGGGAACATGCTAGCCCAAATATCCATTTTAGACCTTCTCCGCACTAGTCCTGTGTACAAAGACATCCTTGACAGTGCTCTCATAGAATCCCGTGTCCCTTCTGATATCAATGCTACTGATTTTCGTAATCTTGTTGGACACCTTTCATCCTCATGTGCCCTATCTTTCAAACCCACCGACATACCGGCGGTTGAGCCAGATCACACCCTTCCGCTTCGCATAGCCATCATGGTATCCAATTTTGCCGTGAAAAGAGTAATGATAGATAATGGATCAGCCTTGAACATTTGCACCCTAAAATTCATAAAACAAGCTGGGTATACTGAGGCAGATATGATCAGTGAGGTTATCACCATCAAAGCTTATGACAACTTGGAAAGGACCACAGAAGGGACTATTTTGCTACCAATCAAGGTTGGGCCAGTCATTCAAGAGACAGTTTGCCATGTTGTTGATCTAAACCTACCATTTAACATCCTCCTCAGTCGCCCATGGATTCATGCTATGAAGGCCGTTCCATCCACCTACCATCAGTGCATCAAATTTCCGCATCAGGGCACTGGGGTAACCATCCATGCCGATCCAGAACCCTTTGCTTACTGCAATGCGGTTGAAGCTTCATATACAAACCATTTCTCGAGAATAGACATCGGCACAGCCATCGCCAGCTCATCCCACACTTCTAATGACGCAGAAACCATCCTCGCCTCCACCCTATCTACCGTAAAGATCAACAACAAAGGTTGTGGAGAATATAGTCTGTCAGATGCATTTGCTGTCGGAGCAATCCCACTTGATCCACATACCCATGGACGACCGACATATCACAAAGCTAGGGAGATTCCACCTCCTCGATACAAACAGTTTGGCCCAACCACCTTTGTGTCCTCAAAAACCCCTCTTCATGAAGAGCTCACTCCAGATATCAACAATTGGTTACATAAGGATGCACCTCCAAAAAATCAAGCACGCCTTGATCACTTCAGCCAAAAGTATCCCTAGCAACATAAGCTCGTCACTGAAAAATGGAACTATCAAGGAGGTGGACTAGGACCAAAAGAAAGGGGCATGCAATGTCCCATCGAAGCACATAATTGGGAAACGAATTCAAGAATTGGCTTTGGCATACCCACAACTGGGGGCACCAATGAGAACAGTCACGCTTTTTCGAACATCCACCGCGACCTTGTCGAAATCAAAGACATTCCTGAGGAAGTTGAAAAGAGAGCCTACGACGATATCCCAGACCAAATCTTCCTAGGAGACTCTATTCTCCAAGAACTATCCATCCATCTCATTGACCTACCACTTGCTCATCCACAACTCATAGATTGGGACCAACCAAGTGTCATACATATTGATGAGTTCACATCAGAGGAAGCGCTTCTAAGATTCATGGGAGCTGAAACTCCTCATAAGAAGACAAAGCCAGATTCTGCCTACATCTACAAGCTAGATCCCAAGGGGTATTTTGGAGAAAATCCCCAACCTAGTTTCGATACACCCAAAACTGGAACTAAGGTAAATCTGGGACTAGCTAAGGCAGCGAAGAGAACCCCTCAGCAAGAAAATCCAGAGCCACAAGCAGAACATGAGGATTTAGTATTTCCTCCTCAAGATAATCGACCAGAGGTGTCTTCTATTCTAATAGAGGATACTAGAGAAGTCAACATTGGTTCTTCAGAGATCCCTAGAATTGTTCACATTGCTGCATCCCTATCACAAGACCAAGCTGACCTCCTCTTTGAGGTTTTATGAGAGAACATTGGCCGATTTGCATGGTCATATCAGGACATGCCAAGACTTGATCCAAAGCTTGTAGTTCATCATCTTGCAGTCGATCCAAAGGTCAAGCTCGTCAGACAAAAGCTTAGAAAAATGTACCCCAAGGTGGCATTACTAGTCAAAGCTGAACTAGAGAGAATGTTAGCTGCTAAGGTTATCCGACCTATCAACTACTCAGAATGGATCTCCAACATGGTCCCTGTCACTAAGCCTTCCAGTGACATCAGAATCTGCACTGATTTTAGAGATCTTAACAAAGCTTGTCCAAAGGATGATTTTCCCTTGCCCAACATAGATATGATTGTAGATCTTACAACTGGACATGATATTCTGTCCCTTATGGATGGATTTTTTGGGTATAATCAGATCAAGATTGCAGAAGAGGACCAGCATAAGATAGCATTCACTACCCCTTGGGGAACCTTTTGCTACACCATGATGCCTTTTGGCCTAAAGAATGCTAGGGCTACCTATCAAAGAGCTATGACAGCCATTTTCCATGATCTTATCCATAGCATTTTGGAGGATTATGTGGACGATATCCTAGTCAAATCTCACACCTTCATGGATCATCTTGCTAACCTAGAGAAAGTCTTTGATAGGTTGGCCCAATATCATCTCATGCTAAATCCCAAGAAGTGTGTCTTTGGGGTCACATCTGGCAAGCTCCTAGGCTTCATAGTTTCTAAACGAGGTATAGAGATCAACCCCAAAAAGGTCAAGGCTATCTTAAACATGCCTCCTCCCCAGACACTGCGACAGCTTCGCTCTCTTCAAGGAAAACTTCAATCTGTCCGACGCTTCATCTCCCAACTTGCAGATAAGTGTACACCATTTTCACACTTGCTAAAGAAGAATGGGAACTTCAAGTGGGATCTTTTATGTCAGCGCAGCTTCGATCAGCTCAAGCAGTATCTCACCAATCCCCCTATCTTGGTTCCACCAGTTTCTGGTCGTCCCTTGATCTTGTATATATCAGCAACACCTACTGCCCTAGGGGCACTTCTAGCACAACATGATGATTATAGCAGAGAGAGAGCCATCTACTATATCAGTAGAACCCTAGTTGGTTATGAACTCAATTACACTCCTATGGAAAAAGCTTTTTTGGCAGTTGTTTTCTCAACTCAAAAGCTTCGCCACTACATGCTAAGTCATACCATCCAACTAGTCTCCAAGATTGACCCTCTCAAGTATATGCTCTCCAAAACAACACTTACAGGTCGTTTAGCCAAATGGGTTATGCTACTAAGTGAGTTTGACATCCAGTATGTGGACAGAAAGGCAATCAAAGGGCAAGCTATAGTAGATCACCTAGCTGATGCACCTCTAGTAGATGTATATCCTTTGCTCACAGAATTTCCAGATGAGCATATCTGCCTAATTGAAGAACAACCCCCATGGAAGCTTTATTTTGATGGCTCATACACCTCTCATGGATCAGGGGTAGGAATATTATTAGTTACACCTCAAGGAGATTACATTCCAAAAGCCTTCAAGCTAAAATTCCCTAGCACCAACAATATAGCAGAATATGAAGCTCTTGTAACAGGATTAAAGATAGTTGCAGAATGGAATATCACTGAGTTACAAGTCTTTGGTGATTCCCAACTCATCATCAAACAAGTCTTAAATGAATATCAAACCAAAGATGAAAAGCTATTACCCTACAAAAAGCTAGTTGATCAGCTGACCCAGCATTTTACAAAGCTTCAGTTTACACAAGTGCCTTGAATGCAGAACAAGGCAGCAGATGCCATGGCCACTATGGGCTCGCTCTTGGAAATTCCCCAAGAAGCTACGCAGTATGAGTTTTTAGTTGAGCAACTCCTCACACTTGCCTATGTGAATGAGGATTCAAACCGTGTTTGTATCTTGGTTGGTCCCCAATCCCCTTGGTACCATGAAATTCACGCTTACCTTAACGATGGTATCATACCCCCTCACCTCACACGTACCCAACGCCAGAACCTCATCTGAAAATAATCCCGCTATGTTATCATAGCCAATACCCTATATCGTTGGGGTTATCACGATACTCTCTCTCGATGTTTAGATGAAAATGAGGTCGCGGTGGCATTAAAAGAAGTACATTCTGGACTTTGCGGTGCCCACATGAGTGGTATTGTCCTAGCACAAAAAATCCTTAGAGCAGGCTACTATTGGCCTACCATTGAAGAAGACTCTTGTGACTTTGTTAAAAAGTCTCTCCCATGTCAGCAGCATGCAAATCTTGTGTACGCTCCAGCACAGGATCTACAGCCTATTGCACCACCTTGGCCTTTTGCTTGTTGGGGCCTTGATCTAGTTGGAACTATCACACCTCTCTCATCTGATGGACATAAATGGATAATAACAGCTACAGACTATTTCACTAAGTGGGTGGAAGCAATCCCCCTAGTCTCAGCTACAGGAGTTCAAGTCTCCAAGTTCATCTTGTACCACATTGTTTGCCGCTTCGGCATCCCATCCACCATCTTCACTGACCACGGAGGTAACTTTGAAAATCTCAACATGGAAGAATTATGCACTTCCCTCCGCATCCATCACCACTTTTCTAGCCCATATTTCCCACAAGGTAACGGCTAGGAAGAGGCAACTAATAAAACCCTCCTCAAAATCCTAAAGAAAGTTGTCAATGATTTCGGCCGTGATTGGCACCTTCAAATAAATCCGGCTCTATGGGCCTATCGAACTTCCTTCTGTACATCCACGGGCACAACTCCATACTCCCTAGTCTATGGTGCCGAAGCGGTATTACCTATAGAAGTTGAACTTCCCTCACTACGTATATCTTTGTGAGGGAAAATCTCAGATGAAGAATACAGAGTAGCTCGACTCACCCAGCTAGATCTCTTAGATGAGAAGAGACAAAAAGCCTATGACCATCTCACAGTCTATCAAACTCATCTCAAAAGGAATTTCAACAAGAAGGTGCTCCCACGACACTTTCAGCCAGGTGACATGGTCCTCAAAGAAAATATGAAAGTCCAAGCAGATCGAGAAAAGAAAGGCAAGTTTGAACCTACATGGCTTGGTCCCTATGTGGTTACTGCCTCCTTTGGCTCTGGAGCCTATCAATTATCTACACCAGAAGGAGAACTCTTGAATGATCCCACTAACATCATTCATCTCAAGAAGTTCTATGCTTGAAGATCCTTGGTATACCCAGCTTTTGAAAAAATACAAAAAAAATAGTAAAGAGAAATAAGCGTCCAATGGTGAAAACTTGGCAATTCAAGCGCCTTGGATAGGTACCTTGGTGAAAACCTGGTAATTCAGGCACCTTGTGTGCTAAAGACTAATCCATTATCTATCACTATCCTATCCCTCATCCATCAACCCACCATCCCATAAAACACCTGCTTGTTCCCTTGGTGTTCCAATCAAATATCCAAAATCTGATGGAGCTTGTCAATACCTCCTGTACAGCTTGTAAATCTTGTACCAAAGCTTGTATTATACCTTGTAAATCTTGTACCATACCTTGTATATATTCAAATCTTGTCCAAAGCTTGTACCATATTCCAGCTTGTAAATAATCTTGTATCCTAGCCTGTATCCTATCACATGCACACACAGAATCCCATTTTCCTTAAGCTTTTCACAAACCATCTACCTATCCACCTATCAACTATTATAGACATCCCATCCTTCACAAACATTTCCATCTCACAAAAAACCAAAACATGAACAAACTTGTACATTTGTAACATATCTTGGTCTGTCAGCTTGTACATCCTCTTTAGCTTAGTATCATTGTATCTATCTGGATTTTGTGTTAGTTCATCCTTGGTCAACATCTTGCACACATCGCACACCTTGGTTAGATATTCCAATGCATCTTTTAGCTAGATCTCCTGTCACCAAAGCGTTATCCTTCTTAGTTCAGCTTTCCAGACGCATCACTCATCTAGATCCATCAGCTTAGGTGCTCTCTGATAGATTCTTGCAGGATATAGCTTTTCTCATGTTTGATCTTGGTCTGTTAGTACCTCGTCCTACCCATCTCGTTGGAAAATAGTTCTCTTTTGGATTTTCACTTTCTTTTGATTTGGGATCTTCCCTTTTGGGTCTTGAAATATCTTTTCCAAGCAATCTCCTTGTTCCCTCCTCAAGGTTGCCACGATCTTCCATATCATGGTATGCTGCGAATGGGGCAATTAGAGCATAAGGTCTTGATCAGGTCTTTTGCTTGTTTTCTTTTTCTGCTTGTGGGTTACCTAGTGTCGTTTCCACGCTGCTTCCTCTGGGATTCATGTGTGATACTGGGGCAATCCTTGTGTGTTTGTTTTGAGTCAATTTGTCAGTCCTCTGGACGGTTGGTGAAAAGGCCTTGATGTTCTTGGTAACCTTGGAAATTAACCAACAGTCCTATAGCAAATCTAGTGCTCAACTACATGGTGGTACTTCTCTTTGAAGTATCCCCCCACTCAAAAAGCTTCAATGGATTCCCTTCATCTCTATTATCCCCCATCCACATCCTACATCTGTCGCTCCTACCCCAGCTTATGCATCAGTATCTCTTTGAATCACTCCTCACACTTAGCTTTAGGGATCCACAATCCTAGTCTTAGGGATCCACCAATCAAATCAATCCACCAAGCCTCATCTTTCGAGATCCACAATCCTAGTCCTAGGGATCCCCGAAACCCATCTTTCTCCAATCTGGCTCTTTGAAATCTTGTTGCATCAGCTTTATCATTCTATCATCCATCTCCCTACGATGGATTCCTTTTATAGCGCTCCGCTCCTCCTCCCCCCCCCCCAATCCTGGAAAGTCTTAAGCTTGCTTTACTTTTGTGCCTCTAATTTCCCTTTATCATTCTCCCGTAGTGAGAGTTTGAGCTAATTCATCCCCTTCTCTTTGCCAACCTGTGTCTTAGCTCATCTCAATTTCTTTTACTTTTCAAGAAGTCATCGAGCCTCATTTCTCTCCCCGTCGCCTTCTTGAGGGGGCATCATCTAAGTCTAGTCTCTCCTCTTCTTATCTGAGACTAGGGCAACCTTGTTGCTAAAACATCTTCCCCGTGTCATCTTCATTCAAACTTCTTTGAAATAGAGTTGTCTCAACACTATGTCAAAGAGGGGCAAAATGTAGACACCTAAATTTGATTACACTATTTTAGTAATCCTATTTAGTTATCTAAAAAGGCATTATTAATTAAATTTCTATTTAATTAATCCTTTGTCATCCCCTAGTTCATTAATTTAATTAATCATCTATAGTCCTAATTGATAAATCAAATAATCTATTATTTATCAATTAAATCCTATTCTTCTATCTAATTCCAAAAATCTCCATTTATTAAATAAATCTATTTGATAAATTAAATCCTCAAATTCAAAAACCCCTAACCTATCTCTAATCCTCCATTTAGCCTAATCCACCCCATCCACCCATACTAACCAAGCTTAGCCACTAACTCACCCACCCTCATTAATGCCATCCACTTGCACATCTCTAACATCCCTAAGCTAATCCTAAACCCAAGCCTAATCCACCCCCTAATGTTGTCACATTCCTTAAACAAGTTTAAGACTTTCCTAATCCAAACCAAAGTCTCCTCTCAAAAAACCCAACCACTAAGTCATGAGTGCTCTTACAAAACATAAAGACTCTTACAAGCCCACTCATGACTCTTACACCCATCTTCCACACTCTTCCCTCTTCCACACTCATTCCTCTTACATCCCTCTTACATACTCAACCCCACTCATCATTACTTTAACCAACCCTTTACCCTACCCTCTCACACTCATCCTCCTTGTAACAAGTGTCACCTTCCCATTGGTGCTAAACAAGCACAATCCATGTGCTCCCCTTTGAGTGCATCTTAGCCCTCCTTAAGCCTTCATCCATCCTTGCATCTAAGCCCTCCATCTCTCTACCCCTTAGCCTATAAATTGAATCCCATCCCAAGCCATTTCATCAACAATCTTTGAGCTAAAGTTACCATGCTATTTTGAGAACCAAAGCCATCAACCATACCCTTATAATGCCAAATTGAGAGCTCACAAAGCTACCAATTTGCCATTACCCATCTCCATTGAAGCAACTTTTGAGCATCTTGAGCATACATCCATAGCAAAAGGACACATCTACAGAATCAAGAAAGCATGGAGTGTTTTCTCTTGTGAGGTTTGCACTTCTTGTTTTCTTTCTTTGTCTAAGCATATATGTGAATTTATTTTTTGGTTTGTGAATGTTTACTTTATTTGTTAATGTTCTTTGCATACTGATTCTGGTTCTACAAAGACAACATCAACAGAACAAAATCTCCCCTTCATGTTCTTTTCAAAATTTACTTTAAACACAATATCAAGCATGAACAAGGGTAGTGGAATGACCATATCAAGCTATACACAATGGAAGGACCATTTGATACATAGATTATGCAAATCTCTCTCTCTATGGACATATAAATGAGAACAATAACAACTCTCCTACAATACAAACTACTTCAAATAACAAGTGGAGTTTATTACTCCATTTCCAATACAATAATAAAGAGTCTCCTTCTCCTATGCAAGAATAGACTACATGAACTTCAAGCTTCCAAGCTCATCAAATGAAAACCTACAAAGAAACAAAAAGAATTGGGGAACCATGGAGGCTCACCTCCCAACCTAGGCCTCAAGGAGGCCACCCACCGAGCTTGGGAAAACAAGGCATAAATGATTGCATACTACACATTCACATGCCATGCATATTCACAACAATTTGACAAGATTTAACACAATACATTACAACACATCCCATCCCAAGGCTTTGCACAAAGATTCAACAATTGAATCAAGAATAGGGTGAAGGTGGGCTCTCACCATGAGGAGGATTTTCAAGCTATGATTCAAAATATGCACATCTTCTCATTATCAACATGCCCTTTTGAGGCTTACAATATCTTCCCTTCCACACACCTCCTTATACCTCCCAAAATGCAAGTAAGAAAAATGAACACATTCCATTGAACATATGCAATCATCTCTACACATGGGAGAGTTCCTCTACCACACACCTCCTTATACCTCCCAAAATGCAAGTAAGAAAGATGAACACATTCCATTGAACATATACAATCACCTCCACACATGGGAGAGTTCCTCAACTACATGTGTGAGCCGAACTAACCCCTTCACCCAAGCATCTCTTCCCTCCCAAGGGTGAGTGATGCTTCACACCCATTACACAAAACACAAAACATGAAAAAAAAGCAAGATCCAAGGAAGAATTCACACAAAACTTCTCACATGTAACACTCAAACAAGATCTTTTCCACAAACCACATCTACAATACACCAAAATTTCACCATGAAATGAAGAACACCACATCTATTCTACATACAAAATGATGAACACCATGAATCAAGGTACCAATCTCACTCCAAGCAATGGCAATGAATAGTTGTAGTAGAGCCCCTTATCCTCTTTTTCTCCGAACCCTAGTTGTCTCTAAAGATAGAGAGTGGCCAAGTGAGTTTCCAATTTAGCCATACCCCTATATATCCCTCTCATTTTCGGATTCAATAATGAATGCAATTTTTTTGGGGTCTCCTAGGTCAACTAGGCACCCTAGAGGTCATTATTAGCCCCCTAACTTAAGGTACTAACATGGGTAGGGTTTATTTATGTCACAAACTCACCTTAGAGTTACTTTATGGCCCTCCCAATGCTAGGTAATTTAATTTCAAAATTTCTCATGGTGATAACTTTTTTCTCTTTACTAATTTTGACAATAATCAAATTTCTCAATTAAGGCATTTTACTTGGAATGAGGTGACCACTTGATCCATCATCAAAGAACATGTCATTTCACATAACGAATACAAGTGTCAAGTGACACACACACAAAATGCATTATACATCACACATGACCCATTCAAAACCTACTCATGAAATGCATACTACACACTTACATCACACATTTACAAAATAAACACATCACAATGAGGTTACGAATCTTACAAAGATTCACCTTGGTAGAGTCATTTAAACATGTGTCTATACCTTGTTTCCCCGTTAGATTTCAATGGTTCCTCTTCCTGCACATCAAACTCAAGTACCAGTAGTCCAAGGGGTCAAACAAACATATACTACATAAGTGCACATAATAATAAGATCCATATAATTGAAATTAGATTTATTTTCCTAGTCTTTCAATTATTCCATTTGAAATGTTATGATATCAAAATCTGTATGTCATAAGTCATCATTATCAAATTAACATCTATCTGCATATCCTAACCATTCATCTGCATGTCATAAAACATCATAATCAATTTAACATTTATCTATAAATAAAAAATCATCAGGATCAAATTAACATTTGCATTACATCACAATCTGATAATATCATGTCATAAAGCTACATCCATATATGTTCGAACATTTCTTACACAATAAGAGGTTCTTAGTGCATATAACAATGTAAAACACTACTGAAGCATCAAAATCAATAGATAAAGCAATCCACTATCCATCTAAGTCTCGAATAACTATCAAAATATCAAGGTCTTAAATATCAAAATGTAAATAAGATATCCATGCTATGATAGGTTGGGGTAAGGCCTCACATTTACACTGTTAATGTTGTCCAAAAAAAAGAAAAATTAATATGGTTAGAAAGATAAGAAGATGTGTAAGATTATGGTGATGATTTTAGAGATACCCACGTCACCATTAGAAACCCTAATGAAGGCAAAGATGAGAATTCATCTTAGAAGGTTAAAAAAATCTAAAGGAAAATAGTTGGAGGGAAAACTATATCCCAAGCCTTTGGCTCATTCCCCTATGCTATCTTCAAGTCATAACCCAATCAAGTTTCTAGGATTCAAATAACTCAATCGAGTTTTGAAGAAGTAAACTCGATCAGGATTTGAAGAACTACAAGTAGGCTTTACTATGTGTTGGCCTTATTTTTCACCCTTTGTGTTTTTTACACCTTATAGTGAAAAAACTTATTTTAGGGTTTTAAAATTCTGTAAAATCTGTTAAAACCTTGGATGAAATTTGTTTAGTTCCATAAGCCCTTGCGTTGACTTGCCCTAACCCTTTAAATATTGAAAGGTAATATTTTAAATAAAATTGAGCGAGAGACTCTTACCATAAGTTTTCTTTTTTCCCAAAATTGTTTTATTACCTTCTGCGAAATAAACCTTTTATTTTAAGCCCACCCTAATTGTGGTTATTTTCTTAAGCATTTGGCGAGGCATCTTAACTGTGGTGGCTTATTTTGGTCAGTCGTTGATCTCTCCAAGATCGATGGTTAGCGCATTCCCACAATGTGAATTTGCATGACTTTTAGTGAATGCAGGAAAGCGCCTATGTGCCACATAACACTTAGTGACGTTAAGAATTGTAATACACTGCAAAGCTCAAAACTTGTCAGTACTTTTGAGAATTTTTACAAAATTTTCAGTGCACATTGGAATTTTAGGCAACCTCATTAGTCAAGCTTCGATACCATATCATCAAATTGTTGATCTTTGGAAGATCAATGGGTAGTGCATGCCCACAATGTGAAAGTGAAGGAAGTTTAAGCAAAGTAGTAAAGTGTCTATGAGACATGTAGCATATGATGATGTAATGGACTCATAGCTTTGAAAGGTAATAATGCAGTCTACATAATTGGCAACTGTTAGAAACATTGGAGAAAAGAAATGTATTTATTGGCTGGTTTGACTAACTAGATCTAAAAAGGCATGATTTTATAACACTGTTGATCTTGAGAAGATCAATGGGCAGTGCATTCCCGTAATATAAAACTAAAGGAATTTTAAGCAAAGTGGTAAAACGCCTATACACCATGTGGCAAGGTGGGACCTATCATTAAGGAATTTTTCAAGTCACACTAGGGTGGAAAAGTATGATGATATAGAACACAATAATTTGTAAAGTAATACATGTGTTTGCCAATGCTAGTGGGGCTGTAATTCTAAAGCCACATTTGTAAATTTGTAATGAATTTTAATGATCATCAATCTTTGGAAGATCGACAGTCAATGCTTCATTACATTCTGAAAGTGCTCAAGGTCTAGGTAATGTGGGAATGCACCTGTTTGACGTGTGGCATATTTTCTAAAAGGTTTTAATGCAACTTTTCTTATTTTAAAATAGGTCATCCAATGACTTATGATCAATGGAGGAAATTCAAATTCAAGGCACGACATGAAAATTAAGTGTTAGAAGCATTAATTTAGTGCCACCTCGTGTGACCTTAATGCTACAATATATTTCCTAATTCACCATTATTGAACCACAAAATCATAAAATTCTCATAGCGTAGGCATTTCTAGAGCTAGGGCACAAAATTTTCCAAGGTTTTCAATGATTTGTAGAGTGATTCACAAAGAAGAGTAAGAAAGAAAAGAAGTAGGTAAGTTTTCTAAAACTTCTAAGAATTGAAAATGCCTCCTTGCAAGGATTTTTCTGGCAGGGTAGATTACTTAAAAAGAGTAGTCCATAATAATTTTTTAGAACAAATGTCTCCATTAGTAAATAAATTGACTAAGGGTAGAGAGCTCATTCCAAAAAACCCTAGATTATTAGTCAATGAAGGTTTTTATGATAAGGAAAATTACTTGAGGGATCTAGAGGTTTCTGTGGGAGGATTAGAACATATTAAGAAGTGGTTTGTAGACTGAAATTTGGATACTCCAATGAGTAATGTCTAGGAATTTGATATAGGCAAACTGATTGTCCCTGGAGTTTTCTTTGATGGTGACCTACTAGTAGACATGGCCAAAAAATATGATCCAATTACTAGGATTGTAAAAAACCATTTAGGGGATAACCTTTTTAGGGTTTCACCCGAACTAAGTAGAGAAGTGTTCAAGCCTAACCATGTTGTCCATGAGAAATTGATATGGAATATTTTCAAGCTAGGTATAATGCATAGAGGATGTACCTAAGGGGAGGACCATTGCAATAGCATTTTGTTAAAATTGAATCATTGTCTTTGGTCACACTGAATACCCCAGAACCCTTGTTGAAAAAGTATTTTAATCCTAGGGTATGGGGTTTATATTTTTCTCTCTACAAAATCTTTGGAATGGATGAGCAAGATCATATTCAAGGCTCTATTGTTCTCATCATAGCTCAAACTTTGCAGTATGAAATGAATTCAATTCTAGATTTTGCTACTTTTCTAGCTGAGGAGATTCATAATGGGTTAATTGGAATAGCACAGGCTAAGGTTAATAGCCCTTTTTGCTAGTACTCATTATTGATGTATACATGTCTATATAAAGGAGTTACTTTCTTCTCCAAAGAGATGAAATCAAAATTGGACAGAGATGGAGAAAGACTCCCAATTCAGTTGTGGAGTGTAGACATGACATGGGAGGTTACTAATGGTAGTTTTGTGAGATTTGACAGATATTTCGCTTCAAAGCTTAGATTGTTTTTGAGAGGGGATAGCCCTAGAATACCATAGCCCTTATTAGAATTAATCAAACCCAAAGATCATGCTAAAGGGTTGTTGGTAAGTCCTAATTGAGGAGATATCATCCCATATGTTGTTTCTACTATTTTTAGAGCTTATGGTTTCATGGGAAAACCCCATGTGCTACCCTACTAGATGTCTTTGAAGGTGGGATTGGAGAGTTGTTATGGAAGATTAGTTCAATTGATGAAAGAGATTTGCTAGGAAAGTCTAAAGGTACATTCTTTTCAGTAGTTATTGTTGTCCATGATTTTGTGTTTGTTAAGAAGGGATGGAGAAGTTTGGGATTTTTTTTAGATAAGTATCAAATGACCCTATCTCATGCTTTCTATATTGATACAGAGGGATTCTATGATCTCCTCAGGGAAAGAAGTAAGACTAAGGCTCTTGCACAAATTGTATATTTCCCTAAGGATATAATTAGAAACAAATTTTCACTATAGACTTAGGAAGTTAGAAAAGAAAAATGGATAGTTTATAGCAAAGTTTTGGATTTTATAAAAAAATTTGAGCCCAAATATGATCCTTTGGCAGATAAGAAATATTGGTGGGCCAAAATGGATATGTTGATGAATAATTTTGCTGGAATTATGCAAACCCTAAATGAGAAGAAAGACATTATAGTGAAAGCACATCCAGACAAAGTTGTTGAGGTGGAAAGAAGATTAAATAGTGGAATGATTGTAACTCCAGGTCAATATACATTACAAAGAAAGGATGGATATGTTGTGGCTCAGAATATACAATATGTCCCTCCATATAAGAGGCCAAGATCAGAAAGCCCACCTAATACAAATGCCCCCAAGAAATGTAGGTTGGAACAAGGATCATCTTCTCATGCAGGAGAATACTCACCATCCTAGACTCCACTCAAAATAGATAATGAAGCATCTCTGAGAGAACATTTGAGGCAAATTGGAGGGGAACAAGATATTGTGATTACCACTGCTGACATTCAAGGAGGAATAATTGAAGAGCCTCTTGTGCCATCTTTGGATCTTACTATTGAAAATTTTAGAAGTAGGGAGATAGACCCTATAATGGCACATGCCTCTCAAAAATTTCATTAATGAGGAAAATTTTGCAAAATCTAGGGCCTTTGCACAATTTCTATGGAGAAGAAACATTGGAAATTTTTAAAATAAGTGCAAATATTTAAGAGTAGAGCAACCAAATAAGTTGGACTCTAAGATTGAGGAAGAGGTTAAGGCCAATTTCATGGAGGACTTTGCATAATTGACCCTTGAAGGGGGAAGATAATTATTGAAAGAGTCAAGAGTTTTGATATTACTTGAGTGGGACATAGCTAATGCTATGATTTTTGACTCTATTAGGAAAGAAAAGGATGTCTAGTATAAAATTGAGGAGGATATTTTACAAGCACATAGAGGAATAACGTACAAAAATAATCACCAAGAATTGGTGATTTGGTCTATTGAGAAAAGAGACAAAACCAAGATACAAGAAATTTCAAATGCTAAGCATACAGGCACTCTTACAATATACAAAGCAGATGAAGTGGATAGTGAGAAGATAAGTAAAATGACTAAAGAAATGGTAGACTTTGGGATAGTGGTTGTTGGAAAAGAAAAAATAAATTCCTAGAACTCAATGCCAAGTTTGAAGAAATATTGAAGGCATATGAAGAGAGAGGTAATAGGATACAATAGCTGGAGACTCAAGTATCCCTAATGGGCAAGCAATTAGGGAAGAGAAAAGTGGGAGAGTTTAGCAGGCCTAGAATTATCTAGCCTCACTCCCCTAGTTGAGTCATTCAAGTCAACTCCAATTGTAGAGTTGCTTGACACTCTAAAAAGGCCAAATTTTTATACTGCTAAAGATTTTGAGGTGGAAAAGAATAAAATGTGGGCCTCACATGTTGAGTTAAATAATCAGTATGAAGAAAAACTCGAAAAAACAATCTTATATCGAGTATATAAGATTCATTGGCTAGGATTTTATGACCAATTGGTGAAGATCTTGGACATGTAGAATGAAATAAGAAGTGTTGAAGACACTTTAAAGCCTATTATGAAAAAATGGGGTGGAAAATATAAAGATATCACCCTTTTTTGTATCTCAATTATTACTCAATCTTGTGAACATATAGAAAGAACTTTTTATATAACTAATAATCTGTCTGAGTTTGATGAGAAGAGGGTTGTAGTTTAGAAAAGAATAATGATTTTCCTTTCTAGATATTTAGTTGAGAAATTTGATCTTTTTCCTTGGGCACTTAAAATGATTGATAAGATAAAAGGAAAGGAGGATTGGGGGAAAGAGTTAGATGATTTATTGTGCTAGAAGATGAATAAAGTCATAAATTCAAGAAGGGACATCTACTATAGGGAATGAAAAATGAGAAATTTGTTAAGGTGCAATTGTTCTATAATTCCATCAGAGAAGAATTTGTTGAGATAAATAAAATAGGAGACTTTGTGATCAAGAAAAATTGTGATATCTTAAGTTTTGATTGGCCTGACAACACAGTTTTCAACAAATGGATGGAAAATTTTGTATATTAAAAGTAATTGAAATGGAGGAAGATGATGTGGACTAGGAAGATAATCAAACAAATGATAAATCAGTAGAAGAAGACAAAATAGAACAACCATCCTCAGTGATAATGTAATGCCCCGCCAAGGGATCCAAAGAATTAACCTAGAATTTCACTAAGTTTGGTAACATTTTTTTTTTTTCTTTAAAAATTACATGAAAGTAAATACCACATATAACTTATTCACAATAACGGAAGCAATAGCAATGTCCATCTAAAGATTAAACATAACATACACAATAGATTACATTCTTTAAGA
The DNA here is from genome assembly GCA_028749045.1 of Cupressus sempervirens. Lineage (NCBI taxonomy): Eukaryota > Viridiplantae > Streptophyta > Pinopsida > Cupressales > Cupressaceae > Cupressus > Cupressus sempervirens. Next base: position 784,939,266 of record CM053786.1, read on the forward strand.
TCCCTTAACGTTGAATTGCATACATGAATCCATCTAGTGCAACAACCACATGAAATAATAATGATAAGTCCAATGTTCATACATTACATTTCCAAATGCTCAATCATCCATTGTACATGTCACAGGGTATGAAAAGCTCAAAAGAATATACATATATGAAATATAGTACATCATCCTATTCTAATCCATGATACATCAAAGTAAAGATAATCATATGATACACATGATACATCATCATAGAAGTCATATACATCCATCATAAAGATCAAACAAAATAAACTAAGTGCACGGTTCCTCCCAACCGTTAATAGCATCATTAGACCATCGTGGGCCCTAGCCATCCCTTCGTGCGTAACATCCCAAATCACCGAAGAGATCATTGGCATTAACATAGTAGGAATGTCACTCCTAATAAATACAACATCATATGTAGAAAGTAATCTAACATGCAAATATAAGCATAAGATAACATCATCTAACATATGCTAATCATCAATGAAAGGATACATATCCACCATCACGAAGGACACTTCAGCCACGATGTCTCAATGAATCTCAAATGATAAGAGTGGAAAATACACTACCACCCGACCGCGTGGTACCTAAGTGGTCCATTCCCACCGTGCTGAGGAGATAATCTCAAGTCCCAAATAGGCTATCAAAATCACATAGCACAAGTCTCTATAGTCTAGGAATCCTAAAAGTATACTAACTCAAAGGTTCCAATCACAAAATAGACATCTACTTTCCAGAGGCACACAATGACATGTAGGAATCTACTATGCAAGCGGGAAAGTGCCATCACATTTATCTCATACAAGTTACCCTGGCAGTTAGCTAAACTCCACGGGTCCATACAGATCTCATGCGGCCACTAGTATCCTCTCATTCTGACAAGGCATACTATGGAATGCAAGGTCGCAACCATGCGTTCTCACTACTCCCATCCTAGCCTATACAAGCACTCAAGGCATGGGCGAGAACCAAAACTCTTATCTTTTTAAGTTCATTCAGTTAGTATTAAGTGTGAATGTTATCACTTATTAATCCAACTTACAATGAGTTACCTTGGCAGCCTCTTAGGGCCCCGACCCCCATTGCAAGCCACTTCCCGACACTACATGCAGATATCCTACCCTAATGCTCATGGTATCATAATCATAAAGAAAATCCATAAAATCATCAAATATCCACAATAAGAATCATCAACTATCCATGATAAAATCATCAAATATGCATAAAAGCATCAAATCTCCATGAGCAACATCCATAGAAAATCATGACCACAACAGCTCTCTATTGGCAACTGAAGTATCACTGATAATCAAAGTATCCATTGGTTCTCAATAACCAAAATATATCTCAAAATAGATCACCATGTCCATTGGTTCTCAACAAGCAATCAAGAATATCTCAAAATCATACTGATCGAAGACTCCAAAATGGTTGAGTCAAACATGTCACAATATGACATCATTAAGAATAAATCCACATTTTAGTCTCATCATGGCGACTAGAATATAACCAAGGATAACTGATCGATGACCAAAAATAATGGTTAAGTCAAGGGTCTCAAACATAAGAATCTCAACTTTAACAATCAGTAATCACAACCAATACATAGAGCATTCCATCACATAATCATGGTTGGGTTTATAAAGATCGAGAATAAAACATCATCATGATATCACAATCACATAACCCCCAAGCCTCTGGTAGACATCCTATACTGGTCAACACTAGTCAACCCAAAACCCAAAACATTAGCGTAAGGAACACACAATGTAAACACATGTTTTGGTTTTGCTAAGTTTTCAAATTTGAATTTAAAAGTCTCAGTTTACGTTTTCCCAAATTAATATCAAGTGGAGAAATTTCACATTTTACCTAACCCAAGTAAAAATTTCTCCCCAAATCAATAGACTCAATTTTCCAATTATCCTAATAATGTTTTGATTATATAAACGTTATTTGAAAAAAACAACCCCCATCAAAATTTAAATAATAAATTTAATCGTGAACATTTACCAATTAAGTTCATAACATCTTCTCTTTGCAAAATAATTTATTAATACAAAGAATGATCTTTTAATTCAAATATAATAATTATGGAATATCAATAACATATATATATACTTTCATATATATATATATATATATATATATATATACATATATATATATATATATATGTATATATGTATATATACATATATACATATATATGTATATATACATATATACATATATATGTATATATACATATATACATATATATGTATATATACATATATACATATATATGTATATATGTATATATACATATATATGTATATATGTATATATACATATATATGTATATATGTATATATACATATATATGTATATATGTATATATACATATATACATATATATGTATATATACATATATATGTATATATGTATATATAAATATATATATACATATATACATATATATATACATATATACATATATATATATATATACATATATGTATATATATGTATATATATATATATACATATATACATATATGTATATATGTATATATGTATATATATATATATATACATATATGTATATATGTATACATATATGTATATATGTATACATATATGTATATATGTATACATATATGTATATATGTATACATATATACATATATGTATACATATATACATATATATACATATATACATATATATATATATATATACATATATATATATATGTATATATGTATATATATATATATATATATATTACTATTAATGTTTATGAGAATCGAATTGTGAGAAATTCATTTTTTTCCACCCATTATAATAAATATTATTGACAACAACAAAAGGTGGTGATTTATAAATCGTGCCGGCCACTGCCAAGTGCCGATCCTAGTACTCTGCGATTACCCGCTGTGTGGGCGGGGTTCCTTGTTGTACCCGCGGCTACAAAATGTATTTCATTCGAATGCCAATACTCGGCATTAATTAAGATAAAACACATGGCAATATGCGTGGCCTTAAAGCCTGGCAGGACGGTCTCGGCCTGCGGTCGCAAGTCTGCGGCTGCAGTATGTAACCGTCGGCGCATTTCTTATTATGGATATAGGTGGGTGTATCCCGCCCCATTCGCAGGTACTCTGTGATATGTAGGTACCGTGCACATCAAAGCCGTCAGAGTACGGGTCATGGGGGTGGGTGCATTTCGTCCCACCTCTATTTATATGTAAACTTTTATACAGCGATAATAACGTTTTAAATAAAATGTTTCCCCATTAATGGGGTTCGAATTTGAAATAAAATTTCATCGCTGCGAATAATAAAATGCCCTTATTCAGTATATATGTGTGTGTGTGTGTGTGTGTGTGTGTGTGTGTGTGTGTGTGTGTGTGTGTGTGTGTGTGTGTGTGTGTGTGTGTGTGTGTGTGTGTGTGTGTGTATGTATATATATATATATATATATATATATATATATATATATATATATATATGTATATATATATGTATATATATATGTATATATATATGTATATATGTATGTATATATATATATATATAGATATACATGCATTTGCAGACTTAAATCAAGTTATATACAAATGTTTTCTGTTTAATCATGTATATACACAATTTATATAAAACCTCTAAATTTCAGAATTCTCCTATAGACCTTTGATCTCCAAAATTTTCAATAATCAATTCTAATGGGTTTGACTACGAATTGCAACCCTAGCCCCGTGTTATTTTCAGATCTAAGCATATAGCATCCTCAAATAAATTTTAATTTCCCAAATTGAAAATGCATAATGAAATATGAGATTCCTCAGAAGACATATGGAAGACACGAAGAAGACAGGGAAAACAAGATGCGGAAATATCACAAGAGTCTACCCAAATTCTGATGCTAATTCACTCTTCCTCAGAAATCCTGCAGAGCAAGCTCCCTTCTTCAGAATTCTTGAGTCCTCCAATGCTCCAATTTTTCTCCACGCTATCCACGCTATGTCTAAGCTTCTAAGGATGCCTGAATATAAAGAGCTCTCAGGAAACGTCTAGAATGCTTCTAGAAACAGCTGAAAGGTGTCACCCACTAAGCATGGGTCTTTTCCAACCTTTTTAATGAGCCATAGGGTTGTAGACACCATGTGCTTAATTGATGCACTAACCCCCGTGTTGTTGACACATGAGAAATAGAGAAATGCGTTAATTCCCATTCAAGCTTATAACTCCAATTTACTTTTTAAATAATTTCCATTTAAATATTTATAACTTCCATTTTAATTTTATAATTTTAATTTTTAATTTTTATAACTTTTATTATTATTATTTGTTTATTAATTTATTATTATTTTATAATTATTATTTATTTTTAATTTTTAATTTTCTTTTTATTTAATTCTTTTCTCTCAATTAATTCTCCTTGAATTAATTATAATCAAAATATCAAAGATCATGATATTTAATTTTCTCAAATAATTAATTTATTAATTAAATCTATTTGTTGAGACTTAATTAATAGAAAATTCACCATAGACCTCCAAGATAAAATATGAAAACCCATCATAGGAAAATTCATACAAAATCAGTCTAAAGGATTAAAAATCATGAAATATGTCATCCGACACATTCAGTGGGTACTCAATTCTTATACTTGTCCTAACTCACTAGGACAAATGGTTTTAGGGTTTGGGATTTGGACTTGAGAATTGATCTCCCCTCTCTTATCATTGAGATAGTATAATAGGGTACGCTCATCCTGGCAATTCAGGGAAGTCGATACTCGGTACCTGCAACCTGCAGAAAAACCATGCATGTACATACAATATATATATATATATATATATATATATATATATATATATATATATATATATATATATATATAGTGCTAAGCTAAACAGGCAATGGTAGGAAGTGGTGCATCGTGTAGATCCCGACTAAGCAGGTGACTACGACTCCCTTCCTTAACCACATCAGAAATGCCATACAATAAGAAAACACGCACACCATACACATGCAAGTATGTGGTAAGTATGATCCATAATAAAACACATGAGATAGTAAACCATCTAACTAATCATCAACAATAGCTGAAAACAATATAATGATCATCATACATACATGAAATGATCTCATCATATAACAACTGAATCCATAACATAATGTCTGATAGTGTCAAAACAATACCACTAATCCATTAACATAAAGCTAGTCTATCATATTCTGATAATAATAGCAGTAATATGTCCAGAAAAGATGTGAACGAGGGTAGGCACTACAGATAAGCACATAAACCTAGACTTGTGACTTGGTAGAAGAGAGGTCAAATATAATTATTGTCTTATCAATTCATGATGATATACATGGAGACCCTCAAGTGGAAGTAAGCCTGCAACAAGCAAAACCAGATATATCACTATCAATCCCATTAGCTACATCCTCTGAGGAGTTACAACAATAATGAGGCCAATCATCAATTTTTCAACAACAAAGAAATGCAACAAAAAGGTGTAACATAAAGTGGTCCCACAAAATAATATTATGATGTAAAGTGTTTCTGTTGCACAAATTTTTGTCTTTTTGTGACAGGGTGATCCCACAATAATGGGTTCCACTTTTTGACCAATTTTGACTCTGAAATCAATATTTTTGCAACAAACGTCACGTTCAAGTGACTATATCTCCAAAACTATAAATAATTTCAAGATGACATAAACTAGTGATTTTGAGTACTTTGTTCCTACTTTGTTCCTACTTTGTAACCATATTTTTTAATCTTAAAAAAAAAATTATTTATGTCAATTTTTTTTATCTCCTCCAAAAAGTGGTACATAATAAAATTCAATATTTTAAAAAGTGACAGTCAGTTTGACACACATAACTTTTTTTTCTAGAAATGATATGAAGTAATTCTTTCTGTGTTGGATTTGTAGCATCAATATCCACTGTCTGCATTTGGTTTGATTTATTTTTGTTGAATATTGTATAGTTTATGAAGTTTTGAAGTGACATGAACCGTAATTCAGACATACGTTCCATTTGACACAGATAATTTGAAGTCAATTTATCATAAACCATTTTTTTTTTTTTGAATAGAAAGGTATCTCAATAAGCCAGTGCCTCCATATTTTTCAAAAAAAATTTGACCTAATTTACTAATTTTCTCAAGGTGTGAAAGTCGGTTGATGTTCAATCGGTAATGAACCTATAATGAGTTAAACTCATATTTGAAAGTCTTAATGATTAAATTATGTAATAAAATTATAGTCGTTGGAAAGCTTGCTCTGAGAAGCACATTTTGACATTTTTTATTTTACAGTAGGAGATCATTCTCCTACAATTATGGCAGTCAAAAGAGAAAAAAAAAGAAAAAAAGGTTAAAATTTGTGTGATTTTGCATGTTCGTGCGAACATGGCATTCACGCGAACACGTTTACCATGTTTGTGTGAACCTATGTTCGCGCGAACATGCAAATCATGTTTGTGTGAACATATATATCACATATGTTCGCGCGAACATACGAAATATGTTCGCGCGAACATGATTACAAAAAAAGTTTGCGCGAACACAATAAGTGTGTTCACGCGAACATATGGTAAACTCAATTTTGAAATTTTGAAATTTTTTTCATTTTCGTTCGTCCCACTAAAGTGGAACCCATTATTGTGGGTTCACCTGACAGTAACATTGTATACATTTTTTTGTCTTTAGGAAAACTGTCAGTTCTCTATGCCTAAAGCTTGTTACATCTCATACTATATAAGTGAGATTCCAAGGCTAGAGAAAGGGTCTAAGTCATTTACAATTTTAGTCTTGCTAGGTTTTGTCTGGTCCAGTCTTGATGTAAACTTTATGATGTATTTTCTTTGCAAGTATCTAAGAATACATTGATATTACATGATCTTGATGTCTTATTTTGAGTCATTTTGAGTTCTATTACAATTGTTATACAATTTTCAAAGGAAATTAATACAAAGATGAACTATCCCCATATATTTTCTTCCCAAATCTCATCTTCTTTTCATTACCTAGTTATTTTGAAATTGCATGAGCAAAGCTTGTTCAATTGAGTGCAATTATGCTAAATTGTATATCATTTTCACTATTTCTATTAATTCAATGAATTAGGTAAATGCTTCAATGAATATGATAGGATCTCCATGGTAGTATTGAGGATGTGTGTAAGAATGAGTTTCAATGATAGTTGCTGATAATATTGATTGTAATGTAGTCAATTAGGTTCATAAATTGGATAGAATCTGAATCCCAATGGATAAGGCACTAATCAATTAGTTTAGTTTGCATATGAAGAAACCATGAATAAGCATCAAGCTTAATTTCAAAATCAATGTTACTTTAATTTTTGAAGAATATCAAAGCTGGTCAACACTTGTTTACATTTAAATTTTGAGTCCTAGTTAGCTGTTGTTGCCCAGAGTTACTTATAAATCTAAGAAGAATTGTGACCAATCTGCTATAAGGGATGTGTATTATTATTGAATGTCATAGAAAGAGCGAAATATATACGTAGTATCATGTTGTAAATCTTTCATCCCTTAGGTGCACCCACCTTGGTTTTTGCAGAGCCCAAAGAGTAGAATTTTTTTCTAATTTTGTTAAAGTTGGGTCCAGATCTAAAGCACACATAATTGTTTATAGGAATTAGCTAATCCTTAGGTTGTTGTGATCTTTTTATCTTGGTATTAAGTATAAATTTTTGCTTAATAGTGTAAAAACACCAACACTTCGAAGGCCATAACTTTCACATATGGAGTCTGATTGACTCCGTTCAAAATGCATTGAAAAGATATTGAAGAGATCTACAACATGATGTACATAAATAAATACTTTATTATTAAAATTTTATTTCTCATCAATTTGAATTAAGCATAATCTAAAATAGGTAGTCATCATTTTCCAAATGCATAATCAATTTAGGTAAACACAAATGCTAACATAGTGTTAATTCTCTCTCTCTCAAAAATGCATACACACAATCATTCACTAGCTAAATAAATCCTAAGATATATCTCTTACTTTTCTTAACCTCTCACATTATTTAACTAACTAATAACCTATCTCTCTATCTAACTTGTTACCCTTACTCATTGTCTCTCACCACATAATCCCTAAGACCCCTCTTTCTCATTAAACTCTAAACTCTATCTCTCTCTCTCCATGCTATCCCATTATCTCTCTCTCTCTCTCTCTCTCTCTCTCTCTCTCTCTCTCCATCTTGTCCCCCCCTCTCTCTCTCCATCATATGTCCTAATCTCTCTCTCTTCTACATCCCTCTCTATCCATCACTTCATCTCTCTTACTCTCTCCATCTCTATCTCACTCTCTTTTATCCTATCCCCTCTCCCTCTTCCTATCTTCTACTCTCTCTCTCTCTCTCTCTCTCTCTCTCTGCCATCCCATTCTCTCCATCTCTTTCTCTCATGCATCCCTCTCTATCTATCACTTCATCTCTCTCACTCTCTCCATCTCTATCTCACTCTCATTTATTCTATCCCCTACTCTCTCTCTCTCTCTCCTATCCCCTAATCTCTCTCTCCTATTTCCCTCTCTCTCCACCAATTCATCTCTCTCTCCTATCCCCTAATCTCTCTCTCCCATGTCCCTCTCTCTCCACCAATTCATCTCTCTCTCTCTATCTCTCTCTCTCTATGCCATCCCATTCTCTCCATCTCTTTCTCTCATGCATCCCTCTCTATCTATCACTTCATCTCTCTCACTCTCTCCATCTCTATCTCACTCTCATTTATCCTATCCCCTACTCTCTATCTCTCTCTCTCTCCTATCCCCTAATCTCTCTCTCCTATTTCCCTCTCTGTCCACCAATTCATCTCTCTCTCCTATCCCCTAATATCTCTCTCCCATGTCCCTCTCTCTCCACCAATTCATCTCTCTCTCTCTCTCTCTCTCTCTCTCTCTCTCTCTCTCTCTCTCTCTCTCTCTCTCTCTCTCTCCATCATCTCTCTATGCCATCCCATTCTCTCTCTCTCGTGCATCCCTCTCTATCTATCACTTTATCTCTCTCACTCTCTCCATCTCTATCTCACTCTCATTTATCCTATCCCCTACTCTCTCTCTCTCTCTCCTATCCCCTAATCTCTCTCTCCCATGTCCCTCTCTCTCCACCAATTCATCTCTCTCTCTCTCTCTCTCTCTCATATCTCCTAATCTCTCTCTCTCTCCTATGTCCCTCTCTCTCCATCAATCCATCTCTCTATCTATCCTATTCCCTAATCTTTCTCTCCTATGTCCCTCTCTCAAAAATTTCATCTCTCTCTCTCACACACACTCTCTCCATCTCTCTCTCACTTTCCCCATCTCTCTCTCAATCTCTCTTATCAAATACCATCTCCCTCTTCCTATCCCCTACTCTCTCTCTCTATCTCTCTCTCTCTCTACATGTGAAGTTCCCATTTCAAGGATTAGAGGTCGGGGAGAGAGAGGTCGGTTAAGTATTGGGGGTCAAAGAGAGAGAGAGAGAGAGGGAAAGTAAGAGAGTAGGGGATATGGAGAAAGAGATGGGATATGATAAGAGAGAGTGAGAGGGAGATAGAGAGATAGAGAGAGAACAAGAGATAGAGGGATAGGATGGAGAGATTAAGTGGGGATTGTACATAGACAAAGAGAATGAGAATGTGGAGAGAGAGAGAGAGAGAGAGAGAGAGAGAGAGAGAGAGGATGGAGAGAGTGAGAAATATGGAGAGAGAAGGAGGGGGGAAATAAGATGGAGAGAGAGAGGTGGGAGGATAGGATAGCGAGAGTAAGAGAGACAAGGGAATGTGTGTGTGTGTGTGTGTGTGTGTGTGTGTGTGTGAGAGAGAGAGAGAGAGAGAGACGTTAGGAGTTGGCATGAGAATGAGAGAAGCTAAGAGTTAGTAAGAGAGAGATTAGGAGTTAGTGAGTGAATGAGTGAGTGATTTTGTGTGTGATAAAGGGATAGAGGGAGTGAGAGAGATGATAGAAAGATAAAAACTATCATTTTACTCTTACCTACCTATTTGCCCCATGTTTGGAAAATAAGTACTACTTATTTTAGACCATGATTGATTATAATGGATGGAAAAGAAATTATTGGTTTCCTACTATTATTTTAGTTGCATAATGTTTTAGATCTCTTCAATATCTTTCCAATGCATTTCAAACGGAGTCAATCGGAGTCTAGATGTGAAAGTTATGGCTTCTAGAGTGGAGCCTATTTTTCATTGTTTTTTATGTATTTTTGTTAGGCTTGGTAGCCAAGCCAAGTCACTTTTTGAAATTTCATATAACCCGATCGGATTATTGAATTTTTTTTTTTGGGGGGGGAGGGGGGGTGTCCACTTTTTTGTACACCATCTTGGTGCACTTACCCTTCACGATTGTTTCTTTCAGAAAAATTGTCTTAATAAATCTATATAAGGAGCTTTCATCTCCTTTGTTTAATACAACTACAACAACATTGATTTATCATAACATATGTGATTCTATTAAGATTTATCTTAAGGGTGTGGCTCTCTATAGAGTCCCATCTAATTTATCTTTGAAAAATAATCATATCCCAAAGTTCATGGTTTTTCATGTGGGAAAAATATATTTAAAAAATAGTCCATATGAATAATTTACCTAAATGAAAAATAAAAATTTGATCCTTTCCTATAAGACAGAAACTTTAAAATTAAATCTACAAAGATATTCAAATAACTAATTTAATACAATAGATTTTCAACTAGAGTTTAAGATAAATGAGTACGCTGCCTTTAATAAATATATCTATTAATCAATTTTATGACATGACATAAAAGCACAATGATAAATGTCCTTAACGTGCATGTTCTTTAAGTAAAAAAAGGTTTGGGTTGAAATGATATAAGATTATGAAGGTCTGTTGGTAGAGTTTCTTATTGGTTTCACTACAACAAATGTTTTGATGTACTTCTAAATTGTACGTCCGTGAAGAAAAAGATAAGGATGATGAGGGTTAGGATCCTCACATGGATGCCCCAAACCCCATTATTATACGAGGTAAAAAAAGTGACTAGCCATTTTTCATCAGTTCATGAAGAAGAAGTTAAAGATAAAGATGATGAGGGTTGTAAGCCTTCTATCAATACTTTGAACACTACTGATATATGAAATAAGTGGAATGACTAAGATCAACCTCCTTCCTTTATTGTATTGTTATTATTGCTTAATAACTTACATTTTACATTTCATGATCTAAAATATATATCCTCAACCACTTTTATATATATATATATATATATATATATATATATATATATATATATATACCTTGTTCGCTAGGACTACCAAAATCAATTGAAGAGATGATACCAGTGAGACCCACATAAGAAAACAAAATGTAGCACAAGGTACATCTATGGTCCACGTTTCTTTCACATTTAAATTCGTTGGTAGTAAACCAGTGACATGAAAACGGCTAGAAATTGAAGCATGAAAACAACAAATTGGAAGAATCCAAGTCACTTTCAAATGTGTGGGTAGCTGGACTTGGAAGTCAGCTGCATTAATCTCAAAACATCAAATATTCAAATGTGATGAATCCCACATTTTACACAATTCCCAGATATGGATAAAAATCTGCCACGGAGACTCCAACTACTACTGATCACACGAGGAAAACCCATGATACCATTTTTGGTGTTTGTTCATAGATTTTCTCTTTAGTAGAATGAAATCTATTCTCAAGATGGGAAGTTGTGAAAGCTGTAAATAAGTTATGGAGTTTTTGTCGATGTATTTTTCAATGAGCGAATAAGTTGAAAGCCGGATATACTATGTGAAAATAGTATCTGTCGGCATTGAGAATCAATTTTAAGACGGCTGTTTGGGTGACATAGATTCGTCTCCGTATCCATCTCAGTTTCTATTTATGAGGAGTCACGTTGTTTTCTTTCTTCTTCAAATAGATGACCATAGGATAGAGTACAGAACTGAAGTCTCAAGTCAATTTTGTTAAAATTAATAGTGTAACTCTATTCATTTTTGTAATTGTATTCTCCTTACCACTTTCTATTGTTTTCATTATAAATGAATACCATTAGAGTCAACTTTCAAACTAATAGGATAAAATGTCAGTACAAGAATTATGAAAAAGCAAGATTTTATCATAGAAATTTTATAGAAAGATGATTCTACATATGTATGTATGTATGCATTACTTGTGTGTAGTTTTTATGTTATAGTTGTGTATATGTTCATTTGCTTGTTTTTCCATTTTTAAGTTTTTGAGGTAAGTTGTTTCAATTCTTTTTAACTTTTCTTTTGATCTTCTTTTATCTCCCATTTTGTTATTTTTCCTTCACTTTGTTTTGTGTGTCTCCATTCCCCTTTCTTTTAATCCTACTCATTCAGATGGGTCCACACATTTTGCCAATTTATTCTCGTGTTTTTTCATTTTGATGATGGATCCAAAATGATGATGCTAAAAAAATACACACAATTGAATCCAAAAACAAAAACTTGCCAAATTGATTGTGGAAATTTGATAAGATTAAATATGCAATATCATAATTTATCAACATCACTAGCCTACACTTTTAGAAATACTAGTGTAGAAGATTGTATATCATGTAAAGTTGCATGATAAAACTCTGCATATTACCAAGAAATTAAAGATATATAGACTCACAATTGTAAACTTGCTCAAAGTTGATAAGGACATTTGACAACATAATATATTCCAAGATAAAATTTCAAATAATTTCAATGGTAAACAAATAATATTTTCAAATGTAATATGGAACATATATTTTCCTTGCTTGCCATAATTTTTTCAATTTTAAACAATGTATTACCCTTAATCTTATTTGAATTTTAAGACATAAAGATCATTTATTAATTATGATATTGCTATGGGAATTCAAGTGTTTAGTTTTTTAAGTCAAACTCATTTTACCCATGTTTCATGAGTAGTGGTTCACATGAACTCAACTCTCATGTGAAAGAATGGAATAATTCACACTCATTAGATCAAGGTGATGCTCACAGAGGTGTAGCATAGAGACTTCCTAGGAGGTCACCTGGATCCCAATACTACTCGAGCTTGAGTGTACTCAAGTGTAGAGTTTCCTCCATGATTAAAACAACATTTCTTGCAACCCCATTTGTAAAATCTTCACCAAGTGTTGTACTTAATGAACCGTTCATTAAAAAGCCCCTTAAGCTCATCAATTGATAACTAGGAGATATTTTCCACAACAAGTCAAATTGTGATATTGCTATGAAGACTCAACTATGTAGTTTTTTAGTCAATCTCATTGGCCCATGTTTCATGAGTGGTGGTACACACGAACCCATCTCTCATGAGAAAGAATAGATCAATTAACACCCATTGGATCTAGGTGATGCTCATAGAGGTGGGAGGTCACCCATCCCAATGCTACTTGAGCTTGAGTGTGTTCAATTATAAAGTTTCCTCCATGGAGAAAGAATAGATCAATAAGCACCTATTGGATCTAGGTGATGCTCATAGAGGTGAAGCACCCAGACTTCTTGGGAGGTCACCCATCCCAATGCTACTTGAGCTTGAGCATGCTCAACTATAAAGTTTCCTCCATGGTTAAACACACTCTGCTTGCAACCCTATTTGTGAAACCTTCACCAAGTGTCCTGCCTTATGAACCATTCATTAGAAAGCCCTTTAAGGTAATCAATTCATAAGTAGGAGATATTTTCCACAAGTCAAATTGTGATATTATTATCAGAATTCAATTGTGATTTTTTTTTCAATCAAACTCATTGACCCATGTTTCATTAGTAGCAATTCACATGAACTTGTCTCTCATGAGAATGAAACAATTAAAACTCTCAGGATTTGGGTGATGCTCATAGAGGTGAACCCATCCCAGTACTACTCTAGCTTGAGTGCACTTAAATACAGAGTTTCCCCCATGATTAAACCCACCTTGCTTGCAACCCCATTTGTAAAACCTTCACCAAGTGTTGTGCCTTATGAACCACTCATTAAAAAGGCTCCTTAAGCTCATCAATTTGATAAATAGGAGATAGTTTCCATAGCAAGACAAAATATGATATTGCTATTAGGATTCAATTATGTAGTTTTTTGACACAAACCCATTTTTCATGAGAAAGAATAGAGCAATTAGCACTTATTGTTCCACCTCTATGAGTATCACCTAGATCTAATGAATGCTAATTATTTCATTCTTTCTCATGAGAGATGAGTTTATGTGAGCCACTACTCATAAAACTTGAGTCATTGAGTTTGACTGAAAAAACTACACGATTGAATCCTAATAACAATATCACAATTTCAGTTGCAAAAAATATCTCCTACTTATCAATCATTTATTAACTTTCAACACACCTTTCTATTATTATTATTCTAAATAAATTATAATTATCTAATTATTATTTTGAATAATCTATCATACATCTTCAACCTTTATTCAACTTAGTATCAAAAACATTGCACAGGACAGTGTACACATAGTCTGCCGATTAGACCCGCAAGTAAGAATTTTTTTTTTTAAAATTTAATTTTTTTAAAGAAAAAGTGACAAGCCACTATAATATTTCGCAAGTAAGAAATATTTTTAAAAATACTTACATTCTAGGAGAAGCTATCAGTTTAAATAAATAAATAAAGTGGGAATATGCCGGGTGTTGTGATGATGTCATAGCCACGTAAACTCCATAGGCGAGAAAAATATGGCATCGATATACTACTAAATTGGGAGGCTTATCATTGTCGTCACCTAAACCGTATTTCGTGGGGTCCACGTACAACCCCAACTGAAAGCGACCAACGGCCATTAAACACTCACGATATTTGGGGAATATGAATGGCGCGTTTTGCTTCACACTGTACGTTTTTAGCTTTATGCCCACGGCTAGGTACAATTTATTACTATTTTTGCAAGGGACATTAAATAATTGCCTTTGGTAAATAAGATTAAAAATTTTAGATAGAAGAATATAGTGTCAAAATGTTAGGAAATGGTATAGGGTTAATTATTAACTTTAATGACATCATCTAATAAAATAATAATAATAAAAACTGTTGATGAATTTTAGGACATTGTATAGTTGATCAATTTTCAAAAAATTGAAAACATCATTGATTTTTCTAAAAGTTTCACCATTTGATCTTCATGATCCACATAGGTTGTAGTTGAAAAAGAAAAAAAGAAAAGAAAAAAATCATTACACTTTTCTGAATCTGGAAAAAAAAAAGTTTGACTTTATTTTGTCTTTAGTGCATTTTGTCTAAGATTAGACTGTCCCTAAATTTTATACCATATTATATATAATTGGTATGCATGATGAATAATTATCCACACATTTGTGCATAATTATTAAAGAAAAAGATATGTTTTATATGAATATTATAAATAATTATTAATTTTTTTTAATATATGAATATCTATTGGATTAGATATGTGAAATTTTGAAGTGGTAGAAATAAATTTGTACACACACACACAATAAAATGATTAATGTGTAATTGCATTGAGAACACTCTGATTTAAAGAAGAAATGAACATGGATAGCTTTATTTTTATTTTTTGATGAATAGTGGTATAGTTGTATATTATATTTTAGAAATATAATCTATTATTGACAAAAAAATATGTAGAATGACATCATACATAAAAAAATATACAATTATTTCACTGTAAAAAAAATTATTTGAAAATGAATTCAAATATCTATTTCAAAACGAGTTACAATAGAATAGAAAAAAGACAACTCTTCCAAAATGAGCCCGTAAATTAGTGGCATAGAACTATATCATCAAATGGGAGGTATCAACCTTCCCCACTTGACCTAGTGGGTAAGTTAAACTTTCACGGGTCTTCCATAGGCAACCTAGGTTAGGCGGGTGGGGGTGGTCTTTTGAGAGATTCAAAAGGGGGTATGTTGGTTGCCTTTTTGGTTAACCTAAGAGTTCTAACTACTAACATGGAAGAGTTACTTTCACTTTATCATGGGGTCATCTTGCTAATGAGGACTAACTTTAAAAATGTGATCATTGAGGGAGACATGGTCTTAACATAATCAATGTTTTAAAAATGTGGTGAAAGTTAGGTATAATGGAAGAGATGCCATTAAGATGACTAGACACATGTTAAGTAGCATTGATGAAGTGTCGTTATGTCGCACTTACCACTTGAAGGAGATCGTGTTGGGGACAAGTTGGCAAGCATGGAAAGATTTACAGAAGGGATCAAAATTTGGAAAGATAATTTGTCTATCTAAGCGGGGGCATATGAAGTGATCTAGCATGATCATAGAAAGATTACACATTAATGAAATCATGCATTTATTTCCTTCCATGGGATTTATTTATAGCATCATTTTTAAATTGGGCTATGTGTTGGTTTGTATTTTTTAACTTGTGTGAGAAGCTAAAAATTTGATGTCTTTTACTCTTTTCTTTATGTTTTTGAAAAGCCAAAAGTTTGAAGTGTTGCATGCAATCACATAGTGAGAAGAAGGTCATGTGAGGGGATCCATTTCAAGTGGAGCTTGATCAATGGAGGGAATATCAAAATGACATGGATTTGTGGGAAACCCTTGAGCACGGAGGAATAATTAAACATATCACTGATATGAATGGTCACATTCTTGAGATTTCTCATAAGATTTTGGAATTGTGGGATGCTAGAAAGGTGATTGTGGTTTGTGTTTCTTTTGTGGTTATGCCATAATTGATTACGACCATTTCTGGGTTAAGTATAGAAGGTGTGAAATTTTTTAAGAACATGAAGATGTCCTTCAAGGAGGCTCTAGAATAGTTTTTAGACGTAGGTGAGAATATTGCTTGGCTTCACTCTAGTTGTAACAAAGAAGTGGTCAAAGGGGGTTAGTAGAACATGGTGAAAGTGCTCATCTAGTTCATCACCTACGAGGGAAGGTATAAACGGTTCCATTCTCACCTATTTCCCATGCTCAATCATTTTTGGTTGAATGTTCCATTATGTTAAATTTTGTTTTCCTTTATGGATATTTCCTCACTTTCTATTTCTATGGAAAAAGGTGAGACTAAGGGTTCTCTTCCTAAACATCAAGGGCTCTTGTATCAGCTTTATGGGTATCATAGGGATTTGATCCCTTAGACTTCCCCTCACCTTTTGGTTGAGCTTAATAAATAAGTTTTCCCTACTATTTCTTCCTCTTTAAAGAAAGACTATACTCGTGGTACTCCCAAGACTTACTTTGCATCAGTTATAAAGGTTCTCCTCCCTAGGAAAACCAAAAAGAGAAAGATGATCCCCCCAATACTCAAGAAGAAACTATAGAGGTCTCCAAGGATTCTAAAAAGGGCTCTTGCTTGGCCTCGAAAAATGAATGGACCCTATGGAATTCTCCCCAATTTTTCACTCTCCTCTCCCCAGGCTCGACAATGTACACTCCCTCCCTTGTGATTGATTTGAGTTACCATGGTGACCCATAGGTTTATTGGGAACACTCTTTGGGCCTTGTTTCTAGATACGAGAGTGGCTTGGTGGATTTGGAAACCCTTTTGTCCACTCAATTGAACTGAGTTTATGGTACAATATGTTGAAATCTTTGACTAGATGGCTTCTCTTCCAGATACATATTGCCCACAATAAAATTAATAGGCTAGAAGCCATCTCAGAGGCGGAGTGGATATCATCAGATTGGACTTCAAGTTGTAGGGATGAAGTGTGGTGGGAACCAAGTCATAGCTTGGAGATAAACTACACAATTTGAAGTAGCTTGAGGAGAAGGTAGTGGATCTCCAGAGTAGGTTTTCATAAGAGGAAGAGAAGGATAAAATGTTGAAGGCTGTTATGGCTATGAAGAAAGGATAAGACCAATTTGGGGAGAAAAGTAACAATATGATAGCCTGCAACAATTCTGTTTACCAAAAAATGGAGGGCAACATTTGTGGCCTAAAACTTCAGATTGAAGAAAGGATGAGGAAGCAGAAGGAGGGGACCTCAAGAAAAGGTGATGGTAATCTGGGGGCCTCCCAAAGGACAAGTGAGATTGTGTCTACCTTTCTCCCAGGTTCTCCTTCCTAAAGTAACTCAAGGAGCTAGATATAGGTAGTTGGTTGGCCTTCTACTTTTTCCCATGGTGGGTGTTTGACGAGTCCCTGCTATTTGATTCCTGATATTGTTGGTTTCAGGTGGGTGGTGTCTAATGGTTCTGTGTGACTAGTTCAGTGCTTGATGGATGGTGTACACTGCTTTTTTTGGTTCCTTGTTGTTGGATGCTAGTCTTTGGGTAGCTTGGTATGTCTTTTTGGCCTTTGTTGCATTGGCTAGATTTTTGTTTCTATGTCCCAACTCAATTAGTAGTTTTTTGTTTTTTCTAAATTTTGTTTCTTGGTTAGTAGTTGTTGGTTCTATTTCTATACTATAGGTGTCACTTCTCGTGACCTTATCTTTTTGTCTTTGGACTTGATGTTATTTTTATTGTAATGGGCACAAGACCTTTCCCGCTTTACTCAATTAGAACAAATGGGAGGTCTTAGATTTAAACTTTTCCTAGTCCATAAAGTCTTTAACATGGTATGAAAGCCTAGACTAGTAGAGCAAGGCTAAGGAAAGATCCCCAAAAACTTGCAATATAATTGAAGTGAGGTGTTTAAGTGAATATCATATAAAGGAAAGATATATTGGTCGTCATAATACAATGTAATAATAACAAATCAAAAGTCTTAGCTTCAAAACCTAGTTGATCCATCAAAATGTTTTTAACATGGTATCGATGCCTAGCTTAATAGAACTAGGCTAAGTGTGATCCATCACAAGGAGATTAATAACTAGACATTGTAAGATTTTTATTTCTTTTTAAATTTCATATTATGATTTGTCTCTTTTTAAAGGAGGATTTTCATCCACGAAATTGGTTTGGCTATTTGATATAAGAGCATGAGTCTTAGGTTGTACATGCCTTAGGTTGTACATCTTCAACTACGAGCTAAGGATTGGAGGTATCCATTCCACCATATTCTCTTACAACACAATCTTGATCTCACCCCTTATGATATTCAAACCACGTACTTAGCGAGTCTTGATCCTTATTAGACTCTTGAAGAGCCTTTCAACTTTGGCAATAGATTGATTGACTTTATCATTTTTTTTTAAATTAAAAGATTTAGAAGTCTAAAGATGGAAAAAAAGAAAAAACTAAACTAAAAAGATAACATATGTGAGTGATGGATAATTTGGGTCCCTTGTAGAGGGTAGCCTTTAACAAAACAAAACCAAACAATCAGACATGGAAGTCCACAACTATCAATGAAAACAAGGCCTTCTATCTTTGGTCTTGAGAACTTTTGTAAGTACTCTATGTAAAAAAGAATCTATAAGGGCCGTTTGGTTGCTAGAATAGGAATAGAAAAGTTGGAATACATTTTCCATTTTATGTTTGGTTTGTCACTTGGAATAGGGAATAGGAATACATATTCCTATTTTGCCTCTAAAATGAGCTTATACCCATTCCAAAAAATACTTGTTACTGGAATAGCCATTCCTATTCCCAATAATACATACCTATTGTCCATTCCTATGCCCGCGACCAAACGGGCTCTAAGTGCCCCTGGTTTGATGGAACGTAGAATAATTACAACATTGCCATTCTATCCACAAGCTTTTACTATAAATACCTACATGTTGAACGCATAAATTACTTTAATAATGTCTGACGTGAGAAACAAGGCATTAGCCGTACTGTAATGGCCTCCGTAACTCCACACATTTTTTACACGTTCCCTTCGAATTTTCTCTGACTAAAGTTTTTACTATTAACTGCGTAATTCATGAAACTATTTTTTTCAAACTTATATAACAATTTAAGTAACCAGCCTCCACAGAATCATAATCTAAGCGACCACCTGGAAAGAAACTTCACGAACAAACAATTTGGTTAGGGTTTTGGATCGTTTCATTGGCTGGTAATTTAGCGAATGTGAGTTCATGAATGACTCGAACAATTTACACGCCAGCCATTAGAGGCCAAAGTTCTTATGCCTGCCGTTCTGTGGCTTAGCATCATTCTTTAACCATTACGAGGACGACCTTCAACTCCCCTATTTCTAATACAATGGCCATACATATTAAGGTTACATTTGGATTTACCTAGTATATACAATATACAATATGCCATTGTTAGTTTTTCTCCCAAAATAGTTTCAACCATGTGCACAATCGATCAATTCACAAATGTAAGGATGATATTAAGCCTCTTTTCTAAGACTTCACCAATAAACAACATATTACTTGCTACTTCTTGGATGATAATTGAACGAGTGTATCCATATGACAAGGGAAAATATCAAATCAAGAATTGTCTACATAGTAGGGCATTACAAGCCATATGGGAGTTAAATAGTGACACTCAAAATGTCTTCATTATGTTTGAATATGATTATTTTATTAGAATATTGTAAAGTTTATTTAATGGTTTTCTTAGTTAGTGTTTAGTTTATTAGGTAGTTTCTATTTCCTTTTTTAGTTCACGACTATTTTTTTTTAAAACATCATCTTTGTAAATATGTATAAGTAGCATTCATCTCCTTTCATTAATACACCTACAACAACATAGATTTACCACAACATGGTATTAGAGTAGGTTGATGGGATTTCGTAAGATTTGATGAATGTTTTAAGAAAAATTTGAGCCTCTTTTGATCTAGATATTTTTTCCAAAAATTTTCTTTTTGATTTTTAGAAAAATAAAATAAATTAAAGGTATTTTATGAAACTTTTGTTGTATGTGTTCAAGGATTTTTGTTAGAAGTCGCAAGCCTTGTTAAGGGGTTTGATCCCACAATTTTTTGGTTGCAACAAAAGTCTCTGATTTTTAGGGGTTGCATGTATTTGCATGTTTGTTGCATGTACTTTTAGGTGCCGCATGTGCTAGTTTGCCATGCAAAGGCTCTTATTTTGTCACACTTAAAAATTATGACAAGTTTTCATAATTTTTTCCCTTAAATTCTTTCTTTTGGGTTTCTATAATTTTTCCCATGAAAAATTATGATTACATAATTCATAAAGTTGTGTGTGATTTCTTAACGGGTTTATAATTTTTCCCTAAAAAATTAGATCTAGTGGGTTTTACAAATTTTTCCTAAAAAATGAAGCTTTGGATTGTCTAATTCAAATATCTTAAATTATTTGATTATTTTTCACCTCAAAAATCATGTTGGGTTTTGATCAAATTTTCACCTCAAAAATTGTGGTTGGTTTTCATTGATGGTTTGGGCCATCGTGCTCATTTGCAATGTTTGGAGTGTTTGCCAATTTTTCCTCAACATCGTGCTATCTATTCTCACTACTTATCTCTATCTCTAGGGAAGAGAAGCTTCGTTATCCAACATTAGGTTGAATGTCTTATTGATTTTTTTATCAGATATTTTGCTGAATTTGGGAAGGTTTGTGGCAGGTCCATTTCAATGGTAGATTCAGTGACAAGCTCATCTCATTTTGCAAAGAATTTTGAAGAAGGGGGCACCCTTCTCTATCCTTTTTTTGGACAATTTTGGCTTCTTGGTCATTAATGTTTTGCAGATCTAGGGAGGGTGTCACCAACAACAATTTTTTTTGAAGAATTTGTGTGACCAAAAGACATCAGTTAGACAATGACCATTAAGCAAGGGCATTAGAATGCTACAATGTTTCTTTAATGGTCATCTTAGTTAGTCTTTAAATTATTAGGTAATTTCTATTTCGATCTTTAGTTCACAATTTTTTCTTCTAGAAACATCATCTTTGTAAATCTACACAATGAGCCTTTATCTCCTTTGTTTAATACAACCACAATAACATTGATTTAATTGTATTAAGATTTATCTTAAGGGTGGGGTTCTATATAGAATCCCATCTAATTTATCTTTTGAAAATAATTATATCCCAAAGATCATGATTTTTAGGTGGGAAAAATATTTTTTAACAATAGTTCATATGAACAATTCACCTAAATGAAAAATAAAAATTTGACCCTTTCCTATAAGGAAAAAGCTTTAAAATTAAATCTATAAAATTATTCAAATAACTAATTTAATACAATAGATTTTCAACTAGAGTTTAAGATAAATGAACACATTGCCTTCAATAAATATAGCTATTAATTAATTATATGACACAACATAAAAATACAATGATAAATGTCCTAAATGTGCAGGTTCTTTAAGAAAAGAAAAAGGTTTAGGTTGAAATGATATAAGATTACGAAGGTATGTTGTTAGAGTTTCTTATTGGTTTCACTCCAACAAATGTTTTGATGGACTCCTCCTAATTTGTAAGTCTTGAAGAAAAAGATAAGGATGAGGAGGGTTGGAACCCTCCTATGGATGCCCCAAACCCCATTATTTTACGGGTTAAACAAAGTGGATAGCTATTTCACCAGTCCATAGAGAAGAAGTTAAAGATAAGGACAACGAGGGTTGTAAGCATTCCATCAATACTTTGAACCTTACTAATATATGAAATAAATAAAACAACTAAGATCCACCTCCTTCCTTTATTATATTGTTATTATTATTACATAATAACTTACATTTTACATTTCACAATATAAAATATATCCTCAACTACTTATCTTTTATGTTAGTTATATATATGACTACCAAAATCAATTAAGAGAGATACGGATGAGACCCATTTTAGAAAACAAAATGTAGCACAAGGTACATCTAGGGTCCACGTTTCTTCCACATTTAAATTCCTTGGTGAAATGTCAAGTAGTAAACCAGTGACATGAAAACGGCTACAAATTGGAGCATCAAAACAACAAATTGGAAGAATCCAAGTCACTTTCAAATGTGTGGGTAGCTGAAATTGGAAGTTAGATGCGTTAATCTGAAAACATCAAACTTCAAATGTGATGAATCCCACATTTTACACAATTCCCAGATATGGATAAAAATCTGCCACGGAGACTCCCCTCAACTACTATTGATCACATGGGGAAAACCCATAATACCATTTTTGGTGATGGTTCTGCTTTTGTTCTTAGTTTTTCGTTTTAGTACAATGAAATCTAATCTCAAGATGTTAAGTTGAAAGCTGTAAAAAAGTTATGGAGTTTTGTCTATGCATTTGACAATGGGCGAATAAGTTGAAAGCTGAATATACTGTGTGAAAATAGTATCTGTCGGCATTGAGAATCAATTATAAGACGGCTGTTTGGGTGACATGGATTCTTCTCCTTCTATTTCTGAGTTTCTATAGGGAGTCACGTTGTTTTCTTTCTTCTTCGAATAGATACGAATGCCGTCTCTTATTTTATTTCCAGATGCATTGCATATACTATGTCAGACACGGCAGGAAAACATATTTGGATCCGCCTCTTCTTAAGGAGCCGTATGGTATAAAGTGGGCACCACTGACCACTAGCCGGATACATTCGATCCAGCGCGTTGTTTTCAATTTCAACTAGTTGGAAAAGGTTCTACTTAAATAATACATTGTAATCGTTGAATTATTTAAGTGGTCCTATTTAAATAATATGGATTGATTTCAATTTTAACGAGCCCGAAAAGATCAGACTTAAATAACAATCTAATCTTTGAGTAGTTCAATGGTTAATTTCCACATAAAATATTTTTTTTTCCAGATTACAAAACGTAGTAATTTTTTCTCAATTTTTTTGTTGTTTTCGACTACAAACTATGCAGATCATGAAGATAAAATGCTGAAATCTTCAGAAAAATCTATTACGTTTTCAATTTTTTGAAAATTGGTCAACTGTACAGTTTGTAAGGAGGATAGCCATGTCCCTTTTGATATAGCCTATCGAAGGTAAATATGAATGCATTTTTTTATTGATATATACTAGTGAATTACAAAATAGAATAAAAAACACATTACATTCATAATTTGGAATATATAAAAAGGAACAAGGTAGTATTGATTAATGTTGGAGCGTTATCATGAGTTTCTACAAATCTTATGACTTTGAAGAACATATTTATATATATGAAGATGTCAAATCACACACACACACACACACACACACACACACACACACATTTTTACATACACATATGCATACATACATACATATATACATATATAAAATTGTGTGTGTGTGTGTGCGTATGACATTCATTTATAATTAAAAAAATAGAAAGTGGTATGGAGAGTACAATTACTAAAATGAATTAGAGTTGCACTCTTCATTGTAATAAAATTGACTTGAGAATTGAGTTCAATACTCTAACAAGTATACATCCTATATAAAAGTGTGTGGACACACACACAATGTGTGGTGTGTGTGTGTATACATATATCATATGTATGTATGTATGTATGTACACACACATGATACTTTATATATTATACTTTCCTAAATGACAATAGGATGTATCATTGTTAAAATATGGAACTGAAGTCTCAAGTAAATTTTGTTAAAATTAAAAGTGCAACTCTATTCATTTTACTAATTGAAATCTCCATAGTACTTTCTATTGTTGTTGTTATAGATGAAT
The DNA here is from genome assembly GCA_028749045.1 of Cupressus sempervirens. Classification (NCBI taxonomy): domain Eukaryota; kingdom Viridiplantae; phylum Streptophyta; class Pinopsida; order Cupressales; family Cupressaceae; genus Cupressus; species Cupressus sempervirens. Next base: position 784,963,740 of record CM053786.1, read on the forward strand.
ACCATTAGAATCAACTTTCAAAATTATAAGAAATGTCAATGGGCCTTTGGTCTAATGGTGAAGTTTAATGGCTCACAAAGAGCCCATTGGAGATCAAGTCTTGCTGAGTGAAAGGCTCTAACGTCATAAGGGATGAAACTAGGATCATGCCCCAGGTGATTTTGACGGTGTGTATGCCGCTCAGTCTTTGGCTCTAAGCTGAAGAAGTTTCAGGCATGAGTGGGCCTGTATCAAGTCCCTAAAAAGTCTATGTGGTGGCCTTCATTGGTTGGTAGCTTGTAGACTTCGTGTCTAACTGGGTTGCCTCGTAGGTCTAAACCCTCCATCAAAAAAAAAATTATAAGAAAAAAGTTCAATACAAGAATTATTTAGAAAATAAGATTTTAACATAGGCATCTTATAGAAAAATGATTCTACATTTATGTATGTATGTATGTATGTATGTATGCATTGCTTCTATGTGGTTTTTACGTAATAGTTTTGCACATATTCATTTACTTATGTTTTCATTTTTAAGTTTTTGCGTTAGGCTATTTCAATTCTTTATTACCTTCTTTTTTCATCTTCTTTTATCTCCCATTTTCTTATTTTTCCTTCATTTTATTTTGTGTGTGTCCATTCCCCCTTCTTTTAATCCTCCTTATTAGGATGGCCACATTTTGCTAATTTATTCTTACATTCTCTCATCTTGATGATGGATCACAGAGTATGATTTGAAATGTTGATGCTAAAAGTTACACACACAACCAAATGTTGAAATTAATTTTTTTCCAAATAGACTATGTAAATCTCATTAGATTAAATAAGAAATATCATAATTTATCAATATCATTCGCCTAAACTTTAAGAAATACTGGAGTAGAAGATTGTATATCATGTAAAGTTGCATGATAAAACTCTACATATTACCAAGAAAATTAAAGATATAGAATCACAATTGTAAACTTACTCAAAGTTCATAAGTACATTTGACAACATAATATATTCCAAGATAAAATTTCAAACAATTTCACTAGCAAAAATTATATTTTCAAATGCAATATAGAACACATCTTCGCCTTACCTGCCATAACTTTAAAAAAAAAAATTTAAACAAAATATCATCCTTAATCTTATTTAAAATTTAAGACATAAAGATCATTTATTAATTGTGATATTGCTATGAGGATCCAACTGTGTCTTTTTTTGAGTCAAACTCATTAACCCATGTTTCGTGAATAGTGGTTCATACAAACCCAACTATCATGTGAAAGAATAGAAAAATTCACACTCATTGGATCTAGGTGATGCTCATAGAAGTGAAGCATTAGGACTTCCTAGGAGGTCACCCATCCCAATACTACTAGAGCTTGAGTGTGCTTAAAGTTACAGAGTTTCTTTGATGATAAAAATCAATTTGCTTGCAACCCCACTTGCAAAGCCTTCACCAGATGTTGTGCCTTATGAACTATTCATTAAAAATCCCCTTAAGCTCATCAATTGATAAGCAGGAGATATATTCCACAACAAGCCAAATTTTGATATTGCTATGAGGATTCAACTATGTAGTTTTTTGAGTTAAACTCATTGACCCATATTTCATGAGTAGTGGTTTACATGAATCCATCTCTCATGAGAAAGAATAGATCAATAAGCACCTATTGGATCTAGGTGATGCTCATAGATGTGAAGCACTTAGATTTCTTGGGAGTTCACCATCCAATACTACTCAAACTCAAGCATGCTCAACTATAAAGTTTCCTCCATGGTTAACCCCTCTACTTGTAACCCTATTTGCAAAACCTTCACCAAGTGTTGCACCTTATGAACAATTCATTAGAAAGCCCTTTAAGGTCATCAATTGGTAAGTAGAAGATATTTTCTACAAGTCAAATTTCATTATTTCTATTAGGGTTCAACTATGTAGTTTTTCAATCAAACTCATTGACCCATGTTTCATGAGTAGTGGTCCACACATGCCCGTCTTTCATAAGAAGGAATAGAAGAATTAACAGTCATTTGATCTAGGTGATGCTCATAGAGGTGAACCCATTTGAGTACTATTCTAGCTTTAGTCCACTAAAACACAAAGTTTCTTCCATGGTTATATCCACCTTGCTTGCAACCCCATTTGCAAAACCTTCAAGTGTTGTGCCTTATGAACCACTCATTAGAAAGCTCCTTAAGGTCATCAATTTGATAAGTAGGAGATATTTTTCATAGCAAGACATAGTATGATATTGCTATTAGGATTCAACTATGTAGTTTTTTGACCCAAGTTTCATGAGTAGTGGTTCACATGAACCCATCTCTCATGAGAAGGAATGGAGTAATTAACACTCATTGTTCCACCTCTATGAGCATCACCTAGATCCAACAGTTGCTAATTGTTTCATTCTTAATCATGAGAGATGAGTGCATGTAAACCACTACTCATAAAACTTGACTAAAAAAAACTACACAATTGAATCATGAAAACAATATCACAATTTCACTTACATAAAATATCTCCTCCTTATCAATCATTCATTAACTTTCAACACACCTTTCTATTATTATTATTCCAAATAAATTATTATTATTTATTATTTTGAATAGTCTATAATACACCTCCACCCATTATTCAACTTTAGTATCACAAACATTGTACGGGATGGTGTACACACAGTCTGCCGATTGGACCTGCAAGTAAGAAATATTTTTAAAATACTTATTCTAGAAGCAGCTATCAGTTTATATAAATAATAAATATTCGGGGTGATGTGATGATGTCATAGCCACGTAAGCTCCATAGGCGAGAAAAATATGGCATCGATATAATACTCAATTGGGAGGCTTATCGTTGTCGTTACCTATACCGTATTTCGTGGGGTCCACGTAAACCCCAACTGAAAGCGACCAATGGCCATTAAACACTCGCGATATTTGGGGAATACGAATGGAGCTTTTTGCTTCACACTGTACTCTTTTAGCTTTATGCCCACGGCAGGTACAACTTATTATTTTTGCTATGGACATTAGAAAAAAAAGATTAAAGATTTTAGATTGAAGAATATAACTTGTCAAAATGTTGGGAAATGGTAGAGGGTTAATTATTAACTTTAATGACATCATATAGTGGCTTGTCCATATATACAAGAGCTTCAAAAATCAAAATTTGTTATATAAATATGAAATTGTATAATAGCTATAACAAATTTAAATAATGTAATTAACTATACAAATGATTAAAAATAATATTTTTTTGAAAAACTATTAGGTAATAGGGGATTATTTTGCTTGTATGCTAATTGAAAATAATTTTATCAAATGTCTCATAAAAAAATAATTATTGAATTATTTTTTTATTTTTTTATATGAATATTAGAAATAATTATTAAAGAAAAAAGTAATTTTTATATGAATATGTATTGGATTAGATATGCAAGTTTTTGAGGTGGTTTGTAATACATGGTTATTGGAGTTTCTTTGAGTAGGTATAAGATGACATCTCATAAAATGGCTACCTTTTTTTTTTTACCATTGTATGCTATAAATGTATGAGAAAAATTCTTCCACGAGGATCTTAATTAAACTATGTCCTTAAATACAAGAATATAGCATACACATTTATGTTACCGACTCATCATAACCTCGAAGAAGAAAGGGACATGGATAACTTTAATTTTATTTTTTTGATGAATAGTGGTATAGTTCTATATTATATTTTAGAAATATCATCTATTTGTTGACAAAAAAAATGTAGAATTATATCAGACATAAAAAAAATCAAATGTTTTCACTATTAAAATTATCATTAGAAAATAAATTCAAAATTTTATTTCAAAATGAGTTACAATAGGATAGAAAATGGATATCTCTTCTAGAACAATGGTAAATTAGTGGCAGAGCACTGTATCAAAAAATGGGAGGTTTCCCTCCCACCCTAACCTAGTGGATAAGTTCAACTTTGACATGGCTTACATTAGTGGTTTTTTGAGAGATTCAAAAAGTGATATCCTAGTTACCTTTTTGGTTAACCTGAAAGTTCAACCTACTAACGTGGAATAGTTACTTTCCCTTTATCATAGGGTTATTTGTATGATGAGGACCAATTTTAGAAAGGTGATCATTAAGGGAGAGAAGGTCTTGACATAATCAATCTTTTAAAAAATGTGGTGAAAGTTAGGCGGAATGGAAGAGATTTCATTAACACAATTAGATACATGTTAAATAGCATTGATGAGGTGTTATTCTACAACACCTACCAAGAAGTAAATCATGTTGGGGTTAGGTTGGCAAACTTGGGAAGATTTATAGAAGGGTTCCAAATTTGGAAAGATAATTTTTCTATCTGAGCGAAGATGTATGAAATGATTTGATATGATCACAAAGAGATTGTGCATTAATGATAATGCATTTATTTCCTTCCACAGGATCCATTTATCACATCCTTTTTAAATTGAGTTGCGTGAACTAATTTGTATTTTTTTGGCTTGTCTCAGAAGCTGAAAGTCTGATGTCTTTCATTCTTTGTTCCTTGTTTTTGAAAAGCCAAAGTTTTTAAGTGTTACAAGATCTTGCATAGTGAGAAGAAGGTCATGTGAGAGGATCTGTTTCAAGTGGAGCTTCATGAATTAGAGGAATATCAAAATGACATGGAGTTGTGGAAACCCTTGAGCATGGAGGAATAATTAAACATATCATTGGTACCAAAGGTTACAATCTTGAGCTTTCTTAGAAGATTGTGGAATTGTGAGATGCTAGAAAGGTGGTTGTGGGTTGTGTTTCTTTTGTGATGATGCCGTAGTTGATTATGACAATTTCTGGGTTGAGTATGGAAGGTGTGAAATCTTTGGTAAGAACAAGAACATGTCCTTCATGGAGGCTTTGGAGTAGTTTTTAGACCTGGGTGAGAAGATTGGTAGGCTTCACTATGATTTTAATAGAGAAATGGGTGAGAGTGCTCATCTAGTTTGTCACCTATGAGGGAAGGTATAAACTGTTTCATTCTCACATATATCCCATGCTCAATCATTTTTGGTTAAATATTCCATTATGTTTTCCTTTTTGGATTTTTACCTCTGCTTCTCTTTCTATGGAAAAAGGTAAGACTAAGGGTTATCTCCTAAACATCAAGGGCTCCTATATAGGCTTTATGAGTATCATATGGATTTGATTCCTTAGACTTCCCCTCACCTTGTGGATGAGCTTAATAAAAAAAAAATAATCCATGCTATTTCATCCTCTTTGAAGTGAGACCGTACCCTTGTTACTCCTAAGATTTCCTTTGGGTCAACTATAAAGGTTCTCCTCCCCAAGAAATGACAAAAAATAAAGATGGTCCCCTTGACACTTAGGAAGAAACTATAGAGGTCTTTGAGGGATTCTAAAAAGGGTTCCTCCTCAACCATGAAAACTAATGGAGCCCATAGAATTCTATCCAATTTTTCACTCCCCTCTCTTTGGTCTCTACAATGTACCCTCCCTCCTTGTGAATAGATTTTAACTTTACCTCGGTGACCCCTAGGTGTCTCAGGAACACTCTCGAGGCCCTTTTCCTAAAAATGGGAGTGGTTCCATGGATTAGGAAACCCTTTCTCTCCACTTGACTAAGTTGGGCTTATGCTGCAATAGGTTGAAAGCTATAGCTAGATGGCTCCTCTCATAGATGCATATTGCTCGCTCAAAAATAAATAGGCTAGAAGCCATAATGCAGGTGGAGTAGATATCAATGGATTGGACTGTGGTTCGCATGGATGAAGTGTGGTGGGAAGTGGGTAAGGAGCTTGGAGATAAACTACACAATTGGGAGCAACTTGAGGAGCAAGTGGTGGATCTTCAGAGCAAGTTTTCATCAAAGGAAGAGATAGATGAAATGATGAAGACTCTTATGGCTATGAAGAAAGGACAAGACCAACTTGGGGAGAAAATTAACAATAATAGTTCACAAAAAAATTGTTTAGGAAAATATGGAGGGCAACATTGGTGGCTTGAAACTTCATATTGAAGAAAGGGTGAGGAAGCGGAAGGAGGAAACCTCGAGCAAAGGGGATGCTAATTTGGTGGCCTCCCAAGGGACAAGTGAGACTATATCTTCCTTTCTTCCCAAGTTCTCCATCCTAGAGAAACTCAAGGAACTATAGAGGTAGTTGGTCGACCTTCTACTTTTTCTTATGGTGGGTGTTTGATAGGTCCCTGGTGTCTGGTTCCTGATGTTGCTAGTTTCAGGTGGGTGGTGTTTAATGGTTATGTGTGGATGGTTCGATGCTTGATTGATGGTGCACAATGATTCTATTGGTTCCTTGCTGTTGGATGTTGGTTTCTAGGTAGCTTGGTCTTTCTTTTTGTCTTTAGTGGCATCAGATGGGTTTTCTTTTGTGTCCTAGCCCAAGTAGTAGTTTTTAGTTTTTTTTTTTTAATTTTTGTTTTTTGGTTAGTAGTTGTTGGTTCATATGGTTTTGTCTTGTAGGTGTCACTTCTCAAGACCTTATTTTTTTGTATTTGGAATTGATGTTATATTTGTTGTAATGTGTTCGAGCCCTTTCCAACTTTACTCAATCAGAACAAATGAGAGATCTTAGGCTTAAAGTTGCCTAGTCCACGAAGTCTCTAACATGACCATATGAAAGCCTAGATTAGTAGAGCAAGGTCAAGAAAAGATCCCCAAGAACTTCAAATATAATTGAAGGAAGGTGTTTAAGTGAATCACATCTAAACTAAAGATAGTTTGGTCATCACAGTACAATGTAATAGTAGCAAATCAATGGTTTTAGCTTCAAAACCTAGTTGATCCATAAAAATATTTTTGACATGGTATCAATGCTTAGGTTAATAGAACTAGTCTAACTATGATCCATTGAAAGGAAATTAATAACTTAATAATGCAATATTTTTATTTCTTTTTATATTTCATATTATGATTGGTGTCTTTTTTATGAAGGACTTTTATTCAGGAAATTGTTTTGGCTACTTGTTATAAGAGTATGAGCCTTAGGTTGTACGTCTTCAACTACAAGCTCAGGATTGGGGTATCCATTCCACCAGATTCTCTTACAACACAATCTTGATATCACCCCTTATGATATTCAAGCCATGTACTTAGCAAGTCTTGATTCTTATTAGACTCTTGAAGAACATTTCAACTTCTACAATAAATTAATTAACTTTATCATTTTTTTAATTAAAAAATTAATAAACTAAAGAAAAAAAAAAGAAGGTAAGGTGGTTTTATAGTCCACAACACTATGCCATAGTTTTTGGGTTTACATATGGTGATAGTGATATGGGACTACCTCGTACTCTTTTTCGAGAGGCGCTTGCACTACAAATAAAGCGTACATACCCTACCCCCAGTGGGATTTGAACTTGTGACCTCTCTTTCAAGATAACATATAAGATGCGAGTAAACGAAAAAAAAAAGAAGAAGAAGAAAAAAACTTGAAAATCGACAACCATCAATGAAAACACGGCCTCCTTATCTTTGGTCCCCATACGTTTTGGGAGTACACTCTTTAAAAGAGAATCGCCAAGTGCCCCTGGTTTGGTTTGATGGAACGTGGAATAATTCCAACATTGCCATTCTATACACGAGCTTTTACTATAAATACCTAGGTGTTGAACGGATAATACTTTAATAATGTGTGACGTGTGAAACAATAATGTGTGACGCGCGAAACAAGGCATTAGCCGTACTGTAATGGGCTCTGTAACTCCACACATTTTTCACATGTTCCCTTCGAATTTTCTCTGACTAATTTTTTTACTATTAACTGCCTAATTTATGAAACTAAAATTTTCAATCTTTTGTAAGAATTTAAGTAACCAGCCTCCACAGATCATAGTCTAAGCGACCAACGGGAAGAAAACTTCACAAACAACCAATTTTGTTAGGGTTTTGGATCGTTTCATTGGCTGGTAATTGAGCGAATGTGAGTTCATGAATGACTCGAACAATTTACACGTCAGTCATTAGAGGCCAAGGTCCTTATGCCTGCCGTTCTGTGGGTTACCATCATTCTTTAATCATTACGAGGACGACAGAGCAAGCTTCGATTTCAAATGATGCTCTTTTTCCGGATTGCTTTCAGGTCTATCCGGAGTGCTACAGAAGAAATTTAGGAGGAGACTGAATCAGAAGGTAAGGGTTTAGGATAACCAGAATTATCTTTTGTATTTTGTGCTTTGAAGTAGGGATCTAAGTATGTTTGTAAGGATTGCTGGACTGGATGGACTTCAAATCCTACTGAAATCTCAGTTATAGCTAGATTATGTAGGTTTTCTTGTGGAAAATCGAACTTTTAAGAGTTGCAAGTCTAGAGATCTGGATCTTGACCTTCTCTAAAGACCTGCAGAGCCGCAATAATGGCGGAGATGGAGAGTGAGAGCACTGGATGATATCAACAAGATTGCTGTGGCTATCTCCTGCAGTTTCACTGATTTTCATTTATATCACAGCAAACGAGGAGATTTTCTATAGAGGCATGCGGATTTGACAAGATGCGCGGTGAATTTACGGTAGGTCCACAGATCTTCAACGAGAATTTCAATTTTCAAACCGGTGTAGAATTGCTAGGCGTCCCTGCTTGTAAAGATGACGTCGTCCCTGGTTCGAAACTCGCCAACGGTTGGAGGGTTCCCAGTGGTCATCAACAGTATGACTTTGCAGGCGGTTTCACTACTCAGAAGGAAGGAAGTATTAATATGCAAGGCCTGGACGCTGTGCAGTTATACGCTGTGAATACAGCGAGCGGTGGAGAATACTCTGCGCCCGCAGTATCATACACTTGTAATAGTAGTATTGATCATCAAAGCTCAGAAATCAATTCAGTGCAATTTCGGTTTCCTGGTTTCCCTCAATCTACTGCAAGCCAGGCTCTTGGCAGTGCAGATCAAGTTGCTTCAAGGGAATCTTGGCAGAATGGCGCGGCTTTAAACGAGCTTCTGCTTCTTCAAAGTAGTAGCAGCTTGAGAAGTAGCAACCCGCAAATTTGGGGAAATAGTTCTCAACAACCCTCTACGTCACAGTGGTGTGAAGAATCTTCCTTGGAGACAAAACATGGCGGCAACAGTTTTGGTAGAGCGGACGACCGATCTGTGCAAGGGCTTTCTCTATCTTTGTCATCTGATTCGCGAATTCAGGTTCAGCCTTTTGAATTTACAAGGTTAATTTCTTGCCAAGGTATGGTCAATAAATCGGTGGACATTTTGAGCGGCTCTAAAGCCGGGGGTTTCTCGCATCCGTCAAGATCAGAGGGGATTTTGTCCATGAAAAGACATCGGAATTCTGAGACTGATTCTTCGTTCGGCCAATTTGCATGCTGTGTGAAGCAGTCGAAGTATTTGAAACCCTCGCGGCAGTTACTGTACGAGTTCTGCAACGTAGCGGAAAAGGGGGAAAAAGGAAAGGCTCAAAGTTTTCACAGACAGAATCATCTGAAATCGGAACAGGAAGGTTACTGTAATGGTCAGTCCATTGCTCAGATTGGACACGGAATCGAACCTTCTATTTCAATCAGCGGTACAACAGCGGGAATATTAAGCAAAGGAAGTGTGAACGGGGGAGGAAATAAAGTCGGGCTCACTTTTCCAGGAGATGCGCCGCTGTTCAGGACACGGAAAGCAAAGCTTCAGTGGATGCTTGACGAGGCCGGTCCATTTTCCTTGCACTTTGCTATTTCTTTGCTTTAAACAATTTCTTCATCATTGTCTCTTCTACATGCGTTATTTGTTTTCAAAGTTTGCGCTTGAAAATCAGGCAATACAGTTTCTTTCATCGTTTAAATATTGGCAAGTAAATCATGAATGCGCTCACAAGTATTGTGTGTAATTGATTCATTGTTGAATAATCCTTGCTCACAAATTTTCTATCATTTGATATTGACTTTTTAGGTTATAAATTCTCTATTTCATAGTTCTTGAATAGAGGCGCCCTCTCTTTTCAAGCTAACTGTAAACATGCTGTGACAGTTAATATTTCCATTTCTCTCCTCGCTACGCTTAGCTTGCCTAAATCGAAACGTTATTTCAAAGTTTCTTTCAATTGATCTATATTTTTTGAAAAGCACTTTCAATTTCTTATCAAGAACGGACGGATGGAAACGGTTATGGCAACGTAATTGCTTACCGTTGTCTTCGATATCAAAAACAATTTCAGCTTTGTTGTAACTGAAAATGCCATTGATTTAAGAAAAGTTTTGCAATCTTTGTCATATTCTGAGTTCGGTTGCAAAGATCTCTATTCACTGCTGCCGATCTTCTGTTTTCTTCTCAAATCTTATTGCAGATATTCTTGAATAGAGCATTTGCATTTGTTCTTCTAGGGTTTTGAGCACTGGATCACTTTTCTTGAATAAATATTTTCGTCGACAATACACAAAATCCTTTAAAGTATCAATATTTTGCTTTCAAGTTCTTTTCTTTTTGTCAAAATTTTAACGCCGTGGAGACTAATTGCAGGTAGAAAGACGATATCGGCACTATTGCGAGCAGCTGAAGTTGATTGTTACCTGTTTCGAATCTGCAGCAGGTGTGGGAGCCGCGACGGCATATACTTCTCTTGCAGCCAAAGCGATGTCCAGGCATTTCAAGTGCTTAAAAGATGCAATTCTCGGGCAGATAAGATCAATAAACGAGCTACTAGGTGAGAAAGAATCAAACATTCGAGGCATAACAAAGGGAGAAACACCGCGATTAAAACTTGTAGAACAGAGTCTTCGACAACAGCTTACCTTTCACCAGTTTGGATCTCTTGAAAATGATGCATGGCGGCCGCAGAGAGGACTTCCCCAAAAAGCTGTCACAGTTCTCCGTGCATGGCTCTTCGAACATTTTCTCAATCCGTAAGTCAACCTTTTCCTCTCTATTAAATCTGAATTCATTTGATTTCTCTTAAATCAGCTCAAATAGCTGGTAGAAAAATGGCCTCCTGGTCCATTCATTCCAAATTACTGGGAGTAAATATCCAGACATTTACGAATTGCGTCACTTTGACACCCAGCGGGATCCATTTTAAAGCAGAAATGCCCTTGAAACCCTGAAAACTAACAAAATTGAACTTTCAGGTACCCTTCGGATGCGGATAAACATTTATTGGCTAGACAGACTGGTCTCTCCAGAAATCAGGTACTTTCATAAATGTTTTCCACCATAAACGACATTAAAGCCCGTCGAGACTGAAAATACCTTCTTTAGAAAATTCGTTACATGGATGTTTACTGGAAAATAGGTTTAATTTTTTTCATTTGTCTCATGTTTCAATACACTTCTGAAACTATCTTCTTCAGAAGATATCTACCTCAGAAACTACCTTCTACAGAAACTTTGTTACATGGCAATTTAATGGAATATATAGGTTCTTCCTCGAATCAGAATTTTTTTTCAGTTGCCTGATGATTTTTTACGGTAATCAAGAATATTTTTTTTACTGGGTTATATTTTTAGTACTAAAGATGGGTCATTTTCAGGTTTCAAACTGGTTTATAAATGCCAGAGTTAGGCTATGGAAGCCAATGATAGAGGAGATGTACCAAGAAGAGGCAAGAGCAGCTGAAATGGAGCACAGTGGCCATAAAGATGGTAATCTTCATAGCAATCAAAAGCATGAACCTGAAGTTAGTGATTCTAATGGCTTGTCTCAAGAATTCCTCAGTGATAAGCCATTTTCTGCCTGTTTGAATTTGGCTGATGAATCTCCACAGAATGTGATTTCCTGCAGTTTCAATGGAAATATAAGCAAAGAACAATCAGCTAACCTGAATTCTTTTGAGTTGGAAAACTCAGAAAAAAGTATTCCTACAGCAAAACACGAGCTGTGTCTACTTTGGAATCGGTGATGTATTTCTCACTTTCGGTTAAATCTTTGATTAATTGGTGCTTGTCAAGTAAAACGACACTGCTCATTGCTCTGAAACATCTGCAACGGTAAAAACAACTTATTTATTGACTGAAAATAGGAAATTGAGTGCAATTGGATGGTTGATAAGCAGCGTTATTTATAGATTTATTGGTCTGATGCTGTAGTTTTTCTCACTGTAAGCACTTCACACGGCAATAAGTTTATAGATATTGATGATATCGGCAATTGATTTCAGTTGTACTATGTAACTTCTTCTACTGTGTTCAAAGAAAATGATAATCAGTTTAATATTTCAATAGTTTTTGCACCCAGTCTCTCTATATCTAAATATACATATACCTGTATGTATCATGGGGAGAATAATCATTTTCGAAGTGTCTGTGTTGATTTAATGAAATTTGGGAAAATAGGCATGTGAAGAATGATTACCCTAGTGTAATATATGTCATATACGTCAGAAAAAGTATTTTTTATTTTTTTTCCAATTTTGATAAAAGGTTAGTATCAAATTATTTATTTATTTTTAAATATAATTGTATAAAATTAGTATAAAATTGTAGTTGTATAAACTTACTATGAAATTATTCTTCACGATTTTATTTTTTAATTCTATAAATGGTGTTTAATTTGTTTTTATTTTAAAGATATTGTTATGTAAAATATTACATTCAGGAGTAGAGTTATTGTTAGGGTTAGAGTAAAGGTTAGGATTAGGGTTAGAGTTAGAGTTTGGATTAGTATTAGGATTAAAACTAAGGTTAGAGTTAGGGTTAGTGCTAGAGCTAGAGTTAGGGTTAGAGTTAGAGTTAAGAGTCAGGCTACGGTTAGAGTTAGAGTTAGGGTCAGGGTTAGGTTTAGAATTAGAACTAGAGTTAGCATTAGGGTTAGCGTTAGAATTAGGGTTATAAATATAGTTAAGGTTAGAGTTAGAGTTAGGGTCAGGGTAAGAATTAGGGTTACAAATATAGTTAGGGTTAGGATTAGAATTAGAGTTAGGGTTAGAGTTAGAGTTAGAGTTAGAAGTAGAGTTAGAGTTAGAGTTGGAGTTAGGGTTAGAATTAGAATTAAAATTAGGGTTAGAGTTAGGGTGTTAGGATTATGGTTATAGTTAAGATTAGCATTATGGTTAGGGTTACAACTAGAGTTAGTGTTAGTGTTTGTTAGAAAGGCACCAAAAGATCGACCTATTAATGCCCAATACAACCAATAATCTTATTGAGCCGCAAACCTTATGAAGGATGATGGCCCATTACCAATAGTTTTAGTGTTAGTGTTAACATTAAAAGTAGGGTTAGAATTGGGGTTAGGGTTAGGGTTATAATTAGAGTTAGAGTTAAGGTTCAAGTTAGAGTTAGAGTTAAAGCTAAAGACAGAGTTGGGGTTAGGGTTAGATTTAGGGTTTGGGTTAGAGTTAGGGACATATTTAGGATTAGAATTAGGGTTGGGGTTAGGATTAGAATTAGAATAACAAATACCAATTTTCACATCACCACAATGAAACAATCCTTAACCCTAAGTCCTTTTATGCAAGTATTTTTACCGCTTTAGGGTTATAATTAATAATTACATGTTAGCCCAAAATCCTAATAAAATAGGGCCCAATTTTTTTTTAAAGGGGCTTCACCCGTGAACCCTGAATAGCTGCAGCCTAACGGCCCTAGCTGTATTGTGGGCTACCACTCCCAAACCCTCGCTCGGGGCCTAGCCCAACCCCAAACCCCATCGAGGAATTATGGAGTATGTACAATACTTCCCTGATCAATCACCACAATCTAACAATCTCCCACTTGGGGATTGATCAGGCTCCACACTAAACAACAATCTCCCACTTGGAGACTGATCCTATAGCTATGTCGTTACTCCATGAGGCTTCCATTGGATCAAACCACCCTAGACTTTGTTGTTCTTTTATTCATGTTCAGTCTAGAAGACCAACCAAAGATGAAGAGGAGTTCAACTTCTCCCTTCTTACTACCTTTGTAAACATATCTATTGGATTGTCATCTGTATGTATCTTGTCTAGCTGTAACCGTCCATCATGTCCAAAACTGACTGAATGAAATGGTACTGCAATTGTATGTGTTTGGTCTTTGAATGTAGAGCTGAATTCTTCGCAAGATGAATGAAACTCTAACTATTTCTAAACAAATAATTATCCTTTTGAGGATGTCCCAATTCTGCCAAGAAGAACTGAAGCCATATCATCTCCTTAATTACCTTTGTAGCAACAACATACTTTGCCTTTGTTGTGGATAAAGTATTAACCTTCTGTAATCGAGAAACTTAGCTCATGACTACCCCACCAATAGTAAATACATAACCTATAGTACTCTGCCTGCTATCAATATCCTCTACCAAATTTGAGTAAACATAGTCGTGTAAGTTAGTAGAAGAGCCCCCAAAGTGTAAACACTTATTGGATGTTCCTCTTAGATATATGAGAATCCATTTAACTGCATTCCAATGCTCAATTCCTAGATGACTCATATACCTCCTAACGACTCCCACTACATGTGCAATATCTAGCCTAGTACATACCATAGCATACATCAAGCTTCCTATAGCTAAAGCATAGGGTACCTTTGACATCTTATCCTCCTCTTCTTGTATCTTGGGACACATCTCCTTAGTCAACTTCAAAGGACCAAGTAAAGGTGTGCTAATAGCTTTAGCATTCTCCATAGAGAAACATTACAACACCTTCTCAACATAATCAGTCTTAGATAGCATCAATCCTATTCTTTCTATCTCTACAAATTTTCATACCAAGGATTTGCTTTGCTACCCCCAAATCCTTCATAGAAAATGTATGTGCTAACTGAAATTTTAGCCCCTTAATCCAATCCATGTTAGGCCCAACTAGAAGCAAAGCATCAACATATAGACATAAAATAATGTAGTTGTAATCATCCAACCTCTTAAAATAAACACAATGATCTGAATGACACCTACTATATACATGCTCATGCATAAAACTACCAAATTTTAGATACCATTGCTGAGGTGCTTGCTTCAAGCCATATAAACTTTTCTTCAATTTGCACACTAAGTTCTCCTTACCTTTGACCTCAAATCCATGTGGCTAAGCCATATATATATCTCTTCATCCAAATCACCATGAAGGAAGGCTATTTTAACATCAAGCTGCTCTAAATGCAAATCTTCATTAGCCACAATACTTAAAATAGTACAGATAGAAGTCATTTTAACAACATGAGAGAATATCTCATCAAAATAAATTTTTTTTTTTTGCAAATAATTTTACAACTAACCTAGCTTTAAATCTTTTCTTACCTCCATCCTCTTCTTTTAACCCATAAACCCACTTATTCTATAAAGCCCTTTTACCTATAGGCAACTTGCATAAATCCCATGTCTTATTTTTCAACAAAGAGTCCATTTCATCTTTCATTGTAGACTCCCACTAAATCTTAGTATCCTCCTGCACAACTTTATCATAACATTCAGGTTCACCAACATCTATTAGTAAAATAGAATAAAAAGAGGGAGAAAATCTTTTTGGAGGTCGAATTAGCCTTGTTAACCATCTAACGTTCATTGGTGTGTGTGGTATTTGTTTTTGCAATTTTTGCACATCATGAGGAATGGTTGGAACATTATCTTTTTGAGTATCATCTAGAACTACATAATCATCTTCTTTCTTCTCATGTTGCTACAATAGATCTTTGTAAAACACTTTCTCATTGAATATGACATATCTGCTTTTTACAATTTTATGATTTTAAAAATCCCAAAGCCTATAACCAAATTCATTAATGCTATATCCAACAAATATGCATTTCTTTGACTTAGCTTCTAGCTTGGTTCTATTTTTAGAATCTTTATGAGAAAATGCTTTAGAACTGAAGGTTTTGAGAAAAGAACAACTCACCTTCTTACCAATCCATGCTTCCTCTGGAATACCACAACCCAAAGGAGTAAAGAGATCTCTATAATCAAATATACAATAGTATTGATAGCCTCTACCCACATGTGTAAGGGAAACCCATCATGCAACCTCATACTCCTTGCACACTCTATTATAGTCCTGTTTATGCCTTTAGACATTCCATTTTCCTATGGAGTCCTTGGAATAGTTTTCTATCTATGAATACCATTAGTGGAGCAATAAATTTCAAATTCATGACTGCAATACTCACTACCATTATCAGATCTGAGACATTTTAATTTCTTACTAGTCTCATTTTCAACCAAGCATTTCCATTTCTTAAAAGTTTGAAATACATCAGATTTTTGTCTAAGAAAACAAACTCATACTTTTCTAGTTGCATCATTAATGAATGTAACATAATAATGAGATCCACCAAGGGAAGATATCTGAGTTGATCCCCATACATTTGTATGCACAAGCTTTAAATTCTCTCTTTTATTTTCCTTCCCAATCTTTACAAAACTTACTCTCTTTTGTTTTCCATACACACAACTTTCACAGAAATTCATATTAACACATTTTAGACTTGGTAAAACTTTCTTTGAATGAAGTACTTTCATACCTTTTTTACTCATGTGCGCAAGTCTGTTGTGCCACAACCCTGTATCAGAATCTACAACAACTATTTGTTCTCCCTGCTTGACTATAGCAATTGTTCCTGAACATTCATTTTTCTCTGAAACAATTAAAATAGAAGGAACAATATGACCTACTCAAAGATATAAGGTGCCTACTTTCACAACTTTTGCTACTACAAGGGAACATTTTGAAACCTTCCAATTTTTATCATTAAAAGTAACTACACAACCCTCATCACCGAGTTGTCCCGCTAAAATTAAATTCCTACTCAGCCTTGGAACATGTCTTATCTCATGTAGTAGCCAATGATTCCTATTTTGTAACTTAATCTTAACTTTTCCCTTTTCAACAATCTGATAAGGTTCATTATCCCCCAAATAAACAAGTCCAAAATCCCCTTGGACATAATAAATGAAATAACCTCTATGAGGTGTAGCATGAAATGAAGCACCACAATCTAAAACCCATGAATCATCAACACTTTCTAAAGATAGAAGCAAAACATCCTCTTTGGATTTGTTACTTACTACATTTGCCTTCTTGTCTCCATATGGTTTATCTCCTTCATTTTTCTTTCTACTCCAACAATCTTTCTTTTTATGCCTTGGCTTTCCACAGTACTAGCAGTCGTTCGGTCCTCTTGATTGAGACCTCCTCCCCTTTGACTTTCTTCTTGATTTTTTATGATTTTTAAAATTACTTCCTCTCTTAGTTGTTCTGCCTTGAATTTGTGCGTTCAAAGCAGTTCTTGATGTAGATCTACCTGAGGTTTTCCTACGAGTTTCCTCACTCAAAATAACAAAAATCACATCATCATATTTTAGGGTACTAGATCTAGGAACAAAATTACTCACAGTCATTACCAAGCCATTCCACCTTTCAGGCAAAGAATACAAAATCAAGAGAGCCCTAATTTCTTCATCATAATTAACACCCATAGAAGAGAACTGACTAGTAATAGTATTAAACTCATTTAAATGATTTACAATAGATCCACCTTCTATCTTTTTTATATTAAATAAATGCTTCATAAGAAATACCTTATTTGAAGTGGAGGGCTTTTCATATAGTTTTTTTAGGGTTTGCATCAACTCTTCTATTGTCTTCGCTTTTGTAATATTAAATGCCACCAATGGTGCCAGGCACAATTGAATGCTTCCAAGTGCCTTTGTGACCAAAAGATCCCAGTTGTCATTTGACATAGATCCCTGATTCTTACTTTTTCCTTCCAATGGCCTCAATAACTCCTTCTGATAAAGATAGTCTTCCATTTGCATCTTCCATAACTAAAATTTCTACCCATTAAACTTGTCAACCCTCATTTTACCCTCATCTTCCATCACTCCCACTCAACCCTGAGACTCCAACTCAACTATGAGACTTTCCTGCAGAGGATAATTGAAAAATAACTAGGCTCTAATACCACTTGTTAGGACTAAATCATAGATAGAAATAATTATTACATGAAAATATAAACAATATAAAAAACTAATAGATCACATAGAAGAGAACATGCAACACCAAGATTTAATGTGGTTCACCTAATCCCTGGGCTACATCCACCAAATAGCATGTCCAATATTATTATGATCCAATGATTACAACCTGATTACAATTTGTAATCCCTTACAGCTCAATATCGCTACAAGAACCAATTTTCGCATCACCACAATGAAACAATCCCTAACCCTAAGCCTTTTTATACAAGTATTTTTACTACTTTAGGGTTATAATTAATAATTACATGTTAGCCTAAAATCCCAATAAAATAGGGCCCAAATTTTTTTTTGGGGGGGCTCTACTCTCGAACCCCCTAATAGTCGAAGCTTAATGGACCCAACTATATTGGGGGCTACCACCCCCAAACTCCCGCTCCAGGCCTGACTTGGCCCCAAAACCTACCAAGGAATTATGGAGTATGTATAATACTTCCCTCATCAGTCACCACAATCTAACACTAATTCTAAGTCTAAATCAAACACATGAGGCTTTACTACATGCAAATTTAATGAATATTGAATACAATTTGAAATCTGAAATGAAACTAATCGATATTGAAATCTAAATCAAAGTAGGGTATTATAAAAAAATATTGAAATTTAAATCTACATCTAAATCTAAATACATAACTAAATCTAAATCTAAATGTAAAACTAGATGAAAAATAAAAAATAAAAAATAAAAAAATAAAAAATAAAAATAAAATTCTCACCTTCAAGAAATATTAATCCAAAACTTCAATCTACTCTTTAAAAACACCAATCTATTCCAATGTTCTCCAACTCTTCCTCCCTGTAGAAACACAAACTGAAAATGAAGTGAGGAGCATTTGTTTTATAACTTGTGAGAGGCTCCTCATAACCCCCAATGGATGTCTCTTGATATTCAAAGAATTTATTTAGAATCACTCCACTCTCCACAATAAAAATAAGCATGAATGTGCATGCAAAAATATATTTAACAAAAAGAAAATGTTTCATATTTAAAAGTTTAATGAAATAATTTCACTCCTATTTTTTGGCCCTATTTTTTTAGGCTCTATTATTCCAGCCTCCATTTGGCTTCTTTTTATTTTGGCAAACTATTATTTTGAGAATTCTTTATATTTTACAATTTATTATTTAATTTAATAGTTTGTAACTACTCCTTTTTCTTTTTTATTTGTAGAGAATCTTTTTGGTATATTCTCATGTTGGAATTTCCATTTGTGCTCCCATTGTATAGAACACCTCTTGGTGTAACTAGTATGTGAACAAAGTGTCCAATAGACTACTAAATTTTTATTTTGAGGTATGTCCTTTGAGAAACATGTGGGGACTACTATTTTTTTCATGTAGGTATTAAGCATGTGTGCTTCATTGTAAATGGTATTTAATTTAGGTATTTTATTATATAACTATAATATCTTGTTCTAATTAATGTAAATTTAGGGTGTGTGTGTGTGTGAAGAAGTCATATTTATTAAGTTTTTAGAAGCTTAATAAACTAAAAAACTTAAAGTTATGTTTCTAAAATTAGAAATATATATTCTCCAATAACAAGACAGAGTGTGAACATACAAAGATTTCAAATGCAGTTGTTCAATCAAGTAGCAGAAATAAACTTTAATGGAGATAAAAAACTAATAGAGCTATAAATATGATTGTTATCTTCTTGCTTTATATTCAAATATAAAGCAACAAAAAATTTGGCAAAATAAACTTCTCCAAGCTAACAACTTGACTCTTGTTTACAAATAAACTTGTAACATATTGAGGGTGCATACAAAGTACTTTTCCTAGAGCAATCATTTATCAATAGAGAAATACAAACAAGAAACTAATGCTATAAATTCTATGTAGAACATTCCTTTGTCATTGCAAATACAAAGTACATCACAACTACTATTGTATTTGTATTCATAGTTATTGCAAGCTAGAAACATTGTTTCCTATTTATAATTACTTGCTAGTGCTTGCAAACTTCATTGCTAAGTAAAGAGAGAAACTTTATAACTTAATTGTTAAGAAATAGTAGACATAAGACAAGGTTACTAAGAAAACATTAAAATTGATTGCAATATGTAGTAGAGTGACATGAGGAAGGCTCTGACAATTAGATTTAATTTTGAAATTCCAATAGTTTCAAACTCATTTTATTGATTTCTATAAGTTGAAAGCTAATAAATTTTTTGAATAAATTTGTAATTTTTTTCCCTAACATGATTATGAAGTCTAATAATAGAAGTATAGCATAGGGACTTGCACCCCCACACTAGGCTCTTGATTACCCCCACCAACACCATTCCACAACTATGCGACCACTAGGATGGGTATTGAATCTCTATTTGAATTTGAATTTTTTAATATTGCTATTGGGTATTTAATATGTTTTGATTAAGTAAAAACAAGTTTTGAAATGACCTAAAACCTTTTACATAGAGAAAAGCATATTATCAATAAAAGTACAAGAGGAACTATACAACAACACCAAAAAAGATAAACAAGCCAGTATAGAAAGCCCTAAAACAAAACACAGATGAAAAGAAAACAAAAGGACAATAGAAAGATAACAAATGGATAACTATAATGTCTTCACTAGGAAAGCAGCCTGATCAGCCAAAATGTTCATGTTCACATTAGAAGCCCTCAACTCATCTATCTTTTTATCATCCATGACCCCTGTCTTCTTCGAATTCTCCTGTGTGTGTTTACTAGGGCCATGATCATCCTTCATCTCCTTTGTATCCTAGTTATTTTTCCCCTGCTCTAGCTTATCCAACAAAATCTTAATATTATCAACAATAGCTTGCAAAATGGAACAACTCTAATCAATAGTTTTTTTTTTAAACATTCTCAGTGCTCTCAACTTTGCTATCCAAAATATCAATCTTCTTTTGCATATTCAATGGTTCTAGTTCATGTTGCAACTTTTCTATATTCAAGAATTTTAATTTGGTACATTCTACTAAAACATCATTTGATAACTAACATTCCAAGTTCTATATAAATACTATACAATACCCCTTCCTATATGGCCCACCACTTATCACTATCCCTTGGCCGTCCCTCTACCTTCTTGAAAATGAGGTCCATTTTCCCTTGTCCCAAAAAATCATTCCGATATCCCCCTTATCTCAATTGTTAGAAATAGATAATACTTAGGGGGGGGGGGGGGGGTTGAATCAATATTCTATAGTTTTTTTCCCACAATTGAATATTGTTGATTGCTTTATAGCTTGAACATGAAAGTAAACCAACAATGCTAAATAATAAATATAACCATGCACAACGAACTCATAACACCATTATTTGTTACTAGGGAAACCTTGGTGGGGATGATACATACAAGATGATCCACTAAACAAAAGAATCATGTTAAGGATATTGACCTTTTTAGGAGTCAATGAAATACATACACTGTCTTAAGTCCTTGTTAAAGGACTAGGCCTTGTTAAAAGCCTTAACCCTGTTAGGAGTTTCTTCAACCCTATTAAGAGTTGGTAGATCAAATACAATGTATGCAATAAGAACCCACTACCCTAAAATACAATTATACAATTAAGTTTCTTCACAAGAGTAGGTATACATACAATACTATCTTACTAATATATCTTGCACTTCCTTTGATCATATATTAGATTTTGCATCACATAAGGCTTGCATATCATATAAGATTTATTTACAATAGTTTGCATCAAATCTACACTTCTCATTATTTGCACAAGGTAAAATCTTTACTTATATCTCACAAATTACTAAAACTCTACTCAGTTGGGCTTAAATGCTTTCACATGTTGGACTCAATATAAAAGTGACTTAGGGTAAACATCTAGGATGTTGGCCCATCATGACTTAGTAAATATTTTGTCACCAAAATAATTCCTTAAGTCGTACAATCCAATTCTCTGACATACTATGTTTTTGTTTTGTTAAATACCAAAACTGGTAAATCAACTGTAACTTGCATCGTACCATCCATACATGTCTATGTACTGACATACATCATCACCATGTTGTCATTTTTTGATCCTCAACTATGCATGTCCTAACTTGATCTATGTAATCTGTACACATTGTATATGTCTTTGTACTACTGCAATCTGTCTAATACTTAGACAATTTTCTGTTTGTGATTGCATAAATGAAATGCTAAATACATTTTTCCATAAATGACAATACATCATACATCTAACTAGCCATATTGCTAACAATCTCCCCTTTGTCATTGATGCGAAGATTTGGGAAAATTGGCTAAGTCCCAAAATAATGTCATACAAAATGAATACAAAAATTGCCTAGAACAAAAAATATTTTATTCATGTTTTGATGGATCATTACATTTCTTATCACTCCTAACAATGTAATATAGGTGTACTCCCCCTTACATATACATAGTTCTCTTTTACAAACATATAATTTTTTTCTTACATATACTTCTCCCCCTTTGACATCAATTGCAAAGGTGACAATACAAAATTGTATACAAAACTATGTTACCTTAACACTGATCAACTTGTCATTCTAGTAAAACAATCTACAAAAATAATTTTTAGTCAATCTAGATCTTTATACTGATGAGTGCACAAAGTGCATAGGATGCCACTTCTACCATGCTCAAGTTAGTATAAGAAAACTTGTCATAGGAGGCCTTAGTTGTAGGACACTCCTCCAATTGCCTTTGAAAAATGTTGATTTTGGGTGACAATATTTTTGTAAGAGTAGACAAATTTCTTATTATTTGTTCCTTTTCAGCGTCAATGCCTTTGATATCTTTGTGAATCATCTCCATTACTATTCCAATATCTTTAATGCTCACATCAGGTTGCTGTAATCTGGTAGTGAGTGTATGAAGCTCACTCATTTTACCCTTGATCTTAGTATCAAAATCTGATAGGTAACTATATGATAGTGTACACTATCCATGCAACTTCTTACCTTCATCAATGTTCTTCTTCAATTCCTTGATGCATACATATAATGATTTTATATCATTTCTCAGATTAGTGCATACTATATCAAATAGTGATGTATCATGCTTGGCTTGTGCTTGTACTAAAGTAATTTCAGACAAGGTTGTGAATTCTTCATCAAAGACTTTACCAACTATTTTTCCTTAGTTTGCAAGCCTAGATTTGTAACAATTATGTGAACTGTCCTCTACATCACATCTAAGAATTTTGTTAGTGTTCTCTCCAAAGATTTACTGACTTGTTCTTTTGAAACAATTTTCTCAAAGAGCTCATTAGTCCTAATCATCATCATCACTAGATAGTATGAGTGATAGTTTGACTACTGATGATGGGCTAGTTGTTGATGCTACAATAGTTGTAACTACTAGTGCAACATACGATATATCAACTTCATGCTGAAATTTTACCTTTCCAGATTCTATTTCCATATGTTTTAGATTGGGAAAGAATGCTCACTCTTACATCACAATCTTCCATCTCTACTTTAATTTAGAATTTTCTTCTGGTTTCTTCCTTTCCTCTTCCACTTGCTTCTTCTTTCTTTCCTCTTTTCCACTTTTTTCTTCTTCCCATTTCTTCCTTTCCTCTTCTTTTCTCTACTCTTCTCTCTATTTCTTCCTTTTTTTCTCTTCTCTTCTTCTCTTGGTTTCTTCCTTTCCTCTAACCTTTTCTTTTCTTCATTCCTTTTACTTTATTATTCTTCATCCTCTTCATTAGAATTGGTATATGCAATAATATTGCCAATAATGGTTGTTCTATATGTTGCAAAAGGGTTCTCTTTAGTATCCGCTGTTATGTGTGTACTATCCACTTGCATGGATTCAATACCCATAACTATGTGAGGAGGTGAGTGTTCTTTCTATTTCTCATCAACATATTCTTCGCCATTAGATGGTGTATTGGCTGCCACATAGACTGGACTATCTGATTGTGGTTACACACTCTCCTTTATGACTTGAGGTACATAAGTCATGCATTTCACTATGGATTCCTTAGTTTCTTTTCCAACCTCTTCATAATTTCCTCCCATTAGAAGAATAACCCTTCTTTTTCTCCTTATCAAGTGTTCAATGCCCTTCAAAATTCTAATCAAATATTCCTTTGTATTCACTTCACATAATTTGTTGATCATGCTCTCTCTTAGCTTGGTGTCTTCTTCTAGCAGTCTCCTCTTTTTGTTTAAGTAGAAAGTTGTAAAGATCTTCTGGGATCTTACCTTGTATTGTATCACATATTTTATTTATTAAGACCATATTCCTTACAATAGAATTCTCTAGTTGTCTTCTACCCATAGTATTATACAAGCTATAATATTTATTCAATTGTACAAAATTATCATCATTAATAATCTGTATGTTTACATTCTCTACCTTTGGTTTCCATGCCTTCTTTCCTATTTGTGTCCTTCCTTCTTATATTTCTTGCTCAAATGGTTTCTCCTTAGATTCATCATCAAATTCCTCTTAATCACTGATTTGTAATGTCTTTCTTCTTTTCTCGAGTCCACTTC
The DNA here is from genome assembly GCA_028749045.1 of Cupressus sempervirens. Taxonomy (NCBI): domain Eukaryota; kingdom Viridiplantae; phylum Streptophyta; class Pinopsida; order Cupressales; family Cupressaceae; genus Cupressus; species Cupressus sempervirens. The sequence continues at coordinate 784,988,047 of CM053786.1, forward strand.
CAATCTACTTGTCCCTTTTCTTGGAGGTTAGTGTAGATTCTTGGTTGAATTTTACCAATATCTCATAATTTCTCTCCATAATAGGAGTTACATCCTCTGATTACTTGTTAGGTTGATCATGATTTATTCTAACTAGTTGCACTTGTGCAACTACTACATAGGGTGCAGTGGGTATCTATGCACTAGTTCCTAAAATTGTTATACCTTCAGATGGTGCAACAATAGCAATTGGCATTTCTAATATCAACTGAGTCTGCCCATTGGCTTTCATTTATAGCATAATACCTTTAATCTCATTAACATCTTCTCTATTCATACTTGATTCCCTGAGAATGGAATCTATCTTCTTCTCCACATTCTTCTTGATTTCATTGCTGTGAAGTTCAGAATGTGCTTCCCTTAAATTTTCTTCATATCTACCCCATCCAGGGCATTTAGTATCCTTCTCTAACTAGAGTATGATCTACACATACCCTTCTATGAATTCTTCACTCATTTCATATCCCATAGGTTCAATGAATTTTACCCTGGGTTCTACTACTTCCATACTAGTAGTATCAGTTTCCACCATGAAACATATCTTGTCTTTATACTTTTCTACCATGGAAGGAGGGATTCTATATCTCTATCTCATTTCAATCTAAAATTTATTCATCATTCTATCTTTGACATTCTCCAATCTAGTCCTATAACATTGTGTTACAAACTTCATAAAACATTCATCACTTTCCCAACTAGTCATACAAGGGAATTGCTTGGTTGCATAGAAGAATAGATGAGTTAACAAAGACTTGAATCTAAAGAAAGCATTCTTAGTATTCTTTAGCTTTGCAATATTTTCCAATAGTTGTGTTCTAACTATCTCACATAAGTTTACTCTCCTTCTCTGTATTGCCATAACATATGTTGCATGCATAAATCCCATTGGCACTGAGTTTACCATATAAATGTGGTTAAAATTTTACCCTAATATTTTACTTAACACGTTGACTCCTTTGTCTTGAATCATGTCTACCTTCATGTTCCTTTCATCAGACCTAGTATATAGGTTTTGGTCAACTATCTTCCTTACATTACTGTCATTTACTGGATTGCATTTGTCATTGCTTAGACTTGTGACCTTGTGAATTAGGTCATTGTCAATTACAGCTAGTATATCACCTATCAAAAACATCTCATCATGAACTCTACTTAGGATAATCCTAGTTCATTCATGATTGTCAAACTCTATATTGAACATATACTTAATCAAATTCAACTCATTTAGGTGTGCGTACTCAAATTTAAGAATTAGGTCATTATTACACATAATTCCCTTGAAATCCTTATGTATATCCTCATCTTCAATGCTCTCAAATGTACAATGAATGTAGCTTCAAAAATCTTCTATGTGAAGTACATTCGACGAGATTTAGGTAAACACTGCTAGCAGATCATCCATAAGACAAAAAAATGGGTGTTTCTTGAACTTATACCTCAGTCTCTCACTTACAACATACACTGATTAACTTACCATAATTCTGAACTATATACACTAAAAAGTCAATTTTGAGCTCTATAAAATACCTTAAATATTGCATTTTAGGGCTTCTACAATTTTTTACCTCAATTACCTTTCTTAATACATTAATTTGCTGTCAAATCACTCCTAAATCACTCTAAACTCTTTGTACAATCAAATGGTACCAACAACTTGCTTTGCATTAAATGCACATCTACTTCTGCTTCAAAAAGCTATCACTGCTTACTAATTACTTTTTTTCTTTCTTGCAACTCATTGCAATCATATCTAAGCTTTCACACTTGACCATATCTTCCTCTCTATGTCCTCTATCTTTTGTTAATTGCACAATTTCTAATACTCTTTTCAACATTAGTTCTGACCAACTGACACTCTACCTGTACTACTAATGCCTAATTCAAATAGGATGAGTCAAAACCAATTTTTGACTTCAATTTCTCATCAGGTGCATCAAAATATTGTTTCTCCAAAATTGTATAAGAATTTTATGGATCCTTATCTTTCATGAGTACTTCTTTAAATTCATCAACATGCTCTTCTACTTCTTTGGGACTATTCTCATAGTTGTTGTCATTCTTGTTATTGGTCCTTCTATCCATTCTATAGAATCTTTTCATGTGTCAAAAGTTATTACATAATTGACATATAGGTGCACTTGTTCTTTGATTAGTACCATTCTAATTTTCAGGTGCTCTCCAATTCCTTGCAATATGTCCAAGATTGTTACACTTGTAACATACAAAATGTTTCCTTTCACCATTAGATATTTCTCCATCATTAGATTTGCTTTATGATCTTCCTCTTTTATTACCTATAGGGTTAGTATTCCTAAACATTTTACTATTTTCATTATTACTATCAAAATTAGGTTTCTTACAATCTACTACTTTATGTCCATAGCATGTGCAATCTCTTTTCATATGACCAACTTTATTTCATATGAAACATCTACCTCTAAATTCACGTCTAACTTTCTTGGGTGCTTCATCTTGCTTAGGTTTATCAAATTTCTCTATTTCCTTAGGTTCATCATGTTTCATAGACATATCAACTAGTTCAATCTCTTTAGATAATTCAATAGTAGTGCTTGATCCAATCTTACTCAGATTAGTTTCTTTAGGGTACTCAACAACTAGATCTGGTTCTTTTCTAATTTCAACTTTCTTTACTAACTTTTCTTCTATAAGATGTCCAAGACTTGTCTTATCATATGAAGGTCTCTAGTAAAATATCCATTCATCAATTTTCTCACTACTAGAATAAACCTTTTCTAATTGCTGCTTAACTTGTGTCAATTCTCCTTTCACAACAGTATTGTAGTTTTCTAATTGTGCATGCTTAATCTTAATAGGATCTAATTTAGATGTTACTTGAATCAACTGGAATCTAAGGTCTGCATTGTTAGATTTCACATTAGGTTCATTATTACTACCATCTTTCTTAAGCACTCAACTTAAGCTCAACAATTTTCAACTCATGTTTTAAAATCTCATTTTTTTCTTGAGAACTCCTACTTCATCATTGTTACTAATCTGCATATTTGATTCCTTACCATATTTTAAATCATCAATCTTGTCTTTCAGTTTACCAATGTAGACTTTTGCATCCTCATACCTATCTTTTAGGTTGTCTCTTTCTTTTGTAAGAAAATCAATTTTTTTAACAGCTTCTTGAAGGTTTCTCTTCAATCTTTCCATTTCTATAGAGATCTTACTCAAGCTGTTAAGCCTCTTCTAAGTAATTTTTCTATGATACCAATTGTTAGAAATAAATACTATTGAGAGGGGGGGGTGGGTGAATAAGTATTCTACAAACTTTTTCCTACAATTAAATATTTTAATTACTTTATCACTTGCATATGAAAGTAAAAGAACAATGTTAAACAAAAAATATAACCATGCACAAAGAGAACTCATAACAACACTATTTGTTAACTAAGGAAACCCTAGCCAAGTGAAAACCCTGATGGGGATGATACCCACAAGATGATCCACTAAACAAAAGAATCTTATTGAGGATATTGACCCTATTAGGAGTCTATGAAATGCATATAGTGTCTCAAGTCCTTATTAGAGGACTAGGCCTTGGCAAAAGCCTCAATCTTGTTAGGAGTTGGTAGATCAAATACAATGTATGTAAGAAGATCCCACTGCCCTAACATGCAATTATACAATTAAGTTTCTTCACAAGAGTAGGTATACATATAATAATATCTTACTATTGTATCTCACACTTTCTCTAATCATATATCATATTTCACATCACATAAGGCTTGCATGTCATATAAGGTTTCTTCATAATAGTTTGCATCACATCTACACTTCTCATTATCGACACCTGATAAAAACATAAATTCTTTCACATGCTTGACTAAATATAAATTGACTTAGGGCAAACATCTAGGATGTTAGCCCATCATGACTTAGTAATTATTTTATCACCAAAAGAATTCCTTAAGTCGTGCAATCCAATTCTTTGATATGCTATGTTTTATTCTGTTAAAACTAGAATTGGTAAATTAATTGTAACTTGTGCCATACTATCAATACAGGTCTGTCCACTGATATATCTCATCATGGTGTTGTCATCTCTTGATGCTCAATTGTGTATTTTCTAACTTGATCTCTAATGTTTGTACAAATTGTATTTATCTTTGTACTACTGCAATTTATCTAACACTTAGACAATTTTCTATTTGTGATTACATAAATGAAATAATAAATATATGTTCCCATACATGACAATACATTAGACATTTAAGTAGCTGTATTGCCAACAATATCCGCTCGTCTTCATGTACCCCAATATTGGGGTTACACTTAATAATAGTCATATTTTGAAATCATTTGGAAATTTGATATCTAAATATTATGATTATGGTTGATTTTTTTCCCATCTTACTTCTACGGGAATTTGAACCAATTGGGAGCAGCCGATAAGTGGAGGAAAGTAAGCAGCAAAATAATTCATGTGATAAATCTGTCGATTCAGCTCAATACATGTTACAGGAATAAATCAAGTAGCATTATTCCAATACGATTTATGAGTGAAGATCAAGTAGTAAATAATTTTAAAATTTAGTTTCTAAATTCTTTGAACATATTATTTAGAGTATATGTTATAAGAATAAAGTTTTTTCATTTAATTTTTTAATTTTAATTTTAATTTACTATTTAATAAATTTAATATATATTTCAATCTTATATATTATATATATTCAAGTAGGACATCATTTTTTTTTGGCAAAGTGGATAAACCACTGATATATTATATATATTTAAAATTTAAAACTTGTTCAAGAGCTCAATTAGGAAAGAACCAGTAAAGAAAACCCAACATCATCACAATATGTACAAATTACAAGCATCGATATTGACAATCATAGTTTATTGATGGAAAAAACATAATTTCACCAAAATTCAGCCTTTATTGAGTTTTACATTTTTGAGCATATCGAAATAGTCAACATAACAACCAAAATTTTCAAACATTTTACAAAAAATGCCTAAAGTTTAGAAGAAAAGTCCAAAAAAATAGAAGAATGCTAATAAACTATTTTTCTTCCATATCCTTGGCACCCTCTATATAGTAGTTTGTACTGAGTGACCCAAGCCAAAATTGGAGCATGGTAGTGGAGCCACCTCCCATCTCAAGCTTGAGCCTTCAACAACAACATGAGAAATACCCCCCCAGGCTATTGGTTTGAGATGATCCAAATGGAGTTTTTGGACAAGATGTCTCGAGCCAATAACACTTAGAGGAGGAACCAACCAGTCAACAGTTTCACAAACCATCTAAGTTGAGGGAGCCAAAGGCATCTTCTTATGAGAATATATTGCATGTGCATCAAAAATGGGAAGACCCAAAATGACAAGCAGTGTAAAACCAATTTTCTTCACATCTTCAGACATCTAAAAATCTAGAGCTTTTGCCATGATTTGCAAGGTCTTAGTCAAGAATCATGAGTTTTGCATTTCACATGCCTTCTATAGTCCCTCAAAAGTCACCAAAACTTCATGTTTTTGCATGAGCATGGTCCTTGAAAATAGTCCTCCCACCAAGGCATCTCAAGACCACAAATCATAATTCTACATAGCCTGCGTAAGTTTATTTTGAGCCCAAAACTTTGGTCTAACCACCTCGTAAGTAATGATTTCCAGTCTCGATGTTGACTAAAGAAGATCCATAGCATTAGATAGAAAAATGGAGACCAAATTTGAGGGATATAACACTTGTCTAGAAGTTGTAGAGAAGAAGTCCTCCCCAATGATATTTTGAATTGCATGATAGGTCAAAGAAGAAACCAAAATAAACATAATATTCAACATCTCATCATCCAAGAGATGAGAGAGTGCATCTTCATCTACCACTGGTTGAAGGAAAATTCTGTAATTTTTGGGTAGGATGCTCCTATGATACTGATGACAAGACCCACATTTCACTCAAGCATCCTTTGAGAACGACATTTTGGAAATTGAAAAAGCAATCAAAGGGAGCAGGGAAGAAGGAATAAAAAAAGGAAATCCATTGATCACCTATAAACCTCCACCAAACACTCAAAAGGTATGACACACTTGCTCCCATATGAGTAATAAATAAGGTGCCATTACATCAAAGCCCAATTGCAATTGTATAGAATGAAGAGCAAGACTGACAATCCCAAAATTGAATAAAGAATGAATATTTTGCATCTATAAGTACTAGAATGGAAAAAAACCTTAATACCATCTATTAATGTCATCCTTGATCAACTTGAGACACACTTTTAACTTAAATGCAGATTTGATCTTGCCAAATGTAAAACCTCACAAAGTAAGTGTTGACAACAAAAAATGATAGTGAGCAGTGCGAAAAGATTTAGTAAGACTTCACCATAATCTCACACATGTGAACCTCCTTGACCATCAAAGTAGCTTTGTGCCACTGCAATTCCTCTTTAAGACCTTCACAAACTTGGACACCATACCACCACGTGGACCCAAATTAGCAAGATCAAATAGCTTAGTCAGCATACCCATGAGTGCTCAGTAAAAACTATCAACAAATAACTCAGCATGAGCCACTTCCTTTTTAACTTGACAAACACCTGGTCAGTCAATACCCTGCCTAGGGTAACTCGGTAATCAGTAAACTGAATAGCTCAGTAATCCTTGAGTAACTCGATCAATACTAAACTTGAGCTTAGTAGGTAATCATTGAGCCAAGGGTGACTCGATCAATAATGAACTTGAACTTAGTGAACTCAATCAATATTAAACTTGGTAAACACTAGGCCAAGAGTAACTCAGTCAATACTGAACCTAGTAACAATAATCCAAGAGTAGAACTCAGTCAATACTGAACTTGGTAACATTAATCCAAGAGTAACTTGATCAATACTAGCTAGGAATAACTTGGTCAATATTGAACTTGGTAAACATTAAGCCAAGAGTAACTTGGTCAATATTGAACCCAAACTTATATTTTTTGTGCAACCATCTTAAAATGATAAAGGGATCAAACTAGTATTAAAAGATTTGCTCTTGCTGAATTAAGGTAAATAAAGTGGGAAAGTTGGCAAGGATAAATTTTGTAATAATTGCCTCGTTAGTCTTCAAGTCACAACCAACATTAGATAAGTTATTTGCAACCTAGTTTCCCTCCCTGAGGGTACGAGAGAAGGACACCCCTTTAAAATTATCAATCATTTTCCAAGCTTTTTCCAAAATATAACCAAACTTCTAGTTATCTAATTTCTTTCTTTACACATGAATTAATAACCATTGAAGAATCCCCCTCAATGTGAATATTAACCATGTTTAGCTAAAGTACTAGTTCTAAACCAAGAAGGAGTGCCATGGCTTCAACTTTGTTATTTGTAACAAATACACACTCTAGCTCCTGATTCAGCAAGATTGCTTCTCAAGCAGCGATCAAAATTTAACTTGCAATCTCCCCTAATAGGAGGGATCCATTTCACAAAATTTCTATTAACTTTCTCATGAGGCCCACTAGATGTAATGAATTGATAAGATGGAGATGGTAAAGAAGTCCATCTATTAGCTAAAGCAATATCCCACCCTGTAACAATAAGATGTTCATAAGTTCTTTTGATATAGGCTACCACAACTTATCCCATTGCAACTACTAATGTTGACAAAAAAATTTCCAATGTTGAAGGTTGCTTTCGAAAAAATCCTTTTATTCCTCTCCCACCAAATTTCCCACATAAAAATTGTTGGGATACACTTGAACCAAATACACAAATAGTGAGAGTGGTTAATCAGACTTGGCCAATCTTGAAACATATCCCATAAGGTATTTGGGAGGGCCATACTGAAATTTAGTTTTTGAAGGATGAAGATCCAACATTGATATTTCATTTTACACTGAACAAAGAGGTGATCAACATTCTCCTCTTCCTCCATGCATAATACACATTTCATATTTTGAACAATATTCAATTTTGATAGCTTTTCTCTTGTCAAAATTCTATTTTTTAAAGCTAACCAAGAAAAATTACCTACCTTTGGTAAGACTACTATATTCTAACAAAATTTGAATGCCTACTAGATTCCAACAAAATTTGAATGTTCGAAATCACTTGTTACCAATTTCTAGGTTCTTGGAAACTAAGTAACCCAATTTTACTCAATATCTGCCCTCTTGGTGGGGGCCTAGATTAGTGTATCTAGGAGATTAGACACTAAAATAGTCCTTGTATTACATATACTAATGAATTCTTTTTTAATTAGATTAGGAATTGGTAACTTGTTTGGGTCTTTCCAAGTAACCCTACCTGAAATTGGATCAATGGACTGAAAATAATCAACTACATAGGGGTCCCATTCAACACAAAAAAATATGATCCAATTATCAAAGAATTGATTATTACAAAGTGAAGGAAGGCCATTCCATGAATCTTGCCAAAAGAGTGCCTTAAAACCATTTTTAATTTTTCAAGTCAAATATCTAGCAACCAAATCATGAGATTCCACCAAGAAGTTCCAAACAACTGACTGTTTAGGCAAGTGATCCATAGTGAAAATTCTCAAGGGGTTATAAGAATCTAAATAGTTTCTCTGTAAGATTCTACACTATTTAGCCTCTACTTTCTCATACAAAGACCAAACTAATTTTCCTCCAAAAGTAATATTCCTTAAAGCCAAATTAGGAAGATTAATCCCACCTTGATGCTTCTCTAAAGACATTTCCTTTAACGAGATGACAGGGATTTTACTATTACCTGACATATTTTTTGTCCATAAAAAATCCTAAATAATGCCTTCAATCTACTTAATAATGAACCTAGGTGCTGATAATATATAAAAGTAATAATTTGGGATAGCTGATAAGACAGACTTAACTAAAAGAATTTTGCCAAATAGAGAAAGCCATCTTACCTTCCAAGCCATTGTTCTAGCTTTAATTCTATCTACTATATTTTTCCAATAAGAATCTTTGTTACTGCCCATGAAAAAGGGGACACCCAAATATGTAGATGGTAATTTTTCCTCCTCAAAACCTAGAATCTTTTTTATCCTTTTAGCAATATGTGGAGCTATGTTGAAGAAGAAGATTTTAGATTTAACCATGCTAATCTTCTAACTTGAGAACAATAAATATTGGTCCAGTAAATACTTAATATTCTTGGCTTCATTAATGTTTTCAGATCCAAACAACAACGTATCATCTACAAAGAGAGAATGAGTGACTACTAGATCATTTCCTCCAAACTGAATGCCTTTCCAAAGCTCCAACTATTGAGATTGAATTATGGCCCTACTAAAGGCTTCTGCCATTAGAATAAATAAGGCAGGTGAAAGGGGATCACCTTGTCTAATTCCCTGAGAAGATTTGAAGTACCTCTTCAGAGACCCATTGATAAGACCAAAAATGTAGCCCCTAAAATACAACCTTTGATCCATTTATACCAAGCTTTACTGAAACCAAATTTCTCCAATACTTTGATAAGAAAGGACCAATCAACTCTATCATAGGCCTTCATCATATCTAGTTTAATAAAAAAGGAGGGAATTTGGTTTTCTTTGATATGATGAAGAGTTTCATGAGCCACAATTGCCCCTTCTGCATCTCTTTACCTGGCAAAAATCTACCCTATTCTAGAGAAATGATATTAGGCAACAAAACTTGAAGTCTAGAATAAATAGCCTTTGTGAAGATTTTATATATAGTGTTGCACAAAGAAATTGGTTTGCCAGACTTAGGAATGATGGCAATATTAGTAGAATTAAAATTCCCATACATGTAACCCTTGCATTGGGAGGATTCTAGGGCCATAAGTAAATCCCACCCCATAACATCCCAACATTTTTGAAAGAAGAGAGCTGTAAAGCCATTAGGACTAGGTTCTTTATCTAGGGGTAGGGAATGAACTATTTTCCAAATTTCCTCCAAAGTGAAGGGTTTCATAAGAGCATCATTATCTTGATCTGATATAATTCTTGGAACTGCCTCTAAGAATGAGTTAAGTTGAAGATTATTTACATCCATTTTCACTGATGGATCAAGGAGTTCTTTAAAATATTTGACCCCTTACCTTCTGATACTTGCCTCATCTAATAATTTTTTACCCGTAAGCTATTCTGTGATTGAAAAAATGGATTTACTTTCCTTTTTTTGACTTGTTGAAGCATGAAAGAATTTTGTGTTACAATCATCATCACTTAACCATAATTCTCTAGATTTCTGCCACGAATATTATTCCTCCTTGTGACATAACTCTACCCATTGAAATTGCTTCTCTTTCTGATGAGCATATGAATTTGAATTCAATCCAAAAATGATGATTTCTTCATTAATTTCTTGAAGTTCCTTCTGCACCTTGTTTTTCTCCTCAAAAATATTTTTAAAAACTTGCTTGTTCTAGATTCTAATTTTCCCTTTAAGATATTGGAGTTTCGTATAGAACCGAAACATACTATTACCTTTCTCCTATGGAGCACTGACCCACCATTGTCTAATTAAAGGAAGAAACATTGGATGTCTAAACCACATTCTTTCAAATTTAAAAGAAGATTTATAACTTGATGTTGTTTGGTCCACTCTATTATCTAAGGATAAGAAAACAAGAAAGTGATTTGATCCTGGGAAAGAGAGAATTTATGTCGAGAATAAGATAGATGTTATTTTCCATGCTTATGAAAATAAAAATTTATCAAGTTTCTTAGCAATTTGTAGGAAATCATCTCTTCTATTATGCCAAGTGAAGCATCCATTGGACATTTCAATTTCAAACAATTCATTGGTAGTGATAAAGTTATCAAATTCCTCCATAATTTTTAGAGATGGAAAAATTCCTCCCTTTTTCTCCTTATTATTTCAAATTTCATTGAAGTCACCACCCATGATACAATTTTGTTGTGGTATAGATCTAATTTTTTCTGAAATGACTTTCCACAATTTAACCTTATCTGAAATACTTGCAAGACCATAAATGTTAAGGATAACCATCAAAATTTCAAAATGTTGAAACTTAAAACATTGCTAACCTAGATATTGTCCTATTAAGCTTCCATAAACAACCTTCAAGTTTCAAAAAGTGGTTAAACCTCTCGAAGCCTCAACACTAGGACAATGGACAAATTTCCATTATTTGCATTTAGCAATAGACTCCTCATACTTTTCATCTGATAACTTTGTCTCTTGAAGTAATATAATGTCTCCTTTCAACTCATCAAGTAGTTTTTAAATCCTGCTACTTTTGTCAGGGGCATCAAAACCCCTGACATTCTATGTTATGATCTTCATCCTTCCACTAGAGGACACTTAGTCCTTCTGGTGACTCTTTTTACTGATTGAAATTTTTCTTCCAAAGTGGATTGAATGCCTACTACAATTTCTTCTTTAGCTTTTTAACTTTTTCTCTTTTTTTCATGAGTCTTTGGAGTAGAAGATACCATTATGAGAACTCTATGTGACTTCATAATTGAAAGGGTTTGTGAAAAATCAAAAGTGGACCCACAATCAATATTTCCATTGGCCATATGTTCAGGTTGGAAGTAGGACATAATTAAATCATATCATATTATACTTATTTTTTAATTTTAATTTTATATTTTTATTCAATAATTTTAATATATATTTCAATCTTAAATATTATAGATCTTAAAGTAGTACTCAACTATGTTATAATTTTGTTCTCCCAAATAAGAGGTGTTTTTCTTGGTTGGCAATCGTAAAATTCTTACATACAAGTAGTAGGCCTTGTTCTTCATATCGCACAACCTTTTAATTGTGTGCCATGCATAGAAGTTGTTGAAATCATAGACCATCTTCTCCTATAGTTTTCATTTGCACAATAGGATTAATTTTTTATACTAAAAAAACTTAACAATCCTATGCCCTTGAGAAATAATATTTGGGATTTATTTCAATATTGGACAACTTTGTATACAATTCACTATTTCATTCTATTTGGAAGTGCATTCCAATAGGAGTGGTTTGGGCAATTTGGTGGGGAAGGAATAAGCATATATTTTTTCATGAATATTTGTCTATGACTCCTGATAGAAGGATTAGAGAAAAGTATAGTGGATGTGGTGAATACCAACCTTGCATATATTAGATGTAACTATCACTTTTTAGCATGGGATGGTAGTTTTATTAGACAATGAAATTTATTATTACGTCGATGGGATCGATACTAAGCTTTAAGGGTCCTCATGGAGTAGATCACACATCAATCTAATGGTGTCCTCCACTTCAAGGATTTCTAAAATTTACTTATGATGGTTTATCACACATGAATTCAGGGAAGTTAGGAATTGGGATATGTGTAAGGGATTATGAAGGACATCTTTAAGTAGTTAATGCTAATCCAATACATCTAAGAACAATTAACATGGCATAAGTAAAAGAACTAAACTAGATGATTTAGTATTGGCAAAACATGATGATTTTTCAAAGGTTTGTATTGAAGGTGATTCACTAGTTATAACTAATGCATTCCTTACTAGATTTTCTATAAACTAGAAAATTGCATATGCTATGAATAAAATTTGGCACCTATTGGATTCTTTAAAAGAATTTTTAGTCTCCCATACTCTACGAGAAGGGAATAATTTGGTGGATCAATTAGCTAATATAGAGTGTGATGGTTTCAATTTCAAGTTTCATAGTCTAAATACTTTGCACCATCTTCTGTTAATGATATTATCTTAAAGGAAATAGTGAGCGTTGCTGATACTTTTGACAAGTCTTACTATTTAATTTATTGCAGTTCTATATGGTTAGATTATATTATACTCCCACCATCTATTAGGCCTCATTCCTATTTGTGGGGCAGATAATTACAGTTGTGTATGTAGTAATATAATGTGTGTGTGTGTGTGTGTGTGTGTGTGTGTGTGCATGTGCTAGGAAGTGTTTAGATGATGATCTTAGTTACAGGATGGATTATGGTTCATGTTTGTCTTTCTAGAAGGTAGTATATTGATACACTCACAAGTTGAGATGCTTTTTTGAGTTGTGTGAAAAGGGATTGGCATCAACAAAACTTCTCATTTTTTGGTATATCCTAAGTTGGTGATATGGTAAATGCGGGTTTTCATGGACAATTCTCCAAGTGATTTAGATATGAGGTCATATTGGAATCTTGATACACATATCACATTATGAGTTTGATATTTAATCACCCTGACATGCATGAGTTATTCATGCATTTTAAAATGCTAATTATCTACTAGGCATTTAGGGTTAAAATAGAAGCACTATAATAGAGTATAGACCTCCACTTTATGGGGCACTGAGCCATTCAAATATGTATATATGAGGGAAAGAAGGGAATTTCCAAGTATGATTCCACTTCTAACCCAATTTAGATTAGCGAGGACCCAAAAAAGAAGGGTTCTAATACTAAATCTAGATTATAAAGAGGCATGCAATATAATAAAATATACTCTATTAGGTCCTTGATAGGATAATGCAATGTGATATTGAACTAATAATGTAAATATAGATGCTATGTGAGTATAATTGGCCCAATAAATATTTAGACCTAGGTAAAGATATGAAAGGAAATAAAATATAAAGAACCCACCTCAAAATGCATAAAGGAAAAGCTAGTTTCACTCCAAAAATTGTAAATCTAAACTGTATCTAAATATCCATCTACACTTGGAGTGAAACAAAGAAAGGATCATTTAGACCCAAAAATCTCCTCAGAAGGACTAGGTCAACTTGGGAAGACATCCTATAAACAAGTTGACATAATTCAACAATCTACAATTGATGATTCTAGAAAGCTTGTGAGCTGTAGGTTCTAGATCTATAATTCTATTTGTTGCACCTTGCAAATCAACACTGAAAGGAAATGTTTTATTGTTGCGGTTCGATGAGGAATTTCCTTGGTCAAGCCATAGGTTAAGGAATTAAACATAATTGAGAAATGTAAATGTAAATGATTGTAAAACAAGATAAATGTTAGGATTCACCTTTCTTGAAACCCTTGTTTGTAAGGATTTTGTGTAAATATATTGTAGATTTTGAATTAGGAATCTAGGGTATCTACATTCTTTGCAACATATCTACTATAATTCCATCATGGTGACCTAGATATAGAAGTGCATTGATGAAGAAGATGAATGCTTCAATGTAGATCTCCTCCCTTGATGGCCAATGATAAGCTAGATCTTAATGAGGAAATGCTCAAAAATGATCCTCCAATGGAAATCTCTTTGCTTGAATGCTTTAATGTCATGAATACTTGAACTCCTTAAATGAAAAAGCATAAATATTCACTAGAGAGTAAGAGCTTGAGTTCATGAATGATCTTGAGATATGTCTTGCTTGAAGAGATATGAAAATGAAGCCCCCAAGTCATTGTATATATGATTTTTTGGGCTAGAAAATAATATAGGCCAACTAGGTAAATAATTTAATCCTTGAGGCCTTATGGGCCTTGAGCTCTAAAACTATAATGCACTAGGTGTATGTGGTCTTGTAGATTAGGTCTTAGGTTCCCATTGAAAGAAGGTGCATATACTGGAGATCTAGGGTGGAAATATGGGAAAAAAAATATGAGAAAAGGAGGTTGAGCACATGCATATTCATGGTCCAAAGAGGGAATTTATGGAGAGGTAGCTCAATAATCTAAAAATGAAAGTGCATCCATTTTAAGATGGTACATTAAATCCCCAAGAGACTTGAGTCTTTATGACATCCAAAAATCACAATAAGAACTTCTAGATAAGCACTATGAACAAAGGAGTGTAGTTAATTTCCCAATAAGGTTTGTGTGTCTTATTTGTTGATATAAGAATATTTTGTAGTGAAGAGTCTGTAATGGAACAATCATTATTTTGTCAATGATGTCAAACCCACTACCTATTGATGAGATAATTACTTTTTGGTTTGAAATCTATCATTTAGTTGATTGATGAATATGATTTGAGAAGAGAAAATAATAATAGAACCTAGATAAATTAGTGGACAATGAGAAGAAATCAATGGAAGCTGAGTGAAAATTGAGAGACCCTGAGTAGTCAACTGTGCAAGTTGAGTGAAAATTAAGAGATGTCGAGCAAAGATGAAAATTAGTGAAGTCTGAGTGATTGTTAGTATATGCTAAGTAAAGTTTAGTTGATGCCAAGCATCAATAAACTTTAGAGTTTGCCAAGTAAACTAGTGTTGACCAAGTGGAAGAATAGTATAGAAGCTAAGTGACAATATATTGATGCCAAGTGCTAGTATTCATGTTAAATCAAAGATTTGATGAATCTAAGCTGACTATTTTGTTTTCTTGAATTATGTGAAGTGTGTGGTAGATAACTATGATGAACTAGTGGAAAAAAATTCAAGGTAAACCATTTTGTGGTGAATTCAAGGAAGATTGAGGAAGAAGTTTCTAGAGTAACCAAATGGAAAAGTGGGTAGATTCATTGTATCCTACCTAATCCTACCTAACCCTAAAATGGATGATTGTGGTTAAATGAAAAAAGATATTAATTCTCTATTTATAGAGAGGGATGGTCAGAATTTTTTTTTGTCATATGTGAGAACCTAAGGAAGACAAAGGGCCTATGGTATTATTTCATTTAATATGGCCGAACAGAAGAGATTGCAATTGGCATGCAAAGCAAGAAGGCTTAAGAGTATGAATGCTTGAAGGATGACCAAGCTATTAGAGTTGAAGTGTGTGAATGCCAAGTAGAATGGAGGATTGAAATAGAAATTTGTAATCTACAAGTGAGTTGTAATTTTTTATTAGATCAATCCATACTATTACTTTCTAATCATTATATCAGTCTAGGGTAAATCCTTTGGATTAAGGTTGACCTAATAGTGATTTATAAATACTTTGATAGGGTGACATTCCAAATGAATGGTTTAAAGTCCTCTAACAAGGCTCACTCCTAACAGGGTGATTGAAATCCTCTAACTGGGTCACATTTAATAGTGTGTATTATAACCTTTAATAGGGTTGGCCTTTCATAGGGCATTACTTTAGAAGAGTGAAAATTAGTAGCATGTTACTGGTGGTTTTTCTAAATTTGGGTTTCCATGTAAAATCCTTGTGTCAAATATGTTATTGAATCTATTATATTTCATGTTTATATTTTTACAAATTTGTTTTGACCTAGGATAGTAACCTACAAAATTTAAGTATTGTATGATCTAATGGATGCATGCATAATAAGGTTTTATGGATATGGGTCTACTAAGAATTGAACAGTTTTATTTGTACATCTAGACCTTGGATAACTGATTCACCCACTTATTCAATACAATTGGTTAATTGTGTGTTGTCTTTGATGTTACACAAATGTCATATCATTATCAATTAGTATATGTCGATCTCACTCAGGTAGTGAAGATAGTTCTCAGTGTCTACTGAGCATTCTAGTGTTTACTCAGTTCAGAAGGTAGTGTCTACCGAGTTCACTCGAACATCAAAGGAAAAGTTGTAGAAAGTGAGTGTTAATCAAGCTCACTCAAGTAATGAAGGAAAGTTGGATGGAGCCAGTGCTAATCAAGCTCACTCAATTACCAAAGGATTTTCATAAGTTTTTAGTGTTAACCAAGCTTTTGTTGGTTAATAAAGGAAATAATTTTTGAGTTAGTTTCTATCAAGCTGGGTCAGATAACAAAGGATTTTCTTATTTTTTTTGTATTAAGCTTATTTGGTTTATCTATTGATTCCATCCGACTAAGGTGATGCATATTTATTATAGTTGTATTTGAGCTAACTTGACAAAATAGAAGATATAAGTATAAGGTCAAGTTGTGATTTCAAAAGTGTGAAAGTGCAAGTTATGAAGATGTTATTGAAGATTTGATGATGAGAAGAGGAAAAAAATTTGAAGGATAAGTAGAATATTCTTGTGGAGCAGCAAAGCTATATTTGATCAGGAAGGTTCAAGTCCAAGCCAGAATAGAGATTTGTAATCAACAATTAAGTTGCATTCAAATCAGGTCATCTCATTATTATTCTCTAACCATTGTAGCAGTAATCCAAAATCTCCTAAAACATAACATCTAAAGGTTTATGTGTTAATTATTTATAGAGCTAATAAAATTATTATCAAGTTTTAGCATTCCATGTGTTTACTGAGCTTCAATAGTATTCAATTATTTGTTTTCATTTTGTATTGATATTTAAGAAATCTAGGATTTATTTTTGTAGTAACTGATTCACCCCTTCCCTCTTAGTTACTTCTCTTATATTTCCAACAATTAGTATCAAAGCTTTTGGTGCTTGCAAAGAAGGTTTCAAAGACCTAAGCTAAAGATTAGGATGTCTTATAAAAGAGAGATTCCCAAGCTGAATAGAGATAATTTTGCAGCATGGCAAGGACTTATGAGGCTACATTTGGCTACCATTAACAATTTAGGTTGCAAGTATCTTGATGTTGAATATAAGAATCTCACTAAAACATTATCAGTTGAAGATATTACTGAAAAGAAGAATCATAATATTATGATGATAGATATTGCATCTGCTCTTAGTTATGCTAAATTTGATGAGGTAAAAGAATGCAAACTGCTTTTGAAATGTGGAACAAACTGAAAGATATCTATGGAGAAGATGATAATGTAAGAAGAGTCAAAGTAGAATGCCTTAGAGAAAAATTTGATCAAATGAGAATGAGAGAAGATGAAAACATTGAAAACTATGTGGAAAGGATCAAGGCTAGTGTAATTGCAATCAAAGCATTTGGAGGAGACATTAAGGAGGAAACTATTGTAAGTAAAGTGCTTAGAACTCTTCTTCCCATTTATGCAATTAGAGTATCTGCTATTCAAGAAATGAGATGTGATCCAACTAATAAGATAGGCTTGGATGCTCTAGTTGGAAGATTAACAACTTTTGAATTAGACAATTATGATAACTATGTTCATGCTTCAAATAATATTGAATCTACATTTAAAGCTAAACTCTCACTCAAAGAAAAGGGTAAAAAGTCAAAGTCCAGTCAATCAGGAAGTGGAGAAGATGGATCGTTAGAAGAAAGTTCAGGCAATGATCTTGAAGTTATTGAAGCCATGCTTGCAAGGAAGTATTCCAAAGGAAGAGGAAAGTACAAAGGTAAAGTTCCTCTAATCTACTTTTCTTGTGAAGAAATTGGTTACATTGCTACTAGATGTCCAAATAAAGAAATCAAGGATGAGAAGAAAAAAAATAAGCATAAAGGCAAGAAGGACTCCAAGAACTCCAAGAACTTCAAGGACAAGGGTAAGAAATCTTGTTTTATAGCTAAAGATTCTGATAATAGTGAAGATAAAATAGTATCTATAGCTGTGAAAGATGAATCTGATGATGAAGGAGATAAAATAACACTTATCTCTCATGTCAGAAAAAATGATATATAGATTATTGATAGTGGCTGCTCACATCATATGACTAGTGAAAAAAAAATTTTGAGCATATGGAATATTATGATGGAGGTAGTGTAAGATTTGGAAATAATGAACCTTGTAACATAAAAAGAAAAGGATGTATCTTGTTGACTAAAGAAATTATATGTGACAATGCTTATTGGGTTTAAGGACTAAAGCATAATCTACTGAGTGTAGCATAACTAAATAAAATTAGATTCAAGGTAGAATTCATGAAAGGATAGGCCAAACTACTAGATAGGAAAGGAAATTTGGTTGGATTTGGAAAGCAAACAAAAGGTAATCTATATTATCATGATCTTAGTAATTGTTCATGTTTTATTACTCAAGTAGAGGAAAGCTAGTTATGGCACAAAAGACTATGTCATGTGAATTTTGATAACCTGGTTAAGATAATAAAAAATAGAAGAGTAAGAGGTATTTTTGGTTTGAAGAAGCCTGACATGGGTCTATGCAAGAATTGCCAAATTGGTAAGATGGGAAAGACAAGCTTCAAGAGAAAAGATTATCAGTCAGTAGAAGTCTTAGAAATTGTTCATATAGACTTATGTGGACCTAATTGAATTGAGAGTTATAGTGGAGAAAAGTTTTTCATTCTTTTTGCTGATGACTACTCTAGAATGATGATAGTAATGTACCTAAAAGAAAAATCAAAAACCCTTCAAAAATTCAAGTGGTATCTGGAAAGAGTAGAAAAAGAAATTGGAAAGAAGTTGAAATGCTTAAGGTCAAATAGAGGTGGTGAATTCATCCTCCATGAATTAAATAATTTCTACATTGAAAGAGGAATCAAAAGACAAGTATCAACCCCTGGTAAACCACAAAAAAATGATATAGTAGAAAGAAGAAATAGATCTTTCATGGACTGTGCAAGAACACTAGTGATTGAAAAGAATGTTGCTCTCAAATATTGGAAGGAAGCTATCAACACTACATTTCATACCTTGAACATAGTTTAGTTGAAGAAAGATTCAAACAAGATACCTTATCAGCTATGGTATGGCTACAAACCTAATGTAAGTTACTTGAAAGTATTTGCTAGCAAATGTTATATATTGAAAGAATCTAGAAAAGGAAAATAAGATGTAAAAGGTGATGAGGGCATATTTCTAGGATACTCCTATAGAAGTAAAGCATATAGATGCTTGAATTTGTATACTCACAAAATTATAGAAAGTGCACATGTCAGTTTGTAGAAAAGAGTGAAGAAGAAAGAAACAAGGAACCTGAAGATTATAGAGGATTCATTTACTATGAACCTGATACTCTACTAAATGTATTTGAAAGGAAAGAAACTTCATCTCCTAAGTTACTAGAAACTCCAATAATTATCGAGTTGCAAATAGTGCAACTTGAGCTACAAGGACCCGAGTCACAATTAGAGGCTATAGAGCTAGTTCAAACCAAGCCTAATGGACCTGAGTCATAGACAGAAGGATCTGAGCTTGAAACTAAAATTCAAGAAGAAGATAGTGGAACTCATTCAAAGATAAAAAAGCTTATGTTAGCAAAATATGTCAAAAGAAATCATGCACCTGATCAGATTATTGGAGACAAATCTGATGGAACATGACAAGAAGAAAATTAAAAGGTACATCTTTACTTGTTGAATTTGAACCTAGACATGTTAAAGATGCTCTAGAAAATGAAAGTTGGATTGAAGTAATGAATGAAGAGATAGAATAGATAGAAAAGAACAAAATTTGGACTCTTGTTCCTACACCTAAGGATAAAAATGTAGTTGGTACAAAATGGGTATTTAGAAATAAACTGAAGGAAGATGGAAAAGTATCAAGAAACAGAGAAAGATTAGTGTGCAAAGGTTATTCTCAAGAAGAAGGTATTGACTATGGTGAGGCTTTTGCTCCTGTAGTAAGACTAGAAGGTGTTAGAACTTTACTAGCATATGCAACACATAGAGGATTTAAAGTATATCAAATGGATGTCAAATCTACATTCTTGAATGGAATTATTGATGAAGAAGTATACATTGAGCAACTAGAATGTTTTGTAGATCCTAGAAAAAGAGACATGGTTTGCAAACTACACAAAGCATTATATGGTCTCAAACAAGCTCATAGAGCTTGGTATGAAAGACCCCATAATTACTTGGTAAAAATTAGTTTTTACAAGAATTTGGTATAGCTCTGATACTATGTAAGAATTTGGTATAGCTCTGATACCACGTAAGAATTTGCCTTAGGGAAAAATCACCCAAGATCAAGGAACTCAAGCACAAGCACAAGAATAGACCAAGGTATGATTAGAATAATAATATTCAAAATTGATTTGTTGTCATTCAATGTTCTATCATATTCTATCATGTACATACACACGGGAGTGGCTAAATATAAAGGCCTTTGGAATGCTTCTAGAATGTCTAGGAGTTAGCACTTGATAAGTCTTATAACAAGGCACATGTCCACCAAGAGTGAATTATCCTCCATTAAGCACATGAGTAAGTGTGATGATGAGAGGATAAGCCTAGAAAGGTGTAGCATGTAAATTTATGTTGTAGACACCATGTGCTAAAATAGAAGTGAAAATAACTATGTTGTCTACATGACAACTCAGTTAATTATGCAAAATATAGTGTTGTAGAAACCATGTGTTGAATTAGAGTTGCTTACTCCTGTGTTGTCAACATAACAACTCATAAGAGTATGAAAACTCCTAGGTTTCAAACTTAAGAAATAATAAAATAATGCATTGACCTAAGTAAACTTAAGTAAAGTGTAATAAGTAAATACTTATTTACACCAACACCTCCCCTTAAGTGCAACTTAGGGGAATGCACTTAAGCTTATGAAAGCTAGGATGAAAAATGCATAATGGGTCCCCCATAAAAGAGAAGAAGAAGGAAACAAGGTATTTCCCCCACCACCCCACCCCACCCCCTCCTACACCTAAATGTAGAGTTTCAATTAGTGATAGTTGCTCCAATGTAGAAGCTGATCCATGACTACTGAATAATGTTCCTCTCCTTTGGAAGAAATAATGGTAGAGGTATAGGTGAGATGCTTTCCCTATGTATAGAAAGAATCCCAATGATGAATGGTGTCTTGGAAACCTGCTCAATTGGCCATGTGTCGATGCTGATAGTCACCCCTTCTAATAATACTAAAAGGAAGAAGTGAAAATCTAGCAAGGATGGATGTAGAACATGCCTCAAAGAACCAACTATCTCCTCAAATGATAAAGAGATCTCCTACAACTATTGTACATAAGGATCCACAATCATATCAACCTGTAAAGACTGATCATGTAGAGAATAGATAGGAGGGTCAAAGTGAGCCCTCATGGCAACTGAAGAAGATTCTACTTCATCAAAGAGAAGATGTAGAGCATCAAAGATGTCTTCTAAATATACTAGGTGAGACTTCGTGAACAAACCTAAAATATCTTTCAAGAAGTCATCCACTGATGTTGGAACTAGAAGACAAGGTGTACCCTACTGTGTTAGACCTATTACTGTTGCAATGGTTGAAGTATTTTCCTCAAAAAAGAGAAGAAAAATATCAACAATGATGTCTCCCACATCTTTAATGTGAGACTCCATGAATAGACCTACAATGTTTGGAAGGAAGTCATCCCACGAAGCTAAAGTAGGAAGACATGGTGTTTCCTGTTGCACTGAATTAGAAGCATCTATGGTTGGAACTGGATCAGTAGTAGCAATAGGAGTATCAGGAGGTGAGATCTCATTTGGAGAGGATGTAACTACAGCTAGAGGTAAAAGATCTTTTGGGAATGGAGGAATATGTGGATCTTTAGACATCTCCCAAAGATAGATCCAAATATCATATAAATTAGTTGACTTCAAATCATCAAGTGAATCCATAACCTCCATATCCATATGTAGAAAGAGGGCACAACAAATGATTGAACCAATGTCACCATTGTATGAAAGTCCTTTCACATATGAAAATGCATTATACTGACTAAGATAAGTGAGAACCAATGGACTCCACTACTTATAGTTTTATGTTATCAAGGTAATATAATCTTCCTCATCCATTATGTACTAATCAATGTAACCCCCAAAATGCAAAAAAAAAACAACCCCCCAATGTATGATTGGGCATTTTATAGGTAGTGCGTGTACAATAGGCCACTTGTCAAGATGTACAAAGTGTACTTCTAATTTTTCTGGTTACAACTACCTTTTAAGCCTCAAATCCATCACTAAGAATTGTAACTTAGATGTACAACATTTTTGAAAAGTAATCAAAGCAATACAATGCAGAAAATGCCCTAATGTTGAAAGTAATATTTCTGTCCACATAACCCTATAATCTAATTGTAGATTTGGAAAGTAGATGAAAAATTAAGCACTTAAAAAAAAAAACCTAAAAATGTATCTAAATGAGCCCGTACTAAGCATTTGAGGTTGCAAAAATTGGGATTTGTGACTTGTAGAAAAATTTAGGAATAGAGATCTCAAATAACCTGCACCATTGTGTAGATCACGAATTGCTCTAAAAAAGGAGTCCATATGAGGGAGATATCGCTATTTGAAAATCACCTCTATAATTATTTTTCCTGAATCACTGCAATCACACCTCCAAAAATCAAATGACTCTAAGTTTCACCTTAGATGTCTGATTTTGGTGAAACAAAAGTCAATATGGGGATTTTTGGACCTTCTAAATGTGATGCAAATATCTAATTTGCACTAGCAAGCTCCAATCTTGTCCTGCAAAAAATCTCTCTTCTACAGGCTTGATGGCCAAAAAATTTCTGAACAAAATACGTAGGTCTAAAAAATAATGTAGAGAAATTGTAGAGACTATAATAATAAAATATATATATCTGAAAATTAAATTTAGAGATCTAAAATGATCATACTAAATTCACAAATCAGGCCTTCGGGTTCTGGTTTGCAAAAATTTTTTGCCTCAAATTTGACTATGGCCCAACATAGGTGAATTTATAGTCAAATTTTAGTGAATTAATGCTGTTGATGCAATGGTGAGGTCCGCTTTAGCTCTAGATGCTCCCAATGACTATGATACTCTAGATCTGGGTCAAGGTGTCCTTAGAGAGGTGAAGCACAATCAATCTTGAATGGTAATGTGGAGAAAAAATTCCCTCAGGTCTGATACCATGTAAGAATCTAGTATAGCTATGATACCATGTAATAATTTGGTATAGCTTTGATACCATGTAAGAATTTGCATTAGGGAAAAATCACCCAAGATCAAGGAACTCAAGCACAAGCACAACAATAGACCAAGGTATGTTCAAAATAAGAATATCCAAAATTGATTTATTATTATTCAATGTTTTGTCATATTCTATCATGTCCATACACACTAGGAGTGTCTAAATATAAAGACCTCTCGAATGCTTATAGAATGCCTAGGAGTTAGCACTTGATGAGTCTTACAACAAGGCACATGTCCACCAGGAGTGGATTATCCTTTATTAAGCATAGGAGTAAGTGCAATGATGAGAGGATAAGCCTATAGAAGTGTAGTACATAAAATTATGTTGTAGGCACCATGTGCTAAAATAAGAGTGTGAATAACTATGTTGTCTACATGACAACTCAGTTAATTATGCAAACTCCAGCGTTCTAGACACCATGTGCTAAATTAGAGTTGCTTACTCTAGTGTTGTCAACATGACAACTCATAAGAGTACACAAACTCCTATGTGTCAAAATTAAGAAATAATAAAATAATACATTTACCTAAGTAAACTTAAGTAAAGTGTAATAAGTAAATACTTATTTACAACAACAATTTTCAAAAGACTAATGATAATAGTAGTTTGTATATCAAGGAAGTACCAGAAAGGAAGATTGTTTTGGTAGAAATATTTGTTGATGATACTCTATTTATAGGAACTGATGACTTATGCAAAGAATTCTTAGAAGAAATGAATAAATAATTTGAGATGTCCATGTTTGGTGAAAAAAATTCTTTGTTGGAGTGCAAATACAACATAACAAGAATGGTATCTACATCACTCAATCTAAGTATATCAAGGAGTTACTAAAGAAATTTGGAATGGAAGATTTAAGACTAGTTGGAACACATATTTCTACTAGACATAAGCTTTCCAAAAATGATGATTCCAAAAAAGTAGATAAGACTACATACAAATTAATGATTGAAAAATTGTAGTATGCAGTACATACAAGGCCTGATATTGCTCTAGCAGTTGGAATAGTGGCAAGATTCTCAACAAATCCTAAAGAAAATCACATGATGGAAATCAAGAGAATCATGAAATATTTGAAATGTACTAAAGACTATGGTTTATGGTAAAAACTTGGAGGCAATTTGGACTTGAAAGTATTTACTGATGTTGATTGGGTAGGAAGTCTTGATGATAGAAAAAGCACTACTGGTGGAGCATTCTTTCTTGGTAAAAGGCTAGTATCTTGGATAAGAAAGAAGCAAAATTATACATCTCAATCCACAACAGAGGCAAAATATGTAGCAACAATAGTCAACTATTCTAACATTGTTTGGTTCAAACAACTATTGGAAGGAATGAAGGTAGAGATCAAAGATCTTGTTGTCATATATTGTGATAACACTAGTATAATCAATGTATCAAAGAATATAGTAATGCACTCCAAAACAAAGAATATTGCTATAAAATATCACTTCTTAAGAGATTTAGTGCAAGATAAAGAAGTCATATTAGAATATGTGAATACAAATGAACAGATTGCAAATATATTCACTAAGACATTACCTAAGGATGCATCAACCAAAACTTGTTGAAGATAATTTAGTTGATGTAGAATTAGCAAGGGCATATTGCTGAGAAACTAGCACTTAAGGTACATTGGTATTTATAGAATTATTGTCTTAGGCATGTATTGTCAAAGAGGGAGAAGTTTACTATCATATCTATGAGAAATTTTTGAACTAGAATAAAGTTAGGAACTAGAGAAGGAGAAGTTTTTTGAAGAAGAAGTTTGGTAAAAGAGGGAGAAAGTTTTCAATGAACTTGGTAACAACTGTTGCAAATAAAATCTAGTAAAAGGAAGAACTCATACTGATAGAGGGAGTTCTCAAGTCTAAAATCCAAAATTTTGTTGTGCTATGACATGTTGTGTTTCCATCAATGCCAAAGAGGGAGATTGTTGGATACAATTGGTTAATTGTGTGTTGTCTTTGATGTTACACAAATATCATATCATTATCAGTCAGTATATGCCAAGTTCACTTGGGTAGGGAAGATAGTTCTTAGTGTCTATTGAGCATTCTTGTGTTTACCTAGTTTATAAGGTAGTGTCTACCGAGTTCTCTCAAGCATCAAAGGAAAAGTTACAGAAAGCAAGTGTTAACTGAGCTCACTTGGGTAATGACAGAAAGTTGGATGGAACTAGTGCTAAACGAGCTCACTCGATTGCCAAAAGATTTTTGCAAGTTTACAATGTTAACCAAGCTTCTATTCATTAATAAAGGAAATTGTTTCTGAGTTAGTTTCTATTGAGCTAGGTTGACTAACAAAAGATTTTCTTATTTTGTTGTATTCAGCTTATTTGATTTATTAACTAATTCCAGGCGACTAAGGTGAAGAATATTGATTATTCCAAGTTGTATTTGAGCTGACTTGACAAAATGGAAGACATAAGTATAAGGTCAAGTTGTGATTTCAAAAGTGTGAAAGTGCAACTTATGAAGATGTTATTGAATATTTGATGATGAGAAGAGGAAGAAAATTTGAAGGATAAGTAGAATATCCTTGTGTAGACACAAAACTATATTCAATCAAGAAGAATCAAGTACAAGCTAGAATAGAGATCTATAATCAACAATTAAGTTACATTCAAATTAGGTCATCTCATTGTTACTCTCTAGCCATTGTAGCAGTGATCTAAAATCTCCTCATAGAGTTGGCTTAATAACTATATTTGCAAATCCTCTAACAAGGTGGCAATTCTATTGAATTTTTCTCAAGACCTCGAACAAGGCCACTCTTAACAAGGTCATTAAATCCTCTAATGGGGTCACACCTAACAATGTGTTTTGTAATCTTTAACAGGGTTGGCTCCTAATAGGGCTCACTTCAGAAGAGTGAAAAATAGTAATTGTAAGACTTGAAAATGGGCTAATGCCTAACATACTATGAGAAAATCACAAATTCAATAGTCATATATTGACACCCTCTAGTCTACCATGAAAGCCAAATTAATAGAAAGGAACCAACACAAGGTTAGAAACCCCCTCTTTCATTTGTAGCTCCCATGTCTTTCTTTCTTCTCCATATGATGTAGCTCCAAATTGCCTATAATGCACACAATTTTGAAGAAAAAGTCTATGATAGGTGATGATGCTATGAAAATACTAGAAGATGTGATTTTAGTGTGAGAGATGGAGTGAAAAATGAGAAAACTAGGGACCAGAAATGAGAGAAAGAATGCTCATTTTATAATCAACACAGAGGATGAGAGAATTGGAATTTTCACCTTCGATATGTGACATGGAAAGAGATTCCTTGGAGAATCCATGATGCATATGACACAAGATGCCAAGTGTAGGATTCTATGACACTTGGAAGTCAAACTTGGTTAAAGATGGAAGAGAATCTATGACATGTCATACAACACCTCAAACCCACTTAAAGCCAAGAATCTATGACAATGGAAGCCAAATATGGATGTGCGCAAGGGAACAAGAATATATCAATTATGACATATCTTAGCCAAGTGTCAAAGGAGAATCCATGATTCGTCACACCCATGTGTCATGATGATGTCAATATTTTGTGGAATATTTGAATTGAAAATCATTTATTCCAAAAAATAGAAATTAGTGAAAAATGGAATTAATGGTAGAAAATGTGACTTAGGAAATTAAGAATTTCCATGGTTTGTGAATGATGAACCAATTAATTAATAAAACATCAATTAATTGATGATGTTAGAGGAAGAATAGTTAGTAAAATGACATAGGATTAAATTATGGGTTATTTAATCCTATAGAGAAAATTAGTAGATGATTGGCTAATTTGATTTGAAGTGTGACAATATCATTTGATGAAATGTGATGATAATGTAGATTGACTGGAATGATGATGGGTAGACCAAAACCATGGTCAAATTGATCGATTGATTGAAATTGATAACATGCCAAGGATACATGAAATGAACTAAAGATACATAACATTTAACTTACATTGTAAAATGCTACAAGATCGAGATTGGTTGATAGGGTTGATCATAATAACATTGATGGACACTGCCAATGTTTTAAATGGTTGAAAATTCTATGATCTAACACTAAGAGACTTGACAATGTCAAAGATTAGATGTTGTGAATGATAGTTTGACCTAGCACTGAGAGCCATGATAGTACTAAGGTCAGATTGATAAGATTTGATAGATTGATAGGTTTCCAAGGCACTAAAAGTCACAAAAATGCCTAGAATTGGACAAATGATGATTGATTTAAGGTGTTTGACAAGTTTTGGGTTGATTAGGATTGATTTTGAGTTGATTTGGGATGATTCTAAGTTGATTTGATATGATTGTGAGTTGATTTGATATGATTTCTAATGATGTTGAAATGGTTCTGAAATGATGTGAAATTGATGTGAAAGAGGATGTGAATGATGATAGACACTGTTGAGATACAATCACATTGCCCAAAAGATCAGAGTTAGTGGAATGAGAAAATGGGATGAATTAGTATGAAAATTAATGTCGATTTAGGGGCCTAAGAGAATTTTCAAGGGTTTCCACTCAAGATAGTGACCAAATAACTAAAATGATAGTTCAATTTTTTCACAATGAAGATAAAAATCCAACACAACTGACAGTTTGAAAATCAAAGTTGACACGCAAAAGTTATGGCCTCTAGAGTGCAACATAGGGGCTTCAAGAGTAGTTCTTGGCATTCTACTACCCCAATTGTTCCCAAAATGCACCCAAGTGCACCCAATGTGCACTTGGTAAGCCCAAGTGTAGAATGATAGTACCAAGTGTGCTTTGAAAGTGTAGACTACGCCCTAGAAGGTTCCAGGGGCCAAAAATAGCCTAATTGGACTCAAAATGACCTAAAACTTTGTGTGCATGTCCAAAATGATAGAAAGAGGGCATAAAATGAGTAAAATCAGTCAAATATAGTCACATTTGGTAAAAATTTGTTAAACAAAGGTTAGATTAAGGTTGGACTAGGTGGAAAGACCTAGAAGGTTGATAGATAGTGTAGGATGATGTAGGAAAGGGGGAATGCAATATGAAGATGATTTAGTGTATTGGAACACATGATCCTGGTGGTGAACAAAGATATGAATGAAAGAAGACCGAAGAGATAAGATGAGGACTAGTTAGAATGAAGAGAAGACTTTTTCTTTCAAAAGGTGTGCTATATGTCAAATGGAGCTTCGTTTTGATGAAATCATAGATGTGAATCATTTTTGAGCATCTAAATTTTTCCCCTCTTTGATACAATGTGATTTAGATCATTGTGTCTAAGAACAATGATGAGAAGGACATAACAACATGCCGCAATAGTAATAATATATATGGGTGACCCCTCGAGAAATTGACTAAGATATGCATATGGTAGGTCAATTTGTCAATAATGAGATGCAAAATAGTTGATGAAGAAGACACAGAAGATGGAGGAGATGAGATGAGGAATGGTTAGCATGATGGGAAGACTTTTTCTTTTGTAAAGTGCACTACATGTCAAATAGAGCTTTATTTTGATATGGAAAATAGAATGCAATGCATCATGGCATAAAGGGCCAGAGTGCAAAATGTAAACCTTTTGTGTAAACAAGCACGATGCAAACAAAAAATGACCTTGTCCTTTCTAAGACATATATACATGCCCCAGACTCTCAAAGGTACATTTTAATAGAAAAAAAATAAAAGATGACCATGAACCATCCCGACCACTCTCCTAGATCAAGTTATATCATCGAGTGGCATAGGAACATGATCAAAGAAAAAAATAAAGCAAAAATAAATCACTTACTAAACACCATGAGCCAACAACTATTCTTGTCCATTATTAGTTTCTTTTTAGTGTTTGAGGTCTTCAGATAGGTTGATCATGTGATGGTTGTGATTGTTGATTCAGTTGATAGGTTCATAGTGACATGTTGGATTGATTGTTGGTTCACATTTCTTAGATAGGTGTGATTGTCATTGAAGTGCAATGCTTTGAGTTGTAGTCTAGGAAAGTGCAAGTGTTTTAGCAAAAGGGAGGATTATGTACAAGGTTTATTACAAGTTTTTGATGGGTTTTTGTGATTTTTAGGGTTTTTGAGGATATTTTATTTTTTGTGTTACTAATTTCTTCGAGACATTTTATGATCTTTAGGATTTTCTTCAAGTCATTTTATGATTTTTAGTGATTTTTTTCAGGACTTGTTACAATTTTTAATGATTATTTCAGGATGTATTATGATTTTTAGAATTTTTTTAGGATCGTATTTGAAATTTTAGGATTTTTTTCATGATGTAAAGGACTTTAATTATTAGCTTCAATTTGATATGCAATAAGTCCAATGGATAAGATGTGTTTAGAGACATGGACCCAGTTCAAGCTCAAACTCATGCACCATGTAAGTAATATGCCCCTAGACAAGACACAAACCATGTACAAAGGCCAATGATAGATTATGTAAAGGCTACTAATGCGTTAGGTAAGATAACAATGGATATTAACCAGTTTGTGAGCCATGGTCAAGGAGCCAAGGATGTCTTGCAAGATGAAGGATATGATCAGTGAATGAAAAAAGGGGAAAAAACTAGATGGAATCCCAATAGATGGATGAGCAACAACTGATTACACATGGTACCTATTTGCTAGGTTTTCACCATGGTACTTGCCCAAATCGCCTGTTTGCTAGGTTTTCACTTTTGGATAGAATTTTCCTCTTGACTCAAATTTTCATGCCAAAATGCCTATTTGCTAGGTTTTCATCAAGGCATCCATTTTTTCATGACTTTGTTCACTTTTTTTTTCCTTTTTTTCCATGATATTTTTCTATTTAAAAAAAAAAAATTTAAGGACTTTTTGCTATTTTTTTGATATTTTTAAAGGACTTTTAGACATAATCAAGTGTAGTACTTGCAAAGATGCATGTTGTTTATAGACATGGGCAGTGGTTCACCCTTTGGAGTTGTGAGCTGATATACTCTGGACCTAAATGATGCAGTAACTACATAAGGTCCTTCCCAATTAGGTTCAAATTTGCCTTGTTTCTCTCTATGCTACTAAGTCTTGTAGTTCATCTTCAATACTAGATCACTGATCTCAAAATGATGACCTCAAGCTTTCTTGTTATAGCTCCATTTGAGTTAGCTTTGGTAAGCTTACAAATGTGTCAAGGTAGCTCATCTCCATTCAACAAGAATTTCTAGCTCATGGAGTCTAGATATTCGATAGTTTTCATCATCAACAACATCTTGTAGGGATACTCTCAATGATGGAATTTCAACTTCAATGGGAAGTATGGCCTTAGTGCCATAGACAAGAGAGTATGGTGTTGCATGAATAGGAGCACACACACTTGTTCAAGAGGCCCAAAGAGTTGGATTTAGCTATAGGTGCCAATCTCAATTAGAATCATTGACAGTCTTTTGGAGAATCTTAATAATGGTCTTATTAGATGCTTCTACTTGGCCATTGCCTTGTGGATGGTAAATACTAAAATATCCATGGTATATTTTGTACTTATCGCAAAGCTTATCTACATCTTTGTTTTCAAATGAACTACCATGGTCAATAATAATAGCCAAGAGGACTCCATACCAACATATGATGTAGTTTAGAATAAACATTGAAATCTGCTTGCTAGTGGTGAAGGTCAAAGGGATAGCTTCAACCCACTTGGTAAAATATTCTATTTCTATGATAATGAACTTATGACCATTAAAAGATGGAGGAGAAATAGCTCCAATAAGATAAAATGCCCATTGTGAAAAGGGTCATGGAGATATGACTGGCTGTAATTCTTGTGTTGGTGCATAGATTAGATTTGTTTGTATCTAAAATTTATGAAATGTTTTGGCAAAATCAAGGGCATCTTGTTCCATGGTTGGCCAATAATATCTAGCCCTAAGAATTTTTTGGGCTAGACTTAGACCATTGAAATGACCTCCACATATACCTTCATGAACATTGTGTAAGGTAGTTTCAGCTTCTTGTAAAGGGTGTCATTAATGATGATGTATCTAGCAGCTTGATGGATAAAGACTCGACGGTCATTTTTGGATAAGTTGGGTGGTAGGATTTGGGCATGTAGGTAGTCATAAATGTATTGATACCAGGGAGAATTGGGACCAACAAGTTTGCACACAAACATAGATTGAGGGATCCCAAATGTTGAAATCAAAAGTTTCTCAACAAGGAATTCACAACATTCCACATTTTGAGGCATATCAATCATAGAAGCGATGGTAGCCATAGCATCAACTTTCTTTTTTTGTATTCTTGGTAGCTGATGAAAAGAGAGAGTGACAAATTTAGACTTAAGGAAGTCTACCATCTTCTTGTAAGGCATTAACTTATCATATTTGGTTTCATATTCATCATTGACTTGGTGGATGACCAATTGGGAATCACCAAAGACTTGTAAATTTTGAATGTTCTAGTGGATAGTTATCTCGAGTCCTGTGATTAGTGCCTCATATTCTGCTATGTTGTTCATACAATGTAATGCTATCCTATGTGACTTGGGAATTATGTCTCCTTGGGGAGTGATAAACATAATGCCATCTCCTGAACCATTTCATGTATGTGATCCATAAAAGTAAAGCTTCCATTCATTAGCTATATCCATGTTAAATATGGCTTCATCTAGAAAGTCTATCAACATGGGATGATCATCTATCATAGGTGCTTCTACTAATTGATCTGCTATCACTTGCCCATTGATTTCCTTTATATCTACATATTCTATGCCAAATTCACTAAGGATCATAACCCATTTGGTTAAGCATCATGTGAGAGTGGCCCTGATTAGGAGATACTTCAGTTGGTCAATCTTAGAGATGAGCCTTATTTTTTGATGGAGCATGTAATGTCTTAGCTTTTGGGCTACAAAGACAACAACAAGGCAAGCTTGTTCAATGAGTGAATAATTTAGTTCATATCCCACAAGTGTTCTACTAATGTAATATATGGCTCACTCTGATCCTTGTTTATCATTTTGTTCTAAGAGAGCTCCTAATGTTGTGTCTGTACTAGATATGTATAGAATGAATGGCTTGCCTAGAATAGGAGCCATTAAAATTGGTGGATGTAAAAGATAATCCTTGAGCTATTGAAAAGATTCTTGGCACTACTTGTTCCATTGAAAGGAGAATCCCTTATGTAAGAGGTGTTGAAAGGGGTGACACTTATCAGCCAATTGTGCAATAAATTTGTGGATAGACTATAGTCTTCCTTGTAGTCCTCTTAAGGCTTTTAGATTTGTTGGAGGAGGCATGTCAAGTATTGCTTTTTCTCAGGATCCACTTCAATGCCTTGTTGAGAAACAATGTATCCTAGGAGTTTTCTAGAAACAACCCTGAATATACACTTTTTTGGATTTAGACAGAGCTTATAACTTTCCATTCTATTGAATATCTGATCTAGGATGCCTAAGTGATCTTTACTTTTATAGGATTTGAAAAGTAAGTCATCCACATAGTCTTCCATTAGGACATGCATGAAATCATGGAAGATGGTAGTCATTTCTCTTTGGTATGTTTCCCTAGAATTTTTAAGACCAAATGCCATAAAATTCTAGTAATATGTTCCCCAAGGGCATGCAAAAGCTATCTTGTGTTGATCTTTAGGGGCTATTCTTATTTGATTATAGCTAGAAAAGCCATCTGGTGATAACATCTCATACCTAGTTGTCATGTATATAATGATATCTATATTTGGTAAAGGAAAATCATCCTTAGGACATGCCTTGTTAAGATTGTGGAAGTCAGTGCATATTTGAATGCCCCCAGAGTGTTTTCTTACTGGTACTAGATTAGATACCCACTCTGCATAATCAATGGGTCTTATGAAGCCGACATCCAATAATTTCTTCAATTCAGCTTTGACAAGGAGAGCAACTTGAGGATGCATTTTTCTCAATCTTTTCTTTACTGGTTTCATTCTTGGTTTTAGTGGCAAGTGATGAAGGACTAGTTCTAGATCTAATCCTGACATGTCTACATAAGACTAGGCAAAGTTGATCTGCCTCTCTAGAAAGAATATGACAAATCCATCCTTTTCCTCTAGTGATAATGAGGCTACAAAATGTATGACCTTGGGGTTGTTATGAGTTCCTAGATTAATCTATTCTATCATTCCCACAAGTAATGTTGATCTTTCCTTCAATGGGGATGTGTCCAATCTTCCATCCTTGGGCAACCCAGAGAGGTTTTCACCCTCAGATACATCCTTTATTTTTACTTTTTCATGGTCTAATGGTGCCTTTTTGTTTTCACCAAGGGACCTACTATTGTCTTTTTTTGTTATTTTCTCAATTTTGCGACTAGAAGATGGAGTTGACTCCTTGAAATATGCCATGACTTTTAGATCAATGGAAAATCCAAACTTGTGATTTCCTTGTGGTAAATCTTAGCAAAGCTCAAAGAATTTTGTGATGGTGCCATCATTTTCAAGCTGTTCAAATGTTGGTGGTCCATGTTGGTCCCAATCAATAAGTTTTGGGAAAACTATTGAAGTGTCATCATCGGTGTTGAACAAGATTTGGTCAATGGCATATATATAGATATCTGCTTTAGTGATATTATCAAGATCATGTTCAAAAGCAGGAGGGCTTGGATCATAGAATGTTTTGATCCAAGGTGAAGAATTTTTTTGAGGGATAGGTGGATTTACATGTTTATCTTCCATAGGTAGGCTATTCAGGTCCACAAATGTATGATCAAGACTGAGTGAGGTATTAGGATCATCAATGTTGGATACAAATTGGGTGGGTTTAGGTGGGGTGTTCTTAGATGCCTTGTTATCATTTGAAGCATTCACATCCTTAGATAAGGATGAATCAGTATTAGGAAGACCCAAAACAAATGGTTTGAATCCAAGTCCCAAGCTTCAAGGTTGTCCTCATGTAGTGATGGGCTGAACAATGCCTTGCTTTTGAGGTCCTAGGCCACTACATCTGTCATATCCCATTTTCTACATAATGGTGAATCCAGGTCCATAATTTTTTGAGGATATAGGAGTAAATTATTATTCTACTTTAGCCTTTTCAATCCATGTAGAGGTATTTTCATAGACATGTTCTTCATGTAGGCCACCTCCACTAGTGAAAGCCATATAAGGCTTCTTTTGAAATGCGAACTTAGGCTTGCTTTGTATAGGCTGAGGTTTACCATATGACTTGGGAGATAAAGGAAGTTTCCCAATGTGAAAGGCATGTGACATGGAGTAATGACCATAATCTTGATCTTGGATTTTGAGCTTTCCTTTGAATGTGAGTGTGAAAGGATCATTATACTTGGAGGGCTTGAGTGGATTTGTTGCATGGTTTGTTAGGACCTAGTATGCAATGGTTCTTCTAAGATTGGCATAGAATTGGAAGGGATTTGGATCACTCAGAATGGTGACCTCTACATTATTATAGGAGAATTTTAAGCACTAGTGGTATGTAGAAGGCACTGCTTTCATAGCATGGATCCATGGGCCGCCTAGTATCATGTTGTAGTTCATTTCTATATATCTAGGACCTAGAATAAAGTGTTCTTAGTAGCTAGACAACCTCTTATAGGAAAGATGATGAACCCCATAGAGAAGCATTCACCATCATCATAGGCTTTTATTGTGATCCTTCGAGAGGGATCCACATCATTTGTAGAATAACCCAAACCTTTGACTACTTTAAGAGTACAAATATTCAGCCCTGGTCCTCCATCTATCAAGACACATCTAACCTTAACATTATGGACAAAGAATTCAAGGTGAAGAGGATCATTATAGTTTGGTCTATCTTTGGGAATATCCTGAGGGGAAAAGGTGATATGTTGTGATGTAGATAAGTTTGCCACCATGGCTTGGAACTAGGCAACATCGATGTTATCTAGGACTATTGACTCTTTAAGGGATTGATCCAAGATCTTTTGATGTTGAGGAGATACACATAGTAAGTCCAAGATGAATATTTGTATAGGGGTCTTGTCAAGCTGTTCAACAAGGCTATAATTGGATGAAGTAGGAGAAACAAGTCTACTAGGGGGGTGTAGGTCTAGTAGAAACATTAGGTCTAGATGGGGCTCTAGGCAGAGTGATCTTGGTATGATGTATAGTGATAGTGCAATGAGGGTCTTCAGCCTTTAAGGGGAATGTGGATATGCAAGAATCTAAATCATTGAAATAGTTGATAGTGTAGTCATATCCAATGTGCATATAATTCACATTACCTTGTGAGTTTGAGTTTGAACTAGAGGGTTTCTCTTTGTCATGATTACCTAAAGGATCTTTGAAGATAGTGTGATTAGAGTTGGATGCTAGGAGTGATGGATCGAATATGATTACACCATCATCAATGAGGTCTTGTATTGCATGCTTTAGTTGGAAACATGATGAAGTCTTATGTCCTTTGGTGTGATGGTAATCATAGAATTTTTTGTCATCCCACCTAGAAGCTTTAGTTAGTGGCTCATCTTTGATTGGTGGTAACTACAAGAAGTTATTATTTAGTAATTGTTGAAGTGCAATTTCAAGAGGTATCCCCAATGGTGTGAATTTTCTATCTTTTGTTCTAGGATGTCTCCGAGGTCCATCTTGTGTATAAGTCTCAATTTTCTATTGTGGAGGTGATGTTTGATTGGGAGTTTGTGAATTTGTAGGTTTTGCACCTTTCAAAGTTAGTTGAGTTTGTGCTGTGCTAATTGTACATGCATAGGGTTTGCACCTTTCAAAGTTAGTTGAGGTTGTGTTGTGCTAATTTTACATGCATCCACAATGCCATCATTAGTCACATTCTTGTTTTTGGAGAAATTTTTTACCTTGTCATTAGATGAGTTGGTGTTTGTGTTTCCCTTGTTCATCTTGAGGATTCCCTTATGGATAATAGCATCTTCAATGCTAGCCCCTTTTTTTTATCAATTTAGAAAAATTTCTTGGAATTTTGATTTTGAGTTCATATATTAAGTGTGGGACTAAGTTTTCAATGCACAAGTTAACTTCTTATTCTTCAGGAATGTCCAGTGAGCATTGATTGACTAAAAGCTTCTCTATTGAAGTGGGAATGTGATAAATAGTTCTCCTATCTTTTGTTTGGTTGAACACAAATCAGAAAGTGTCACCTCATTCGTAATGTTAAAGGAAAAGTGGGAGATGAACTTGTCTGCTAGCTCTAACTGATATTTGATAGTACCAAGAAGTTTGGAGTACCATTCAAGTGTAGGTCCACCTAGAGAACGAGGGAAAAATCTCATGAGGTAAGTGGGCTCATCACTAAGTTCAATACAAGAGGCATAGAATTCTCAGATGTGATCAGCAGGGTTGCCTTTTCCTTGGTATTTTTCAAACCTTGGTGCCTCAAAGTGTTTTAGGAATGGAGGCATATATAGACTTTTGTCAAATGGATTAGGATGTAGGTCCCTTTCTTTATATACAGCTGGTTTCTTTTGGACTCTCAATGCCTTGACTTGTTTGAAAAGTTTCTTGAATTGTTACAATAGCTCTTCATTAGGGTTTTGCATGATATCTTTCCCTTCAAGTCTTTTGTGCATATGAGTAAATAATTTTCTATGCCGAGAGCTATGTCTACTCAGTTCTAACATTTCTGTGTCTAATGAGTCTTGTGATGTGTCACTAGGTGGTTGAGGTATGCTAGTACCTTGAAGATATAACGGTCCTATTGTGACACATGGGTACTTTTTGTGGTATTTGATGTGGTACTTGTTGCAGTATCGATTGTGATTGATGTACCATGTGCTATTGTTGTGCCATTTGTTGTGGTTGTTGTTGGGATACCTCTGTGGGTTGTATGTGAGACCATGTATGTGATTGTTGTTGTAGAAGTATCAGTTTAGGTTATTGTGGTATGTGTTGTTGTTGTAAATTTTTTTGCTAGTATGTAATTTTTTGCTCAAGTCATATTTGGTATTCCAATTTTTGTTTGAATTGCTCTTTTTGTTTAGCAAATATGGCTTGTTTTTGGTGGATTTTTTGTTGATACATTGCATGGAAGTCAAGTGGGTTTACATTGGATTGTGTGTTAGGGATGTCGGATCCTTGGACCACTTGAGATTGTTGTTTTTGTGGTTGATGTTGCCATTGATATGTCACATGTGTGTTGGAAACATTAAGTCCTTGGACTATTGTAGGTTGATGTTGTCAGGGTAGTTAGTTATATCCTTGAGAATTGACCACCATGTTGGTATTGTTGATTTGACACCTTTGTGTATTAGAGTTTTCTCCTTGGGACATCATATTAACTTGACAATGAGGTGCATTCCTTTTGGGAATAGGTGTGATGTCAATAATACTTTTGCCTTGTGCATCAATAGGGATTGTTGTAGTTGATTTTTCACATATTGTACTCATGGGAGGCTCCATAACATTTGATGTCATGACACTTGGTAGAGTTAGGAGCTAAGGTGTACTTTGTTAATTCTATCTCCAAAGGAGGTATGTTTAGCATCCCTAGAGCACAAGTTCCTTTAGGCACATCTTGTTTTTGGACCATGTGATTTAGATCAAGTCTCAACATCCTCTTGGGATACTTGGGAAGAGTCTTGTTTCCCTTCATTAGTTGTGGTTTGTCAAAAAAGGGATTAATGTTGATGTGTTCAAATGTACTTTGGATAATTTCAATGGTTGATTCTTGATGGGACCTTATAGGTGCCATTATTGTATTTGAAAACTCCAAAGGTTATTTTCCCTTATCTAAGTCCAAATTGATCATGGGTTGTATGTTTTCAATTGTTGTGTTGGTTTGATGTTTGGACTTAGGTCCCTCCAAGTTTTGGTTGAATTTGACAATTTCTTGGGCTACCAAAAGTTTGAAGTTCTTGTGAAATTTTTGTCTTGACATGCCCTAGCCATTTCTTCATCAGTGATGCCATAGTCAGTATCAGAATCATCACTTAGGTGTACGATACTTTGTTGTGTGTTTAACGTATTATAGTTGAAGGTACTGGTATTGGGTTTGCTAAATTCAAAGGAGTGCATTTGTTCATCCTTGAGTGTGATTGGTACACTCCCACCTCTAGGTGGTATTGGCATGAATATGGGTTCAAAGTCAAGACTCCATTGAACCATTCTATGTGCAGGGGAAGTGTTTAAAGGAAAGCTTATGATAGGTGCATTATTTAAGGTTTGTTGCATCATCTCTTGGTTATGGTGATCTTGCTGATACATGTTTAAGGTTTCTACAAGTAAAGGTTATGATGGCTATTTTTGTTCTTTGTTAAAGGTTTGTTGGGTGTTCTTGCGCTAGTTTTTCTATCTTTGATGAGGTTTTTGTTGTATTGGCACCTTAGAAAACAAAGGTTGATAAAGTTCTTTAGGTCTTTGAGCTGATTGTGTCCTAGTGAGTGCTGGCATGATACCTACAGATGTAGATGGAGTGGAAGAAAACCTAAATGGACTCCCAGCCTCCCAAGTGTGCACCTAAACTACCAACTATGCTCATATAGTACCAAGTGTATCCTTGGTGTACTTGGGGCCTTGAAGGTAAGTAGTTAGTAAGTAGGAGGTGTTGATGTATACAAGGTGGACTATGTAAGAGATGGTGTTATAGGGTCGATAATAATGTTTGGGATATGCAAAATGAGGATAAGTGATCAAGAAGACAATTTGGTTGATAGACAAGTTGATAGGGTTTGATGGTGAGAATGATGCTAGGACTTTGAACAGTTCAAAATGAAGGGGATATACCACTAGAGTAAGTCAAAATGATATTTAGGGATACTAGGATTATGATGATCATAATGATAAAGGTATATGCAAGGTTTTGAACTTAGGTTAAATCTTTAGAAAGTATTTTTTCTAGGAGTTTAACCTTCTGATAATGGACTTTGGATCTTGACCAAAAAGTGATAAAAGACAAAAAGATCAAATTGATAAAGATGACAAGGTCAAATCTATCAAGATATAGATAGAGTTTGACCAAAGAAAATGATAAGAAAAGACAAAAGGACTAGTCAAGATCCATCATCCATCAGCACTAGGAGATACTCTAGGACTCATACTTTGTTTAGATTTTTGACTAAATTCAAAGGTTTTGGGGTTCAAAATGACATTTAGGGGACTCAAAATGGTGGTTATGCTGATCAAATATGCAATATGGACATTTCCTAAGATGCAAAATGAGGTTTTGGGTGCTAGATGTCATTTTGGATCAAATGCAAAATGAGGATGTAGAAAGGCTTCTAAATGCAGTTTTAGGGTCCCAAAATGTAGTTTGGAGGCTAAAACTGGTCATACAGGTTCCCAACTACACCCTGACAACACCAAGTGTGCTCTAATAGTACCAATTGCACCTATGGTGTAGTTGGGGCTAGTTTGGGTGCAGTTGGTAGTTTCATGGCACAATTGGGAAGCTAGGTTGAATGTCTACTAAATCTGAGGGGGGTGGTTGTCAAGATGCTATGCCAGGTAGCTAGGATGCTAGGGTTGATGTTATCATGGGTTAGGAGATGCAAAATGAAGGTTACAATGTAGGGAATGGATTTATAAGTGAAGAAAAGGAAGATTATGGGGTACAGAATGTAGATCAAGGCATTATAATGCAAGGGCACCTATCTAGGTACCTATGAACACCTTTGAAGCCTCAAAATGTTGTTTGGAAGCCCAAATTGGGTTCTTAGACTACCAAGTGCACTTAGATAGTACCAACTATTCCTATGGTGTAGTTAGGTCTGGTTTGGGCACAATTAGTAGTTTCAAGGCGTAATTGGTAAACTGGGCTAAAACTAAGGCAATCTGAATTGCTAGGGTTTCCAAATTGATGCCACAATGAGCTAAATAGCAAAGGACAATGCTAAGACTAGGATGGCAGTTTAGAATGATGTTTTTGACACCTATAATGATGGTTAAAGTGTTCAAGATGAGGGTTGGGTATGCAAAGGTGCAAGATGGACAATGTAAAGTGAAAATTTGGAGGTTGGAATGCAAATAATGTAGGCTAAATACTAGTGAATACAATGTGAAGGATGAGGGTAGCACAATAAGGACTAGAAGATGTAAGATGAAGCCTAGATAATGAAATTATGATGGTAAAAACTAGGGTGAATGTAAGTGGTTCTATGCAAGGATGAAACCTAAGGTATGCTGAGCACTTCTAGGGATGTAGTATTCCATGTTTCCCAAGTTTAAGTTTGAAAAGTTTTGACCAAAGTTGTAACATTTTGATAATGTTTGATGTTTTAAGAAGATGTAAAAAATATCTAAGGTGTAAATTTGAATGTTGAATTTTATCTTGACTAATGTTTTACACACACGCAAGACACATTAAGACAAGAATAACTATTGTTAAAAGTGAACAAGCACACCACAACCTAGGCTTTAGGACCCTATTCACTAAATTCCTGCTTGAACCAAAGTTTAGCCATGCTTATCTAGAGTGGACAACCTAGGATATTGGCACCATAGGCTCCCCCTTTTAAGGTCACTCACTTCTCAGGGCTACCAAGATCCACTTCCCAAGGGATTGTTGTCTCTACTAAGGACAGTGAGAATGTAGGATGTATTTACGGGCATGGGTGACCCCTTGAGCTAGTGGATAGAAAGGATTTTGGTCACTAAAACATAGCTTTTAGTAAGGGAATTCCATTTAGCAAGTGAATGGTAAACTTCCTCAAAAGGTCCCCCGACCCCAAGAACTATGGTTTGATGCACCACAAGGGTTATGGAGGAGAGCCATCACTCAACAATGTTGTTGACACGACTTTCACCATAATCAAGTTTTACATAGTGGTTGGAATGTTGACCTGGCTTTTGGCCTATTACCACTCTGAAGTTGTCCCCTGGAACACCCAATATCGAGTGTCTTTGTCCAAGGTAGGCTTCCTATAGAAGTCACATAGATTTTTCTTACACCCATGTAACCCTTAGGGTTTTAAACACCATGGACACACCAAGAAGAAAATAAAAACTTTATTTTAAGCACCAAATGAAGTGTTATATTATCTACGAAATCCAC
Source organism: Cupressus sempervirens (assembly GCA_028749045.1). Taxonomy (NCBI): domain Eukaryota; kingdom Viridiplantae; phylum Streptophyta; class Pinopsida; order Cupressales; family Cupressaceae; genus Cupressus; species Cupressus sempervirens. The sequence continues at coordinate 785,029,496 of CM053786.1, forward strand.
ACACATGGTTTTGAAAAACACACAGGGTCTTTGACAACATCTTGCAAACAAACATTAGTAGTTTTTCAATGCCTAGTCTTCATCCAATGATATCCACATGCTAAAAATATACCATTAGTAACAAAAAATCATCTAATCCATGTCCTAGAAGCAAATGGAAACCTTAGATGTAGATTCTGATTAAAAAAGGTGCTTTTTGTGAACCAAGTGTGCTCTAACAGAGTAAACTATGCCCTAGAAGGCCAAAATAACCTAGAATGCCCCTAAGTGTGCTTAGATAGTGTTAACTACACTCATGGTGCACTTGGGGCTCAACTAAATTTTTTGAAAGCTATACTCCTAAGTGTGCCTAGACAGTGTAGACTATGCCTATGGTGTAGTTGGGGCCTAGAAGGGTGTAGTTGGTAAGTTATAAATGTAGTTGGTGACTTGGGAACAACAAAAATGGGTTATGTTGGCTCCTAGGCCCCTAAAACTACCTTCTAAGGGTCCTAAGTGCACCCTGACATAGCAGAGTGCAACCTAGGGTAGAAAGCTAACAAAATTCATGAAAAAAGAGCATACAAGCATGTTAATGGGCCCCCTAATTATACTAGGTGTGATAAAGGAGAGAAAATAAGGATTATACCCCTCCAAAGGAGCTCATTCCTTGCACCTAAAAGCACAAACACAAGAAACCCAAGTTAGTTAAGCATGTTCATGTCAGGTTCACCAAATGTAGGACCTAAAAATGGGCTAATGCCTAACATGCTATGATAAAATCACAAACTCAATAATTATATATTGACACCCTCTAGCCTACAATGAAAGCCAAATTAATAGAAAGAAAGCAACACAAGGTTAGAAACCCCCTCTTTTATTTGTAACTCCCATGTCCTTCTTTCTTCTCCATATGATGTAGCTCCAAATTTCCTATAATGCACAAAATTTTGAAGCAAAATTCTACGATAGGTAATGATGCTATGAGAATACTAGAAGATGTGATTTTAGCATGAGAGATGGAGTGAAAAAAAGAGAAAACTAGGGACTAGAAATGAGAGAAAGAATGCTCATTTTATAATCAACATGGAGATGAGAGCATTGGAATTTTCACCTTGGATATGTGACATGGAAAGAGATTCCTTGGAGAATCCATGGTGCATATAACACAAGATGCCAAGTGTAGGATTCTATGATGCTTGAAAGTCAAACTTGGCTAAAGATGGAAGAGAATCTATGACACGTCATACAACACCTCAAACACACTTAAAGCCAAGAATCTATGACAATGGAAGCCAAATATGGATGTGCGTAAGGGAGCAAGAATATATAAATTATGACATATCTTAGCCAAGTGTCAAAGGAGAATCCATGATGTGTCACACCGATGTGTCACGATGATGTCAATATTTTGTGGAATATTTGAATTAAAAATCCTTTATTCCACAAAATAGAAATTAGTGAAAAATGGAATTAATGGTGGAAAATGTGACTTAGGAAATTAAGAATTTCCATGGTTTGTGAATGATGAACCAATTAATTAATAAAACATCAATTAATTGAGGAGGTTAGTTAGGAAGAATAGTTAGTAAATGACATAAGATTAAATTGTGGGTTATTTAATCCTATAGAGAAAATTAGTTGATGATTGGCTGATTTGATTTGATAAGTACGACAATATCCTTTTATGAAATCTAATGATAATGGAGATTGACTAGAATGATGATGGATAGACCAAAGCCATGGTCAAATTGATTGATTGATTGAAATTGATAACATGCCAAGTACACATGACATGAACTAAAGATACATAACATTTAACTAACATTGTAAAATGCTACAAGATGAAGATTGGTTGATAGGGTTGATCATAATAACATCAACAAGCATTGCCAATGTTATTAAATGGTTGAAAATGCTATGATTTGACACCAAGAGACTTGACAATGTCAAAGATAAGATGAAGTGAATGATAGTTTCACCTAGCATTGAGAGCCATGATAGTACTAAGGTCAGATTGATAAGATTTGATAGATTGATAGGATTTCAAGGCACTGAAAGCCACAAAAATGCCTAAGATTTGACAAATGATGATTGATTTAAGGTGTTTGACATGTTTTGGGTTGATTAGGATTGATTTCAATTTGATTTGGGGTGATTCTGAGTTGATTTGATATGATTGTGAGTTGATTTGATATAATTTTTGATGATGTTGAAATGGTTCCAAAATGATGTGAAAATAATGTGAAAGAGGATATGAATGATGAAAGACATTGTTGAGATACAATCACATTGTCCAAAAGATCAGAGTTAGTGGAATGAGAAAATGGGATGAATTAGTATGAAAAGTGATGTTGATTCAGGGGCCCAAGAGTATTTTCAAGCATTATCACTCAAGATAGTAACCAAATAACTAAAATGATAGCTCAATTTTTTGAAAATGAAGATACAAATCCAATGGAACTGACAGTTCAAAAATTGGATTGAAACACAAAAGATATGGCCTTCAGAGTGCAACATAGGGGCTTTGGGAATAGTTTTGGGCATCCTACTGCCCTAACTACACCCAAAATGCACCCAAGTGAGCCAAGTGCACACTTGGTAAGACCAAGTCTTCCATGATAGTACCAAGTGTGCCCATGGTGCACTTGGGAAGCCCAAGTGTGCTCTAAAAGTGTAGACTGTGCCCTAGAAGGCTCTAGGGGCCAAAAATAACCTGACTAGACTCAAAATGAGTTGAAACTTTGTGTGCATGTCTAAAATAATAGAAAGAGATCATAACATGGGTAAAATTAGTAAAATATGGTCACATTTGGTCAAAATTGGTCAAACAATGGTTAGACTAAGGTTGGACTAGGTGGAAAGCCCTAGAAGGTTGACAGATAGTGTAGGATGATGAAGGAATGTAGGAATACAAGATGAAGATGATTTGGTGTATTAGAACACATGATCATGGTGGTGAATGGGGATATGAATGAAAGAAGACTAAAGAGATCAGATGAGGACTAGTTAGAATGAAGAGAAGACTTTTTCTTTCAAAAGGTGTGCTGTAAGTCAAATGGAGCTTCATTTTGATGAGATCGTAGATGCAAACCTTTTTTTAGTGTCTACACTAACTAGTTGCAATTGGTGGTTTTTCCCAAATTGGGTTTCCACATTAAATCCTAGTGTCAAATATGTTCATGCTATTTTCTTTTATGTGCTTGCAATTAAGTAAAAGTAATGGTAATCACAACTAACATCTAAAGGTTTAGGTGTTAATCATTTACTGAGCTAATCCAGTTATTATCAAATTTCAGCATTTTATGTGTTTACCAAGCTTCAACAGTATTTAGTTATTTGTCTACATTTTGTACTGACATCTAAGGGATTTGGGATTTAATTTTGTAGTAACTGATTCACCCTTCCCCTCTAAGTTATTCCTCTTATATTTCCAACACCCCTATCTCAGTTATTCTAAAGAACTTCAACAATTGGTATTAGAGCCACTTGGTGCTTAAGAGGACTACTTTGAAGGTACTAGAAGCAAAAGATCAAGATGAAAAATTGAGCATTACCCAAGATTAACAAGGAGAACTTCCCTACATGGAAAATTCTGATGAAGCTACACCTAGGAGGTCTTGGAGACCATGCACAATCTACCATCATCATTGAGCATGTTAATCCTATTGGAGCCTTAACTATTGATGATCTTAAACAGAAGAAAGAACATAATTAGGAAATGTTGGAGATTTCCTTTGCCCTAAGTTATTCTAAGTTTGATGACATCAAGGATTTTGATTCTATAAAGAAGTTGTGGGATGCGTTACACACCATTTATGGAGGATATGAAAATATTTTAAGAGCCAAATCTGAAAGTCTTAGAGCTAAGTTTGATGACATGATCATGCAAGAAGTTGAGAATGTTTCTCAATATTGCTCTAGAATAAAGGATGTTGTTAATGCTATAAGAGGAGCTACTAGTAAAATTGATGATGTGACTTTTTAAAGAAAAGTATTGAGAACACTACTAGCCATATCTATTCTATTAGAGTTTCTACCACATAATAATTATGATGTATACCAGGTTCTAATCTAGCTCTTGAAATTTTTTTAGGTAGGCTCATTGCCTTTGAGCTCTCTAATTTTGATAATTTCAAATTTGAGAATGTTGAATCTTCTTTCAAAGCTAAACTATCATTAAAGGAACCTAAAGAGAAGAAGAGAAAGTTCAAATATGTTTCTAGTGATAGCGATATAGATGAGTAAGATGTAGAACAACTTGAAGCACTACTATCAAGGAGATTTCATAGAGGCAAAGACAAATTTAAAGGTAAGTTACTTATCATGAATTTAAATTGCAATGAGGTTGGTCATATTGCTACTAGATTTCCAGAGAAGAAGAACAATAGAAGTGGAGATAAATATAGAAGTAAAAGAGACAAGGACATAAAAGATTACAAATACAAAGGCAAGAAGTCTTGCTACGTTGCAAAAGAGGAAACCAAAGATGGATCTGATGACCATGATGATGAAGTGGTATACGTTTCAATGAAGGATGATTCTAATGAGGATGAGACAATTGCAATGGTGTCTTATAATGTGAACAAGAGTGAAAAATGGATCATTTATAGTGGGTGTTCACATCATATGACTAGAGATAAAAGTAAGTTCATTACTTTGAATTATTATAATGGAAATGTTGTAAGGTTTGGTAATGATGCACCCTATTTGATAGAAGGAAAATGATCTATCAAACTTATAGAAAAAATCATGTGTGATAATGCTTATTATATTGAAGGACTTACTCATAATTTTTTGAATTTGTCACAACTAAATAGTTCAAGTTGAAAATTTTAATAATGTAGTGAGTATTAGTAATATGAAAAGAGTTAGAGGTTTCCTAAATTGAAGAAACTTGATAATATAATTTACAAAAAATGTTAGTTGGGCAAGATGACAAAATCTAGTTTTAAGAGTAAGACTCAAACCTCAAAAAAATTCCTATGATTAGTTATACTGACTTTTGTAGACCAATTAATGTACAAAGCTACAAGGGTGACAAGTACATTATCCTATTTGTTGATGATTATTCTAGGATGATGATAGTTATGTTTATGAAATAGAAATATGATGCTTTCCAAATGTTTGAGTGGCACTTAGCTAGAGTTGAAAAGGAGACATGCAAAATATTGAAATGTTTGAGATCTGACAGAGGTGGAAAATTTACATCAAATGAATTTAAGATGTTCTATAATGATAGAGGAATCAAAAGATAGACATCTGCACCTAGGACCCCTCCACAAAATGGAATTGCTAAAAGGAGAAATATATCTACAATGGACTATGCTAGGACACTCATGATGAAGAAGAATGTTGCTTTGAAATACTGGAGGTTGTAAGTATAGCTATCTATACCTTGAACTATGTGCAAGTCAAGCAAGGTACTCATTCAAAACCTTTTGAATTATGGTATGGATAAACACCCAATGTGAAATATTTTAAGGTATTAGGAAGAAAGTGCTACATTCTTAAGGATTTCAAAAATAGTAAATTAGATGCTAAAAAGGTGATGAAGGTATATTCCTTGGCTATTCCACAAGAAGTACAAAGCTTATAAGTGTTTAAATACTAACACTTAAAAAGTTGTGGAAAGTGAAAATGTGAAATTTGATGAACATATAGAGGTGCATGAAGCTAAATCTATGAAGGAACTAGTGGAATACAAATATTTTGTATACTTTTATGAAGGTATGCCTTCCGATGAAGATGCTATAAACCAAGTTCTAAATTAACAACTTTTAGTGACTGTTGAGTCACATATAATGAATGCTGAGTTACATTTAGGAACTGAGCTACAGTTAGGAATTGAGTTGGAAACTAAATTTGAGGCATATTATAATTCTAAGACAAGTGTACATGAAAGAAATGTGAATTACCTGATAGAAAAGTACATAGTGATTCAAAAATTGATAGACCAAATGAGGAAAGTAGAGCAAAACCAAGATTGTTAAAGTATGTCAAAAGACTTCATCTTGCTGAACAAATTATTAGAGACAAAGATGCTAGGCCAATGACAAGGAATAGGCTGAGAAGTGATAAATGTTTTCTAAGCATTCATGAGCCTAAGATAGTGAAAGATTCCTTAGAAAATGAGGACTAGAGTAAAGCCATGAAACAAGAGATTAAGTATATTGAAAAGAACAAAACATGGACTCTAGTTCTTAGACTAGAGGACAAGAATGTGATCAAAATCAAGGGGGTTTGTAGAAACAAGTTAGATGAAAATGGTGAAGTCATAAGGAATAAGGAAAGATTAGTTTGCAAGGGGTATTCATAAGAAGAAGGAATAGACTATGGAGAAACATTTTCCATTGTTGCAAGATTGGAAGGAGTAAGAACTTTTCTTTCTTACTCTACATACAAAGGTTTCAAATTTTATCAAATGGATGTGAAGTTAGCATTTCAAAATGCCATATTAGAAGAAGAGGTTTACATAGAATAACCAAAAGGATTTGTTGATGCTAACAAAAAGAACATGGTATGTGGACTACACAAAGCTTTATATGATTTAAAGCAAGCCACAAGAACATGGTATGAAAGACTTCACAATTATCTTGTGAAGATTGGATTTGAAAGGACTAATGATAACAAGAATTTGTACTTGAAGAAAAAGGGATGTAAAGTTATTTTACTAGTTGAATTTTTTTTTTATGATATCATATTTGGAGGTCAAGATGGATCATTTAAGGCATTTGAAAATGAAATGAAGAAATAATTTGAGATACCTATGTTTGGAGAAGTCAAGTTCCTTGTTGGTTTGCAAGTATATCAGATGAAACATGGTTTATACATCACTCAATCTAAGTATGTTAAGGAAATATTGGATTGTTTTTGATCGAAAGATTCCAAACCAATTAGCACACCTATGGTTACATGACACAAGTTGTTAAAGAATGATGATTTAGCTAATGTGAATCAAACATTGTATAGGTCTATGATTGGCAAATTGTAATGTGTAGTACATAGAAGACTTGACATTGCATTATCTATTGGGATTGTACTATAGTACATATATCCCTAAGACCAAGTAAGACATTGATACTATAGAGAATTCCTTATCCACTTCAAGTCCAAAATGAAAGATTACTCAAGTTAAGACTTGAAGAATGGAAAGTATAAAAAGTGTCTACCAAGCCTTCTTGACTAGACATTGCAAGATGAATAGAAACCAGGGGAAGCTAAGTGAAAATCAAGAGATGTCAAGAAAATATAAAAATTGGTGCAAGCTGAGTGATTGTTAGTATATATTGAGTAAAATTTAGTTGATGCCGAGAAACAATAAACTTTAATGTCCAACAAGTAAATTAGTGTTGACCAAGTAGATAAATAGTATAGAAGTAGATTGATAACATATTGATGTTGAGTGTCAGTATTCATGTTAAATCAAAGATTTGATGAATCTAAGATGACTATTTTGTTTTCTTGAATTGTGTGAAGTGTGTGGAAGATAACTATGATGAGATGGTGGCACAAAATTCAAGGTAAACTATTTTGTGTGAATTCAAGGAAGATTGAGGAAGAAGTTTCTAGAGGAACCAAATGGAAAAGTGGGTAGATTCATAGTATCCTACCTAATCCTACCTAACCCTAAAATGGATGATTGTGGTTAAATAGAAAAAGATATTAATTCTCTATTTATAGAGAGAGTTGGTCAGAAGAAAAGGTTGTCATATGTGAGAACCTAAGGAAAACAAGGAGTTTAGGGAATTTCTTTATTTAGTGGCCAAATATAAGAGAGTAAATTTGCATGCAAAGTAAGAAGGCTTAAGAGTATGAATTATTGAAGGGTGAATAAGCTATTAGAGCTGAAGTGTGCGAGTGCCAAATAGAATGAAAGATTGAAATAGAGATCTATAATTTGCAAGTGAGTTGTAATTTGTTATCAGATCAAGACTTACTATTACTTTCTAATCATTGTATCAGTCTAGGGAAAATCCTTTGGATTAAGGTTGACCTAACAATCATTTATAAATCCTTTAACTAGATGACATTCCAAGTGAATGGTCTAAATTCTTCTAACAAGTCTCACTCCTAATAGGGTGATTGAAATCCTCTAACTAGGTCATATTTGATAGTGTGTATTGCAACATTTAATAGGGTTGTCCTTTTAGAATGCATCACTTCAAAGGAGTGAGAATTAGTGGCATGTTACTAGGGGTTTTTCTCAAATTGGGTTTCCAAATAAAATCCTTGTGTCAAATATGTTATTGAATCTTTTATATTTCATGTTTACACTTCTACAAAGTTGTTTTGACCTAGGACAATAACCTACAAAGTTTAAGTATTTATGATCTAATGAATGCATGCATAATAATATTTTATGAATATGGGTCTACTAAGCATTAAAAAGTTTTATTTTTACATATTAACCTTAGATAACTAATTCACCCCCTTCTCAATTAATCTAAAGAATTCCAACATTATTGTGAAAACATGAAAAGAAAAGAAAAGGTGGAAAGGTATACACAAAATAAAAGGGGGATGACATTAAATAGTCTAGCAAGTGTGTGTGGAATGCTAGTAAACCCATAAAAAATGAACCAAATATTATAGCAAGTGTGTATGGTATGTTAGTCAGTCCATTAAGGGATTCAAATTCAAGGGAACTCCATGTCCCAAAAAGAAGAATCAAAAGTGATTGAGTCATAAGGATGTGTGTGTGTGTCATTAGGGGACCAAGACTGAGCTTATGAGACACTTAGTAGCCAAAAGAAGGGTCAAAACAAGGATTGGGCCTCCCAAACTATCCATAGTTTAGAGAGAAATCTAAAATAAAAAAGAGACCAAGCCCCCAAGAACCATCAACAATTCCTAGAAACTAAAAAGCAAAAGAGGGGAAGGCATGAAATACAATGCATAGATCAGGGCATGCCTTAGAAATCATACCAAGCACTAAGGCTGAAGTACTACAAGTTATACACAAAATCTGTATTTGTATTCCATGAACAAAGGATGATCATAATATATATCCCCACATTAAAGAAATTACAATCACCTTAATAGGAGAAATGACTTTAACAAAAGCATACATGCATCCAGTAAATATTGTTTCCACTATGACATCTCCCCAAGAAGAGAAACATATAAAGGGAAATGAGCATATGAAAAAAAGAGAGAGCACAAAAGGGATCTACTAACTTGGGGTCAGTAAGATTGTATGAATACATGTTATATTATATCAACTATGAAAATATCATCATTCCCCAAAGGAAGTAGAACTATGACATAATAGAGGAAGAGGCATGGAATAGATGGGTATGTTCACCAAGATAGTGTACAAAAAAGGGAGTATAAGTGGACACATTTTTCTTGAAATTAGGTAACCTTGAACTTGGACAAAATGTTAGAGGGCCATCCACTCAAAATAACAAGATGTGCAAAAACATAAATTGTAGTACTCTAAATCTACTTTCTAAACTACTAGAGCTTGTACAAAATGGATAAGATTAGGTGGGTCAAACCCTGTTCTCACAAAAGGTAGTCCTTGATATGTTTAGAAAACATAACATATATATTTTCATGTGAAATACAAAACACCAATTTATATTCAATATCTTACAAATTCCTTTGGTAAGATGATAGTTAAGAGTGATGTCTAGAAGTCGTGTATTTTTGTGTTATTTTCTGATTAGTATTTTTTTTTTTTAAAAATTATTGAAGTATCTCTATACTAAAATTATAGTACTTGTTCATGTGCAAAATACATTCCATTCAAATAAGCCTTCTGGGTTACTATGATAGAAAGAACCTAATTGTGTTATGTCTATCATAAATAAACTAAAAATTTATAATTCAATATTTAAAAATAAAATAAAAATCTTTACAATAATATATTTATTATTGTATAATTAAATAATTTTATATATAGATTTATAATTGTATATTTATAATTATATAATAAAATTCATATATAATTAAATATTTCTAATCTATTATTATATATACAATCACATTTATTTATAACCACTCTTACTATTTTAGCAACCCTCTACACCCACTCCCTCTAACCTCTAATCCTTCTCTATCTTGGCTAACCCCTAACCATCTCTTTTGCCAAAACCCTAACCAACCTCTCTCCCTCCCTCTTAAACCCCTAACCTACATCTCTTTCTATCTAACTCCTAATGCAACATCTTTAACTCTAAAATTCTTTCTCTTACTAACCCCTAACCATTCTCTCCCCCCCTCTCAAACCCTTAACCTACTCTCCCTCTCCCTCTCTCCCTCTCTCTCTCCCTCTCTCTCTCTCTCTCTCTCACACACACACACACACACACACACACACACACACACACACACACACACACACACACACACACACACACAAACACACACACAAATAAATCACCCCTATATATATCTCTATCAAACTCCTAACACCCCTTTCTTACCCCTAACCCTAGCCCCCCCAAAATCCCCTCTCTCATCGACCCCTAATCCTTGCCCCTACCCCACCTCTCTCTCTATACTAACCCCTAATCCATAACCTCTCTCTCTCTCTCACACACACACACACACACACACACACACACACACACACACACACACACACACACACACACACAGACACAGACACAGACACAGACACAGACACAGACACAGACACACACACACACACACACACACACACACACACACATGTTTTAAATATAAAATATATAGAATAAAGAATTTGATATAATTGTAGTTCCCATCTAAAATCATTAGAGATTAGACTCTTTCTCTCTCTCTCTCACCCCTACATTTTAAATACAAAATAAATAAAATAAGGAATTTGATATAATTATAGTTCCCATATAAGATCATTAGAGATTAGACTCCCCCTCCCTCCCTCTCCCTCTCCCTCTTCCTCCCTCTCTCTCTCTCTCTCTCTCTCTCACACACACACACACACACACACACACACACACACACACACACACACACACACACACACACACACACACACACACACACACACACACACACACACACAACCCTTATTGTAATGACCATCTTGGAGATCCTTGGAACAAGGATAAAACATGCATTGAATAATTTATTTTTAAAGATTAAGTTATCTAACAACAAAAACAACATGAAATAACCCAGTGCGAGAGTACAACATCTAAAACATGCAATAAGAATAGGGAACATGGCTAAGATCACATGTTCACCTACACCAGTGAAAGCCTTACAAACACTCCCAAAGATCCCCAAGCACCAAAGATAACACAAACCATTAGAATACCCAAATAAACTCTAGATAAAATCCATGGATTCAAAGAGGGAATATATAACTAACAATCCCAAACAAGATCTTCTTTTTAAACCCAAAGAAAGGGTTAGTAGCATGGTTAAGCACACAAGCCCATTTATAGCTAACCATAACATGAACAAGAATTAAAAATAGAGACTAATAGTGGCCACACACATGATGAGGGCTTGAAATAATAACCGCTCATCAAATAAACACCATACTAGAAGATAAATGTAGAATGCTAAAATTTGTCCAAGTCTAAAATCCTGAAGCCCTAAAATTTCCTAGATTCTTTATCTTAACTTTGAGAGGTTTGAAAACTATCTCAAATGAATCATCACATTTATTAAAATATATCTTAAGTATAAGTTATAAGGAATTAAATATACGTCAACTTATACTTAAATTCTATATTTTAAAGCCCAAAGATAGACTATTTTAAATTGGAAAGGTGTGAAAACTAATAAGGTGTCCAAAACCAACTTTCAAACTTTCCTTGGCCAATCCTAGATGCCCCCTATTTCTTGCATGAGGAAGTGGACAGGTCTCTAGTCTCATGCAAGGAAGTGCACCCAAATATGTGAGAAATTGCCTTCCACATGAGGAAATGCATCGAATGATGTGAGGATGTACTTGGCCTAGTAGCCAAAATACCCAAAATTGGTGTGGGGTTTCATGCAAGAAAGTGCCAGGAATTGTGCAAGAAAACGTAGCACACCACATAAAATTTTGCATTCTTATGCAAGAAAGCATAATTTTGCGTGAGAATCCAAAAAAAGGAAATGAATTTCCTCCACATTGAGGAGTACAAAATCCAAAAATCAAGGCATAAACACTCAAATACTATAACTACAAAATAAAAACTAATGCAACCATTTAAAACATAATAGTAAAAGAACATACACAAAGTAACATCACGTAATGAACTGAAATAATGAACTAATTGTGTGATTCCTCCTAACCATAATAGCATCACAAGATCTCAAAGGTCCTAGCTATCCCCCACACGTAACATCCCAAACTACCAACAAGGTAGTCAAAGATATCTATAAGGATGTCACTACTAAAGCATAACAACATCATAAGAACAAAAATTCTAACATGCTAAACAAAAGCAATAGATACTCCAACCAAGCAGATAACATCATCTAATCATATGCTAAACATCATAATAAGGGAATGCATCAATAACTAACATCATCTAAACATGATATAAAATAATTCAAATGATAACATAAATCAAAAGAAAGAATACTCTAGAAGCCAAAGTACAAGGTGAGAACATCTAGTAGTGGTCACACTAGGACAATAGGCTATCTCTATAAAATGGTCCCCAACAGTGGTATAGGTAACTATGCCTCCTAACCATTTGAAACCTATAGATCCACTCCTACCATGCTCATGGAGATAATGATCCAACCAAAAATAGACATAGAACACACATCCATGGCTATTAGTCATGCTAGATTGTAAAGAGGATTAAAACCAAGATCATGAGACAATGCAAATACAAAAATTCCTAGTCAAACACTATATGGGTCAATTATGTAGGGACTTAGTGGAGTGTCACTACTTACCATCAGGTAGCGCAAGTACTTCAAGCCTTCAATGAAGTCCCTCAGGAGGCTAGACTCAAAATGTATCTTTTATTATCTCCCATATGAGGCTAGATACTATGCCTTATATTGACTCCCTCAGGAGGCCAGACACACACAACTTCGATCGACTCTCTTGGGAAGTGAGGTGTTTTAAGGTCTTACCTTTCATTAAGTTTTAGTACCTATTTATTTATTTAGTTATCACTTTTTAGAACCTCTTCATCTTACCTTGTCAGGCTCTTCTGGGCTAGGGTACATGAGAGAAACCACTCCACATGCTTACCCTACATACTCATGCTCATCACACGATTAGTGGCCAAAGGCAATGCAAGTTGCAAACCTAACCCCATTGAACATAACTCTGCTAAAATACAATTGGGATTTTGGGCCTCATAAGTTACCTGATGAATGCACATGCATGTGTTTGTGTGTGGCACACCATGATCATGAAGACCATAAAACAAGGACTGGATAAAAACAAAAGAAAAATAACACCCAACCGAATACAAGCTCAGGAGTGCAGATTCTACATGAATCCCAATAAACCAATAAAATCATACATCATGAACTCACTCAACCACCCTCAATCTAGGAGTATAGATTCTACACAAATCCCAATGATGCAACAAAACCAAATATCATCTATAAAATTACTCAATTGAACACAAGGTTGGGAGTAAGATGTGGCATGCAACCCAATGGAACATAAAATTGCAACAATGATCTAACTATCATCCCAAAAAATGATCTAGGTCTATGACCATCATCATGGTAAGAAAACTTGAGAAAATTGGGTGGTACACAAAATGAGATAGAAACCCCAAAACTAGAAAACTTCAAAAATAAAACCCATTTGGTCTTAGGGCATAAAAGTCATGAAAGTCCAATACAATTTGGGTTTGAACACTATATGTAAAAACAACCAACATAACAGTGAGAAACCCCAAATCCTCATCCCAAAAATAAGGAAAGCATTCATACACAACTAACAAAGAAGAACCAACCAATTGAAATAGAGGGGAACACTAGTTCTAAACCTCCAAATTAATAGCTACTAGAAACATAACTAGAAATTGAGATGAAACAAGAAAATGAGAGAGCCCTACTTGAAAATAAAAGGAGCTAAAATAGGAAACAAAAAAATAAAATGAATAACCCATAAAAACTACTAGAAATTATGGCACAACAAGGTCTCCCTAAGCTAGATCTAGTGAGACTGATTTCATGAAGATTCCATGCCTGTAGCTATCACAACGAACAAAAATACAATCCTCTAGAAGAGGATTTTTGGAAATGTTCTCAAATTTGTAATTTCCAAAAGTGAGAAGTGAGGAATTAAATTTCTGTTTCAATACTTATTCACTTTTCGAGTGAATAATTGATTAGGACAAATAGCTTGTCAAACTAGCTAGACTCTGAATTGACCCAAACAAAAATAGGCTATTCCTAGAAATAGCGATTCATCTATGGGAATGTTACTAGAAATTAAATTCAATAAAATAAAAATCCTAAAAACCCAAAATCATAGAAATTTCCTTAACAATCTTCACAACAATGTGAACTACTAAAATGCACAAACACACTCATGAGTCTAGTCACATAATATAAATGATTCTGGATTCAATCAAATCACTAGAAGGTTTAATTAGACAATTAAATACAATATGTTGACCATATAGGGATGACATTGGTAATAATGAATAGTTGAATCACTAACTCCAAGTGCTACTGCTAGGGATATAAATCTTGCATACTAAAACACATCATCAAGTACAATTGCATGTAATATCATAGCTAAAGCAATAAATGCATTAAACACCTAATTTAACCATTTACTCAATTATACTGATATAATCCATTTAAATCACTCATGTTCACATAAAATATAACCATATATAATCATATACCTACTGTCATCTCAAAATGGCATCAACATGCAAATATGATAAATTGCACAACATAGTGGTATAGCATCTGTGATACTAAAATCAAAGCATAACATTTGACCCTTAGGTCATTTCAAATGAAACATAACAATAGTGTCAAGTATCTCTTGAATCAAAATACAACAAGGTACACAATGCAAACATGGGAGGTACTACACTTATATCTATCTCTATCTAACACCTAACCCCCTCTCTCTTACCTCTAAAGCCCCTCATTCTTAATGAATTCTAATCCCCCCCCCCACCCCCCTGCCCCCCCTCTCATACACACACAACCCTTATATCTGTCTCTATCTAACACATAACCCCCTCTCTCTTAATGAATCCTAATCCCTAACCCCTAGCCCCTAATCCCTCCCCCTCTTTCCTCTCAAACATGTAACCCACCCCCACCCACCCCCCCCCCCTCTCTCTCTCTCTCTCTCTCTCTACCTTTGTGTAGAGTCATACATAACCCAATCATGTTATTAGTCCATATGGATGATTTAGTCAAGACTCAATAACCCAAAAAAGTTAATGAAAACTTTAAATAATATAACACGTCAATGGTTGTTATGTTGTTTTAGCATGGCCAAAAATATTCTACTACTATTTCACATGTATTTATGCACCATGTATGCAAGTATTTATTTATTTTTTCTTGGGAATTCTAAATTTGATCTATTTTCTTGTGCCAACATCTTATTTTATGTTAGTTTCCTGTGATTGAACATAAAATATTCATGCAAATTTGTTTAATTTTATATTTGATCATGTATTTTGTTCATGTTATTGTTTATAGGGTAGTTTTCTTGGAAATAATAAATTTCTTCTATATTCTTGTGTCCACATGTTCATTTATGTTTGTATCTTCTAATTGGGCATAAAATAATGATTCAATTTTTTTTAATTTTGTATTTTATTGTGTATTATGTTCATGCTATTATTTGTAGGGAAATTTTCATCTACAATCATGGGAAAGAACAAGAGATGAATGATTAAGAAATGAGAGGATGCAAAGGCACAAACATGGGAGTGCATGTGGAGATTACATGAAGGGACATCATCAAATGTCTCAAACAAGTGATGAAAATATACCTATTGATATTGATGTCACAAATGCACCTAATTTGAAAAATGAAAAATATTCTACATACCGTAATTGAAATGATTATGATAAATATACTTACATCACCTTATGCCCCTAATGTGGCATCTAAAGTTGAAATGATGAATACACATAATGTAAGTAATAAAAATAAAGAGAATGCTAGAAAAATTTATAGAAATCAACGTTTTTAATTTACATTGATGAAAATACATTAAAGCCAATGCATGTTAAAATGTTAGAAAGAAACTGTAGAATAATTGTTCAAAAGATTTGAAATAACTATTTTGAAAAATTAAATCAAAGTGGAAGATTCCAACTTCTTGTCAAAATGGTTAAACATATGAAATTTAGAGAGATAATGAGAATTTTGGGGTTAAGAACATCTTAAAATAGTAGCAAAAGAATTAATGTTAGAAATATCTTTGATGCATACTAATCCATTAGTTCAGAAGCATGTAGTAAAAATTCTAATACAAGTCCACATGTCCTTACATAAACTATAATGGGAAAGGAAATAGGAAAATCTTGCATGATAAGAAAAATAAGTAAATCATTAAGGATAAGTAGAAAAATTTTAGGCAAAGCCTTAGTGAGGCAAGAGAAAATTGAGAATTCTAATGAGACTTCTTTTTGGTCATTCCAAGGTAGACTCCCACATAAGGATAAAGCTATTGTTGACCTAATAAGAATATTAATAGAAAACTTTTGGCATGACAACACAAGGGCTTCACTTGGGAAAAAAAATGTTTTCAAAAGAAAAATTGGAAAAACAAACCATGAGCCACATGCAAAACATTTTTTGGATATGGCTTAAACACAATTTTATGAAATGTTTCTTCAAAGTTTTTCTTAAATTAAAACCAACCAAAGGTTTTTGAGATGCTCAAACCATTCTATGTTAAGATAAATCATACACGTGCACTACATGTTGTTGTAGGGTTCATGTTGAGTTTCCTATGCATTATGATGCTTATCATTATATGTGCTATAATTTTCATACTAACAATATATTGTAGGAATGCAGTCTACAAGTACCTCCTAAGTCACTGAGAGAATTTATTGCAAGTTTACTATGTAAACAAGATGATGGGCACATTTATTATAAGACCATTTGTTTGAATGGTTTTTTCTCTCAATGTAGTGGTTTGCAAAAGTTGCATAGATGCCTACATCTAGATTCTGTTTGAAAGTAAAAGTCAGTTACATATGGTGTTAAAGATGGAAAATAATTAAAGATGTGTGAATTACTAAAAAGTGATGTATGTGTAGCTAATTTATGAAATTGTTTCAAGAGAAAATAGTTTATGAGTACTTAGGTCATACACATAGAGCTATATGGTTAGATGAGAAATTTAAGTTGTGTAATGAAACTTTCCCTTGGGTACAATTGTGTCAATTGTTGACTTCTTTGAAAAATATACACTAAAAACTCAAAATCAAGTGCAGCCAATATTTTAAAAATCTATATAAGTGCCAATTTTTGTACAAATAGAATTTATTCATGCACATGATAGCATAGAGGACATAAATGTATTAAGAGAGTATCATTGCTCTATTAATAGTGATCAAACTCATTCAGTTGAGTTTGTTCAAGGATGTTTTAGAGTTTTATATGATAATTTGAGGGAAAGAGATGTAAGATATAATCAACACATTATATGGTCAGACAATTGCACCACATAATTTAAGAATACAAGGATGTTCTATTGGTAGAGTAGGATGCATGTGGCAAGTGGAGTGCAATAGTTTTGGAATTTCACTGAGTTGGGACATGGAAAGGGAGACCATGATGGTGTTGAAGCATGTGTGAAAAGAGACCTTAGTAGAGAGGGATTAAAGTATGGAAATGAAACAATTTTAGAAAATGCTAAAATAATTGTTCAATGGTTCAATTCTATTATGGGCCTACGTAATATAGGTAAGTCTATGCTTTCTAGATATTTTTGGTTGATACAAGAACCTAACATTGAAAATTTGCATGATTTTTGTACACTTATAGGGTCAAGTGCGATGCATTCATTTCAAAGTTCAAATATAATATCACTAGATATTCATACTAGAAATCTTGCATATTTTTTCTCTTCTTTTATGCATCATTTATGGAACAAATATGAATCGAAAGATTGGGTTGACCAATGGTCCTATAGACCTTTGTATCCAATTAATTCATATCAACTTCCTACAACACTATAACTTAACCAAGTTGAAGCATCAACATATTTTGAACATGTATCTGACCTAGTTGAACTAGATACTAAGTTATCAATTTAATACTTGGTTAAAATATATTACTCACAATTTTAGCATTAACTTATCCTTCTATATAATGTAGGTCTTGAATATGCAGTTACTGCATGCAAGAATAATGATGGAGGGACATATTTCTTTCTATATTGTTGTATTGAGGCCAAAATGAAATTTATAGCTATAGTCATTGATGGTGAGGGTATTGAGTACCCAATAGGATCCATCATTGTGATACACAAATGGCTTAGAAGGTAGTATATTTTTATCCCCTTCCATGAAGATATCTTTAAGTCAAAATGTCATGTATAGTGTATCAATTTTGACTTTAAATTATCTTTACAATTAAACATAGGCATGCTATCAATAATTATAGTACATGGTTGTTTGAGGATTTTGAGACACAAAGACATATTCTTCATTACTCTAACATTATTGCTGCAACAAATATTCAGTTTACATCTTATCATGGTAGGCCTCTTAACAAGTTGTAGAAAGTATGTGAATAAGATCATGAGGAAACAATGGATATACTAAGGGTTAGAGATTATCTATAAGGTTCCCTTGATTGATTGTGTGCTATATATCTTAATCATTCTAAATATGGTAGAATAATTTTGAAATTTTTTTCATACATGGTATGTGAAATATTGCAACTTTGTAGTGATATGCACATGGAGATGCCAAATTTTGTATAGAAAAAAGAGAAGACATGTAACATGTGCATATTCATATCCAATATTTTGTATAAAAATCCAATAAGTGATGTAGCATGTGCATATTTAGATGCTAATTTTTGTATATAAAATTGATAAGAGATATAAATTTTGTACATTGTTATATGTTGTTATTGTTATAAATTTGTGCATAGAATTTATTGTTGTGATTATAAATTTGGTTATTGAAATATTTTTGTGGGTTTTATGATAACATCTCCTTTAAATAATATTCAACCATCTTCAACTTATATGGATTTACAAGGGAAATACAAAGTTCACCTAATAGGCCTAATGACACCTAGATGGTTGTCATCTTGCATTTCTCTCTCAACTTTCCAAAAACATTAGGAAAATAATTTATAGATTTGGATACCATTTGGATTCTATACAAAATATGAAAATATTGGATTGGTTTTTTTGGATCATGTCCTTGCTATCACACTATGACACCCCTTTTTAGGTTTAAAATAAGCCACTTTTACAAAGAAACTACTCTTTAGCCTTAACCCTTGAATCCAAAACTTTTTACAATAACTACTTAGGTGTCAAAACCATAGATTCAATAGGTTTAAAGTTGGTTTGTCCTTATTTAAATTCCCAACCATCAAATCCTCACCACTTGCTCCTAAAAACTAGGACCTTCTATAAATTCACTCTCTAATCACTTTGAAAACTAATTCTTTCAATGTACACCTTTAATTCAACATATATAATCAACATCAACTTAAGAACTTACCCCTTGTCAAGAAAAATCATTTATTATACCCCTACATCAACTTTATACTCTCCAATAATGCTTTCTCATAGTGTACATCCCTCAATCCTTCTTTCCAAAACCTTATTTGATTAATTATTTATAATACATATTATATTAGACCTTCAATCATCTACACTACACCACTTGGACATCTCTTGAACATGTTGAGCTATTGTTATGTACGATGCTAAATGGAAGGAATTCTTTTGAACTCCTCTCTTGAAAAGTCAATCTTGTGAATCAACTCTAAGGTTCTGGGAAATCTTGTGACCTATTGGAATCCATTTAGTTGAAGATAAATGTTTTTGTTCATGAGGAGGCTTTTGTTGGTTCGTTTGATTTCAGATAAGATGTAGAATCTATTTGTTGCTTCAAAATAAAAGATGTAAAAAGAACTATATTTTTGTATTTTTTATATTTTCCAATGAATGCAATCTAATGATGCAACTAATATGAATTCCTAATTTAAGAAGGGGTTAGTAAAGAAAATAACAAGAGCTTTAAAGAAAATAATGTGAAAGTAAAATCCTAATGGACATAAACTATAGAAACAATACGTCTATGAGTTAAGCTTTCAAAGAAATTAGTAGGTAATGAATGAAAATAGGAGTAGGTCTTCCTTGACTCCACTAATGCAATTGTCGATGGGAAACTTAATAACCATATGGTGTTTCATTGTTCATCAAATTGCAAGGCCAAAAAAAGTGCACTCATGTGAGACAATGACTTATGCAGGCACAATTTGGTGATTTATTCTCGAGCTAGATATGTCAATGGAATTCGTAAAACTATAGCAAACACTAGAACTAAAAATTCACACAACCAAAAAAAAAAGAAATAATTTTTTTTTTCAATCAGAATTCCATGAACGTACATTCACAAGACAATGACACATTTAAGTGAGAATCACTACACTACAAATGCGATCACCAAAAGCATAATATTATTGCAAAATAATAGTGGCCCTGATTACATATTTCAATCTTGTATTTCTAAGAAATCATCTCCTCAATTTATGTTGAGAGTGAGAGATATCTTCCTGTAATAATATGCCTTTAAATTAATAAAACAAAATAATTATATACAAACCAACAATCTAACTAATGCTTCATAGGAATCCATCCATTTTATATTCATTAATTAGATGCATGAGACATTACATGTCATACAAAAATAATTTATGAGAGAAAAAGAATAAGAAAGCTTTTAGTCGATGTGGAAGTGTTTGGAAGTGTTAAAAATAGAAGCTGATCCTTTACTAGGCATCTGTTAGAGTTAAACTACTGTTAGAATGCATTTCCAATGCATGGAAAGCTCTATTTTTAGCACTAGTAGTTAGCTGTTGGTGCACCTCTACAAAAGCGCACCTTGAAAGAAACACACTAGCACACCTGCACACCTCTCCAAAAATATTCCAACACTTTCCACTAAAAAGTGCATTGGTGCACCAGCACACTAGCTCACCAGGACACCAACTCACCTCAAAGGTCAAAAATGCAAAAAATTCATCAAGTGTCAAAACTAAAATTTTGGCTTTTGGGTTTTGTTCCCCTTCATACTTGAGCTATGTCTGGATGTTTGCTCTTGAATTTCTCAATAATATTTGTGACCTTGGCTACATCTGGTAGGTCTAAGGCATTATACTTGTCCTTGACCTTTTTTCTATAGTTATCTACCTCTATTTGGGTTTTAGTAAAATCCCTGAGTTTGGTATCTGACTCTAACAAGGATTCTTCTATTCTAAATGCTTGCCAAATTTTATCATTAGTAGAAACCTCTTCAAAAATATTCTTGAATTTCTCAACTACTATGTCTACTAGTATTAATTTCTCACATCCATCATCCTCAAATATGTTGAGACATGCATCACTATAATATTTTTCTGCCTACAAAATCTACTCTCGAGCTTGGTCCTTGAGCCGGTGGATCTCCGTGTGTAATGATTCCATTAATTTATTAGTATCTTCTATTTTGTCTATCCAATCATCAAGAAAATCTAACTCTTCTATAGTATATACAACCATAAGCATTCCGTGTCTTTGGCCCTTAATTGCCTGTAGTACCTATAAATCCTTACCCCATAGATGTACCTCATCCATAATATTGCAATCTTGCTTCAAAATTGCTACCATTTTATCCACAATTTCTTGCATAGCATGTAGTAGCTTCAAGTTTCCTTAGATGATAAGCATGCCCTTTTCCTCAAAACTTTATTGCCATTGCTGATAGGCATTCAAAAATGGATCCAAATGCACTGCTTCCTTATCTCTCCTTTCAAGTGTTGCAATTAAAGAATCTTCAAGGTGTTCAGGAGCTAAGGGACCAACCACTTCAGCTAAATGTCCTTTTAGGATTTTATTTTTCTACCCCTTCTTGATCCAAACTCCTAAAAACCTCCTTCATCCCCATTGTGACCATCAACTTGGCAGTATCTAGTGTGGGCTTTCCAAGCATAACCTCTTTGATCTGATAATCTTGTGGACCCAAATCTTATATTTTTGAATTAGGAGGAGGAATAGCCACTTGTGGAAATAAATCTTGATTTTGGTCACTATTGGTGAATGCCAATGCCCTTGCCTCTCTTGTGGAGGACTCAAGGTTCCTTAGAACCTCAATTAACTCAATCATATCCTCTTCATTGGTATTGAATTGTGGTCTTTTACTTCTAATCATTTATCTACGTAACTACCTCGAGACTCATTCCACTGAAGGCCTACCTCTTGAGGATGAAGGAGTTTGCTTTGCCACCCTTTCCCTTATCACTCCTTTCTAGAGTTTTCTCCCTCTGTGATGGTTCTCTCTCTATAGTTTCTATCTCAATGGAGCCTATAGTTCTTACCTTGGTGTCTTGGGGAGCTTGTTGAGGATTTTGATTATTTTTCCCTTCCCGAGACACTTCATCAGTTGATATTTGTTATGTTTGTTCCTGATGCTCCTTTTGAATTTTTTCTTAGGCAAGGGAGTAGTAGAGCCTTTATCGACAACTGTGACCTGCAATGGGGATGAAGGACTCAATTCTAGACCCTATGATTCTAGTGGCATTTGTGTCCAGTCTTCCTATTGGTGCTCATTTGTCAAGGTATCACAAATCTTGTCTCCCACCAATTTTATCCCTATAGGCATGAAATCAAAATTTGACATCTTAAATATGTTAGTGCCCTACACATCCTGCTTATCAATCCATTGTTGCATTTCACCCTCTGATGTAGTTTTCTATAGATGTTCTTCTGGAATTGATGGCAGTGTAATAGCAAAAGTTCTTCTTCTTTCTTGTTCTGTGGCTCTAGCTAGCCATGTTCTTCTATCCAAAGGTGCATCATACTACTCATCCTCCTCTTCTTCTTCTTCTTTAGGAATGGGTTTCAAGACAGATGGGAAAGGCACTACCCTCCTGATCACCCTTTGCCTTTTCTTGATAGGAGTCTTAATCTTTTCTCCTTTCTTAGGTGTGGAAAGGGATACTTGTTCTGCCTACTGAGGAGGAGAAACTTCTTAAATTTCAACCTCTATTTTTTCTTGGCTAGGTGCAGCTGGTGGTACTTAAGGGTCTACCTAGACTTGTTAAGCTCCAGTATCTTCTGACCCTTGAACATTTTCTTCTTGTTGTGAAGGTGCTAAGATTTCACCCTCTTCTATTTTAGCTCCTTGAGGAGAACTCCTCTTTCTTTTGCCCTTTCCTTTTCTCTCCTCAAGGTGATAATATCCAACTGGTCTATCCAATTGGTATACTGGTTTAGGCCTAATGGGTGACTGAGCTACAAAGGTAGGGATGGTGACTTTATTCCCTCTACCTTTCGCTAGGCAGGCCTGTGCATGGAAAACCACTATCTCAGGTATTGGATCAAGTTTAAATGGTTCCTTCATCCAATCCTGTGTCATTTTGATGACGTGCCTTGCCTAATGATTAATATCATCATTCTCTTCCCTATTAACCTCTACATTTATAATGAGCTGTTCCCCAAATTTATCTTTGTTGAACAAAGGGTTGAGTAGTTCCCTTGAGTCTTGTTGCAATATCTACAATGGAATCTTTATTTTTAGAGCCTTTTCTACCAAATACAAAGTCATCTTACAATAGTACCTAATACAAACATCGTATTCATTTGTTGCCTTCATCCAATGGTTCTCATTAGCTTCTTTATGTGTGAATTCTTTTCCTGCTAGATGTTGTACTCTCCTGATATTATCAAAACATGATCATGGAGAATTGTACTCTTCCAAGGGATATTGATCCCATTCACACTCAAAAGAAGGAATGTCTTGCTTCCATTTCACTTGAAAAGGTCTTATGATTAGAGGCCATGCCCAACACTGTTTATGTTATTTTCTAACTAAGTTGTATGTAGATGAGAGTTGTTGGGCGATCTCTAAGTGAACAAGTCTACCACTAGGATATCTTGGGAGCTTCTTTAGATTGACCATGGTACTAGCTATGCTTAGATATGTGAATGTTCTGAATTGAATGTAATAGGCACCAAGTGTCATTATCTATGCCACTGCATCATCTAATAACCTCTTTGCATAATCTCCTTCTATGAATCTGATTATAGTGAATATGTAATGTCCTCTTTCAGGACATTCGGTATTTTTTGCTTGAATTGTATATATTTGATAGTATTTCATATATTCCCCCTTCAATATTTGAAACTCTCTATATATGTCCAATAACCATAGGGACGCGTCTTTTCATTTAATTATATTTTATTGAGAATAATAATATATAATTAGATTAACTATATATTTATATTAATTAACTAGGTTATATTAATTGATATCATATGATATATTATATTAATAATTATATTATAAAATATATTATTTTAATAATATATCAACTGTTATATTATATTATATTATATTATAATAATTTATTAATATAGTATTGCTATATAAAATATATCTATAATCATAATATCTTTATTTACTAGACTATTATTTCATTCGTATTTATATGACTATTATAATATGATACTATTATATGATTATAATATAATATAGTATTACTTCTGAATATTATTTTAATATAATACTTTATAATATAATATTACTTATAAATATTATTACTTAGTATTACTTTATATATAATACTTATTTAAATTATATGTCAAAATGGGGATATCACAATCCTCCCCTCTCGAATTTGCTTGTCCTCAAGCAAAATCATTCATACACAAACTTGTCATAGACACAAAACATACTTACGTTCAAAAGACCAGATAGATTTATAAAATATACATGAATGAAAACACAAAACATACATGATGTAGATTGATGAAAACACAAAGCAAACATGATGCAGATAGATGAAGACACGAAGCAAACATGATGTAGATAGATGAAGACACATGTTATGCAATTCCTTGATTGTGAACCTACAACAAAAAAATCATTAGTACACACATATATATAAATTTTCCCTTTTAGGATTTCCTTATATCAATGCCCTAGCTTGTCAAAAAATTCATCATTTTCTGAGTATAGGACGAGAAACTATAATAGGGTGCCCTATTACCCAATCATGGGCCTCACCGTTCTCCCTCATTATTGTTATCTCTCTCCAATCATCATTTTCAAGATAGTGCTTTTGTATGATGTACCCTTGCATATTCACTCCACCGTAGGCCTTACCCAGTACCTATAAGCTTTACCCAGTACCTCTGAGTGATGTCACCTAGCCCATTCCACTGCAGGCCTTATCTCATCTTGGAAGATCATGATCTTATTTATTTAATAGTTTTAGGATTAAAATCAACAATTTAAGACACTTCTCTTCTTATACTAAAATATATATATATATATTCCCAAATATTTCATCAATAATTGTAATAAGAAATTAATTAAATATAGATTATTTCCATACCATATATTATATTCAATGGCAAAATTCAATTTAAATGTAAATCATTCCAATGCAATAATAAATCAATATAAACCATTCCTACTATATTCAAGTCCATTATATTTCATGTTTAATAATCATTTTGATTCTGGGACCTACTCTATTATTTACTTGATCCTCAATGAATGAATGCTGTGAGCGATGTTGTTGATAGTATGGATGTCCAACCTCCTTAAATTGTAACACCCTTACTTTAAACACTATATATCTTTGAAAATAGACTTATTACTAAATTGTGTATGGCCTTCATTGTTGGTCCAATCTCTTTTTAGTGGGATCCAGATGACCGTGCAATGTAAATGATTACACTTCTTATTCATTTGAATAAATGCTTTGACTAAGTCTATGGTACACTTGATATTTACCCTATATGTTTATCTTAATGCATTCGTTTGATGCTTATAGTTTCAACATTAGGGTGACCTTATTTTATGTTACCGACCTTGCATTTTCCCAGGGGAATTCTTATTATTTAATCCCTATCTCTGCACCTAAATGCCTTATGTAGAAGCCACGTAGTTTGTCAGTGAGTATGCAAGTGGAAATGTTTACATTTGTTCCCTCCACTTTAATTCATATGTAGTACTGGATGTAGTCGGTGGTGACGGCCTTGATGGTTTGGATTCTCAATGCTTGTAGATTTGAGTCAAATAGAAGTTTGTATAGAAGAATGATTATACCGATTAAAATGAAACAATCATACATAAGAGGAGAATAGCTACACCATAGCAAAAAGCTATAGAAATTAGAGATAATGGATGGAAGACAAGTTTTTGAAATGAAGATGTCAATTCACTTGACAGCTACAATCTACTTAACAGCTTCAATCTCATTGACGCTTTCCTTTATTTCTTGATGGTTTGGATTCTCAATGCTTGCAGATTTGAGTCAAATAGAAGTTTGTATAGAAGAATGATTGTATTGATTAAAATGAAACAATCATACATAAGAGGAGAATAGCTGCACCACAGAAAAAAAGCTATAGAAATTAGAGATAATGGATGGAAGACAAGTTTTTGAAATGAAGATGTCAATTCACTTGGTAGCTTCAACCTCATTGACAATTTTCTTTTTTTAAAAAAAAATTTAGTCTGTGATACTCTACTGCTTAAAGTCTCATTCCACAGTAGTTTTGTATTAAATACTAGCAATTACGGTAGGTAGTCAGCCATAGTCCACTCTATTGATATCTGACCTTTTATTAATAAATGTATTCATCGAAACTTTTCCCAGGGGTAAAAGTACCATTTAGGGAATTTTACAAATTTTCCCTAAATTTTAAAATTTCATTATATCTTCATCTGATGTTTCTTTCCACCTATTCAATAAGTTTTACCCATCACTCTTTAATGCCATGAGGAATGGCTTTCAATCATAACTAGAGATGAAGCTTCCTTGCTAAATCATTACACAGTTGTGTATATATATTATCATGTTTCCTTGCCAAATTCATTCTAATAGCATGATTAATTCACAAAAAAATTGTTTATGTTCCTATGTTTTACCTATATTTTGTTGCTGATTTACCAAACACCAAATATTCTTTGCTCACAATTTTCAGTCCAGCCTTTTATTGTTGTGAAGGACAAATTCACTAGTTTACTTTTACTTTGTGTTCCACTTAATCTGCTTTTCCAATTTTTGCACACCTACTTAGCAAGGCAATAACAACAATGATGTATACCCTTACCCTTCCTATAGGTTTATAAAATATTTTAAACACATCTATTTTGAACATATTCTAGAGTCAATGCATTCTCATGAGATGAAATTCTTTCAGAGATGTTTTTTGATAGCTAAAGTTTGGCGCAAGCATAAAGGGCATTGTTGCAGGTTGTGCAATATAGACTTGCTAATTTTAATTTTCGAAAAAAAATTGTGCCTATTGAAAAAATTCGTTCATGTATATCCTACAACAATTTTATTTTATGAGGTCACATTGTTGATAGAGAATGAGTTTGTGTATTCACAAAGAAAAGGTATCTTCTTTCTATCATAATTGAGGCATGGATAATGCTTCCAAGGTTGTGATATGTTATGTCATTGCTCCTGATCTTAATGCACTGGCCCTAATATATATTATCATTTACCAACATGGAATTTGTACAACTTCATTGGGAAATATCTAGGTTGATTGATCACACAATTTATTTCCCTTAACTATGTATAATGCTTGTTGAGCTTCAGTATTTATTGGTTGAGTATTTTCTTTCCAAAATTTCAATTATTATGTTCTAGCAATTCCTATGTTAACAATAATATGCATTGATTGTTTTATGTTTTTGTGAAGACTTCTATAGTTACAGATATAACCAACATAGCCTAATATAATATGAATGTCAAAGTAATCTAAATGATACTCTTTACTAGCAGTTATAGATTATTTGTCTAGACTTAATCCTATTTAACATCATTTAGAACAATATAGAAAATAGTAGGTGCTATTTCAAATTAGAGTGCCCATATCATGGGTGACTTCCATAAAGTCTTAACATATTTATTCATATGTCTTACATCATTGTTATTGGTGGCATGCTGGTAATAAGCGACATACCATCTAAAAATCGTTGGAGACTGAAATAATTAGTTGTATCCAAGTGTGGTTTGTGTAATAGGCTTTTGAATATAAACTCTTTCAAATGATACTGCATCTTACAGTTTGTTGTTTAGGCACTCATTTTTGTTTCTATTTTCTTTAGGTTGGCAAGAACATTCTCTCATACCAATTGCAATGTTTCTTATGAGGACATTAATTTTATAATTTTGAATTTTGTTGAGACTATTATAAATTCATTTAATATATGTTTCTTGCATATCTGCATGAAAATTCAAGCAACTATTCAATTTTAGATACCACATATTTGTGAAATGGCCAAAACTATTAGGTAGTGATGATATTTTATAATCAGCAAGAAGAGGTGCTTTAATGATTGCAAATGAAAAAAATTCTACTAGCAGGCTCCCAACATTATTGTCACCATTGATTTTTATCCTTTTCAATTCACTGAGGTACCCTATTGAATTCAAAAATCTTTCAAATTTGTGGCAATGAGAAATATCTAACTGTCTTGACTCTAAGGGAGCATTGTTCTCAGCTTTCCATGATTCTTCTTCTCTAGCTCCATGATGATCTTTTTAGGTTGGCAGGATCATTTTTTGACGACTTTCCACAAGTTGGTAGGAAAGATGCTCTGATACCACTTGTAATGTCCTGTTTCAGGACATCTGTTATTTTCCTCTTGAATTGTATATATTTGATAGTATTTCGTATATTCCCCCTTCAATATTTGAAACTCTCTCTCTCTTTCTCTCTCTCTCTCTCTCTCTCTCTATATATATATATATATATATATATATATATATATCCAATAATCATAGGGACGTGTCTTTTAATTTTATATTTTATCAATAATAATATATAATTATATTAACTATATATTTATATTAATTATATATTTATATTAATAAACTAGGTTATATTAATTAATATCATATGATATATTATATTAAAAATTATATTATAACATATATTATTTTAATAATATATCAACTATTATATTATATTATAATAATTTATTAATATAGTATTGCTATATAAAATATATCTATAATCATAATATCTTTATTGATTAGATTATTATTTCATTTTAATTTATATTACTATTATAATATGATATTATTATATGATTATAATATAATATAATATTTATAAATATAATATGATTATAATATAATATAGTATTACTTCTAAATATTATTTTAATATAATACTTTATAATATAATATTACTTAGTATTACTTTATATATAATAATTATTTGAATTATATGTCAAAATTAGGATATCACAGAATATGAAGGCATCATTAAAAATTATGTATTCCTTGCTCTACCCTAAGAGTCTCTTCTTCACCAATTGTGGATAAGCAATATATGGCCAAGCATTAGGATCCTACATGTTGCCTCTTTTGTATAGCCTTGGGTAGTCTGTTGTCCTTGTCGCTAATAAGTACACTAGGTAGGATGTCCTGTAGAACTTCCTTTTGTCCTTAACGACCTCCAACTATTCACACAAGTTTTCACTCAAAGTGGTGGCCCAATCAAGTGGCATCTTTGACATCTTGATAGTCTCGATAAAATGTACCATAAAGATATTTAGGTGTCCAGCTGTCGGCAGACCCATTACTCTACTCAAAAGTATGATTAAGTACCCAATATCTTCCTTCATATATCCCCTTGTCATGTCTACTTTATCGATTGTCCTACCCAAAGTAGTCTTCTCTATAAGATAAGAGGATTGGATAATCTCAAAACCCTCTTCTAAGTGGTCTCTATACCATCTATCTGCCACCTCATAGGTTAACCTGATAAATTGATCTGCCCTCATGAGATGGAATACTTTCTCAATATTGTTGGGTCATAGTTTGAGAATGATCTCTCTTGTCACACTCTTCACCACCCTTTCTTCTAAGACAAAATGTTGTGCAAGTGTCATAACAAGCTTTAAAGATTGCACTGACACTGGGTGAGATGCTACATTCACTAAACCCGAATGAATCAAAGTAGAAACTATTGCAGATCTCTTGATGGGTTTGTTACATATCTTCAAGAATTCTCTTAAATCTATGTGCCCTAGTTTTGTATCCTTGATTTCTAAGTAGTCATCATGAAACCTTGATTTTTTTGGAGGAATGCCTTAGAACTTGAAGACGATAGGTTTTGGTGCCATTTTCTCACCTGATGAAGATGCCATTATATCTGCACAAAAGGGATGTCCATTAGTGCAGAGTTAAGGAAAAAGATAATTATAATTCTTAGTCCTATAAAAATCTTGAAAATTAGATGCTCAAAAAACATGAAGACAAAACCCACTATCCTTTGAAAGCCTATTGGCACACCTGGCGCACCTAATATGTACACCTGATGCACATTCCCTAGAAGAAGATCTAGATATATAAGGTGCGCATTAGCACACCAAGTTAGGTGTGCTAATGCACACCTTTACTTGTTGTTTATGTGTTTTCCATTAGGTTTGGTGCACACAAGCATACTAAGATAGGTGTGCTAGTGCACACCTAGCTCTAGGTCATTTTGTTTAAAGCTATCTTTTGTTCTTTGGGGTGCAGATTAGTGCACCTAGTTAGGTATGACAGTGCACACTTATTTTCCTTTATGTTTGATTTCTATTTTAAGGTTTTGTGAGGTTTGGCAAAAGGAAAGGTGCACACTAGCACACTTGAATAGGTGCATTACTGTGCACGTTACATTTGTTTGTTTCTTTGTTGTAGGGCTAAGTGGAAGGTAGAGTGGGGAGAGAAAAATGAAACCACACGTCAGTGTGTGCAGTGCTATGGACCTCAGGAGATGTGATGAGCTGTGGAGTTTAGAGATGCAAGGAGTTTGATGAAACACAGATATGCAGTTGAAGCAGAGAATAGGAGTGAAGTAAAGAAAAAGGAGAGGGAAAGGGGCTTTATAGGCCCCCCTCCTTGACCCTTGGTACTAAGGTTCACAACTCTATGGTTGTTCAGCTGTGAAGGTGAACAAATGCTTTCTCTCAAATTTGGTGCATTAGCGCACCAAATGAGGTGTACTAGTGTGCCTTCTTCCTTCAAAAAAAGGTTCCATGTAAAATATTACATTTTTAGGGATCGATGGGCTACTCAATGGAGTTTTAAAATAAACTAGGAGACCAAGAGTATCTCAAAAGGGTTTGGGACCCCAAACTAGGACCCAAAAAGCCCGAAAATGAAATAGGGGTTCCCCATTTCTACTAGGAAATGGGGCATATGTTGTGGAACCACAATAGAACACTATTGACCACATTGAACAGAAGTATCCCTAAGGGTCTCTAAATACTATCAGACTATGATCTTTGAGTGAGCATATCTCTGAGCTTGTGTGAGGTATTGATGAACTAAAAGATGCTACATGATCATGTGGTTTAGGAACACAACAATGTATTTCAATTTAAAGAGATTCAAATTTGTTTGGATTTGGCATCCATTTCTTGCCTAATGCCAAAAGTTGTAGTGTTTCTCAGTTTGAATGAGCATAGTTGTATATATTTCAAACCATTGGTCTTAGCATTTAACCCTCTTCTTAATTAGCTATGGTTGGTTAAATTTGGTCTATGGAAAACTTCATTTCAGCCACAATGTCCATCAAACACTATCAACTGCACTAAACAAAAGCATACCTAAGGGTCTCTAAGCACCTTTGGGCTAAAATCTTTGTATGGACATATCTCTAAGATCATGTGAGGTATTGATAAACTATTAGGTGCTATAGGATCATGCTATCTAGGCCTACAAAAAGCTATCTTAGTTTTACAAGATTTGAATTTTTTTGGGTTTGGCATCCCTTTCTCGTCTAATGCCAAAGGTTATAGTGTTGCTTAGTTCAAATGAGAAAGGTTGTGTATATTTAAAACTATTGGTCCCAGGATCAAATTGTTTGCTCTATTAGCTCCACTTGGTTAGTTTTAGATTAGGTCCAACCTCAATTGAGCCACAATGACTCTCATACGCTATCAACTATATTGAACAAAAGTGTCCCTAAGGGTCTTTAAACACTATCGAGCTATGATCTTTGAGAAGGCATATCTCTGATCTTGTATGAGGTATTGAAAAACTATCTAGTGCTATATGATCATATTGTCTAGGCCTAACAAAACCAATCATATTTTTAAGAGATTTTACTATGTCTAGATTTTCCATCCCTTTCTCACCTAATGCCAAAAGTTGCAGTGCTTCTTAGTTCAAGTGAGAAAGGTTGTTTATATTTAAAACCATCGATCCTAGAATTGAATTGTCTACTTTGTAGCTCTAGTTAGCTAGGTTTAGGCTAGGGACAACCTTTTTTCAGCCACAACATCCCTCAAACACTATTGACTAGATTGAATGAAAGCATCCCTAAGGGTCTCTAAGCACCATCGAGCTATAATACTTGAGCAAGAATATCTCTGAGCTTGTGTCAAGTATTTGTTTAGGCCTACAAAAACCTATCTTAGTCTTAAGGGATTTGAATTTGTTAGGATTTAGCATTTCTTTCTCATCTAATGCCAAAAGTTGTTGTATTACTCAATTCAAATGAGAAAGGTTGTGTATATTTCAAACTATTAGTCTTAGGATTGAATCATCTACCCCATTAGCTCCAATTGTTTAGGTTTAGTCCAGGGCCAACCTTGGTTTAGCCACAATTTCCCTTAGACACTATCAATTACACTGAACAAAAGCATCCCTTAGGGTCTCTAGGCACCATCAAGATATGATATTTGAGTGAGAATATCTATAAGATCGTACAAGGAATTGAAAAAATGTCATGTGCTACATGATCCCATTGTCTAAGACTACAAAAACCTATCTTAGTTTTAGGAGAGACAACTTTGTTTGGATTTGACATCCATTTCTCACCAAATGCCAAAAGTTATAGTGTTTCTTTGTTCAAATGAGCAAGGTAATGTAAATTTGAAACCATTGGTCCAAGGACTGAATCATCTTATCCATTAGCTCGAATTGGCTAGGTTTAGGCTATGTCTAACGTCATTTCAGCCACAATGTCCCTTAGATGGTATTGACCACATTGAATAGAAGTGTCCCTAAGGGTTTCTAAGAATTATTGGCATGCGATCTTTGACATAAATAAAAAAATCATGACATATTTTTACCCTTCAAGTCTTATTACATAATAACAAGTGACATATGAGTTTGATTACACATTATAATGAATTTGATAAACATGTTATATTTTTTGTATAAAATAATGAATGTTCACGTGTTTGATTAATTGCAAGAAAGTATGATAAAATATAACTTTGTATGCACATGCTGAACAAGTTGGATGTAAATTCAAGTTTAATGTATTTCAAAATGAACAATATATCATGTCATATCAATAATATAGTTACAAAAGGATGTTATGTCTCATTAATACAATACAAAAGTCCAATATGTACAATAGAAATGTTGAATATGCACAATACAAATCTCAAATATATATAATACAAAAGACAAATATATGTCAATTTCATGTAATGACTATAACTACTCTTTTTTTTTGCTATCAATATCTATGACTTTGATGGATAATAAAAAAACCAAGCCTCTTTGATGTAGTTCGTGTCTCACTAGGTTTCTATAGAAGAAAAATCAAAATGCTATATCAAATATCTTATCTATAAGTAATATCAAAATAAATAAAAATTGAGTTCTAAATTGAGGATAGTTGAGTTATTGATTGCCTCATCTCTTTTTCCACACTTGGAATAAATGAAATGGTAATGTGTTCATTTGTGGATGGGTAGGACTTCTAACAAAATGATTAGGTAAAGTGATAATGGGAGATACAACTATTAATTAATTAGTGCTCATGGGAGGCATGACCAATGATGAAATGGTCCTAGTATGGGGTACAGTCTGTATGGTAAGTGATAAGTGATTAAATTGTTAAATTTGTAGGCATAAGTGTTAAGAAATTCTAAGTAGAGTTTAAAAAAAAAATGTATTGCACCTTGAGCTAGATTCCTTGTGGTAGCAAGAGGTAAAACCATTGATGAATCAATGTTAGTATGAGGAAAAATATGTATAGTAAGTGATAACATGTTAGAATTATAGAGTGGAATTATGGGTTCCAAATAGAGTAAAAAACAAAATACATACTATAACCTGAGTTGGATCTCCTGTACTACCAGGAGGCACAACCACTGATGAATCAGTGTTGCTATGAGGCAAGACTTGTATGGTAAGTGATAGAATGTTTGAATTATAGAGTGGCATTAGGAATTCCAAATAGAGTAAAAAATAATATGTGCTATAGCTTGAGCTAGATCTCTTGTTCCAGTAGAAGGTATAACCACTAAAGAATTAGTGTTGGTATGAAGCACAACCTATATGGTAAGTGATAAAATGTTAGAATTGTAGAGTAAGCATTAGTGATATCTATCATACACACAAGAAACCTAAATTGGGTCTTCAACTAAGAATCTGCATGCATACCTCTAGCTTATGTTGTGTTTGACTCCATCTTTGATACTTGAAACTCCCAACAAAATGAGATGGGAAAGGATTTGTACTAAGTCTCAAAGGGTACTGCAATAGGTAAAAGAAAAATAACACATGTTAATAAGCCAATTTTTTTGATAATTACTATAAAATTGAAAAAAAATGTGTACTCATTTGTAAATTCATCTGTTTAATATGTATATATAACAAATGCATACTATAACCTAAAATTTAATAGAAGAAAAATATGAAATTTTACCTCTTCCCTTTCCTAAACATCAGCAATGTCAAGTGCATTCATCAACTCTACAAAACACAAAATTTTCTACATATATTCAAAAAATAAGTCATCAATATTGAGTACATGTATATAAATTTATTCATAATAAATTTCAAAATATAAACCTGACTTGTATTAAATACCTTTTTTCATTTGCATTTTCTTACTGATTTCCTTCCCTTTCCTCCTGACCTTGAGCTATGTGGAATACCCTAAAGCATAGAAAAATATAATATAAGAGGAATCAATAAGACACATCATGAGTTCAACTCAAATTGTAAACTTGATAGGTGTGCAAGATATGATACCAGAGAGCTATCAAGGCCAAAGTTAATGGCATAAAGCATAACATCATCAACTTGAGAAATTTTAGCCCCTAACAAGCCCTATAAAATAGTAATAAGTATTGCTATAAATATGAGATAATGTTGTAAAGAGAAAGAAGGAAAAATAAAACCAAGAAGATAATAGGAGGGCAAGAAGACACAATAAGGACTTGAAGGATGAGATTGGAAGGATAGTTGAAAGGCTACAAGGCCTAAATTGAAAACAAAGAGATCGAGAAGAAAAAGAGAGATATACATTAAATTTTGGCACCTTCTCAAGAAATACAAGTATAGATTCATGACCTCCAAAATCCTACAAGATATCCTAGGTAATATGGAGGTTGATAGGTTCTTTGATGGGGATGGGTATATGGAGGATGAACTCATGAGATTCATTAGATGGGGTTTGGGTAGTGCTAGGAGCAATAGCTGTCAATGGGAAATGGATTGATTTTATGAATGGGAGGGTTTAAATTATGGTAGGACATAGAAGAGGATTTATAAGAGGGGTTTTAATAATGGTAGGAAATGGAGGAGGATCTATAAGTGGGGTGAATGAAAGAGGGATAATAGTTACGAGACATGGAAGATGAATGATGCATTAGGGAGATAGAAAGGTTTCAACATTCTTGCAACTTCACATGATGTAATTGGATGACATGACATGGATATTCTATTTGATTCCTTGTAAAATAATTAAGAAAAAACATTTAGGGAGATTTGTATTATTAGTTTCATACCAATTAAGAAACAATATCTCAAAGCCAATGTATTATTATACTTTTAAGAATATTTAAAAAAATTTACTGGGTGTTCTTGCTTCTAGCCTCACACCTCTAGTAGAATGATTACACTATGGTGTTGTCATACTACTTGCTACACCTTACATTTCATATTGTTGACATATCAATGTAGAGCTCTATGTAAAATAAATAAAAAGTATTTACTTTTATGATATTTAGGTGATTA
This sequence comes from Cupressus sempervirens, assembly GCA_028749045.1. Classification (NCBI taxonomy): domain Eukaryota; kingdom Viridiplantae; phylum Streptophyta; class Pinopsida; order Cupressales; family Cupressaceae; genus Cupressus; species Cupressus sempervirens. Next base: position 785,065,584 of record CM053786.1, read on the forward strand.
AATAATATCACATAAAAACTCAAAAAAAGAAAAAACCAATGTATCGTCTCCACTGAAGACCATTATCATCAAATTAAATGTGAGTGTAAAATTCTCACCTCCATATGCATAAAAAGTCTCTCAACAATGTACACATGGATGGGATGACACTTAGATGACACTCTAGCCTAAGTCACCTCACTATCGATCCCATCACATATGCGTTGAAAACTAAACCAAAGAATTTGATTGGGCCCCAAAGATTGTCATGATGCATGTGGTGATGTGGCTAATGATGATGGAGCTACCATAGGCTACGATGAACCTAAAGGCATATCTAATGATGGTTGAGGTGCCATAGGTGATGATGATGGAGCTTCCATAGGCTATGATGACCCTAAGGCTGCATCTAATGATGGTCAAGGTGCCATAGGTGAAGTAACACCATCTAACTATGAGCCATGCTCAATGATGCAGCTGAATAAAGAGTAGGCAAATCAATAGACTCCTTTATAATTGTTCAGAGCACAACATGATTCATAGTTTTTTGTGTTCTACATCTCTTCTCATGTTGTTGTACCACCCTATGAGTCATAGTTCTATGCTACATAGAGCCTCTCTCTCTACCCTAGAACTCACATATGTCAAAGTAATTTGGCTTCTCAAAAAGGATGAACTCACAGTATAGCTTTTTCAAAAATAATAGAGACACATCATAATTATTACATGGTGGTAGGTCAAATAAAATATAGAACCTATCTCAAAAACATGATCTCGTCCTAGCATGAGTGCACTAATGAATATGAAATGTTTTGGTTGTGCATACTAGGGAGTTTCTAGATATATGATTAGTGAAAAGAACACAAATACTATCTTTCTTTATGTCCTTATCTTTCACTTATTGATATGATAATCCATTAACATAAAATGCACAACACCTATCTCTTTGTGAACCCCATTTCATAACCTTTCTAGACACCTCATTTGCATTTTGGGACATTTTCTCAAGTGTATTCACTAGGGTTGAGTGGTGAGAAAGTGTAGATAAATACAACCTATTGACCATTTGAGAAATATTTGTGCAATTTCATGTAAGGCAATTTATGAGGTTCAATTTCATAGTATTCATATTATATAATGGTATGCACAAAGGGTTTATTCGTGGAGGTGGTTGTTGAATGTGAACATGAAGTGGATGGTTTTGTGCATGTGTTGCAGTGGATGGATGGTTTTGTGTTTGTATCATAGTGGGTAGAGTGTTTCTTGGTTGTGTCACTATAGGTGGAGGGTATTATTATGGTCTTTTTGCTAGAGGTTGTCTTTCAATGCTACTTTATTTTCTTGGATTTGTTGATACATTTGATATTACATTTTTCTAAAAAAAATTACACACCTTACAAATTACAAAAACACATTACAAATCATGATGAAAAATACATAAATGACAAATAAAATGAACACATACCTTGTTTGGAGGGCACCATGGCTGAAAATGGAAAAATAATACTAATTTCTTTACAAACCTGATCAGGTTTCAATCTCTCACTATTACCTACATGTTACTACTATCATTTGAGGGTATAAAATTCCCTCAAACATGGGAAATACATATTATTTATACTTCTTCAAACCTGATCTAGTTTTAAGTAATATAAATTTAAAAATCTCAATCAAGATTAAGAAACCCAATTGAGTTTTTAAGTAAAATAAATTTAAAAAACATGATCAGGTTATTTTATTATTATTATTGGTAGGCTTGGATACCAAGCTTGGCCCACATTTGAATTTCAGAATAACCCAATTGGGTTATTAGAAACCCAATCAAGTTATTTGGAATTTTTTTTTTTTTGGTGGCATGTCCACTTTTTTGTACACCAACTTGGTGCACACACCCAAATACAAAGAAGAGTGTTTTTGGACCAATAACATGGAGACCAAAATGAATCAATGCTACCATATCATAAGAAACTAAAAAGTCTATACGAGGTCACTAGTACAAATAATAAGATAGGGAAAACATAACATATAATGACATGTAGAAGAAAGAGATACAAGATAGAAGAATGTGCATGACAAAGAAATCACCTTATCCTCTTGACCTCAATAAAGAAATAAGGATCATCTAAATAAATCAAAAGACAAAATAGAAAAAAAAACATAATTTAGGAGAAAAAACACCATGAAAACATAAAGACTACCATGAAAAATGAAGTCCAAATCAAGTGTTCCATGTTCCCCCCATCTTGGTTCAAAATACTAGGGGAAGAATGGTGACTCACAAGAGGAACAACATCCATCATAGTAGGAATTACAACTAGTTCTAAGTAAGGACTTGAAGAGTCACTATGCTTATTACTAGGAGTGATTGTCAGTTGCATAGAAGACATCTTGGGTAAATCACTATCCATATCAATTAGTTCCCCATCAATACTAACATGTTCATCATATAAAGTATCTTCCATATCTAGACTAACAAAATCTAAAATATGAATATAATCATCATGTTTATCCATATGCAAAGTATTACCTTGTTTATCCTCTTCCAAAGATGAATGCATAGTTTGATCAAAGGAAGGTAAAGGTTGGGATGAAGATGTAGGTTGAGAAGCAAGAGAATGAGATTTAACCCTAGCTTTAGCTTGAAAATTCTTGTGATGCTAATGGCCATATTGATTATGAATAGTCTTATGAGATAGATCAGAATTAGGATCATCTACCATAGTCTTCAAAGAATGAACACTAATAGGTTCAGGTATAGCAGTTGTAGAAGGTAGAGAAAATTTAGAAGCATATGAAGTAGAAAAGATAGGAACATGTACACAACCCTTAGAAAGAATGAGATCCATGATCTTTTCTATCTTATGTTTTTCATAATTTTATAATAGCGATGATCATGATGAGTAGGTGGTTTCTTAGGACAAGATGACCAATAAAAATTAATCTTAGCACAATCACTAGGACGTGATGGTTTATAAACAAAATGATTAATAGTAACAATGCTCCATCATCAAAAAATTAAAGGTATTTATGAATAGGAGAAGCTAAAAATTACATGGAAGAAAGCCATGGGATACCAAACTTACCTTAAAATTGATTAGAAGTAGGAATAGCAAAAAAGATAGTATAAAAAACTTTCCCTAAAAGTTCAACAAGTACAGTGATAGAACCTTGAGGATGATAGAGAAAACCATTACAAGTTTGTATCCACATAGGTATTGAATCATAAGTATCTTTATTAAATTGTTTGTTAAAAAGGTGTTCTTGGGTTATGACTATAGACACTTAAAATTGTCCTAAACACTATATTAATTCATTTAATATTTCCCTTGACATTATAATTAATTATTTACTAATTAATTACATTTTTCATATTCTTCTACTTATTTAATTAAATTTATTTAATTAAATAGGTTCACTTTCTTAATGTATTTAAATTTAATTTAAATACTTCCATCCCTAATGTATTAAATTTATTTAATGCATGATCCCCCATAAATCCCCTTGTAAATAAATCTAATTTATTTCATTCCCTTCATCTCCATTAAATTATCTAAACCCATGATTAAATTAAATCCTATTTAAATTAGTCTTAAACCTATCCTAAAACCTAGTCTACACCCATCACTTTTATCCTTCTAAGCCTACCCACTACTTATTCCCACTTATTTATCCTAAACACCTTGCCAAACCCCTTTTAGTTCTTAACTGTGTCCTCACACATGTGTGAGGAACCCATCACACTTCTCACACCTCTCACACCTTCCACACTTCTTACACCTTTGTCCCCCACTCCTTCCTTCAAGTTTGCTCACACATGTGTGAGCAACCTTTGAATGTTGACCTATGCATGACTTGTCTCCATGTTTCCCTTGTGGCACCTATGTGGATGCCGCATAGATGCCACCTCATCAAGGCCTCTCTCAAGCCTATAAATAGAGCCCTTGTCTCAAACATTTTACATCTCACTCATTTGCATTGTTATAATGCTAGTGTGATTCTAGAGCTTTATTAGAGATTTTATGCTTAGAGATAACCCTCGGTAGTTGTTTGTATACTTATATTTATAGCTTGTATTTAGATTTCATGGTAGTATGATGTTCTAGGTTTCTTTCTTGCATTGAATTTCCATCTCACATCCTAAAATCCTTTGAGGATTGGCTCACTCATAGCCATTTCTTGAAGGAATTCTGCACTCATTTAGCCTTAGATTCATTCATCTCATATTGCATTTTCATCAAGAGATTCAATAGTTGTGTTTTGGGAGAGCACACCCACATCTCTCCAATCTAAAGTACACCAATAGGGCCTCTCATGAGTGCATTTTTTGAGCTACTTTGAGGTTGCATGAAGACTTTTCTTTTCACTTGCATTGAGTTGCAAAACTCAAGCATAATGTTGGTTGTAATTTATTTTATTTTGAATTTTCGATACACGTATGCAACTAATAATTTCTTATTTACAATTGCTCCCAATAGGTTAGGTTTTTGTGTATACATTTTGGAATTCTTGGTGGGACCCACATCCCTATTTTCTCTTCAAAAAATTGTCAAAAAATCGTAACTCACTGTCAAAATCTGCATATTGTCATCTGTGCTAAATGCAGTATCATCTACGAACTATCATTTCTAGAGATTAGCATTTGCACAAACTAGCATCTGCACAAATTGGTGTCTCCACCCTTACTATTTTGAGTCCACCTATTCTGCCATTAAACCCAAGTTTTAGTGTCCGTGTCATTTTCTTTGTCATTTGTGTGGTGGGAAGATATTGAAACCTACTGTAAAACCTAGATTGTCATCTATGACTTTTTTATTGAGAACTATCATTTGTGATACATAATCTATCGTATGCATTGTGTGTTGACTACCTTTGTCATCTCTGCCTGTCATTTGTTGTCTCTGATTTTTGGTAGATTAATTAAATTTTAAATACATTATTCATTGACTAGTTGCTTGGTAGGGATTTCTAATAAGTGTATATTGCAGGAAATAGACCTTGGAGGATTTAAAAACTTATAGTGATTTTAATCACTTGAGAAATTTGTAGTGATTTTTATCACTTATAGAACTAGATGGTTAATGAACTTGTATGAAATAACCATTTTTCTTTGGAATGTATGTTGCAAATTAATATCTAAAATCCAAACATGCTCCTGAATGCTTTAAGGTGAAACATTACATCCAGTCTTGAATGCCTTAAGGGGAATTTACAAACATTTCATTGGAATGAATGATGCTCAAAACACACTCTTGAATGCCATTAAGGAATGAACAAGTTTTTCATTGGAATGCATGTTTAGGATAGTCAAACACAATATTGAATGCTTTAAAGAAATTGACATGCTTTCATTGGAATGCATGTCTAGATTAGCAAACACACTCTTGAATGCCTAAGGTCAATAAAGCATACTATGAAATATTTGAATTTGGTGCTTAAAATAAACTCACTCAATCTTGAATTACTTAAGGGAATTGGTTTCATTTTCAGCAATTTTTTTATGTTCACGATCGATTTACTTTTGTTGATGAATCCTCACTTTTTATTTATGTTGACAACATTTTCAAGTTGGAAAGAACAATGTATGCTTAAACATGAGTGTCTTCAAGAATAGATTACAAAACTTAAAGCTTAATTGAGAAAGAACAAGTGTCTTTTAACCCTGAGGCCACTTACGTATTTTCACCTCTCATGCCTTTGGGTGATCTTGAGTGCACAAGAAATAGGTGATCTTGTTTATTTTTTAGGAGGCTTGCTTGGGGATTTCATCACCCCTTGGGATGCCCTCAACTTTAGTGTTCTGGCATAGTATAAGAATCGACAGGTGAATCAAAAGACACCTTTCTTGGAAGTAAAATTTTGTCACTCTTGGCTAAGCCCCAAAGAAATTTATAACTTTGGGAAGTGAAGGTGGATATTTGGGTTACCATCTCCTCCCAGCTATGTGGCATTATTTTCTTTCATCTATAGATTTGGGCCTCATGTACCTTGCATATATTGAGGATGCCCTTTAGATAATCCTTGTACATCCTAGTGGCAACCTTATTAGGATTGTTGGTGTTTTCAACATGTTTGATTGTTTAAACATCCAAAACCAATACCAAACATCAAAAAAGTGCAAAAATGAGTGAAATGATGAGCTAAACTTTCAGTGAATGAAATAGTGGTAAGTGGGTCCTCTTGACTCACAATTATTTTTAGGAGTTTCTATATTGGAATTGGTGGAGTCTAGTTACAATTTGTTGCAAATTTTTTGTGCTTGAAACTAGGTTTTGTTTTGTTTTTGCCATGACCGACAAAGTCAAACCTAATAAGGTGAAATTATCCAAACTATTTTCCTACAATGGAAGGAAAAGCCTAGCACATAGTGATAAAATTTTTTGATATACAATCAAAGACATCCAAAAAGAAGAGACTAAACGAGACCATTATGAAAGAATTGAGTACAATGCTAAACTTCAAAATTGGTCTGCCTTCCCTAGAGTAAACCCAAGATTTTTGTTCCTAGTAAGTGAGGATTGAGTTAACTACATAAGTGACTACCACACCTTCATTTTCCACATCAACCCCATTTCCCAAATTTCTAGTTTTCCATTTGCAAAATTTCCTCTAGAGAGCTTGATCATTTGAACCTAAAAACTTTAGCATAAGAACACCTTTTGAGATCACAACACTAGACCTTTATCCATAAGCAAACATCCATCACTCATTTGGGATCACAAGTCCATCTCCACATAATGGGTAGTAAAATTGGTGTCCTATCTTGCCTAAAGATCACTTAACCATCTTTGGTAGGAGAAAGATACTTTTAGCCTATAATCTCACTTTGTTTGCTAAATCAAGGTCTTTTGTTTACATTTAGGTTGTTGGTTCCCTTTTATCACATAAGGTTCAGTGGTTCTCCCTCACATCCTTCCTTTTTCTTCCATAATATTCTAGCCATTGGTTTGGTCATTATTGTATGGTATAGACACGATCCGATAGATTCACATTTAATCCCATGTCTCATTTGTTAGAATCATTAAGGAAAAAAGAGATGAAGAATCCTTTTCCTGAAAAAGCAACATCATTGGGAGGTACATTTCCCTCTAGTTCAAACTTTGACATGCCTAGCTTAACATCCACATAAGAACCATAAGACCCTTTCTGCAACACAACTTTGGGAAGTAATGATGAAGAAGTATACCAAGAGGAAGACCCCATTAACAACAACAATATCCATACTGATGTCCAAACATTCCTTGCAAATCCATACAATTTGAAAATGATGGAAAAATCTATTAGGGAAAACAAGATTGAGATCTTCCTAAACTTGGTTAATGACGATGTTAATGTCCCTATGAGTTTTGATGAGAGCACCTTGTTTACATAGATTATGATGGTGCCCCTATATTTTCAACTTCAAACACAAACCACACATCTAGCAAAGGAAAAGAAACCATAGTGACAACTAGTGCTATACCTACATCAAGTGCCTCTACACAACTAACATTCCAATTAAGTATGAAACATATCTAACAAATCATTAGTGCTATGCCCAACAATACTAATGCCAATCTTTCACAGTCAACCATGACAGGTCCAACTATAGGATGCTTAAACATTGGATAAGTGTCTAGTCAACTGATGGCAATTCCAACACAACCAATCTATTCCTCTTATTTGAAAATGCCAACTAGCATGGTGAAGACATTTGTGACCATTCCAACAATTGCATATCAATACATTGGCCAAAGTAGAGTACTTCTACCACCTCACAATACATTTAGGACTCCTTACAACTTGGGAGGTGGATTTATACATTCCCAATAGTAACAAATGCAACCAAACCAAGATCTAGCCCAAAAGTTGCATGAGCTTTGAAACTTGGTCCATACCATGAACAACAAGGGGGTGAAAGATTTCTCTTTTGAGGAAGTTTGTCCCTTTCAATTTGATAGATCCATTAACATGATACCATTCCCATGAAACTTTGAGATTCCTAAATTTGACAAATACACAAGAGAAACATGTCCCATCACACATCTCAAGGAATTCTCATTTTTGTGTCAAGAAGTAGCCTAGAGTGAGGATTATCTTAAGAGGCTCTTCACACAAAGTCTTAGAGGCCCTATACTAGAGTGGAAAATGAACTTACCCGAGGGTTCCATTACCTCTTTTAATGATTTAAAGGAGAAATTTGTAGCACAATACTCTTACAACATTGAACATCATGCCTCATTAAGTGAATTTTGTAACACAGAACAATGAAATGGAAAAACATTTTCCAACTTTCTACAATGGTGGAGGCATCTTACTAATAACATGCCATATAAAATTGTGGATTCCCACCTTATGGATATATTTATCAAAAAATTGATACCAGAAATGTCTTTCCACATGAAGATGGCTAGTCTTGAAGACTTTGCTACATTAGTCAAGAGAGGCAAGAACATTGAAAATGGGCTTTTAGATAAAGGTACCATTAAACATTATAGCTCATCCTCCTCAAAAAAGGACACAAATAATCATATCAAACCCAAATTTTGGTCTAAAAACAAAGGTGTCATACACAATGGTGTCATTGATGTTAAAAGTGTACAAAACCTTCAAGGAGGGAACAATAACAACTATCATAACCAAAACAACAACAATTCAAACCATAACAATCATAATAAAAAAAATCAGCAATCTCGTAATCAAATGCAATTTTTTCCTCGCAAAAACAACAATACCAACAGCAATTACAATCATGATTTATGATTGCAATAGGAAGTTCACTAACTTTCGTGAACCCTTGGATGCCATAGTACAAAAACTAGTGGATCACAATTTGATGGTGTTTCCCAACACACAACCCTTTGATGAGAATCAACCCAAATCAAAATGGTATAGGGAAAATGAATATTGCAAATACTATCACTTCAAAGGACATGACACAAACAAGTGTACAAAACTCAAAGTCTTCATTTAGAAACTTGTTGATGATGGAGAAATTGAGGTAGAAGGAGGACCACCCTCTAAAACTACTAAACTGAAGATATTTCAAAAGCCATTTCCCAACCACAACAATGACAACAAAAATAATGGAAACAATAATATGAACAATGTAAATTGAGCTTCCACATCAAATGCATTACACTATGACTATTCTACGAACCACATATCAGGGTTTGACTCCTTGTGTGGTAAAATAGAAACCAATGATATATGTGATTTTGACTCCATGTGTGGCCAAATTGAAGAGGTAGACACTCATGTGAATACCATTATGCTACAAGTAGCTGACTATGATGCAACCACTCAATGAGGAAGGATTACTTTGCAAGCCACCATTCCCAACCCCATTAATCTGTTAGTTCCACATGCACTTGCTGGGCCATCCACCTCACAAAGATCCACTTCTTGTTATGAGGTGTTGTCCTAGTTAGGTAAGACACTTGCACAAATATCCATTCTAGAGCTCCTAACCACATCACCCATCCACAAAGAGATCTTGGAGACTACTCTTTTAGAGTCTCATGTTCCTAAAAACATTAATACCTTCCAATTCATCACCATGATTGGAAACCTGGCCATACAACAAGAGCTTGTCTTCATAGAAAATTTTTTCCAAGGTCCTGATCCCCACCATAATTTTTCACTCCACATTGAAGTCCTTATACAATGACATAAGATAAAAAGAGTCCTTATAGATAATGAATCTGGTTTGAACGTTTGTAAATTGAATATGATTCATTTCTTGGGACTTCCAGAGGACCTCCTAGATGTCAATAAAAGGATAACAATCAAAGCATATGATGAAAGAGAAAGAGAATCAAAAGGAGTTATCATGTTACCACTAAAAGGTGGGCCAACCATCATAAATACTAAATGCCATGTCCTAGACTTGAACTTTCCATATAACATTTTTCTTGGTCAACCATGGATACACACACTCAAAGTGGTACCATCTACATATCATGAATGCTTGAAATTTCCTCAACAAGGAAGAGAGGTCACAATTCTAGGTGATCCTACACCTTTTGCCTTTTGTAAAATATTGGAAGGTGCACCAACAAATTTTTGTGCAAGTAGTGAGTTTGCTAAGGTTATACCTATACCTCTCACCATAATGGAATCACCTTCCACATTAGTGCTAGGGTTATCCAATAATGATTCCCATTCCCACCAAGAAAAAGAAAAGGTAGAAGATACTAAGGTCAATACTATAGGGAAGAAGGTTACTTTTTTTTATCTAGGAATGGAAGGGTATAAGTTCAAAAATGCCTTGTATGTTGGACAGCTACCACTCTCCCCTTATTCCTTTGGAAAACTTTCACAACTACCACCTCTTGCCAATAAGGATACTATGCATGTTAACAAAACAACTTTTGAACATTGGGGTTCACTTAGTGATGAACATATGGAATCTAATATCCTAGATTGGCTATAGTTTTATGGAAAAGATGAGCATGTGGAATTTCCCAAAGATAAGTATGTTAAGGCCCCTCCCATCATAAAAAAACATGGGATATCATGGTACCAGCCTTGGACCTAAAGAAGATGGAATTAGAAAACCCCTTGAGGCTAATAGATATCCTAAAGGATGTGGTTTGGGCTCCATTAAACCCAAGGTGTCCTTTGCTGACAACTATTGTATGGTTGATTCTAAGACTGAAGAGGAGGAATTCTTTGAAGTACCCTTCCAATACATTGAGGATGACCTAGATAACCATGTTTGTGCCATTATCATAGCTAACCTTTCATCCATCGACCTACCTCTCACTAACCCTAACATGATAGACTGGGACCTTCAGGACACACCACCAGCTCTTGATATCTATAACTTTGATGAAGCAGTGATGACACTCTTTGGCCTTAAGAATCTCCAAGATTATGAGCATGAGATCCAATACAATGAGGAAGCCTACTTTGGTAGCCAAGTCAACTCTCTTAGTTGCAAAAGTTAAAATAAAAATAGAAAAATGGAAGAAACATCCTCTAGTGAAAACTCTTTTAGAGCACATTTGGATGAAGACAAAGATAAAATAAAGGATGCATCTTTTGGTGTAAACCTCCTAGAGGCACTAGAAGAGGGAGAAGTTGACTTACCATTCAAATCATTACCACTAGAAAAGTCATCTATCTTGAATGAGGACACATTTCTAGCCAATTTGGGTACATAGGATAATCCACAAATCACCTACATTGTAGCTACCTTAAGTCCTAAAGAACAAAAGGCAATGACTGAGTTCTTAAAAAAAAGTAAAGTCAATTTTGCATGGACATACAAAGACATGCATGGCTTAGACACAAATTTAGTTGTGCATCACTTGATAGTAGATCCCAAGATTAAACCTATGAAGCAAAAGTTGTGCAAAATTCATCCTAAGGTAGCACTCTTAGTAAAAGTAGAATTGAAAAAAATGCTAGAGCCAAAGTTTATCCACCCTATTGATTATCTTGAGTGGGTCTCCAACATTGTTCATATAGGAAAAGCATCTAGGGGCATCTGTGTTTGTTTAGATTTTTGAGGTTTAAATCTCACATGTCCTAAGGATATTTTTCCACATCCTAACATAGACATCATAGTGGATTTGACTACTAGACATGAGATGTTGTCTTTAATGGATGGTTTCTTTGGTTACGACCAAATCAAAATTGTAGAGGAAGATCAACATAAAATGGCATTTACCACCCCATGGGGGACCTTTTGTTACCAAGTCACACCTTTTGGCTTAAAGAATACTGGCACCACTTATCAATGTGCAATGACTACAATATTCCATGATCTTCTACATGTCATAATGGAGGACTATTTTGATGACATCTTAGGAAAATCAAAGACATGTGACTCCCACATTGATGTGCTAACCACCATTTTTGAAACGTTAGAGAAATATAAAGTGTACCTAACTCCAAAGAAATGTGTTTTTGGGGTCAAATTGGGCAAGTTGTTAGGCTACATTGTTTCAAGAAGAGGTATTGAGCTAGATCCTACCAAAGTAAAAGCCATCATGGAAATGCCTCCACCTACTACATTGAAACAACTCCATAGTTTTCAAGGAAAATTACAATCCATTAAACAATTTGTGTCTTAGTTAGCAGATAAGATCCATCCACTTCAACATTTTCTTTGCAAAGACACTAAGTTTCAGTGGGATTGCCTATGTCAAAAAGTATTTGAAAAATTTAAGGTATACTTGGCTAATACTCTAGTTCTAGTCCCTCCAATTGCAAGATGACCATTGATTCTACTTCAGTTGCCTTAGGTGCCCTTTTGGCACAACTATATGACAATGGTAATGAGAAAGGTATATACTATCTTAGTCAAACATTAGTTGGGTATGAGTTGAATGACACTGCTACTAAGCGATCTTGTTTGGTTGTAGTCTTTTGCACGTAGAAACCACACCATTATATGCTTAATCACACTACACATCTCATTGCCAAGATAGATCCACTCAAACATTTGCTATCAAAATCTTCCCTCACTAGTCGATCTACAAAATGGGTCTTGATTTTAAGTGAATTTGACATCATCTATAAGGATCCAAAGGCCAAGGGACAAGTAATCATAGACTAGCTTGGTGAAGCTCCTCTTCAAGGAGACCATCCCATTATAGCAGTCTTTCTAGATGACACAATTATGACTATCACCTCTAGTACACAATGGAAGCTATTTTTTGATGGTTCCTTTACCCAAAAGGGATCGAGGGTAGGAATTTTTTTTATTACACCGCAAGGAGGCCTCATTGCTAAGTCTTATAAAATATCATTCCCTTGCACAAACAATATAGTTGAGTATGAAGGATTAGTCATAGGGCTATGTTAAGCTATCAGATAGAATATCAAAAACCTTCTTATCTTTGGAGACTTGCAATTGGTCATTAAAAAAGTTATAGATGAATACCACACAAAGGATACCATATCATCGAATAGTTGAAGATCTTAAACAACACTTCATAGAAATAGTCTTTCAGCAAATACCAAGGGCTAATAATAAAGAAATAGATGCTATGGATACCATTGCCTCCATGATTGCCATCCCTAAATATGGTCCTAAATGTGAGTTTCTTGTTGAGAATCTTTTTATTCTTGCTTATGAGAAAAATGATTCAACATTGGTGTGTGAGATTGTTGGTTCCGAGTCTCCATGGTATGCCAACATTGTTGCCTATCTATGTCACAAAACCATTCCCATAACCCTCACCCCAAATCAAAGAAAAACCTTCATCCATTGCACTGCTCGATATACTATCCTAGGTGATACACTTTTCTGAAAACACTTTGATGGAACCCTCCTCCGATGTCTTAGTTTAGATGAAGCCATAACAGTGTTAGAAGAAGTCCACTAAGGAATTTGTGGTGCCCACTCTAGTGGCTTTACATTAGCAAAAAAGCTCCTCAAAATAGGTTACTATTGGCCTATTATGGAAGTAGATGCCTATCATTTTGTGAAGAGATGTATGCCTTGTTAGCAGCATGGAAATTTGATACACACCCCTGCCCAAGACCTCCAACCCATCGTTAACCCATGGCCCTTTTTTCGCTGGGTATTAGATCTTGTTGATCAAGTATACCCAAATTTTGCAAATGGCCACAAGTATATTATTGTCGCCACTGAGTACTTCACCAAGTGGGTCAAGGCTATCCCATTAACCTACACCACTGGAAAAAAGATTTTGAAGTTCATCTTGAACTACATTATCTGTCATTTTAGTATACCTCAAGACATCATGACTGATAATGGAACACCTTTCAAAATTTAGGAAGTTGCCATATTGTTAGGAAATTCGAAATCACCAAGCATTTTTCCACCAAATACTACCCCCAAGGCAATAGCTAGGCTGAAGCTAGTAATAAAACCATTTTGAAAATCCTAAAGAAAATCGTTGACACAACTAGTCATGACTGGCACCTCCAAATTGCTCCCATCCTTTGGGCCTACCATACCTCCATCCATACCCCCACAAGAGCGACTTTATTTTCCCTTGTTTATGGTTCTTAAGTTGTCTTACCCATCAAAATTGAGCTCCCTTCCCTCATAATCTCTCTCACGAATCTGATGTTTGAAGAACAATACCGAGTTGCTCACTTGCAAGAGTTGCAAATCCTCAATGAGAGATGCCTCAATGCCCTAAACCACCTCCACATGTATCAAAATTGCCTTTAGCTTTAGTTTCACAAAAATGTCAAGATACAGGAATTTGAAGTGGGTGACTTAGTTTTGTAACATAATATGAAGAACCTCAAAAACCATGAGAAGAAAGGAAAATTTGAAGCTAATTGGCTTGGTCTATTTATCATTACAACCAAATATGGTTTTGGGGCATATTAGATTGCCACCCCAGAGGGAGATTTTCTCCTTGAGCTTGGAAATATCTTAAGTGGTTCTATGCTTGACTCTTGTAGTTCCTTTACAGTATTGTTATAGTCCCAAAAAAATACAAAAAAATCAAAAAAATCCAAAAAAAATCATAAAATATTCCTGAAGAAAAGCCTTAAAAGAAGAAAAGTTCCTGAAAAAAAGTATTTTGGTCCATTATCTATAAGGCTCATCTCACTTCCCCCATTCCACCATTTCATCTCCCTATTTGTCCACAAGTCCCACCTAACTTACACTTTTCATGCATCCAATAAAAAGACCTCTTGTCCGCGAGGCTTCACTACAATCCCATTTTTCAAAAGACCTCTAGTCTGTGAAGCATTTTTCCATCAAGTACTCATCCCAATCCCATTACACTAAGATTTTCACACAATAGTGACAATGATAGAACTTAAACAAAATCACCTTTGAGACTTAAAGATTTGAGAAAATTGTTCTTTTCATAGCCCTTTCCAAAAAACAATTTGTGATAACTGACGTCAAATGAAACAAACTTGCATAGGATAAATCATTCCTCTATGTGACATTATGACATTCACCTTTAGGCCTTAAGGTTCTTGGCAGGAACTATGGACTAAATGACTACTTGATCAAGAGGTCTCTTTTTGGTTGATTTCATTTTGTGTGTTAGTGGAAGCCTTTTATGGTGTGCCTTGATCTTCCATATTTTGGTGACACCTAAATTGTTCTCGTTGACTATATGTGTTGTTTTTGGTATGATCTATTTTTGATACTTTAGTACATATGTGTTAGTTTTAAGTTATGATTATGCATTGCACAATGGGGGAAATGGGTTAGTACACTTTCCACCAAAGATCCCTAAAAAGAATTTGGGTGTACCTAGACCTCTCTAGGGCATATAAAACATTTGTTCCATCATGGCTATGCAAACTAATCCTATTTTCCTAAAGTCTCTATGGTCTTGTGCATCTAGTCCATGCAAAGGAACTTTAACATTTATGCTTCTATAGCATATAATGCATAAACTCTTTTGCAAAATCAAACTAAAGTGTTCTCTTCCATATAAACACAACTAAATCCTTTGGTATCATGTAGTTAGAATTCATGTAGTATAGAGTTTCATTGTGTCCTACTTGAGATAAGGGTCCTATTTATTTCCCCCCTCCTATGCTATGCTACTTGGTTCCTACAAGTGAGAAGTTTTGACACATGTCCATTCATCAAGTTCATTCATGCTGCATTTTCATATTTACATTTTAGGTTTGTTCATTTCACTTTGCATTCATTAGTGTCTTTTTCTATTACTGACATTGTTTAGGATACATGACATTTTATTCATTATTAGATTGCACCATTAGTTCATCATAGTACTTCATTCAATGCATCCATCATAAAAATATCTAACAAAGCATATAGTACATCCATACATGTAAAATAACACAATGCATAATCTCATATTCGTCATCAAACCTACATCATTCACACATTAGGCATCATATATAAATCATAGGAAACATCACATCACACACATCCTACATCACAAATGTCAATATGCACATCATAAATATGACATGCATAAACAATAATCATCCATATACACATAGGCCCATCGAGTCATGCGATATATATATTAAAAGAATAAATGTCTGTGTACAATCTATATACAAAAGAATCATGTAGTGTCATCCTATTCAAGTGCATCATCAAAAAACTCATTACATCTACACCTTTTTTTCAAATTTTTTCACTATACAAAATTGGGCCACTGGCTATAAGGGCCCTGCCCCTCTTGTATCATGAAGGTTGATGCTATCCAACTGATTGCTCTGACCTAGCTTAGCCTCCTATAGTCCATGAGCTAGAGGCCCCCTAAAAATCTAGTTGTCGTTGATCGGTAGGCATGAAATCATGATATAAGGACCTGTAATAGGCCACCTCTCATACCACTTGTGTCTCTACTCAATGGTCTACCATCACCTCCTACATCACAGCGATGGCTACCCTAGGCTGTACTACCTATCTAGCCATATCCTGTTACCAATAGTACTCATCAATCTGTGCCTGGTGTGTCTCTCACTCTACCTGTAGCATGGCCACCTCTCCCTAGAGGGTATCTATCTTTGCCATCTCATCCACCTCCTCTTGCATCCCAAAATCACTAAACTTGCCAACATCTATCCTTGCCTTTAGGGTTGTCAAAGCCTCCTAGGCATTATCCGCTTTAGCTCTCTGTGCTTGCACCTTTTCCTGTAGGGCCACCAAGGCCTGCAACACATTGTCTACCCATGCCCACTCTACTTGTAGCTTAGCTTAGAGTGGGGAAACCTCCATACAGAGACTATCCTACTCTACATTGATTGTATTTGCATCCTGTGGCCCTGGCAGCACCTGTATTTGTGGCCCCTATGGTGGCCCCTATACTGGTGCTCTCCTTGAGAAGGCTCTATGCCCTCATGGACCCTAATGTGCCCCCTATACTAGTGACAACATTGCTGCTACCTATCCTTCATCCTTGGCTCCATCCCCCTCTCCTTGTGCTTACTCTACTGGAGGTGGTGCTCCTGACACTGCTAGTCACACTGGTTGATGCACTACCCACCACTGTGCATAACCCAACGTCATCCTTGCATCCCCTTTTTCCTATCGATGTATCCAGGGCACTAGCTACATTAATTGCCAAGAGATCCTTGCTAGCCGTAGGTTGGTCCCATGACCCCATAACCTACCATATTGTTGGGATACCACTGGGTATAAAAGCCTATCTGGGACTGTATCCTGTACCCTTCCAAACTACCTCTGCACCTTAGAGGGCATGTATCTCATAATAACATGCATGGATTGCCCAATGAGCTAGTAGTTTGTCTATGTATAAGGGAGACATATTTTATCTTTTGTATCATCCTCTCCTCTAGCTGCTAAGATGCTTCCCCATTGGTCCACACCATCATAAGGTGTCCAATCAAACATGATGATCTCATCAAGGCACCTACACTAGAAATCCATAGACTTTGTGGAGGTGTACTAAATTGATGGCCTATAATAGCATGCAAATGACTCACTTGGCTACTGAATCTACTATCTAGTAATGGACCATGTAATACTTATGTGCTCCCAAGACCACACCATAAGCAGTGTCAACCCTAGACCCATGGTCCACTGTACCCTATAGGCGCACATATGGAGGTCATGATATAAATCTATTAGGATGGTCTAACCCAAGCATAAGACTACACCATCATCCTACAGTAAGGTGCTAAGAACTCATGTCCATCCAATAGGGAATCCATGCCCAACATCGTTTGGCACCATCCTCCAGACAAGTGAAGCAATTTAAATGGCCAATTGGGGCAACCTCTACTCTAGTGCCTCTCTCCATGTAAGCCAGGACCTCTGTATAAACAATCTTTGATTTTGCCACCTAAAGAAATCTCATATAAATGGATCCAACCCCTCTAATACATACTCAAAATATATCTTGCAGATAGGCACCGATAGAATCTACCACATGTCGAGTAGAGTGATCGTTTACTCTCTAGTAGGTAGATGAAAGCTCGATATAGGCATGTGTCATCACTCAATCAATGCTGACAATTGTGTTGAATGTGCTCAAAGATTTGGCCACTAATGCATGTGCTCTAGCTTGCATAGTCTAACATGTCCCCACTTGGCCTCTTTGAGTCTCTCCTCCAAAACCATGGTCAACGGATAATACTCCCATGACTGGAATACCACTGTCTCCTCCTACAACATAGACATGCACATGGTTAGTTTCTTTTATCTTATGCCATCCCTGGTATGGAACATCCCCTTATTCTTTATTGATTTTTGCTAATTGGTGAAGATACAGATCACCATAGATGTTGATCCATGGAGATACTAATTGGTGCAGATGTTAATCCATGCAGACGATAGTCAGAGATGCCACTTTGGCATCTTTGATGACTGTGTAGATGCTAGTTTCCTATCAACAGCTACCAAATTATCATTTGTGGAGATGACAAGATGCAGATCATCATTTTTTCCTAGTCTTTGACCCCTTTTCACCCCTATGTTGTCTACATAGATGACAAGATGTATCTTGTCATCTCTGCAGACCTCCTAGACCCTGTTTTGTTGTCTGTGCAAACAATAGGGCAAAGACTATTGTCTCCACCTTGATCATGGTTTAAGGTCCATTAATGCACCATAAATTTACCCTAACCTATGAATTCAAAAATTTGATAAGGTTTTTTAGACTCATCGGTGGGCCCATCTTCACTAGTCTTTGGTGCTTTTGGATACACTCTACAAGCTACGATGTATTGATGGGGTCCATCCTTCGCTCTAGTTCTCTGCTCTCTAGGTGTGAAAATGACCCTTCCTTGGGCCCCTTGGAGGCTTATATGGGCCCTCTAAGGTTCCCTTTTGGGCTCGTGTCCTTTAGAAGCCATGTCGATCCCCCGTTTACCCCCAAGTCATGCAAAGTCTTCATTTATCTTCTTTTTTTCCCATTTCCTTTCTTCTAAAGACCTTTTCATAAAAATTGCCCAAAATTTATTTATTTATTTATTTTTGTGCTATTTTTGTGAGGGGGCACCCTCCTCTATCATTTCTTTGACACCACTCCTAGGACTCCTATCCTTTCTGGGGCAACCTACATTTTCTTTTCTTTGATATAATATCATCTTGACATCACATCAAAGAGGCACAAAATGAAGACACTTAAAATTGTCTTAAACATTATATTAATTCATTTAATATTTCTCTTGACATTATAATTAATTATATTTGTCATATTCTTCTACTTATTTAATTAAAGTTATTTAATTAAATAGGTTCACTTTCTTAATGTATTTAAATTTAATTTAAATACTTGCATCCCTAATGTATTAAATTTATTTAATACATGATCCCCCATAAATCCCCTTTTAAATAAATCTCATTTATTTAATTCCCTCCATCTCCATTAAATTCTCTAAACCTATGATTAAATTAAATCCTATTTAATTTAGTCTTAAACCTATCCTAAAACCTAGTCTACACCCATTACTTTCATCCTTCTAAGCCTACCCACTACTTAATCCCACTTATTTATCCTAAAAACCTTTCTAAACCCCTTTTAGTTCTTAAGTGTGTGCTCACAAATGTGTGAGAAACCCTTCACACTTCTCACACCTCTCACAACTTCCACACTTCTTATACCTTTGTCCCCCACTCCTTCAAGTTTGCTCACACATGTGAGCAAACTTTGAATGTTGACCTTTGCATGACTTTTCTCCATGTCTCCCTTGTAGAACCTATGTGGATGCCACATAGATGCCACCTCACCAAGACCTCTCGCAAGCCTATAAATAGAGCCCTTGTCTCAAGCATTTTACATCTTCCTCATTTGCATTGTTATCATGCTAGTGTGATTCTAGAGCTTTATTAGATATTTTATGCTTAGAGCTAACCCTTGGTAGTTGTATGCATACTTAGATTTCTAACTTGCATTTAGCTTTCATGGTAGTATAATGTTCTAGGTCTTTTAGTTGCATTACATTTCTATCTCACATCCTAGAATTCTTTGAGGATTGGCTCACTCATAGCCATTTCTTGAAGGAATTCTCCACTCATTTAGTTTTAGATTCATTCATCTCATATTGCATTTTTATTAAGGGATTCAATAGTTTTGTTTTGGGAGAGCACACCTACATCCCTCCAATATAAAGCACACCAACAGGGCCTCTCATGGGTGCCTTTGTTGAGCTGCTTTGAGGTTGCATGAGGACTTTTCTTTTTGGTTGCATTGAGTTGCAAAACTCAAGCATAGTGTTAGTTGTATTTTCTTTTGTTTTGAATATTTGATACACATATGCAAATAGAATTTTCTTGTTTATGATTTCTATCGAAATGTTAGGTTTTCACGTATACAATGACATACATAGTAGATTGAGGATTAACCAAAGTGTGATGAGAAATAATATGAGAAACTCTAGCAGTGATGTAAATGTGACCATTAGGCTCTTTTGTTAGTGTGAATAATTATTATTTACACTTTACTTAAGTTTACTTAGGATAAATGCATTATTTTGTTATTTATTAGGTTAGATACCTAAGAGTATGCATACTCATATGAGTTGTTATGTTGACAACACTGGAGTTTACATAATTAACTGAGTTTTCATGTAGACAACATAGATGTTCACATTCTTAATTAAGCACATAGTGTCTACAACATAATTTTATGTGACACACCTTTGTAGGCTTATCCTCTCACCATTGTACTAACTCTTATGCTTAATGGAGGACAATCCACTCTTGGTGGACATGTACTTAATTGTGAGGTTGATCATATTGCTAACTCTTAGACATTCTAGAAGCATTCTAGAGGCCTTTATATTTAGGCACTCCTGGTGTACTTGTACAACAATTGAATTTCATATTATTATTCTGATCATACTCTATTGGTCTATTTTGTGGTCTAGGATGATTTTTCCCTAAGGAAAATTCTTATATCTTTAAACATATTAGACCAACTAAAGCTAATAGTGGGTGTATGTTTAGGTTTAGGTGGAGAATAAATTAGAGGTCACAGTGATAACTCAACAAGATTTACCACATGATTTTCATCTTGTATCTTCTCATCATAATCAATATGACAATAAGAGGAAGAAGGTTGATTAATAACATTTTTTGAGAGTGAAGATAAAGGATTATTATAGATATGAAGATTTTTGATTAGGTGGTGCAACTTATTTTTTCATGTTATTAACTTTAGAATCAATAGATATAGCCTTAGAACCAATAAGGTCCTAAAGAGAATTATTCAAACTATAACACTTTTGAGTAACATGACTTGGTTGATGGTGATACTAACAAAACAAATTCAAATCAAAAGAACTAGGAAATGACTTACTAGGACCAACTGGATGAATAGGAGGAAGGTTATGGACATGATATTTAATCAATTTTTTCATCATCTCATAATTTTTTTCAAATAATTTAGTATACTAAAGATTAGGATGATATATAGAGGAAAAACTAGTCATACCTCTAGATATAGTAACCACTCGATAATTAACTATATTTTACTTAATTATGACTAAAGCTTTAGGTTTAGGATAACTATTTCAATTTATTGTGGAATCACTCTTATTACTAGATATAGGATCCATTGGAGTGAAGTTCTTGAGTTGACTCACTTGTAACTAGTAATGGTGAAGTATTGCACATAGATGTGAAAATGAGGTGTACTTAGTAAGGATAATCTTATCCCTATTTTTGTTCTATAAATTAGAAATAGAGATGCATTGAATATCATAATAAGGCATAGGATAAGAAATTTGAGCATACAAATGTTTAAATCTACCAATGAATTTGGTAACTTTCTCTTTAACACTCTACATACTGTTCGAAATATCTAAGACTAAGCTAAGTTATTGAGAGGGGAGGGGTGAATCAGTAATTTCTAAAACTTCAACAATTTCAACTCTTAATCCAACCATTCAATTATCATATAATTCATCACATATACTTTGATCTAATTACATGCATAAGAAATTGAAAATATGAAAGCATTCATAACATTGTGACACAAAGATTTGTTGACTTAGAAACCTTCCGAATAGAAAATAAAACTAGGGTGTGGTTGATACCCACAACTTTAGTGCTATAGTATAAAGTTAGCTTTTTAAAGCTTACATTGATCACTTTTGATGATCTACCCTATTAGGAGCAATAAGGACTGTTAGGTCCACCTTGTGAAAGGATTTACAAATATATGATTAAGTATGCACTTGGTAAAGAGATTTACAAAAGACTATTAGGTCTAGCTTGTAAAATGATTTGACTGATCCACCTATAAGGATGAAATAGTAGATGATCTTTGATCTAAAACTTGGTTTTCTAAATGAGATTCCTTTAAGTACTGATCACCTTGCTGTGATAGATATGACTTTTCTGCTCCTTATATTGTTGTAGCCTTTGTAATTTGCTTCTTCTACTTTTCTTTGATTTTATTCACATTTACATCTTCACTATAATCAAAAACTTTGGATATGATACAATAAATTACATATATATCAATTCAGTTATACAAATTACAAAGTAGGCAACAATATAAGTTAACAAAAATATTATGAAGTTGGCTCACATGAAGACATTTGGGTTCTAAAGACTAACTTAGTGAGGTTGTGATACTCCACATCCACTATCAATTCTCATCATCATGATGCCCTTGGTAGATGTAGAAGTTTGTTTCATACTAATCCTTTCCAAGTATTCTTGAATTTGGTCTACATTGGTGACTTGGTAGATACTGTGAAACTCATCATATAAATTGAGTCTCTTGATTTACATTGTATGACTCAATAAACACTATCACTTCAAGCTTGGTATAAACTAAGTCACTTGGTTAACACTGGGAAGCTCAGCTAACATTGGACTTGCATCTCTTACACGATGAACTTAGTGAACATTGCACAACTAAGATTGCACTGGTAAACTTGGCATATAATGAGATGCACAGTTTACATTGCTAATCTTCAGTATAACTATGATTGCTTGGCAATCACTAAGATTTGTCCAAAGGACTTGATAGCAATTGTAGAAATTGGTGACAACTGAAATACTTTACAAACACTGTGAGTTGTACAATGAGCTTGATAGCTATATACAATCTAAATAAGTGTATGTCACTAATAATAAACTTGACTGACATGTCAACACATACAATGCATTAGATCCATTAAAGAAATTTGAGGGCCAACTTTATTCTAAATTTTTTGAATGAAAGAATTAGAAAGAGCTTGAAAATAATCAATAGAATAAGGAGGTAGAGAGAAATTCCATTGCTGGACTTTATGCCTAAAAGTATGTAGGAATAATTTAGGCATAATCCTATAATAATGAGAAATATCACTACATATAGTCTCAAAATTTTTAACATAAATTATGAGATCGCCCTCACCATTATAAGTCTCAAAACAATGTACCTTTACATGTTTCAAAATAACAACATGAAGGATGTCCAAGTAAAGAGGATTAGCAACACCACATGTAGGAATATTGTACTTAGATTGAGTTAATTGAGCAAGTTGTTATTGTAAAGTAGAGATATTTTGAACCAAGGTACTAGTGGTAGGATTGTAAGACATGCTATTAGGAATAAGTATTAATAATATTAGATTTCCACAATCTATTGCTAATGATGATGTTGCTTCTGGATTTGATTGTGTAAGTTATTTTTATCATCGAAGCAACATCAAATCTAGAAGCAACATCATCATTAGGAATAAGTATGCTATATAGATTGGGAAATTTATATGAACTAGAAGGAATATGTAAAGATGCTGATGGAGGATGAGAAGTAATTAGAAAAGGGTTTTGAATAAGTTATTAGAAAGTAAAGTCCACCAATATAACTACAATGGGGGGGGATTAGTAAATTATCCAACTATTATAACAATTATCATCCTTATTAATCCTTAACCATGTGAAATATAATAAACAACCATAAAAAGATACTCAAACATAATAAGGCCAGATATGTTGACTAGGGAAACCCTTGATTAGAGGGAAATCCCTAGTGGGGATGGTACCCACAAAATAATGTACTAATATAAATGTTCCTTGTTATAGGATGGACCTTGTTAGGAGTCAATGAAACACATTTAGTATATATTAGTCTTTATTAGGAGACTTTGAATCCTTGTTATGAGATTCTGACCCATTTAGGAGCTGTGACAACCCTGTTAGGAGTGGTAGAAGGTAGATGGACCCACTATCCAAACAACTTCGGAGGAAAGACCATTGAACTCACTATCCAATCAATCTCTATATTATTCCTTCTAGAATAATAGAAATGAACTACACTTGTACTTCCTCTTCCTCCATCCTATCAACTAGACTTCTCTTTTTTTGATCTTGATACTAGATCACCAACTTCACATCCACTTATCCCTTAGACAACTTATTCACATTTACCAAATACTCTACTTTTTGTCACATACTTCACACTTTACCAGAAGGAAAAATAACCTTCCTTTATACCATGTCCTTAAAATAATTTCTTGTGTTGGCCTTGAGGCTTGACTAATTAGTTATAATAGGATTTCTTTAAGATAATTAATTATTTTATAATTATAAAACATTTTCAACTCATAGTCTATACAACTTCTCACACATACAACCTTAGACATTGTATAATCATTGAAATCATCATAATATTGTCTACTATCATTATCTAAATGTGTGTATCATGATTCTATCTCTATTAGGAGATATAATCCAAACATCAGAAACTAGTTCTCAAGTACTCTGTCTATATATTATTCTCTATAAATCAAACATATCTTTTGCATGTCTTATAATTTCTTCATGCACACTTAATGAAATCATCAAGAAATAGTATATAACACATCCTTAACCGCACTTGACCTTATCATCAATACTCTATCCATATGACCTCATTCTCTATCAACTACTTTGCTAGTCTTCATAGAAATAGTACTATGTTGACATCAATGAAAAACATAGCCATGAATGCAACATGTTAATCATAAAGGGTATCTCTAATATCCCAAAGCAATACCATCAAAATTCATGTTAACAATATTCCCCTTTGACATTGATGGAAACATAGATGAAAAATGTATAAGTTCCAAGAATACCAACAAAAACTTAGCTACTTTTGTTTTTTTTTCTATTCTTTCCAAATCCTCTTCATCAATCAAATCTAAAACCCTTTAGAACATTTTTTTATCTACATCTCTTTCTTTAGGATTGACATTAGTTGTGCATACTCAAATTCTTAGGAACATCTCTCAACTTCTCCCCTAGTCAATATTTCTCTGCATTGACAATAATAATACTTCTAACCCATACATAGGATATTTGAATTTCTCCTCCATTAGAGGATCTTCTCCCCCATTCATGGTGCTTCTATCTCTTGATTCATCGAAGATGTTTTTCATGCAATCTCTCCCCCATTGACATCAATGACAAAGGCTTCATTATTTCAATAATTTTCTACAATTCTTCAATCATCTCAAGTGTCCAAAGACATTTTTATATACCAACTAAAAAGAGATCTTGATGACTATTCATCTTAGACAATCTCCCATACAGGAAGCATAAAAAATCAAGTCTAGTTAAACAATAGTGCTCTATACCACTAGAATAATGCACTTCCTACATCATTTACTCAGAAGTAGGTGAGGGCTTTGTAAAGATATCTACAATCTACTCTTTTGTACTTACATACTCTAATATGATTTCTTTCTTTTCAGCTTTCTCTCTTAAGACATGATACACAATAGATATGTGGTCAGTCTTATAATACAACATAGGATTCTTAGAGATACTCACTATACTTGTGTTATCACAATATGTGATAATAGGATCTAAAAATTCTATCTCAATATCCTTTAGCATCTACTTTATCCATATAATTTGATTACAATTATTTGCTACTACTACATACTCTGCTTTAGTTGTACTTTGTGAAATACAATCCTATTTTTTCTTAGCCAAGAAATCAATCTTCCTTCAAGGAAAATGTTCCACCACTAGTTCTTTTTCTATCATCCATACTGCCTATCCAATCCATCTTAGTATAAGAGCACAAAGTGAAATTATTCAATCTATCATACCATAATCCATAATTAGGTGTACCATTTAGATATTTGAATATCCTCTTTACTATTGCATAAAGAGATTCCTTAGGATTATCTTGAAATCTCACTATTATCCTAGCTACATTTTCTATATCTAGTCTAGTGTGATTTAGATATTACAAACCCCCAATTGTGGATCTGTACTTCATTTTCTCAATTTCAGGTATCTCATCTTTGCTAGATAACTTGTGACTAGTTATCATAGGTGTACAAATAGGATTACAACATTCCAAGCCAAATATCTTCAAAAAATCTTTCAAGTAATTAGCTTGTGATATAAAAATACCATCTCTATTTTTCACAATCTATAAACCCAAAAAATAATTCATTTCACCAATCATACTCATCTCAAATTCATTCTTCATTTCATCTGAAAACTTATCACTTGTGTCATCATTACCTGTAAAGATTATGTCATCAAAAAGTATCACAATGATCAAAAAACCATTTTAAATTTCTTGTAAATCCAAATTACTATCTTCCATACCTTTAGAAAATCTCGATTTTGCCAAATATTTGTCCAATCTTGCATACCAGGTTCTAGATCCTTGGTTTAGACCATAAAATACTTTCTTCAATCTACACACCATATTATTTTCTTTTATTAAAGGAAATCCTTTAGGCTACTCAATGTATACGTCTTCTTCAAGTTCTCCACATAGGAATCCTTGACTTAACATCCATCTAATACACTTTAAACTTCTTATTTGCCACATAGGCCAATAACATTCTTACTACTTCTATTTTGGCTAAAGGGGAAAATATTTCTTCATAATCTGTGCCTTCTTGCTATAAATATTTTTGCATACTAGTCTATCTTTGCTCCTTACTACTTCACCTTGTTCGTGTTATAAATAGGGATTACTGAGGGGGGATAGGTGAATTAGTAATCTACAGAATTTAGTAGCCAACTAGATATTATTAAACTTACTTTAATCCATGCATAATTAAGCAATAAAGTAATGCTTAATAGTAGTAGTAATAATGCACAAAAATAACTCATAACACTGTATTTTGTTAACTAGGGAAACCCTGGTGGGGATGATACACACTAGATAATATACTGATATATAAGTTCCTTATTAAAGCATGGACTCTGTTAGGAGTCAATTAGAAAATTTAGTATAACAATCCCTATTAGAAGACTTTGAATCTCTATTAGGAGATTTCAACCCTATTCGGAGTTGTAGAGTAATGTATGCAAGAAGAGCCCACTGCCCAAACATGCAATTTCAACTACACAAAGAGGTCACTGCTCAATCAAGTAATCTAATTTTGTTTTCCTTCCTTCATTGATCTATGATCTTTAGCTCAATCTCAGATTACTAGATAGTTCATACAAAACTTTTCATATATTATTTTTACAAAAGTTCGCACACTTATTACACAACAGCTCACACTCATAAGCACTCACACTTCTTATTACAAGAAGTCCTTTGCATAAATACCATGCCTTTACATAAAGTACTGCTAGGTTGGCTAAGACCATAATTCATTTTTCCAAGTTAGAGTAAACATCTAGAATGTCGACCCTAATTGGAAAGTAATTGTTTTGCAACCAAAACAATTCTTTCCTTCAATTCTATTGTCCTACATCATCAAAACATGATTAATACTATTCTATATAGTCTATACACACTCTCAAGGTTATACACATCATCACCAAAATATATACTATCCCCATGTAACTTTTCTTGTCATAATATGACATCTACAATATGTTATATACAAAACAATACATTGTTGTAAACCAAATTCTATACTTAGACAATTTTATGATAACCAAACACTAAGTATCTTTATTTCTAAGGTTTCCTATCAACATGTACATCATTTTTTTCCATTAATGAGAACAATTACATATCACAATTAGCCAATTTTCAACAATCTCTCCCTTTGGCATTGATGGCAACAAAATAGGAAAAATTGGCTAAGCGACAAAAACAAACTATCAAAATAAAGATCACATCTATTACAACTTTATAAATATGCTCCCCCTTACAATATAGTTCATACTACACATGTATCTCTACCCTTTACTATCCAATTTTTTTTCCTTTCCAATTTTCTTGTACTATTACTCCCCCTTTGACATCAATGACAAAGGTCTCAAAATGTAAAGATTCTATTCAAAACTATCAAGACTGCTTGTCCTTGCCTTTATACTGAAATAATCTTCATACAATTTTAAAAAATATCCTTCAAACTATCCATACCTTTGTTCCATGTTTCTTTGGTAGAGTTTTTCGATGTGAGAATTGCACATAATGTATATGATGCAATCTCAACTGCATTGATATCTGAATACAAAAATTTTGTATATGTGTCCTTGGCCTTGACACATTCTTCTAGCTGCTTTTCAACAAGTGATAACTTTAGAGAAATATATTCTCTAAAATTAGATGTTCTCTTCAATATCTACTCTTTTTGAAGTTCTAGTTTCCTTATCTTGCTATGAATACTAGCAACTTGATTCTCAAAATCATCAACTTTGCTAGATGGGTGCTGGATTAGGCTAGATAAAGCCTCTAACTCATTCATCTTTGCCTCTATCTGATTGTTGAAATCCTTAGTAATTTTGTATGAGAAGGTACACTTAACATACAAAACTTTCCCTTCCTACTAACATTTTTGAAGTTCTTTGATGCATGTAGTTGCTCTTGATATTTTGGCAGATAGTGCTAAACAAATTAGCATCATGGGAAATTTGAGCTTTTGCCTCCACAACATTCAACAAATTTCTAAACTCTTCATCAAAAGACTTTACCATGACTTGTGATCTTAGTTCAGGATCTGACTTAGTATGTTATACTATCAAAGTATTATGTAATCTATCAATTACTTCCATCAATGATCTCTACAAACTCGTCACTATCATATTTTTCTATAGGAGTTTGCATAAGGATGAAATTAGATCAATCTAATCATCATCATCAGTAGCCAAACTAGCAAGAGAGAGCAAAGTGGATGAACTAGATGATTTAGTCTCATCTTCCCTCTATTTCTTTGTTTCTTCATTAGCTTTCCTCTCTTCCTCTTCTTTCCTTTTCTTTTCCTCTCTTTATTTCTTCTCTTCTAATCTTTTCCTCTCTTCTTCCTTTGTTTTCTTTTTCCTTTCTTCTTTTGCAATTCTCCTATTATCTTAATCATTCTTTCTTTTTCCTTCATCCTCAAGCAATTTCTACTTGGCTTCCTCTAACTTCTATTTTTCAATTTCTCTTAGTGTCTTTTCCTCCTTAATTTGTTTCAATTTCTCTTCAACATCTTTAGCATTAGGTATATTTGGTTTTGAACCACCAAATGGATCGGTATCATCAATGTTGATTGTAACATTGGTTTGATCAATCTTTGTAGTGTTAACACTAATAGACACTTTTGCATTTCTAGGAGATAGAGGAGTTGATATCTATGATTTTGAAAAAAAATTGACTAATGGCTACTATAGTCTCCTTTCTCAATTTATTCTTCTCACTGACCATAAATAAGAATGGCCTCAACTTATTTCTCAAGTATGGTGTGAGGTTATTCAACAATCTCTTTATCTCATCTTCATCATCAATCTTCCAAATTGTCGTTAGCATAGACTTCCAAAGTTAAAGGTTTTTTTCTCTTGCTGGAGTCTTCTTCTCTATGAGTCTCTCATAGAATTTTTGGTTCACTACTCCTTTTATATCCTTCATACATAAATCATTTGCAATGATATGTCTTATAGTAGATATATCAATTTAATCCTTCCTAAAATTATTATAAAAATCATAAAAAAATTTCATCTGAACAAAGTTTCCCTCATTTGCATTTGCTATGTTAATCTTCTCAATCTTCAGCTTCCATGGTTGCCAAGCTTTGCCTATTTCTTGCTTAGGTGGAGTCACCTATTTAGCTTACTTGGTTTCATATTCCTCAACCTCTTCATCACTACTGGATTCAATTGACAACAATGCTTTTTGCTTCTTGCCTGGTCCTATAGCCATATGTTTGACTCTCTTAGTCTTGGTTAGCACTACTTCATCCAATCTCTCTGATTTTCTCTTATGTTCATTAGGTTGAACATTAGATACTACTACATATGGTATACTCTATCCAAAAGTTGTCTCAGCAACTGAAACTGGCAAAGGTTGTATATTCAATACACCATGCTTCATAGTCTATCTCACAACCTCAAATTCATTTTTTGTCACTCTAGCCTTAGATAATGCCTTCTTCATTATCAACTCAACCTTCTTGTGAGATGCCTTCTCCAAGGTTTCTTGATGAGCATGTTGTGTGATCTCATCATACTTGCCAAATCTATATTTTTCCTTATCTTTCTTAGAATTCAATAATAGATCAATATAGCAAACTACAACTATTAAAATGTCTTAATGGGAAGAGATCTTCTAAGAGGGGGGGTGAATCAGAAGTACTAGCCTTTTAACAACTTTTAAACCCATATAACTAAAATTAACATGCATGCATATAAACATTAAACAATCATGAGAAACAAACATGCATCACCAGATAACACTTTGGGATTTTGGTGACCCAGAAACCCTCCAGGAATAAGAAGGTAAAACTGGGGTGGGGATGATACCCACAAAATTATTGTAGCAATTGATTTCAACCACTTTTGATGGTCTGCCCTGTTAAAGGCCTACCCTATTTAAGGCTACAAGACACTGTTAATATGTGACCCTGTTAAAGGATTTCTACACCCTGTTAGGAGTGTGCCTTATTAGAAAAATTAAGAGCATTTAACTTAGAATGCCACCCTATTAAAGGATTTACATAAGGCTGTTAAACCTACCTAACTCAATAGGATTTCCAAATTCCTAATACAATTGTGAGAGAGTATTAGAATAATACACCTGAACTAATGCAACCTCTAATGCTGATCTTCAGAATCTTGATCTGCTCATTTATCCCTGATCTTTGCTAGATTTGATCTACTGATTGTGCTCCTTGTTCTATTCTGATCAACTAGATGTGTAAATGATGTCCTTTCCACTAAATTTTGACACCTAATGCTCTGCAACGACCTCAATAAAAGGCTCTGCTTTTTCTTCTTTTCTACTACTCTTTTTCAATGGCATCAGGACTCCCTTATAAAGATTAGTGGATCATTATGCATCCTTGGATAAAATGTTCCTACTCAAACCCTTGAAATTCACCTATTGGCTGCATGCAATTCCAATTTTCTAATTTGCTATATGAGGATCACATAGGTAAATGGAAGGATTTGATCTTATCTCCTTATCCTATCATGAGTCATGCATAACCATTTTACATCTTGGTTTGTATTGGCAATAACTCTAATGCTAATCCTGCATTGCTTGGCACATGAGGTATTTATTGATGCTCGACACCATCTATTTTGGATTGCTCGACATCCACTATGTTTCTTGTGTTACTCAGCTCCTATAGAATTCCTAAATCACTTAGCTTCTATTAACTTCACAATGCTCAGCACAAATTGTCTTCTGATCTGCTCGACACATGTTGAATTATGTATAGCTTGGCATATACTAAAATGTGTTCTACTCAGAAACAACTATAGTTTTCTCAGAACTTTCATTGACTTGGCACATAAAGAAATTCTAGCTCAGCTCCCATTGTGTATTCGACATGGATGGTTAAGTGTGTTGACACTCATTTATCAATCTTATTTATTTGATCAACAATCTCCCCCTTTGACATGAGTGTCAAAACTACTTAACTGATCATTCATGATCTAAACCTTATGTATACATTCTTCACTTTTCAAAATTTCAAAAAGATATTGTGAATGAGTTGGTTATGCCTTGATATGTCATGAATTCTGATGTCTCATGCCATTGTGCCTGATGTTCCCTATCTTTGATCCTATTATCTTCTTATCTTCTAATTTAATATATGCCATTGTGCCTGATGTTCTCTATTTTTGATCTTGTTATCTTCTTATATTCTCCTTTAATATATCTCTCCCTTTAGAATATTATCTCCCCCTTTTTTGACACCGATGTCAAAGGGTCCTAAATGGTAATGCCATGCTTGACCAAAAATGTTTTATTTACCTCAAGGTGTATTTGAAGAGCTACATCCCAGTTATTCAATGCAATATC
Source organism: Cupressus sempervirens (assembly GCA_028749045.1). Classification (NCBI taxonomy): domain Eukaryota; kingdom Viridiplantae; phylum Streptophyta; class Pinopsida; order Cupressales; family Cupressaceae; genus Cupressus; species Cupressus sempervirens. Next base: position 785,097,584 of record CM053786.1, read on the forward strand.
CAATGACTTGTGTTGCATTGCAAGCTTTGCAACTAAATCAACAAGTCCTTCATGAGTAGAAATATTTGGATCTTTCTCCAGGACTATTTTTGCATACATTTGCCCCTTGTGTAATATTTCCAAGTGAGGAGTGATTGAGGCTTGTATCTACATCAATTTTACTTTAATAGTGGCCTCTTATGCTAATAATGCAGCTAATTCCCTCTGAATGTGAAGTGTTTGAGAAAATTACTTTTCACTCTGTGCAAGATTTGAGGGTAGTTGCATGCTGGAGAGTTTTAATGTTCTCTCAAGGTTCAAAATTTTTAGATTTATTTCTTGTGTTAACCTGGAAAAATCACACAATTTTCTATAAAGGGAAAAGATATTTCCTAATACAATCTTTACATTATCCAATTTCTTAGCTAGGTCAACCTATCCCAAAATTATGTTATTAGCTATCTTCTAGTTGACTTTGCCTTCAAACTTCTTATCTAACCATTCCATGAGTTTTGCATTTGTATCATGGTCTTCATTAGTCACTTGGTCAACTATATCAGATAGTTGATCAAGGATTGGCTTGCTTTAATCTGGAGGTTGTAGGCTAAATTCATCCATGAATATATCTTTGATTTCATTCATTGCCTGCTTGTAATTGTGGTCTTTCTTCATTGCCTCTTGCCTCCTTCTTTTATCCAATGGATTTTGTATTTCATTCATCTTTTCCTCATTTAGAGTGCTTGAATCATAATAGGGTATTTTAATTTCTTCATCAAGCTTAGGAATGCCATAATGAATGGTCCTAGCTACCCTTGTAAAACTTGAGCTTGGTGTACTGAGATGTGAGGTCATCATTTTCAGTACTCAGCTTCTGAATGGGTTTGGTGGGAGTTCCTATTTTTGGCAATTCAACCATAGTTTGTATTGCAGACTCCTTTTTATCTTGTGTTTCTTCTTTATCCTCTTCTTCTTTCTTGGCTTCTTCTTCTTGTGTCACTACTACTGGAGGTATACATACTATCTATACTATTATACCTGTGACTTCCTCTGCTATTGCACTCAACTCCTAATGAGCTTGTGTGGCTATTCTTGGTGGTGAAGGAGGTGGTAGAAATGAAAGCCCAATAGTTTGAATGATTTGAGGTGGTTCTTGTGGTGACACCTTAGCTTCTTTGAGTTTATCTAGTAACTTTTGGAGATCATCTACATTGACCAATACGGGACTTGTACACAATTGTGCTTGTAGAGTTGTTTGGTCAAGGATCCTAGTGAGATCTTCTGCAATTAATGGATTGATGTTTTGACATGTGGTGCCAACAACATCCTTAATCTTTATAATTTCTGTCGGTGTGGTAGTAGAGTGAGGAGGACTAGGAGGTGGAAGTTGTGTGTCTTGCACACTTTGCTGCTCATCAGTACCCTTTTCTTCATCTTTTCCTTCCTCCTCTCTCTCTTCCTTGTTTTCCTCTTCTTTAATCTTCTTCTCTAATTCTATCTTCTCTTCTCTCCTTTTCCTTCTTTTCTTTGGATTAGCAGGAGCTTCTTCTCTGTACTCCTCTTAAGGGACATCTTCAGGTTTCTTGTACAAGTTTTTCCAAGCTCTTGTGGTTCTCTATACAACTTCTTCCATTTTGTTTTGGAGAATAGAGAATGCCCTATACTTAGGTGTAAACCTAGTGTTATGCCTTTTGATTGTTTGAGTTATCTATTCTTTAGTTAAATCAAGCAGTATGCTTGCTAGGGTTGATTCCCTCATCTCCTTCTCCATTTTTAGACAGAAATGCCATCTATCTTCTACAATTTTAGACAACTCCTTTAGTAATTGTCCATCTAGTTCAAGAGGTGTATACTTGAACTATTCCATTAATGCATAGACTAATTCTTCTATGCTATTTTTTTCCTCTCTTCTAAACTTATTGAAATCAATCTTTTTCATTTTACTTAAGTCTCCATTCCTAATCTTCTCACATAATATATCAACTGAAGACTTAGGAGGATGACTTATCTATTCCATCTAATCTTCTTCATCAGTATCAGGTTGAGCCACATATCTTTTCCTTTTCCTTGGCTCTTCCTGTGCCTTTTTGACTGTCTTCTTCTTCTTTGTGGCTTCCTCTTTGGTCTTTTGTGTAGAGGCCCTTGTTGTAGCTCTAGATGTTGGCTTCTTGGTGTTGGCTTGGCAGCTTTCTTTGGTGAAGGCAGAGAAGCAGGAGGTCTCGTTTCCTTCCTTTTGACGACTTTTCCTTTGATGGGTGCTTCCTTGTCTTGTTTGGCACTCTCATCTTTGTCTTCACTTTGGCCTTGTGACAATTCAAGTGGCCCTTGTTCTGGCTCACCTTCTTCTTCTTCTTCACTAATCTCCTTTGCTTTGCCTGCTGCACTTGATTCTTCAACACCAAATTTCTTCTTTATCTTCTTCATCAGCTTGTCCTTTTTCTTCACTGCTATGGCTGTCTTGAGTTCTATAACAACTCTTGATTTGACAGTGTCATATGTTTCAAATGCCTTTGCAGATTTGTCCATTTCCTCTACAAGTAATGTTGTGATGGTTGCACAAGCTTGGTCAACATCAAGCTCATATCCCAATGGTCTAAGCCATCTTGCTCTTGGAAGGACTGCTTGAATGTAAGTATAATCAATATCAACAAGAAAGCATTTGTCATTTACATGCTTTTCTACCAGTGAAATTGGTATCCTCATTCTTTTCTTCATTTCATTCTTGAAATCATCAAAATAGATAGACATTTGATCATCAAAGCTATCTCCCATTTGTGCAATGAAATCATTTATTTGATGAACAATTGCTTTATTTTGACTCCAATTGAGTTTTCCAAATGAAGGGAATTCCTTCATTACATAGAAGAACATACAAACCAACACTGAACCAAATTTACATTGTGCTCCCTTGGACTTTTTAATAGCTCAAGGATTTTCATTAATCTATTGCAACATGAGCTTTGCAAGGTCATAGGTGTGGTCTTTCTTTACAAGCTTACATGCCACATCCACTGCTATGAAGGGTACAATATTCAACCTATTGGATTGATAAAACTTATGTGATATGATCCTTACAACAAAGTCTAGAAGGGGATCAGTCATGGTATCTATGGTCATGCCTCTATTGTTCCATTTTGCACCTATGTTCTTCTTAATTGTTTCCTTCTTTTCACTTCTCAATGTCTTTGGCCGATCTAGCATTGGAAATCCTATAACCCTATGATCTATCTTCTTGGTTAGAGCAAGGACTAGTCTCCTATGGCTCATATTTTTCAATTATAACACTTTCGCACATCCTAAACCATAACAAATTTTTCAGGGATGGCGAATAGGGCACAATCAAGATCCTTTTTATATGCAACTTTTGTTATGGGTCTAAACTCTGGTTGCTTAACCTCATTATTGACAAGTTGAATTTCATGGCTCTCTTTCCCTTGGGTTGTCTTTGAACTAGACAGAATTTTTAAATGTACTAGGGTTTGATGATTAAAGAAAACTTCACAAACTATAAAACTTAGCACCTCAAGGAAATACCTAGTTAAAAGCTTAGATCGCTTGGGTAGATGTTGAATCACTACAAATTGCTGGATGAAAGCTTTAAAGTCACTCAGTCATGCTCTTGGTAATCGCTCTTCATTTGAATGGCTCAAAAATGAAATGATTTTCTCCTTTAAGTGACTCAAAACCTTGCATTTAATGTATTTTTGTACTTTTACTTGTTACTCGGCTTCCTAAAGTTTTTCAACTTGGTATCCACTCGACAGTTATACTTACTCAGCATCTACTAACTTTCTTAATAACTCAGCCATCACTATAGTTAATCCATAGATAGCTCGACATCGTCATTCAAGTTTTAGCATCTTATCTCATGCAGATTTATACTTTGCAGTGCTTCTTTATGATTTAGGTCTGATGTATGATACTTCCTTATATGTATCAGCCCCATAGTCTCATCTTGTGATTAGGTAGATGAGAAATGATTGCTTGACCACGTAGGTGAAGTGACTATTTCATTGGATGTACTTGATCCATTCTTTTTTTGCCATGTCTTCTTCATGTTTGTTCTGATGTGTTCCACATCAATCTTTTCTTTGCCCTTATTTACTTCAATCTTGGGTGCCTTGGCGTTTGTTGGACAATTTTTGTTGACATGTCCAGTTTTCAAGCAACTGAAGCAAGTATTTTGGTTCAACCACCTTTTATAGTTTCCATTGAAATGTGTATGCAATTCTGGGGTATATGTCCATACTCTTGACAATAGTGACAACTTTGCCTTGTATTGTAGTCCCAATTGTAGTGTTGTTTATAGTTGTCCCTTCTTACATGCTGATTTGGTGTCCACATAGGCTTTGATCTGCACTCAAAGGCTCTATGTCCATACTTCTTGCAATTATGGCAATGTCCATCAAATCTTTGTGTCCTCGTGACTTTAGATGTACAATCTTGTGTCATATGTCCTTGCATGTTGCACTTGTGATAGTAGCCCTTGCTTTTGGATGTGTTTGGCCCATTGATCCTTCTACTCCTGCAAACATTAGCAGTATGCCCCTTTTTATTATAGTAATGACAAATGGGTTTAGAATCCTTTCCTTTGTTACTCCTTTGCTCAACACTCTTTGATGATTCCCCAACTTTAGTGCTATTGTATCCAAGTCCTGATGTGTCATGGGCTAATCTTGGGGATTTCAGCAACTATTCAAAGTACTTGATGGCTTCACTTGACTTGTTGAGAATTTTTATTGTTTCTTTTTCTCTATTCAATTCATTCTGCACTTGTTCATTCTATATCCTCAAAGTAGAGATCTCAATATCTTTCAAATTGAGTTCATGATGAAGGTTCATTATTTGGGCAAGTGTATCCATCTACTTGTTTGAGATCCTTGTTAATTCAGTACATTTTTCTTCAAGTCTATTTGTAAGATTTCTTTTGTCATCATCCATTATAACTCTATCCTCAACTACTCTTTTCTTTTGTTCAGTGATTTCACATAGCATCATGGCCTATGATTCATGTTCTATCTTAAGAGTTCTTATCTCTTTTTCTTGAGCTATGATTTTCTCCATCAGTTCTACTATTGCTGCATCAAATTCTTTGGAATCTCCTTTGGAAAATACTTGTGTGGTGTCAATCTCCTTGTAGTGAATATCATTTTCAGCTATAGCTATTTCCTTCCTTCTTTTAAAGGATTTTCTCAATTCCTCTCTAGCTTCCTCTACCTTGTGTAGAGTGAGATGCACATCTATCACCTGGTTCTCAATGATCTTCCCAAGTTTGAAGACTTCCATCTTCAGATATTTTCCTCCAAGCTATTAGGCTTTTCTTGAGAGAACTTGGCTCTAATACCAATTGCTGGAATTTCTTAATGGGAAGAGATCTTCTGAGAGGGGCGAGGGGGGGTGAAGAAGTATTGGCCTTTTAACAACTTTTAAACCCATATAACTGAAATTAACATGCATGCACATAAACATTAATCAATCATGAGGAAAAAACATGCATCACCACATAACACTTTGAGATTTTGGTGACCCAGAAACCCTCCAGGAATAAGAAGGTAAAATTGGGGTGGATATGATACCCACAAAAATACTACAACAATTGATTTCAACCACTTCTGATGGTCTGCTCTGTTAAAGGCCTGCCTTGTTAAAGGCTACAACACACTGTTAATATGTGACCTTGTTAAAGGATTTCTACACCTTGTTAGGAGTGTGCCTTGTTAGAGGACTTAAGAACATTCAACGTAGAATGCCACCCTATTAAAGGATTTACATAAGGCTATTAAACCTACATAACTCAATAAGATTTCCAAATTCCTAATACAATTGTGAGAGAGTATTAGAATAATACACCTAAACTAATGCAATCTCTAATGCTAATCTTCAAGCTCTTGATATGCTCATTTATGCTTGATCTTTGCTAGATCTGATCTGTCGATTGTGCTCCTTGTTCTATTTTGATCAACTAGATGTGTAAATGATGTCCTTTCCACTAAAGTTTGACACCTAATGCTTTGCAACAACCTCAATAAAAGGCTCTACTTTTTCTTCTTTTCTACTACTCTTTTTCAATAGCGTCAGGACTCCCTTATAAATATTAGTGGATTTTTATGCATGCTTGCATAAAATGTTCTCGCTCAAACCCTTGAAATTCACCAATTGGCTGCATGCAATTCCAATTTTCTGATTGGCTATATGAGGATCACATAGGTAAATGGAAGGATTTGATCTTATCTCCTTATCCTATCATGTGTCATGCATAACCATTTTACATCTTGGTTTGTATTGGCACAAACTCTAATGCTAATCCTATGTTGCTCAACACATGAGGTAATTACTGATGCTCAACACCATCTATTCTAGATTGATCGACATCCACTATGTTTCCTATGTTACTCAGATCCTATAGAATTCCTAAATCACTTGACTTCTATTAACTTTACAATGCTTGGCACAAACTGTCTTCTGATCTGCTCAGCACATGTTGAATTATGTATAGCTCAAAATATACTGAAATGTGTTATACTTGAATTTTTCACTGACTCGGCAGATAAAGAAATTCTAGATCAGCTACCATTGTGTATTCGACATGTATGGTTAAGTGTGTTGATACTTATTTGTCAATCTTATTTATTTGATCAACAACAACATCATCACTCAACTCATAGGTCAAAGGATCCAAAATGAGATCCTAAACCTTTGTTACATCTCATTTTGGAATGTTTTTCATAATCAAATTTCCACTGTCCAATACCTTGTTTGTAGGGTGTCTTCTACATACCTTTGATATCTTCTCCATAGTGTATCTATCACTACTCATTATATCTGTTATTGACAAGTAGGGAAATCTCTTCAGCACATGAAAGAATATCTGATTTATCAATGATTAGAATCTAAATACACCATTCTTTGTCCTCTTAATCTTTTCAAGGTTATCCAAGAGTTGCATTCTCAAATTTCACTCAAATTCACCTGTTCTTTCTCAACACAAATCTTGTAAGCTACATATATAAATCTCGCTGAAAGTTCATCTATCTTAGAACTTGTACAAACTAAATAAGCTATTATTCTATTAAGAAATATCACATCATCCCAGTTGATAAAGCTGATTAAAATATCTTTCCCATTGTAAACTACCTTAGTGTAACTTTTTACTTTCTTCTTAACTAGGTTCTTTCCTATGGTGCACTACCTTGTTTGCTAAGACTAGTTACCTCATGAATAAGGTTGGCCAAGATGTCTAGTGCATTATCTTGCATCCATAGTTTGCCATCATGAATCCTAATCAATATGATTTGAGTCCATTCATCTATATCTAGTTCATGGTAAAAATGATACTTAAACAAGTCCAATTCACTTAAATGTTCGAATTAGACCTTCACAGTCATACTGTGGTTAAAGACTATTTCCATATCTTTGTTAATATATTTTCTTCTAATAGACTCAAACTTAAATTCAAATAGTTTTCTACATCTTCCAGATAGACTATGTTGTTTAGAGTGATATACAACATAGACTTAGGGTTTCCTTCACTAGGTTTTATGGAAACTACCTTAAACTTTGATCTATCCTCATTCTCAACACTGTGAGCAACTAACATATCCATAATTCTTATCAACAATATCTTTTACCAAACTAATATTGTAGAAAAACAATAAAATACCTCTTTTGAAAATAATGTTTGCTTTGAAATCACTTTGACAAGTTTCTTTAGAATACTCTTCACTTTGAATGTCTTTTCAATGAAGTAAAATCAATTATGTACTCCATTTATGCATCAACTTGAAACTGCATTAATTGCATACTTCACAAATATGAAAAAGTTGTTATTTACATTCTGCAATAAGATAATTGTTCAGAATCATCTATCTAATATTCAAATGCCATCCAAGGTTTACTATAGCCTCCTTCCATCATGAAATTCTTTGCAAAAATGTACTTTTCATCTGTTGCTATAGAATCAATTTTTACTGTAATACCAGTAACTCTAAAATTCATCATAACTGTTTTAGATGAGCTCCAAATCATAAGTGAGCTTAGATACCATCTAAAAACAATTGGATACACCATTTCCCAACTTTGCTACCTCTAATTTAGTCTCTAACTAAAGTTCTTAAGTTCTAATGTTGTGAACAAGTTTAATTCAACTTTATTGAGTCAAACTACCTTTGATCTTTCTATCTCATCACCATCTAACTTTTCTTTTGAGATATCTATAATGCAAGAGCATCCTAGACTTCCAAGCAATCCTACACTTTTTCTCTTTTTTCTAGTGACTATCGAGTTCTTAGTTGCTACTAAGTTCCTTTGGTTACCGAGTGAACTCTTTGGATGCCAAGCCATTCTTAGTTTCTATCAAGTTCCTTTGGTTGCCGAGTGAATTCTTTGGATGTTGAGTGAATCCTTTGGTTGCCAAGTGCCTTTAGTTGCTAAGTGATTTAATTTGGTTGCCGTGTGTTGGAGGATTCCAAGTTCATAGTTTTTGCTGAGTGATTCCTTTGTATGTCGAGCTTGTGTGGATTCTAAGTGCTAGTTTTCATTCACCGTGTTGTTTGTGTTTTGTTCTAGTTTGGGCTAACTCTACTTGCATTTAATTTTGTTTAGGTAGCTAATATTTGTAAAGATCCAAATTGTGGCCTTTCTATGTTCTAGAATCTTCTATAAGTTATTTTGGCAGGTATTTAAGGAAGTCTAAGGTTAGGTTTTAGGCAAGGGAGTGAGAGAGGGGTAGGTATAAAGAAGCTAGAGGTGAGATTGCAAACAAAAGATATGCACTTGAAAGTGAGAATTTGACGATTGTAATTTTTTTTGGCCATAACCTAGAAGGCCTTATAGCTGGGCATGTTTGAAGATATTTTGATGAATCAATAAAAGCATTTCACTCTTCCTCCTCCTTTGGTTGTTGTCCTTTGTGTTTGCTTCTATTGTGTTAGCTCTTGTAGGGTGGTTTGGAGAGCTGGGTGTGCCTTTGGCCCTAGTTTTTCCTATCCTTCCTTACGTCAATCTATTCCTTTCATGAATGCTTCATTAAGTTCTTTTTGAAGTTCACTAACAATATTTCTTTGTTCTTCATTGCTTTTGCTAGCTCCAAATTTCCTTTCCTAGTTCCTTTTGTTATTTCCAAAGTTTATTCCATCCTTCCTTCTATTCCCAAAGTTTCTTCCATTGTTCCTTCTATCTCTAAAGTTTCTTTCCATTCTGTAGTACCTTGATATGTGTCTAAAGTTATTGCATGACTGACATATAGGTGCTCTACTTCTAGGATTTTGTTGATCATTAGGTGCATCACAATTCCAATAAATGTGTCCTAAGTTGTTACACTTATAGCACATGATCTATCTTCTATCATCATAAGATCTTCTTTCTCTCAACGTCCTTTCATTAGATCTTCTTCTATCTATAGAGTTAGTATTTGTAAACATTCTACTATTTTTTCTATCATTATCATAATTAGGTTTCCTACAATCAGTTACATTATGGCCCATACCATGACAATTATGACAATAAAATTCCTTAACATGATTAAATGACTAATTAGTATAATCTCTTTTTGTATGACCCATCTCATTACATTAAAATCACTTACCTCTAAATTCATACTTGGTTTCCTTAGGAGTCTCCACTTGCTTTGGTTCATCCAAGATTTCAACTTCCTTGATTTGCTCAATTTCTTTAGGTTTCTCATAAGATTGACTTGAATCAATCTTATCATCAAATCTAGCTTTTTCTTTTGGATCTGATCTAATCTTAGGTTTCTTTGTAGACATGTTAATTAAATAACCAAGACCAATCTTGTCATATGAAAGTCTATGTATAGACATAGAATCATCAAGCTTTTCTATGCTAGAATAAAGTTTCTCAAGCTGTTGTTTGCACCGTGTCAATTTACCTTTCATAATAGTATTGTACTTAAGGAGTTCTTCATGATCTTCTTTCAATGTTTCAAACTTAGATGTTGTCTTTGACAGACTTTCTCTTAGATCTACATTTTTAGCCTTCAAATCAGATTCAACTTTGCTAGGATCATTTTTCAAAGTCAACTTCAAATTTGTAATCTTCAATTCATGCTTCAAGATTTTGTATGCTATCTTCACTTTGAATAGTCATCATTAGTAGTTCCAGATTTAGTAGATTTAGCCTTGGATTTCAGATGATCAATCTTTTCTTTCAACTAACCAATGTATAATTCTGATTCTTCATATTTTTCCTTTAGATTATCTCTTTCTTCAATAAGGAGATCAATTTTTTCAAGAGCTTCTTCAAGGTTCTTCATCAACTCTTCCATATCCATAGGGCTCTTACTTAAGTTGTTAAGCTTCTTCAAAGTAACTAGGCTCCGATACCAATTGTTAGAAATAGGGATTACAAACTTTAGTCACCAATTGGATATTATTACTTACTTTAATCCATGCATAATAAAGAAATAAAGTAATTTTGAATACTAACAGTAACAATGCACAAAGATAACTCATAACACCATACTTTGTTAACTAGGGAAACCCTGGCCAAGGGAAAACCCTACTAGGGTTGATACCCACTAGATAATATACTAATATATGTAAGAAAGGATAATATTGAGCAAGGAATGAGAAACAATCCAAGTAATTTAAGTGTGAAACAATGTTACCATAAGATAAGCAAAATCCAAGAGCATACACCAAGATGGTTCAACAATGGAGACAAGGATTTATAAGGGGAAAGCAAAGAAAACCCCTTGTGAATTCTAAGAGTATTTATATAAAAAAAATTGCACAATTTATATAAATAAGTGGACTGAAGTAATACTTCTTGTTTTGGTGGCATGCCTTCCAAAACAAGAATAAAAATTAAAATTTTATAAGAAAACCCTTTGGCAGCAAGCCTTCCAAAGAGGGTTAGTAAACAATGATAAAAAAAATGATACTCTAAAAACCTAGACACAAAAGATGTTAGAATGAGCAGAAAATTGCAACACAAAATTCTTCTCTCAATGACGTCTCCAAATAAGGTGTGCTCCAATGAATGGCAACCTTCAACACAAAACTTAAAACAAGGATTAAATAGCCAAGCTCTTATACCATGTAAGAAATGATAATATTGAGCAAGGAATGAGAAACAATCCAAGTAAGTTAAGTGTGAAACAATGTTACCATAAGATAAGCAAAATCCAAGAGCATACACCAAGATGGTTCAACAATGGAGACAAGGATTTATAAGGGGAAAGCAAAGAAAACCCCTTTTGAGTATTATGAATGAAGGCAAATGCCTAGAGAAGAGAGAGAGAGAGAGAGTGTTGGAGCAAAATAGCTCAATACAATAACATCAAAGTGATAAGAGAGTGAAGAAGAAAGAAGGAGGAGCATCTCTTATATAGAGATGAGAAAGGAGTTGCATTTGTAACTCCCATTTCTATGAATGCCACATTCATAATAGGTGTGTGCAAAGTGTCACAATCCTCTTAAGGAGGATAAACTAAATAAATAAATAAACAAGAGTTGTCCTTACATGTGGAATAAAGGACAAACAATGACATGTCCTCCACATGTGTACAAGAGGACAAACTACATTTAGGGACCCTTGGAATATCCCAATTAATATATCCAAGGAAAGATTAACCTTTCTAACAATATATATGTTTCTTGTTAGAGGATGGACCCTATTAGGATTCAATGAGAAAATTAATTATGATAGTCCCTATTAAGAGACTTTGAATCCCTATTAGGAGATTCTAACCCTGTTAGGAGTTGTAGAGTAAGGTATATAAGATGATCCCACTGCCAAAACATGCAATTAAACTATATGAAGAGATCACTACTTAATTATGCAATCTACTATTATTTTCCTTCCTTCACTAATCTATGATCTTCAGCTAAATCTTAGATCACTAGATAGTTCATACAGAACTTCACATATATCACTTTCACAAAAGTTTGCACACTTGTTACACAATAGATCACACTCATAAGCACTCACACTTCTTATCACAAGAAGTCCTTTGCATAAATACCATGCCTTTACATAAAATATTGCTAAGTTGGCTAAGAACATAATTAACTTTTCCAAGTTAGAGTAAACATCTAGGATGCCAGACCTAATTGGACAAGTAATTGTTTTGCAACCAAAACAATTGTTTCCTTCAATTTTGGTATCCTGCTTCATCAAAACATAATTAACTCTATTCCATATAGTTCATACACACTTCTAAGGTTATACACATCATCACCAAAATGTATACTATGTCCATGTAACTTCACTTGTCATAATATGATGTCTCCAACATCTTATAAACAAAACAATACGCTATTGTAAACTAGATTCTATACTTAGACAATTTTCTAATAACCAAACACTAAGTATCTAACAATAACAATTACATATTACAATTAGCCAATTATCAATAGTTTATTCATATTATTTTTGAATACCCATTTATTTCCTATAACATTATTATCTTTAGGCTTAGGAACCAATTCCCATGTCCCATTCTTCACAATCTAATCTAGTTCTTGCTTCATTTCTTGAATCAAATGACAATATTTGCATGCTTCATATACATTCTTATGTTCAACTTGAGAAATAAAACATAATTCCTCATTTACTGCGTTTCTTTTTGTCACTCCTTTATCTTTACTTCCAATAATCTATTTTTTAGGGTGGTTCATTTCCAAATTCCTATTTGGTGTAGGAGTTGCTATCTTAACTCTTATCTCTTCTCTAGATTCTATTCTCTATTTTCCTCTCAACAATTTTTACATCATTCTACAAATCATTGTTAGTCTCAAAGAAGACTTCAACATTCTTTCTAACTAGATTAGGATTATCACACTACTACATTTGGGCTCATTTTTTGACCTCTATTGGTCAAAATTTTGACCCAAATTTTGACCAAATTTGACCAACCCATTGGTCAAAAATTTTCTAGTCAAAATTTTGACCAACCTATTGGTTGGTTGAAAACCTTCCAGAGCCATGGGGCAAGTTCTACCAAGAAGTGGTCAAAATTTTGACCAATGAAAGGTAGAAAAATTTTGACCAATGCTGCAAGAAATTTTGACCAATGAAGGTGGAAATTTCGACCAATGAAGGTAGAAATTTTGACCAATGAAGATGGAAAATTTTGACCAATGATGCTAGAAAATTTTGACCAATGAAGGTAGAAATTTTGACCAATGAAGGTAGAAAATTTTAACCAATGAAGGTAGAAATTTCTACCAATGCTTGGGTGTAATTTTTTATTTAGGCATTCTATAAAATAGTTCACATGCCTTGCATATGATATGACATTTTGCATGCATCCTGCACTCTCTCATCTGGCTGATGATGGATTACGGAGAGTTATCCGAAATGATGATGCTAGAAAACATACACAATCAAATCCAAAACAAACTTGCATTACAAATGGATTGTGGAAATATGATATTGTTATTTTTGCATGCATGTCCACCAGGACAATCACAACTTAAAAATATATATTTATGTTTTTAAGTTGTGATTGTCTTGGTGGACATGCATGCAAAATTAACAAAATCATATTTCCACAATCCATTTGTAATGCAAGTTCATTTTGGATTTGATTGTGTGTGTTTGTTAGCATCATCACTTTAGATCACTCTTTGTAATCCATCATCAGCTGGATGAGAGAGTGTAGGATGCATGCAAAATCTTATATCATATGCAAGCCATGTGAACTATTTTATAGAATGCCTAAAAAACATCGACAGTAGCTAATCATACAAACTTGTGTGAGCTCTTTATATTTTTTTGTGATATGATTTTGATACCAGTTCACTCATTACTCTTGGTGAAGTTGATTCCAAGGATCAAGTTTGATAACTCGAGCCCAAATTCTCTCAGGGCAGCTATCACCTATTAGTCATATTCAACAATAACAAGTTTAGTAGGACTCAAAAGTCAAAACTGCTAGACCACAATGACTTTGCCAAATCTACCTTGAGAATGTAAATATGTAAAGGGAACAAAATGATCAAATATCAAAAATTGTAGGTAGCCACACATAAATCCCATATCAAATTTGCATTCTAAGTTAAACTCACTTCACCCCTCCCCATAACGAAAACACCAAGAATTGAATGTTTTGTTGACTTCAGAAAACTACTCTAATTGAAGGAGATTTATGGAAGGTTGTTGTTCTTTGGTATAAGTATAAAAAATGAAGTAAAATAGGAAGCATTGCTAGTGGGATTTGGCATAATCTCAAAATAAGAGAATTCTAGTAGTTGAAGGTGACTAAGGTGTTGATAATGCAATTAATAAAAGGAACAGTCTGAATTGAATGCTTAATAAATATGTAGAATAAGCATCTGGGTTAGGGAGAAATTTGATTCTATTAGCTTTTCACATTGTAAGTGACCTGCGATTATGTAGCACATTGTCTTGTTAATGAAGGAATCGTTCAAGAACCTATAATGGCCCTCTAGAATTAGTTCAAAGGTCTTACTACTTGCATGGATCTTTAAAGGAACACCAACTATAGTTAGCTAAAAGTTCTTATAATGATCTTTAAGGGCACCAATCAGTTCAAAGCTCTCGTATTGATCTTTAAAGACACCTATGTTTTCAGGCATAGTGGTGGTGATTGGGTCAATGTCTCAGATTTTGAACACATTGTAGGTAATAAGGCAGTAGTCTATTCTTCCAAAAGTGGGCATGCATGCTTTCCTCATGTAGGGAACTTTCTTCAAGGTGACAAAAGATTGGGAATAGGTGTAAGGAATGATGCAACTAGAAGCAAATTTTCTTTGGATACAAGCAAAAAATACCAAAGTGAGATATGGAAAAATTTTATACTAATTTAATCTATCAATTCTTTAGTATGAAGAATAGAAAAAGTTAAAATTATATAGCAATTCTCTTTTTATTATGAAGATTAAGCTTTTTTATTAAAAATGTTTCAAAAGTATTTTAAGTTAGTATTGAAATTATATATATATATATATATATATATATATATATATATATATATATATATATATATATATATATATATATATATAAGGCTTATTCTTATGGCTAGCCTCTTTCCCAAGAAAAATATCGGGGTCTCATTCTTTTTGATATCATGGGCTTTGTACTCAACAAGATTTGATTTCAAGCAAGCTCTTTGTGAACTAGTCAGCTTCACCAGCCCTTTGACAATATGTTTAATATTTTAAATTTAATAGGAAAAGTAAAATATTTATATAAGATTATAAGGACAAATAATAAGGTAATAAGGTGGCAAAACTAAATCATTCTTATGTCTGTTTTTATTTGAATATTCAAATTTCCAAATAATTTAGGAATGCTAAGGTAAACACTAATCTATATTTGGCAAAGCTCTGATTTATGTTAATAGACAAATAAAATAGGAGATATTTTCAACATCAAGTCAAACTTATTGACCTATGTTTCATGAATAGATTTTTCCAAAGCTCACCCCTGTCAATATTACTCCAACTTGAACACTAAATTTCCTCCATAACTAACTAAACAAATTTCTACAATATTAATATATCTTTATCATCAACACAGACTTCTCTATCTTCTTTATTTCACATTAAGAAGAAATAAAGAACACCATCAGAGAGACCATACCATTTTTGAAATCATATACAATAAATCTAATCTAAAATTTGTTAATGTCACAAAAATTGAACTATTACAACACAATTTAGTGACTACATAGAAACTTCAGCATGAAAAATTTATAGAGTACATTTTGATCAATGAATCTATTGTTTTCCAAACAAACAAAATCTTCATTATCACTATGACTATGAACTTCTCCATATTCTGCATTATTTTAGGTAAAAGAAAAAATAGCAAAAATAACTTAACATTTTTAGAACAATCTAAATTAAATGCATCAGAAAAAAAATACATTTCTTCTAGAGGATGTTGAAATCTCCAAGAGTGATGATTTTAGGCAAGGTCTGGAGAGTGTAATTGCTTTATAAAAATTGCACAATATAAAAGTGAGATATTTGTATAAATATTTTCATACTAGTCCACTCATTACTCTTGCTGAAGTCAATTCTAAGAATCAAGTTTGACAACTCAAGCCCAAATTCTCTTAGGGTAGCTATCACCTATTAGTCATATTCAACAATAACAAGTTTAGTAGGACTCAAAAGTCAAAATTGCTAGAACAGAATGACTTTTCCAAATCTACCTTGAGAATGTAAATATATAAAGGGAACAAAATGATCAAATATCAAACATTGTAGGTTGCCACACATAAATCCCATATCACATTTACATTCTATATTAAACTCACTTCACCCCTCCCCATAACAAAAACACCAAAAGTTGAACGTTTTGCTGACTTCAGAAAACAACTTTAACTGAAGGATATTTATGGAAGGTTGCTATTCTTTGGTATAACTACAAACAATGAAGTAAAATATGAAATAGTTCTAGTGGGATTTGGCATAATCTCAAAACTAGAGAATTCCAATAGTTGAAGGTGACTAAGGTGTTGATAATGCAATTAATAAAAGGAACAATCTGAATTGAATGCTCAGTAAATATGTAGAATAAGCATCTAGGTTAGGAAGAGATTTGATTCTATCAGCTTTTCACATTGCAAGTGACCTATGATCATGTAGCACATTATCTTGCTAATGAAGGAATCATTCAAGAACCTATAATGGCCATCTATAGTCAATTCAAAGGTCTTATTGCTTATAGATCTTTAAAGGCACACCACTTATAGTCAGTTAAATGTTCTTGTATTGATTTTTAAGGGCACCAGTCAGTTCAAAGCTCTTATTGATCTTTAAAGACACCTATGTTCTTAGACACCATGAGTTTGTTAGATATTATCATGTTGAAAGGCATGTGTTAAGTCATTCTATTTTTTAAGAACTTGAAATTGTCGCCATGAGGCATGTCTAAAAATTTTACACTTTTGATGAGGCATGTCTAAAACATCAATTAAGGAGGATTGGAAGGAACGTTGATGCTAAACCCATTTCTGAGGGATGATGAGCAAGTGTATAGTTCAAGAAAGGTAAAGGAGCTAAAAGTGTGTGGTCATGTCTCCAACATGAGACTAAAGGTCAACTTTTCTTGTGACTCAAAAGTTGCACTAGGTTTTGTCAAAGATATGCTAGAAGACAAGATTCTCAATAAGGATTAGGACTGAGGCATTACTCAAAATGCATGCTAAGACTATAGGCCACTCCTATGCTTTGAATAGAGTGTTGAAATTGGTGATATCAGAATTTATTTCACAATTTCATGTTATGGGCATCAGTTGTCATGGATCATTTTAGACCTACCACATGCAAAGTGTCCATTTTGTGTTAGTTTGAGCTTCACTTGGTTTCAAGAATACTATAATATTCTCTACTTAACAAGGCCAACCATGTGAAGGTGGAGGCTCATCTAGCCTCACCCCCTTCTCCCTAACATCAATCTAAAGTACCCTTTATCATCTAATTACATACTTCATTCATTCATTCATCCATTTATGAACTATAACATTCAATCAATACAATCACATAACATTCATTAATATGATATGAAATTCATTAATACACAATACTAATCAAGAATTCATTAACACATAACAATATTCATTAACATTAAATAAAAATCAGTATTAATACGTATCATTCATACATAATTACTCAAAACAAAGTTCTTTCATTATCAAACAAGGTTTATCAAACAAGATTTTTAAAACATCATTTCTTCTTTTTGTTTTTTTGAGCTCTCTTAAGAAAAGCGATCATAGGAGCATCCATATTTGTATCATTCTCCTCCTCTTCTACCACGTGTAATGTCAAATTATGATGGCTCCTTCTTTTTTGAGGAGCAGGAGGCTACTGTACCAAAAAGGGCTCTATTGCAATAACAAGTAAATGGGATAAATTGGCATACTCTTTTTTTTTTAAACTGTTACAAGTCTGTAATTAAGTACTAGTACAACATAACATGCATTTTTCTTACCTAACAATGCCACATCATGTACATTAACATTTTGATCCACTACCATGTCAACATGTTGAACTCTTGGAACATGCTCCACTCCTTCAACATGATGTTCAACATGCTCTGAAATATTCAAAAGAAGGATACACATCAAATTGTAGTTGAAGATGTTAAATTGCATTCATAATTGCATAATTAATTTCCAATAGCAAATTAATACCTCCATCACTATAATGCACATCATGGCCTTCGTCATGAGCAGGTTTTGTGGTAGGATATGAAGGCTACAGTAAAATATTATGCACATTGTTATGCAGTCAATTTACGTTCAAAACTAATACCAAAAAAGAATCTTTTCAACTATTCAATTTCATTTACTTTTTATCTGACCAATTTACCTATGAGATATCATTTTGTGCACTAGATTCTTGGGCAAGGCTTACAGATTCTTTGCATAGGCATATAGCCACAACTTTATAGCCTTCCTTCAAGGCAATTTTTCTATCTTCATCTGTGATCTCCACATTGAATTTTTTGCCCTATATTTTTTTCTTAATATCATTAGTTTTCCATGTATGGTTTCATTAAACAAAACTATTTGCAACATTATATTAAAAAAAAATGAAATTTCATTACTCCTACTTACAAATCAAGACTGGAGATTCATATAGCCACCAGAGTCAAGTTTGTGTTGGCCACAGATGTGTCCTACAATCTATGAACAATTCCAAACATCTTAGATTATATATTTACAAATATCAATAATTAGTGCATGATTACAATATACTTAATACTATCATGACATACCTCTTTTTTCCCCGTGCTACTTCATTATCTCTATCTTCACATAGCCTTTTCTCCTTTGCATCTTCTATTATTTCATTCCACTCCATCAGTGGAATCATAGGAGGATGGTCGTACTTTGGGTTATCCTTAATTGCCCTTCTATATTGATCCCTCACAGTCTTTATATGCTTTGCTGCACTTTTGAGAAGAAGGCCGGTATCAAAAATGTTTTTTCCAAATTTCTCCTCAAAAGATGCAATCAGCTGATTTTTTAATTCCACAGCTTGTAAATTCTACCTTTTTAAAAACAAATAGATTTTTAGATCAATAACTTTAATATATTACAATAAATGGAAGAAAAGAAAAATTATGTAGCAATGATATGAAACTACGTACCTTTTACGTATGGTGGGTCCAAATAGTCTCAATGTTATATGAAAAAGATGTTCAAATAAAGCTTTATTACCTACAAAAACATGAATGATTTATCAGTCCAAAACAAGTAATGTAAAAGTAAACTAAATTTACACTTTAAATAATAACAATTTTAAAGCACTTGGAAGCTTTCGTTCTTTTAATAGAAACATAGTTTTCTTATTCAGCAACAATGTCCCTTCATATTAACTAGTACTAATCACATGGATTGCTCCAAGAAATGGATCAGCTTCAGCAGTACTACTCTCTATTGGTCTATGAATTGAAACATCATGACAATTAAAGCAGAGACCAAATGAATTGAATGATAGAGAGATGCCACCAGTCACACTTTGTTAATATGACCAATTAATTTGCTGTTTAGAAACAAATGTAGATTATAATAATAGAGAAGAAGACAATACCAGAGACTATGAAAGGTGTATTCAATAATAGCCAAACAACTATTTGATTAAAGATACAACTCATTCTTGAATAATCAAACTTAGAAACTCTTGTATATTTTCCCTAAATAGATTTCAGATGCAAATACATAAGCATACTTACAGATATAATCAAATTGAAGAAATTGACTAGCAAAAATGTTTTTTCCTCACATCATTTAGAACATTGTTACTAGTAGCCTCTAAGTTGGATCTTATTGTTCACCAACTTGATGTAAGATTAGCATCCTAAATGTAGAAGAGTAGTTATACATGCAATAAAAAAAAGTTAAGAAAAAGGACAAGTGAAAATTTTGTGAATTATGCATACAATTAGATGGGTTGAAGCAAATCTATCTTGGCCATCTCTATGGATAACACACCACAAGGCTTTATTCTTACTGGTAATTTCAACACAAAGTTAGCAGAAAAATTATAAAATGAGAAGTCATGTAGAGATGATAAAATAGTATTTATATCATTTCTATATATAGATAACATATACCATTACCATATAAAACACAAATGTGGTAAATATACGGTATGTACATGTATATCAAACTCTAGGACCATGTAACATATGGTAACTCTTGTGCACATGTACACAAATACACAATAAGCTATGTAGCGTAATAATACATGCATGTCAAACCATAGCACAATATACCATATTGTAATATAGTAATTTTACACACATAAGAATATAAAGCTACACTTGACCAAAAAGAGAAATAAAATAGTACATGCAAAAAAAAGAGCAACACTTCACCAAAAAAGATTATAAAGCTTCAAAGTTAAGATCAATAATGATTTATTGGCATCTAATATACATGGCACTATGATAATAATAGATTTCTACAACAATGATGCCCTGGGTTTAAGTTGAGGAAACAGTTTGAACATAACCAATCACATGTGCATATAAATGCACTTGAATGAATACCTGGTGAAAGT
This sequence comes from Cupressus sempervirens, assembly GCA_028749045.1. Lineage (NCBI taxonomy): Eukaryota > Viridiplantae > Streptophyta > Pinopsida > Cupressales > Cupressaceae > Cupressus > Cupressus sempervirens. The sequence goes on from CM053786.1 coordinate 785,118,070, forward strand.
GACCCCACCTCTAACATTCACAGACCATTCATAAAAAATGAATACTGATAATTAGCTAACACTACAATTCACTCCATAAATGCACTTAACATAAAAACTGTGTCTACTATCAAAAATAGGCAAATTTAGTTGCAACTCAAACAAATCAACCTAGCCTTCAATGATGATCAAGGTACACAAGTATAGATAAACAAGACCAACAATTTCAAGTATGCAATACCACACTTGCATCTTAGAGAACTATGGCTGCCACAATAATCAAATCAAAGGGTTAGTGCATACCATAAACCCCAAGAAAAATGTAGTAAAATGTAAACTTAAGGTACAAATAATCTGTATCACTATGCTTTACAACTTGAACTATCACACTAGCTATAAATAACTTATAGTACTAGAATCTTAGAATCTATAGCAGATGATAAGCCAATTAAAGCTTCATAAATTCAATCCTCCAAAATTGACAATGTTGATGCCTGTGTACTCCTGTTCTATTTGTTGAAAATCACTAGCAGTACTAAATTTAGACATCTATATAATCCAAATGTCATTTGCAAAACAAGAGGACTCTTTTCTTTCTTGTGCTCTAATGATCATAAGTCTTTCATGTTTTCTTGTGCTCCATTGACCATAGGCCTCTATTCAGAGCCACCTTGTATAGAAGAGGCCCTTTAGTAACCATAAATACCAATCTACAAGCAACACAATCAAGATAATGCAACATCCAAAGCCACTTATATTGAAAAACCTACCACCAATTTCAAAACCTAGCTATTTTGTATGCCACTTCCATGGAATTTAAAGTCTACATCTATTGCCCCTTTATTTAATTTCTATGCCATCATATAAATGCCATACTACTTTTATACTGAATCACATCCAAAATCCTAGAAAACAATAATTTCCCTATCACTATAGGAATTATGGTTCCAGAAAGAAAAAATACCCATATTTCATACTCATTAATTGCTATTAACATCTCTTTGATCAGCACTTACAAATAGGCATACCAAACCAGAATCATTAAAAGATACAATAGCTGGCAAAAAAATCAATGTCAAGACTGCCACATTGTATAGCATGTAGAAACTACAAAAGGAGATTAATGAGGAAGCTTAATCTCCATTTATGGAATTCAAAGTTCAAGAGCTTTAGTAACCTCATTGTTATTAACATCTCTTTGATCACCACTTACAAATAGGCATACCAAACCAGAATCACTAAAAGATACAATAGTTGGCAAAAAAATCAATGTCAAGACTGTCACATTGTATAGCATGTAGAAACTACAAAAAGAGATTAATGAGGAAGCTTACTCTCCATTGATGGCATTCAAAGTTCAAGAGCTTTAGTAACCTCATTATAACTCAAATTGAATTCACAGTAATAATAGCTAAAATGAGAAAAAATGTCTCCAAAGTTTTAAGAGCTTCACAGTACAAAGGAACTAAAAGTTGCTAAAATGAATATTCATTATCATGAATGGAGATAACTTCTAGCATAACATGAAAGAGAAGCATAACAAATGGGCTAAAAAATCTAGAACATTAGTAAAGTAGTTCGAATTGGCAACTGTAATCTTATAGAATTGAGTGTGTATTTTACTAGTAAGCTTTAACCTTATAATCATCTACAACACAATGGAAAACATACTTTGAAGCTTAAAGCTCTTGTGTGTAAGGATGTTGTATGAAGCAAAATGTCTTAGGAGCTTGAGCTTCTTGCTTTCAATAAAATGCAAATGAGTGAATGTGTTGCTCAAAGAAATTCTAACAAGTAAATGCATCACAAAAGCATTCAGATGACCCATAAGTTTGGAGTATATTTGAAGCAAGACTATTTGATGGGCCAAAGAATTCAAGGCATATGACTTACATTAACTTATATAGAATTCCATCAACAACTGTCATTATTTTATCAATTGTATATGCCATTACCGATGTTAAAAAATGTTGTGAAGTAGCTTTAGGTTTAAATAAGTGGAGACCAAATGCAACTTGCAACCAATATTTTGGTACTTTTATAGACCTCAAGCTGTTAATTTTACAGCTAGAAAAAGGTGATAAAAAACAATTTTCATAAATGTCTATTACACTAAATTTGGTGTGGATGACACACCACAAGGCTTTATTCTTACTAGTAATCTCAACACAAAGTTAGCAACAAAATTATGAAATGAGAAGTCATGTAGAGATTAAATGTTGCACGTAAGACCAACAGCTAGAGATAGGAATAGACAATTACATCACCTAAATAATAATATGCATTCTAGCTCGTCTGTTTGGGATGAGTAAATATAAGTGTGCTCTTGTACCAACATATTATGGAGAGAAACAGTCAAGGGTCATGAGCCCAAAAATGTTAGAAGTGCAAATGAGAAGTAATGAGGAAAAGGTATACAAGACAAAATTGAAAGGCTACTTCATTGTTCATAAACTTCTAGAAATACATTACAAAATATAGCAAAGCAAGTTTTTACCAGTTTTAGTGGACATAGATGAGGATGTTTGCATGGTCCTTGTTGCTGAGAATGCACAAGGCAATACTAGACCACTAATCAAAGGAGGAGTCCACACTTTATCATGAGCTAAAGAATACAATATTGTTAGCAAAGACATTTGCAATGGATAAAGATCAAATGGGATACTAGCTAGAAATGTCCACAAAAAAAAGTAAGTGTTATAATGTTGATGAAAACAAACAAAGTGTTACTTACACGAAAGTTGTGTGTGACAACCCTCACCATGTTCACCATGTGATGTCAAAATTGGCACATATGTCTATACAATAACACATAAAATTAGAGATCATGATCCATAAGATACTATAAAATATTAATATCTATTGAACTTCTATTGTTGGTTTAGTCAAATTAATGCTTACCTTCAAAGATTGGATGCTACGATCCAATTCTATTCTCAGTGCCTCTTTCTCCTTGCTTCTGTCATCCTCGATGATAATGTTAACAAGTTCATCAATGTATCTTTGCTTAATTTTCTATGTGATGAATATAGGGTCAGCACTAAGGGTGATGTCATGTAGATATGACTCCCATATTTCAGATCACATTTGGTCAGCAGTCATTCTAGCTTTTTCCTATCATTTGTGACATCAAATATTAGTAAATTTTTATCAAAATAACTCCAAAGCCATAAAGAAAAAAATATAATAATATGACATTTGTTTCTATATTAACATTAAAATTTACAATAATTAATGTTTACCTCTTTTGAAGGTGTCTGAGATGGTGCATCCATATTGCCCTGTGAAAAAAATTAGTAAGTCTTAGAAATCAACACGAAATTAAAGTAATAGACTTACCAGAAAAAAATATTAATAATAAAGTAGATTGTATATGTAAATAATTTGTTTCAAGTTTAAAATTTAGTGTAACTAATGTTTGTATCTAAAATTTTTTTGAGATGTTCTACTTAATGTTTATATGTGCACATATGGTTTGGAAAAAAAAATTTGGTTGTACAAGACCCCATCATAGTTGACATTGATCCTACCTAGACATTTCATTGATCATCATGATCTTCATCCATGTCATCATCATCATCATCATCATCATCATCACCATCATCATCACCATCATCGTACTTGTCACTTTGATCATCATTGTCACAACCACCGTCTTCATTGCCATCATCATCATCTTCATCACCATCATCATCATCATGATCATTGCCATGATCATCACCATGATCATGATTTTCATCAGCATCATCATCATCATTATCACCATTATCATCAGCATGACCAAAATCATCACCATCTTCTTCTTCATCATCATTGGGTAACTGTCATTCTTGATAATCACTTACTTCCTCTTATGCTTCTTCAATATCTTCTTCTTTGATCACATTATACTTTACCGGCCTTCCTCTTGGGTCATGTCTAATAAAAAATGACCAACCTAGTTTGTGTGGAACACCAAAGTAAAACACTTGCTTGCATTGGCTTGGAAGAACATAGAGCTCATCTCCAATTGGCTCAAATGACCTTGTATTAATCATAGTAAATCCACTATCATGTTCAATAACAGTCCTATTAGGATCATTTCAATTTAGTTGTAACCTAAACTATTTAACAAAATAGAACTATTTTGAATAAATTAAAGTTGCACTCAAGTATATCATCCAAAATGCCATAGTGTCAATTTTTAGATTGATGAATATGTATGTCAATTCTAGATAAAATATTGGTGACTACGAAGACAACACTTATCCCAAAATCACATGTTTTCTTCATTTCGTCTAACTTTTTTGTGCAGAATTTATAGCCATGGTAGTACATAGCTTTGTGGTGTTTGATCTACAATTATTCAAACATGTCAAGATTATTTGCATCTATTTGTGATTTGATATTAAACTCATGTCCCATGATTAGTAATCTTATGCATACCTTTGTATCTCTTAAACCATATATTAGATCAAGTACCATTGGCATAACATTGGGATATCCATTACGATGAGCTTCTTTAACCAATGATGCAACACCATCCTATTTTAATGAGCGACCATTTTCTTGAGACTGTTCAATCCATACTGTCATCTAATGAAAATTGTTTGCAATATACAAAGGTAGTGTATCCCACTCATGACCAACTATAAAGAAGATAATTACACCAATTAGAAACAACTTATATATATTGGTGATGGATAAGAATTAATAAACTACCAAAAAAAAACTTATAATTACCTCTCACCCTCCTCAATCTACTTTTTCTCGTTAGGTACTCCCCTTTGAATTTGTCATTAGAGTTGGGATCCCAAATGCGATCTACATGGATATCTATTGCAAACTTTGAAAGATATTCACTAATGTACAACATAGTATAGAATATCATATATCCCTCTATCATAGAACCCTTAGGATGTGCTCTTTTTTGAACCAGGCCCTTCACAAATTTCAAGTGCCTCTCAACCATCCACATTGATCTAGCTTGTAGAGGTCCACACAATTCAATCTCCTCAACTTGATGTATGAAGCAGTGTTCTTGAGCATTGAAAAAGGTTGGAGGTAAAAAATTTTGCATTTCACACATAAGCTGTGAAATTTTTCTCTTCTAATATTTTATATCTTTTTTATCAATTTCTTTAGATGATAACCACCTAAAAGAGATTTAACACACAAATTCACATAAACAAGATTTTAAATAAAATTATACAATATATTTTAGATAAAAAGCTACAAATTTAAGAAAAAACACTTTTAACTTCGTGAATTTTCCAAGATAATATATAACTTGTTTAATACTAAATTGTCAAACTGTTGTGGAAGGGATAGAGGTAGGACGAATTGCAATCATTAAAAAATGATCATTTTAATATATTATTAAATATTGCAATAGGTAGTACATTCAATCTTACAAATATATTGTAAATAGAGAGTATGACTTACCTTGATGAAGATATGTCAATCATGTGTTTTCAACCCTAGCCCAAAATCTCATTTTTTTGATAGAAGAATTCTTATATTTGCAACAAATTTGATTGGAAATTTTTCTTTTTTTTATGACTTCTTTTAATCCATCACTTTGTTGCTTCATTAATAATCAAGGAAGGGCACTTGTATTTATGTGGTCTCCATTGCTATTTGATTCAATGAAAGATTTTAGTGGATGATTGGATTCATGAATGTCAGTACAAATTTTGGCAATTTGTTCTCTATCATGCCTTTCATCCAATATTTTTCATAATGTCTCTATTACATTCTTTCCAATATGCATAGCATCAAACAAATGCATGATTAGGAGATCCTTGTAGTACGGTAACCTACTAAATTGAGTAGGATAACTTTTCATTCCTCTAGGAAGTTGGTCATTGATGCCTTGACAACCTTCACGAGCATCAATTATAGCATTAGTAAATATAAGACAATATCAAAATTCAAATTTTAAAATTTGAACGACAAATTGGCCATTATCTCGATAATTTAGTCGATTGTATTCCAACTTCCATAGATGAGGTATCATTCTTCATGGACTTGATGATGTCTCTTCTTTCCCATTGAAAAGATGTTTTTCAAAAATTTGATACCTATGATTATTGTGAAGAAAGTGTCTAAATTCATCAAACACCTACTTTCCTAAACTTCTCAAATGATGAGATTTCATCTTCAGACCACAAATTGGACATGTGAATTTTCTCTTTGTCTAAAGACCTAAAAGATTATGTATAATTCGATCTTGTACAATTATCATGCGCAACTTAAGCATTCTATAGTAATGTATAAGCACTATAACATACCAAAAATATGTGATCTTAACAATATAACATACCACAAAAATGAGTTAGCTCAGGGGCATCATGTGTTGTCTATACATGGATTGCATGAAATTGAAATTGTCAATGTCTTATTGGTCTAGAGATGTCATACATAGTGATGCCATTCCATAACTTCAACAACTCATCAATTAGGGGCTCAATATACATGTTCATATCTTTAACTTGGTATTTACCTAGTAATTGAATGAACATAAATATTACATAATTATTATGACCATTTTCATGCACTATTTATAAATTAATTTACATAACTATAAAATGAAAAAATACCTAGCACAATCATTGACAAAATTATGTGCTCCCTCTTTATGGACATCCAAGGAGAAATGTTATTGTTAATAACAAAAATAGGCCACACTAAGTAAACAAATCTCATATCTTCATATGGATTGACACCATCCACTACCAATGAAAGCTTCCGATTATGAGGTTCTTCTTTAAAGTGTGACTATGTTTATTCTATTTCTTTAAATGCACAACCATCGGTAGGTATTCATATAATGTCATCCTAACTTTTATTGCATGCATGGTAATCCATAAATTGTGCCAAGATAGCACACTTGAATAACCATTGAAGACATAGAATAATGAGAATGTACTAAAGAACCTTGTGAGACACTTGTTTTGTTATTTGATCTGATTGATATCTACTAATATGACAATTAGGGCATTCTATTGAAAATTCATGTTGTTTATGATATAGAATATGATCGTTGGGAAATGCATGTATTGTTTGATACTTCATTCCAATCTGATTTATAATGTTAGATAATTCTCAGTACAAATGAGGCAAAATGTTTGATGGTGGTAAGAAAAACTCACTAATCAACCTACAACAACAAATATGCATTGTTAATATAATGAATAGTAATTGTATGCTAACATTGAAGATGAAAAAATTGACATACCTTAGCATACATGACATTGGTACATTGGATATACCATTCATAACCTTTAAGTTTACCAAGAACACTATAGCTGAGAGTAGAGTTGTTTGGGAGCCTCCGTATAAGGGCTCATGTGCCTTCTCGAGTAAAGGTATATCAAGACCATTGTCATCATCATTATCAGATTCACTAGTACCATCATTATGAGCCTCTTCATCACCTACCGTAGTACCATCTTCTTCAATCATGTCCTTTGGCACATTATCATCTTCTTCCATGGGAGTGTTATCCTTAACTTGGATATTCACACCTCCATGTTTCTCTAGTAGGAAATCCACATTCAGTAATGGATGAAAATCTTGGCCCCCTTCAATGTGACCATGTTGCCTACAATGACTTTGGGCTGTTGTGATTAGAATTCTTTGATTCTTTAAGCCCTTACACTTTTTGCAAGGAAAATAAAATTTATTAGGTTTTCTTTGAAACTAAGCCCACAATGTAGCCATTGTCTCATTATTGATTAATATTTTCAAATGTAACTAAAATGATCCTATAATTTCTAGAAGGCCTAGATGTTTGCAAAATGTGGAGTTATAGAAAATGTATCTTAATTATTTGCAAAATTCCTCAAAGAGATGTCACAAGGTGAAAGTTACTTAGGTGCTATTAGTAGCATGCCTTGATTAATCCTGATAGCAATGACTAATGTGATTAATGCATCAACTAATGAAGACGACTAAAAGATCAAAACATATTAATGCAATCTTCAATCAAGAACATGTGACTTCAAAATATGGGTAAATTTCAAAAACTTGTGAGCCTAAGATCATTACAATTTCAGCCATGAAAAAATTGCAATTGAAATTTGTTGAAAAATAGGCCTGAGTGGGTTGGCCTAAGGGTCAAAAGAAGAATTCAAATTTCACTTAATTACAAATCAATTAGCTTATGCAAGTTTGGCCTCATGGTGGTTGTACAATTTAAAAATACTTAATCCTTATACCATTTGGGCCTAACATCGAGGGACATGAATTTAGGACTCAAAAGTCTATAAAGGTTGGATGTTGAAATTCTTTTCAACATCCAAACTAATTCCATAAGCATATAAGAAGAGCAGATTGGTGAGTTTCACCTTGGAGGATGCTTTTGGAAAAGAAATTAGAGATCAAGATATCTAAACTCAAATGGATTTAGTGTTAAACTTAAAGTTTATAAAGGAATATTATATTTGGAGGGTTCAAATGTTTGTAGATCTAAGTTTAGAAATGCAGCATTTTGTTACAACCAACAAGGTAAGTGTTGATAAATATTTTGTGGGAATCCATAAATGAGAAAGGAGCTGTTAGATATCTTCTTTAAGGATAAAATAGATTGGATAAATTTTGTGATTAAGTGTTCTAATTGAAATTCTCATTTTGTCTAGGAACCACAGAATGCAAATTGCATTTAAAGAATAAGATATTATACTCATAGAAATCATCTAAGTAGGATGTCTTCATTGGATTTTTCTTCTTAGCATTTTGATTTTTGATGAAATGTGAAACCAAAATGTTTGACGAGTGGTGTTGTCTTGTAGTTTAAAGATGTTGAGAGCTAAAGGTGGAATGATTTGAAGGTAGGAAAGAAAGCTCCAATAAAGTATGACACCAAAGAGGTGACTCCAAAGAAAATCTTCACTTCAAAGTGGAAGAAGATAAATGATACAAACGTTGGTCCTGTCAACATGGATATAGTGAGAAATCAAATGTTCAGAAGCAATTCTCTGAAGTGGGCAAGGAGGATGGTAAAAAATGGGATTGTGCATGGAGGTGGCTTCCCATCAATAGTTCAATGCATAGAGTCGATACTTGAGGGTGCCAAGATCTGTGATCCTCAAACAAGATACATGTTTACTACAAAGGGAGCCTCATAGTTTCACACATAGTGGATGCAATATGGGAAGCATTCAATATCTGTGTGCACAAAGTCAACACCTACAAGACAAAGGAGGAGACTATGAAAGACTTTGATGACAAATAGAATATTTATATAGCTCTTGTCAATAATGAATGGCTTGAAGGGCCAAGGAAATATTAGTCCAAATTTCAAAAATTAACATGGTTAGATCTTCAAGAGGTTATTGGAGACCTCATGATCATGCTAAGCCTGGTAATGGGAAGTCCACAAGGGACAATCCTTGAACATTGGATGTGTTATTTCATTGAGAAGATAATTTCTATAGAGGATATGTTTGAAAAAGTGAGTAATTAGTGACAATTTAGATCCATAGTTGAGGTGTAATGCCCCTCTAATGAATACCTCAGGATAATCTATTTTATGATAGTTTCAATTTATCCATTCTCAGTTGCTAATTGGTTGGAATTATATGCAAAAAATTTCTCTTGTGGAAATATTAACACCTCTTTCCAAGAACATAATTATAATTGGAGAACTAATAATAAGTGCAACATTGTATAGGCTGACTCAAAGTTCAATTCTACCCTCAGTAACAACATATAATGCTAAACAAGAAATAATAACCACCTGTGTAGGCTGAACCTTCCATGCCAATAAGAGTATTGACAATATTTGTGCCTTTCAAATTGTAAATGCACAACTCGTGAGTTTTGTTGGCAAAAGAAAAGATAGAACTCATCCTAAACTTCTCTAGGATGCTTGCTAGAAATAATATTGTAAACACAAAACTTCATCCAAAGTCGACTAGAGAGGAGAGAATATGTGCTTTCTGTAAATATCATCATTTTTGAGACAAAGATCTCATTTCAATAACTGTAACTCCTTATACAAAGCTCAATTCTGGTATGGTTTCAACTATAAGTTTCCTTGATTTCAATAGTCAATATTCAATATAGATTTGGCAATTCTATTAGTATCCTATGCAAAATACATCTATGGTTGTTCTTGTAATGGTTCCCAAGTGTGCACATATTCCTTCTCCATCATCTATTAGATGGTGCATATACATATAGATGTGATAAAAAAATCACCCAATCACTTTCTTCTATTTCTCATCTTATTCCAAGATAGATATTCAATGATACACATAACTATGATTCTATGACCCAAACTATCTATCTATATATTCTAGAGATAATTCAAAATACTTGATAGTGCCATTTTGTCTAAACTATTTGAGACCATGTTATTAATTATGTATGAAGAATGAATGTATATCTATAAGATGTGAGCAATCTAGTAAGTTCAAGAAATAATGTACAAAATATTGAGAGATATGTCAAATCGGTGAAGATAGAAGATAGTGAATTGTTAAAAGGTATGAAAAGACACTCATGTGATGTCACTAGTAGGGGGACTATCAATGAAAGCTTCTCAACAATCACACTATTTTGAGACAAAGATGATATCCAAGGGAAATACATCACAATGATGATGCAGGATTTAATGATGCAGGTCAAAGTAGTATTTTATCAAATTTTAGAGGCAATATTATAAATACCAAGGGCATTGTCATGAATTTTTGTAAGTCTAAAGTAGCAGTACAAAGATTTTTAGAGGCAATATTAGAGGCAATATTATAAATACCAAGGGCATTGTCATGAATTTTAGAGGCAATATTATAAATACCAAGGGCATTGTCATGAATTTTTGTAAGTCTAAAGTAGCAGTACAAAGATTTTTTAGAAGTCTAAAGTAGTAGTTCTAAAGATATTGACACTAGAAGAAAATATTACTATTGTGGGATTCTACCATTTTTCTTTTAGAGATGTCTTCTTTGTTTGGGAGAGGAAAATGTCTTTATTTAACATGGTCATTCATCATAGAGGTCAGTGTCCCTATTATTCAAGTAATTTTTAAAGTCAAAATGGTGTGAAAGAAAAGCTACATGTCACTGCTATGTTGGGAGTAATTAGACTTCAAGAAACAAATGAAGGCCACATTGGTATGCACACTAATCATGATGTATAGAAGGTCAAAGAAGTGTAGCCTTTTACACTTCCTAAAGGTAAATACATAGTTACACTAGCCTGGGGGATGTGGGGATGGGGGACAAGTGGACAAGATTTTGAGGTGGGGGGAAAAAGGGGCTTCCATTTGAGGATAGTTGGGGAACAATGATGGGGGGTGGGAGGGGGGACAGGGGGATATATAGTATATACTATACATATGGTAGTTAAAATGCTAATTTTGAAAAGATGTATAACAATATAAGAAATAAATATGTAAAATACTAATTTACTAAAATAATAAAGTTTAAATACTTGACTCTTCAATGTTGTATTGAACATTGAACATGAAAGTAGAACTTTGAACAATAAATATCAAAATTTTAAATAGTCAAATGATAAATAGACCTTCTCCAAAGGAACAAATAAAAAAAATGAAACTCAACTAAATTAGTTGCATATTGGAAAGAAAAAATATTCAAAAAAGGATATAGAGATGATTCTACACATATGATACATACCAAACATACCAACCAGGTGCTAATGATTCCTCTTTAGAATTGTAGCCAGAGTCCTAAGCATTCCAATCCAAATGATTGTGTATCAATAAGATTTAACACAATAATCCTAAGAACATTAAGTAATTTAAGTTGAAACATACAAGAAAATGAATCCATGTTCCTACAATAAAATAATGATTATCCAAGATTCACTAGTTAAGGGTCCCTTAAGACTAAAATATAGATGAGCATAAACTTTGAACATGAAGGAGAAGATCTTCTGCTTAATTTTTACCATTACAACACAATGATGTTTGGTCATAGGAAAACAAGTCTTATTTTGATTCACATTAAATTTTTGTGTTGTTTTCATTGTATTTGTTCTTTCAATTCTATTTCTAGAGACTATCCATAATTGTCCCAGATCACCATAGACTAGGACTTGTATAGTTCTGCATCCTTCATTTCTGACTAGTCATATGAGAGAGGCTAAAGGTGGGGTGTTATCCTGGAAAGTAGTAACAAACCTCTCCTAACTCACAAGTGAATGAGAGATCTGTTGACAATAATAGAAATTTTAATGCTATACAATAATTTGTCTTTGGATACAAGTTAATGTGTCTTGAAGAGAGTGATCTTTTATCCCATGACAGAAACCTAACCTATGTTAAGATATCCTTTAGATGGAAAATCATCATATGTTTATCAAATACTACTTTATGGAAAAAAATATAATGGAGTGTGCTTCTTCTTTCTTGTATTGTGTAGGTTAACCCTCAGTTTTATGCATTCAGGTGGATTACTCTGCTTTTCACACAAGAGTTTAGACTCCCTGATATTCTAAGGATTTGGGATTCACTTCTAAGAAATCCCTATGGGCCTATGGTATGTTTCTAACTTCCATCTGAAAGAGATAATCTTCTATTAATCATTTACACAAAGTTTCAATCAAAGTTTTACAAAAGTAGGCTGTCAAATACCCAAAAAACTAAATAAAGTAAATATGTGCTCTATTAATTTTCTTGATAATGAAATAAAAGATATTGGCATATCAGAGAGCTATAGTTAATGCTTCTAAGGTGTATCACATTTTTGCATAAAATTTTAGACTATTTGGTGACTGGGCATTGCCTACTCTGTTACTATAGGACATATTACTCCGCATATGCTATGCTATGCTAATGTGCGTAAGAAGCCACTTGTTGCCTAGTGATTTTACATCAAATCTAAAGTTGCTTCAACTTTATCCATTGATTTACATCAACCATATCTTACATGTGGCAGATGAACTAAAAACAAAATCTTAAAAGTTTTACACTATTGATATTTGATCATTCAAAATGTAGCAAAAATTGCTTGTCAATTTCAAATAGGTTCGAGAAGAAAATAGTCCAATCCAAAACAAAAATATGATCTAATAGAAAAATCATATGATTTTCTAATGAATAAACTTGTTTTTTTTTACCAAATGGAAAATAAATTTATTTTCTCGAGTTTCATCACTGAAAAGGATCATAGGTCAAGCATTTTACTCATTAAGGTTCAATTATCTAGCTCCCATGTAGCATGATACTTAGAAAATAAGCTGATGTGATTTTATGAAGATAAATCTAGTCTAATCCCATTGATTGAATACTTAAGGCATGCAATAGTCATTATTATATATGAAATTTATTAAAATTCAGGCCATAAAAGAAGGCAATCTAAGTAAGATATTTTAGTAATACTTCTAGTTTTTAACTGATCCAAGAGGCTTAGATGTATCTTCCTTCAATTTTTGGCTTCTTGTTTGACCCATATTGGGTTGTTTTAAAAATTAATATATTACACATAGAATACAAAAATATTACCAAGACTCTCTCTACAAATTTGTTTCGGATTGAGACCTCACATGTTTGAAAATTCCATAAATTGAGGAATGAAGCACATTGTGAATCTTGAATTCAATCCATCCCAAGATGGAATTAGGTTTTTTGACAACCCATTTTTGGCCCATAGGGTGTAGTTTAATGTATTCAAGAATATACAAGAAATGTAATAGATAGTAATGTTAGAGAACTCACAAATGCTTCTTTACTAATTCCATCAAGTGTTTAAAACATATGACACCAAAATGTAGAACAAAAATTACCACAATGCCATCATTACAGTGATATCTTTGGGATGAAAGTACATGACATATATAAGTGTCAAAGGGGTGCAAGCTCTAGTTATTTTGATATTTTGATATCCCTTGAAGGAAAATTAATTCCTCATTCCTTTTACGTAGAATTCCACTCGAAAAATTATATCATTGAGTACAAAGCCCTAATCATGTGGATACATGTCGTGATTCCTATAGCGATTAAAAGCCTTCATATACATATAAATTGTATGTTCATAGTGAATCCAATAACAACTTAAGCAGAACCAATCTAGGTTGTCTCGGTATATAGAATTAACATTGATCTTCATCAATTCTATTACTACACCATAGATAGTATTTCAAGGGGAGAAAATTGATATGAGAATGCAAAGGCTAGTGTAGCCTCTTTGGTTTGACCCAAAATCATCACCAATGCATATCAATTTGTGCTATAAGTGTTGAGATCTCATGTAGTATCAGAATTTCCAAGCCTTGGTGATCCCATTTGTGTACATGAGAACTCAAAAGAATGGTTTATTGGCATCTATGGGTATCTGAAGAGAAAAAAATTCCCTAATAGAGTTGATGAAAATTCTTATGTTAGGATAAAAAAAATCTTTGGTTGCTACCTTGTCTTGTCAAATGTCTTGTATTGGAGATCCTATAATGGTCTCCTCCAATGATAGTTAACCAAGGGTGAGATGCCACTCATTTTTTGAGAGGCTCATTCAAGCCCCACTAAAGGACATATAGGTGGTAAGGCCCGAGTTCAAAAGCTAATTCATGTGCAATACTATTAGAAAATGATGGAAAAAAGACTCCTTTTCATTTATCAAGAGTACTCACAATGCCAACAACATAGAAATTTGATTTAAGCTCTTGGACAAGCTCACTAAGCTCAAAACTCTCCGTGACCCTTCTAGACATGGGGTTTACATATAATTGGAAAAATATCTCTACCACTATTTAAAGGCCATATTTTTATCATCATAACCTCATAGTATTTTAGTAAGTGGTTGGAAGGGGGTCCATTAAGGTCTACCATCACTGAAATTATCTATCAATTCCTACTAGACAATATCTAGTTTCATTTTGGTTTATCTTCCACTATTGTCTCAAATAATGGGACATATTTTTAAAATGAGGTAAAATAGTTATATAAATATTTTGTGTCCTACATCACTTCTCTATACCTTATTATTTTCAATCCAACAGTTAGTTAGAAGCCTCTCACAAGACCATTGAGAAAATATTGCAAACATTTGTAACTAAGAATGGGAGAGATTGGCATACCTAATTAACCTATGCTTCTTGGGCTTATTGCACTAGTGTCTCTATAGATACATGATCTACTCCTTATAGCCTAGTATATAGAGCCAATGCTATCATGCCCCTAAACTAGAGATACCATCATTATGTGTCTCCCTTAAAGGAGTGGTCAATGATGGCACTAATAGTTTGAATCATTTGCATGAGTTAAAAATGTTGGATGAACATACTCTACACCTTTGAGCTTATTAGAAAGCACTCTCTATGCAATATAATCAGAATTTTCTTTCTCATAACTTTAAGGTAGGTAATCTCATTCTTTGAAAATCCAAATGAATGTAAATGTGTCACCTAGTCAAAGAAGGAAATTTGGCCCAATTGGCTAGGGCCATATGTTTTCACCTTTTGCTTATAGGTATGGAGCTTACAAGTTAGCCCCCATGGACAATACCCCTCTCAAGGAGCCCATGAGTGTGGTTCATCAATGATGATGTTATGCCTAAATGTGTCATGAAGTATGAATCCAAGTGATCCCCATGACATATTTTCATCAACACAAGTGTTTATCTTTGTGGTAAGAACCATGTTTGTGATATGTGTGTGCATGTACGGTGTGACTACAACTATATAACATACATAAAGAAATCCAAGATAACAGAAGAATGGAATCTAACCTCCAAAAACCTATATAATGCTAGAGTGCCTACAAAGTAACCTAGTCAATATTACTACTAAACAAGAGTCTGTCTAGTCAATACAACCCGTATCTTGTGATCAATACACTAGTTATTTCTATGGGAACCTAATCATACTAGCTATTTAGGTAGGGACCTAGGTCCCCAATTGAAAAGATAGGTTGTCCTGAACATACCTACTATTTATAGTCAATAAGTTTCTATATCCTCTAATTAAGCAAACTTTTTGGCTTTTTAGACCCCAGTTCTAGGACTTTTGTAACAATATTTGTTTTGATTCTAAGCAAAATGTGTACGTTGGATAACAAGAGTATCATAAATTTGGAATTTTATCTTGATGGACAATTCCCAAGAAGGAATTTGGTACATTTATATACTATCTAGTGTCTTGTTAATATTATCATCAGTTGAGATTATTATTTATATATCCTTTGGAGATGTAAGAATGTCATGCTTTTGGCTGCACGTACAAATAGGAAGTTTGAAACACTGTTGAAGCATTTAGCACACACTACTATCAAATCAGTTAGGTGATAAGTATGCTACAACTTTATTGAAACTTCATGGAAGATGTTTGGTATCATTCATTAGTGATTCCTAATTATGTATTGAGGCAATAGTTAGAGTGTTTTAATTTTGACCTTTTCTAATAGCCCTAGGCTAATAGTTCTGATTGGTTGACTATCATGTTCATAATTCTGCCACATTGAATATGGTAGCTGAATAGGGACATTAATCCTTGACTAGAGCAATGGAGATATGGTGTATTCATATAGTCATAATTGTAGGCAAGTTGTTTGGACTCTGGTGCAAAGTTGTAGAATGATTTAATCTAAATCATTGGTGAAGAGATAGATTGGACCTGAATATTGAAAGAAATCTTTAACTACTTTGTGTTGTTGCCATATTGTTATAAATCTTCTTATACACTTTTCTTTGAGTATCCCATGAACTATTTTGACATTTTTCTTAAGGTTGATCCTTCCAATGTTTTATACTATGTCTAGTGAAAGGGGATGTTCTAGGGATAGGGATATGACATCCTCCTTCCTACCCCTAGGGGATGTCTCCTGGGAATCCTCCTCATTGGGAAATCCCAAGGGGATGCAAGCCCATCCCCAACATCCCCGTGCTATCTTAGAGATGTCCTAAAGTCCCCTGTAGTAGCTAAATTTCAACATGGGAAAAAGGAAAACTTTAAAATTTTATCAAAAAAACCCATGTTCCCATACCCTCTTAAAGCTAAGTAGCAAATGTTCTTGGTATTTCAAGGTTTGAGCTAGGAATCCCCATCAAAGTTTTAATAAACATGCAAACCTTTAAGGGTAAGCTCATGTTAGTGACCTCAAACCTCAAGTCTCAAGATCGCTAATAGGAGAAAATAATTCAAGTAATTTGGAACTCTTTGTCTGAGATTCTCATTTCTATAATGATAAATTATTAGACATTTTAAGGGAATCCAAAGAAACACATTTCAAACCACAAGTTCTAAAACCACACCTTTAAGCAAGCAATATTTTATAGTCCTGTACTCCAAAATCCTTGTTCAATAGATATCAACCAAATCATGCTTTGCTTCTGATCTATCTTCCTACAGTTTTATTTCAAAGAGGTTTTTGAAGTTGAGTAAACTAGTATTCATAGTCATTATTTGCAAGGAAGAAAAAAGAGTAAAATACTCATCCTCTTCACTATTTGTGGCAGAAAAAGAAAAAAGAAATTCCCATCCAAGGAGTAAAAAAAGAGTAAAAACCCAAATTATTCATGATCTATAAGAGGGGAAAAAGGTAAACACGCATCCAAATTATTGTTTATACTATGAAGGTCGCTTTCAACTTAAGAATGATATTGAGTTAAACAATTGTTTGTTATTGACAAATACCTCAAAAAATATTGACAGATAAATCTTTATTGCAGAATGACAAAGTATACTCTGGTTCTGCAAAATGACAAATAAATCTTTATTGCAGCTTACAAATATGATATTGCATAGTAGCGTGGGAACCCTCTGAATAAAAATAAACTATTTTAAAGAGTTTTAGAATATAGATTTATGAATAAAAAACTCAATTTTACTTCTATTAATAGTAGTTTAAAAAAATTTAAATAGTATAAAAATTGTGAATTGCTACATGCTTGAACACTAAACCTATGGTGTAAAATGAAGATAACTATCAAAACTCTTACTCATTGCTAATGTATTGCCCTAGTTTATTAAAAGAAAATAGCTTTTAAATAGAAACGAATTTTAGATGGTTATCATGCCAATGGTTTATATGTTTTAAATGATGTGTATACAGCCACTTCCCCTAAGTAGACTACTTACAAGTATCAATGGATAAAAAAGAATTTGTAACATGTAAAGTGTTGTGCTCAATACTAAATTTGTTTTTATTCTAATCTTAGAAGTGAGGAGAAATTAGGTTCCCACATTAATGGCTAGTAGACTTGGAAATTGAGTTTATTGCATTATATTAGCTTCCATACAGTGACCCAAGAATGTGTTGCTTGCAATTTCAATCTAGTGAAGCAAGGATCGAAGGTGTAAACTTACCAGAGAGATAAAAGGAGCCCTAGAGAAAATAAGTTGTTGGTATGTAAAATTATTCATAGTTAGGCTCCTCTTGTTAAGGCAATGATCAACATTCCTCATCTCAAAATAAAATAAAGAGCATAGATTCTGAAGAAAATTTTATGTTTGGATTGATCAAATGCCATTTTAACAAGATGTGCTCTATGATTTTCAAATATAGTATAAGGAATCTATATAATGGATGAAATTAAGCTTACTAAAATTTCTTTGACCTAGGCATAAATCCTTCTTGACTTCCATGTAAAGATGTATGTTAATTACTAAGAAATTGATTTGATATGATTCCTCTGCCACTAATATTACCTGATACATAAAGACACGGTAAAATCAAAATATCCAGATCACAAATCTATGCTAAATAATGATGATTCTAATAACTAGTTGTATAGCCAAATTTGGCATTAGCTTTATATTTTGGACTTCAATTGAAGTTTTATTTTCAAGATTGGACTTCACTATTTCCTAAAGATGTAGCAATATTGAAGTGTTGAGATAGAATACAATGTGCTTCAAAAGTTTAGGGACATACAACTATAAAATATAGGGTTTCGAAGCCTACAAAATAGTAGATTAGATATTTAGAACGTGCTCTATAATTCTAATATACCTTCAATGCAAATGCAAATTGAACAAAAAACACATAATTCCACCCAAATAAATTAGAGAAGGATAACTTATCAACAAAATCAAACAGTTGAACAAAAAAAATCTACACCAAAAATATCTAGCAGTGTATCTACAGAAATCTTATTGCTATAATTTGACACATTTAAACCTAGAATATAATGACTCCAGTTGCATTCAAAATAGTGAAATGTTTCAACAGATCCTTGATCTTTTGGTGAAGTTGAAAGTTGAAATTATCCATAATGTAAAAAAGAAAATAATAAGTGATTTCTTTCTTATGATAAGTTTGAAGTACTCAAATTTATTTTAGTTATCTCTAAAATCATTTACTTTTGGAGATCTCCCTATGTTCATATGATCTCATATGGAATGTGGGGATGCCAGATGGCAGCCCTAAAATTGTATGGCATTAGATATTATAGGGCTCATATGATCGGCATTAAACATTAAATGATTAAGCATTAAATAATTGAGCAAAGTCATTGGATTAAACTAAAATGTTTGTGTTTGTAATGAAGAAAAGAAGGGTAAGAACCATTACTATTATGGAGGTTGCATTGAAGCTATCAAGCCCTATTGGCACTGAAGCTATAAAACCCTATTGGCACATAATCCTAGCACCACAAAATGTAGTGTAGGAAAAAATTAACCACACAAGCTATCTTTCGGTTGCGTAACAATGAAATTAGGGTGGCAAAGAGCTTTTTTAAATTTTTACATAGTGTAAGCTCGTGTAACACAGGCTTGTATTTTTTTAAAAAAAATGTTGCTTTCCATATTTCAACCAATTTGACCCCATTGTATCATATGGTCTAAAAATTTGGTCTAAAAATGGAGTCAAATATACTAGTGTCATTGTTATCATCAAAAATATAATCTAGCATTCCCTCTTTAAATCCAAACTTTTCATCAAATTTCACATTTTCACACTAAATAATTATCTTAGTTCTCTAAGAAAAACATTCATAAGCTTTTCTTTTCAATGAATAACCAAGGAAAATACTTCCATCTCTTCCTGGATAAAACTTACCAAAGTCGTCATCTCTCTTTATGTAACATTTACTTTCAAAAAATTTGAAATACTTTACTAAGGTTGTATGATCAAAATATAATTCATAAGGAGTCTTGTTTGTACATTTTCTAATATGCAATCTATTCATGGTGGATACTATTGTATTGACTACTTCCCTTTAAAATGTCTTTGATACATCATTCTCAAACACCATTGCTCTTGCTACTTCTAATATAGATCTATTCCTTCTTTCTGCTATCTTATTTTTCTTAGGAATCTTGGGTGAGGATAATTGTCTCTTAATTCCATTCCCTTCACAAAACATGTGAAACTCTCTATAAATAAACTCTCCAGCTCTATTTGATCTCAAGTATTTAATTTTTACACCAAATTCATTCTCAACTCTATTCTTAAACACCTTAGACTCTTCAAATGCTTATGAATTTTCTTTAACAAATGTTGCCCACATCATTCTAGTGAAATCATAATTTTTTATTATAAAATACCTTTCTCTATAGAATCATCTTGTTTTGGTAGGATCAGTGAAGTTTTTATGAACAATCTCTAATTTTTTTGTGGTAGTGAACTTCTTGTAGGAAAATAAAACCTTCTTTTTCTAAGTCATGATGTATTGTTTGCAAACAACATTAGCAGGCTTCATTATTCTAGGTAAATCTCTAATTGCAAATGTACTACTAGTCTTCACAATATTATCAAATTTTATATGAAAAAACCTTCTATGCCACAACCAACTATTATCTATTTTCATGACCAAACAAGTGATCTTAGTAAGATTCAATTGAAACACACTACCTCTAGATCTTGTGCCTATTCCAATAAACTTACCATCCTTATCTTTGATAATGCAATTTTTTTTTTTGTAAATTGCAACTAATAGCCTTTATCAACCAACTTCTCAACACTCAACAAGTTATACTTTAACCCATAACAAATAAACATCATTAGTACTAGTCCTTCCATCAAGAGTAATAGATCATATCCCTGTGATGTGACAATCTTCATTGTTACCAACTCTAACAATTCCTCCATCATGATTTCTAAACTTAACAAACTTATTCATATCTCTAGTCATATGATGTGAACACCCATTGTCTATAATCCAATCAGATTTTTGTTTGACTTGTGAAACTAGGAATTTATCTTCTCTAACTTTAATTTCTTCTTTCATAGTCACAAATCCTAATTCATCATCACTTTCACTCTAAACTCTTTCCTTAGATTCATTAGCTTCATTTGCATACATATAGTCTCTAGGTCTCCTAGGCTTGAAATTCCTTCTATGTCTTTTCTCTCTTTTAGGAAAGTTAGAGGCATAATGACCAATTTCATCAGAAGTCCAACATTAAAAAAAATTCTTACCCTATGGTTCTCTTCTGACAAGTAGGGATATTCCTTCTTCAATCTTCCTATCTTTTTCAGATCTAGATAATAGTAAAAATATCCTTCCTTTATACAATGTCGTCCAAACAATTTCTTGAGTCAGCATTGAGGCTTTCCAAATTAATTATAACAATACTTCTTCAAGATAATTAATTATTTTAAAATTACAAAACACTATTGGCTCATAGTCTTTATAAATTCTCACACATGCAACCTTAGACCTTGCAAACTCATTGATGTCATCATCAGACTTTCTACTATCACTATTTAACTATGCATATCACAATTCTATTTTTGTTTGGAGATACAATCCAAATATCACAAACTACTTCTCAAGCACCCTATCTATTCATTTTTCTCTATAAATCAAACATATCTTTTGCATATCTTAGAATTTCTTCATGCACAATTAACCACATCATCAAGAACCAATGTAGAATACGTACTTAACTACACTTGACTTGGTTGTTAGTACTCCATTCACATGACCTCATTCTCTATCAACTATTTTATCAAACTTCATATAAATACTAATATGTTGATATCAATAAGAATCACAATCATGTAATCATAGTCATGAATGCAACATGAAATCATAAAAAATATCTCCAATGATTAGGATACTCCTTGAAAGGAATACCATCTGCATTCATGCTAATGTAAGTAATAAGAACTAATTTATATGAAGTTAATGAAGAAAGAATGAAAGTAGGAGGAAAACTCATGAGATGTGAAAGACTAGGAAGACCAACACTTAAAGGAGTGGGCACTTATGTAGAAGTATCAGTAGGTGGTGGATCATATGTAGGAATGCTATAAAGAATGGTAGAAGAAGGTGAAAGTATTGTGGAAGGAGGATGATGTCCTAACTCTTGAGCACATTCTATCAAAGACTTAGCATGAGTATTAATAAGGTGGGATACACCCCATAAGATAGAAATGTTATTATCATTATTGTTAGCAAGATTCTTAAGAGCTTAACTAGCATCAACACTATCAAGATTTTGATTTTCTTGAGCAAGACAAGTTTCCAACTTATCAAACTCATTATAAATCTTATCAACGTATGAAGGAGGAACTCTTAAAGCTTCATCTATTGACATTAAGGTCAATTTTTCTATTAATGACTCACACTTAGTCAATATATAGTTGTTACCAAGTTTTTTAGTTGTTACCGAGCTACAAAACCTATGTACAGTTCATGCCAAGTATAGCAATATCTACCTAGTTGTTCAATACAGGTGATGGAAACTCTAGTATTAACCAATCTCCATAGTGTCAATTGAGTTACACAATGTTAACCATGTTCTCTAATGTCTACCAAGTTCATAGTGTTAGCAATGTGAATCTATTGTTGACCAAGTCATGGAGTGTCAACCGAGTGATTTAGTATATGCCAAGTTTCACAGTGTTTACTGAGTTAGTGCTAATTGAGTTCAAGCTACTTGGAAGTGATTAGTATCAACTGAGTATCTTTCTCAACTGAGTTCTAGATGATGCAAAGTGTTGAAAATTGTTGCCAAGTATCAGAACATCACCAAATTTATCTTCAAAACTTGAGTTATAGCAGTTGGGCCAACTTTGTGGATTTTGGTGAAACTTGTATTGTTGATGACTATAGTAAGTTAAAATTTGGATTGGTATATATATAATGCATTATATCATATCTATGTGAGAGATCAAATATAAATAAAGAGTATATGATGAATAGAAGTGCAAATTAAAGAAGGCTACTGGTAGTATAAGGAACAACAAAGCATTATCTATCACAGTTAGGTGATCATTGTAATTTAAGGAATCTCAACCAGAAAATGAGAGTTGTAGATCAATAATCAACTAGTGGGTTATCCTAACAAGTGTATCAGCTAAATCCTTTAAAAAGGTAGACTTAACAGTCTTATGCAAAATCTCTTTACCAAGTGCACACTTCATTGTATGTTTTGTGAATCTTTTTATAAGGTGGACCTCATGGTCCTTATTGCTCATAAAAAGGCATTTCATCAGAAGTGATCAATTGTAAGCCTTAACAAGAAAACTATATACTACAATACTAAAACTTGTGGGTATCATCCCCACCCTAGTTTTACCTTCTATTTGGAAGGTTTTTGGGTAACTATTTCTTGTGCCAAATTGATATGAATGGTTATTTTCTTTCATGCATGCAATTAGATTAGAATATTATATGAAGGATTAATTGGTGAAATAAGATTAATATTTTATTGGTTCTTGATTCACCTTCCCCTCTTAGTAACCTTTCCTACTTCATATTTCCAATTATTGGTATCAAAGAATTGTCATTCTCATAGAAGAAGTTTAACAACTTGAGCAAAAATTAGAGGCAATGGAGGTATAAAAGCTAGATAAGGTTATTGATAATGAAAAGTTAGATCTTGAATTGGCTATTGGAAAACTAAAGAAAGTAAGGGAGAAACTCTCTCAATCATTAAAAAGAAGGAAAAATCTTTTAGTAGAAATGAATGGCAATCTCTACACCGAGGAAAGAATTGAATATATATATCCTGAAAGAAATTTAGATAAAGTTGATGAAACAATCAAAGACCTATTAGAAAAGAATTTCAATCTTCAAGAAGAAGTTAGAAAGATGAAAAGAGAACAAGAAATACAATCAGTGACATTATGTGAAGTCATGGAAGAAAAAGACAAATCCAAAGAAGAGATAGAAGAAAAGAACAATTAAATTTAGCATCTATCCCTTTAGCAAGAACATTTCATTGATCAACTCACTAGTAAAAATGAATAACTTATGAATCTAAGGTCAAAAAATGAAAGACTGTAGAATGATCTAAACACTGAAAAATAAATCAATGAAAGGATGATGAAACCTCAAGAAAGCATGAATTAGTTGAATGAACAAAGCTAGTACACACACAAAGGCAAAGCTAGAATAGGATACATAGAAGAAGGTGAATCATCCAAGCAAGGAGCTCAAAAGAATAAAAGGCCTACTTGTAATCATTGTGGTAAGATAGGTTATACATCAAAAAAATGGTGGAGTAATGGTAAAGTAGAATTCAAAGGAAGATGCTACAACTACAATAAGCA
This sequence comes from Cupressus sempervirens, assembly GCA_028749045.1. Classification (NCBI taxonomy): domain Eukaryota; kingdom Viridiplantae; phylum Streptophyta; class Pinopsida; order Cupressales; family Cupressaceae; genus Cupressus; species Cupressus sempervirens. The sequence goes on from CM053786.1 coordinate 785,142,437, forward strand.
TCGACATAGAGAAAGTAAATGCAAGGAGGAATTTAAGTTTGAAGGAAAATGTTATAGTTGTAATAAAAAAGGACACAAATCTTTTGAATGCAAATTCAAGAAATTGAATCCAATAGAATAGATTGTGAAAGCAATATTTGGATGGGACTACAACACATGGTGTAGATGCTACTACTATGGTGAATTTGGGCACTTTGGAGAAAATTGTACATCACATGAGGAAATGAGATACCACTAGAAGATGTTTCATTTGTATAGAACTTGGACATCTTGCCAAGAACTATATGAACAAAGGAAGAATTGAAGATGAAAAGAAATCCAAGTCTGACAATATCATAGAGTAGATGAAGTAGTAATGAATACCAAAATATCCTAAGAATGCAAGACCAAGTGATGAAGTAGATGTCACTCAAGAGTTGAGTAACTCAAGAATTTCAACTTGAATTGAGTTTTTTAAGCACACATGCCCCATCAATTTGAGCTAGCAAGAAGAAGAGATCCATATTGACATTCAAGATGCACAAGGATCATAGAGTGGTTGTGAAAATTCAAGATGTTACTAAGCTAGGTTGGGTTGCAAGACCCTATCAAGCAAGGTTGAGATATACTAAAGTATTGTATATGGACATAGAGTTGTTGAAGACTCTACTAAGTGATAATGATTCTACTGAGCTATGAATGCCTACCCAAGCATTAAAGGTTGAATGAAGTGGAAAACACCTTGTCACTAAGCAAGTAAATGTACCAAGCATTAATGGTGATTGAAAAGAGAAATTTCATTAAAAGGGAGAAATTGAAGGCATTGTTTCACTGCAAATTTCAAGAGCTATTTTACAAAGAACAATTTTAGAGCTTAAGAATGATTTGAGTGTTTATTATTGAAGAAATTTTGAGTTTTCAAAAACCCTTCCGAGTATCACATCTTCCAGCAAAACAAACAAGAAAGGGTCTAAAATGTTGGTTCAAGGAGTCGATTGCAAGGCACCAAACTTCAAGTTGAGTTTGGCAATTGTAGAAGCACTTGACCTAGTTGGTGCACAATCACAAATTCTGCCCAAGGTATTTCTCATGCATGAGATCCTTTCATATTATCACTATTCTATTCAAGTGTTAGGCACTCATGAGATGAGTGTAGCATTTATTGAATTATGTATGAATGTCATTCTAAAACTTGAGCATCAAAATTTGGAAGCCAAGGGCTTAACACACATATCACATATGCCAAGAGACTTCTAGGTCAAATGGATAAGATATATTATAAGTTGTGTCCATAATGGATAGTTATGGTCGGAGCAACCTATTCAAATAGTGAAGAAAATGATTCACAGAATCACTAGTCTTCCAATGTTGAACAAAGCCAAAACAACCAAAACTTGAGGTTAGAGTTGAACTAATGAAGCAAACTCTTGTTGAGTGTGATGGTAGAGGAATGAAGATAAGTGAAATCACAGACATGGAACTAAAGTTTGGAATTCATGTAATTGCTCATAAGATCTACAACTCGAGTCATCTCAACAGTGTCTCGTTTGAGGTAGTTGATCTAGCTCTCAAAGTAATAAAGAATAACATGACATTCGACCTTTCCAAGTTGTTATTGAATCGGTTCAATAAGAACATGTAGAGCATCAGAGGTTCCAAGAACAATTTGTTTAATTTTGGTCTGTACTCTTGACTTGTTTATTCTTCTTTGTGAAAAAATTATTCCCTTCTAAAGGTACAATAGTATGGATAAAATATATCCCTATTTTATATCAAATGAATGATTATATAGCAAAAATAGGTGAAATTTTTGATAGGATCATGGACAACTACTTTGAATCATTCAAAGAGAAGATGCAAAGTAGATATAGGATACCTAAGAAGCTTGTAGTAGATTACAAGGATGATATCTATTTCATGGTGGACTATGAGAAAGTGTATTCAAGTAGTTAGACCTAGAGTGGCATTGGTTAAGCCTCTAGAGTATGAGTTTAACATTGATGACACCAAAGATATCATTGAGGCACTTCTAAATGAGCATGTGGATCCCAAAGCACCTTATTTTGGGACTTATGAAGAATCCAAGGCAAGGATAAAACTTGAAATTAAGCTTCCTCGAGTAGTTGACAAAGGAAGAAAGAGGATAGAAAAACTAAGACAAGCAAGTTCTACTCTCCTTCTAATAGAAGGAGAAGGTGATGATGTGGAAGAAGATGATGTAGAGGATGAAGATGAGGAAACCAAATTTGAGGAAGAAGAGCCTATAAGGAAGAAAGGTAAGGTTATAACAACCAAACCCACTAAGTCATCCATTGCAATATTCACAAGAAGGGTGCCAAAGTCCAAAACGAAATTGAAGCTAGGTGAACAGGATACCAAGTAGATTATCTTCAAAAATCTTGCACCTACACTTCAAGAAAAGTTAAAAATTTGGAGGAAGGAACTAGCATGACATGATTCAAATTCCTCAAATATGAATCAAGGAATGCATATGAGAAAAGAAAGATTGAAGATGCTATTATGACAAAATTGGGAAAATGGAAGTATTCTCTTGATCAAACCTTTCTGCAACAACTCATGCACTTGTCTATTCATTTCTTCATTCTTTGTAGGTCTCAATCTATATGATGCTTTTTATAGAAAATCTATACTTCTCATTGGAGGTAAACCATTAGGTATATCCTTTGCAACAATCTCTTTTGTACTCATTTAGTAATTCTACAATTTCTTTTGGTACTTGGTCAATACTACTAGCTATTACTTGGTCACCATTGATTGGCACTCGATTAACATTATTTTTTGACAATTGTTTACTATCGACACAACTTAGTCTCCTTGGAATTATAGCAAAAAAAACTTGATTCTTTTTCATTTCCTTCTCAAATTGTCTCCCACTGACCATGCAATTTTTTACAACACTACAATAAAACTTATTTGGACTTTCAATTAAAGGTAACAATATTTGTTTCTTCCCATTCACCCAGAGAGTATATTGATTCAATATTCCATTATGCATAGCATATCTATCATATTGCCAAGATCTACCCAAAAAAATATGACAAAAATCCATAGGCATAATATCACACAAAAATTCATCAAAGTAATGTCCAATATTGAACTTCACAAGGCATTGCTCACTTACCAATATCTTATGCTCATCTTTGATCCATAAAACATGATAGGTTTAGGATGTTTTAGCCTCTACAACTACAACTTTGTAACCAAATCTTCTCATGTAAAATTTGTAGAACTTCCACTATCAATGATCACTTTGTAGAATTTTCTAGCCATCTTACATCTTGTCTTGAAAAGACTTCTCCTTAAAATAGGTTCCTCATCACTTCCTTTATTCCATACGGTTATTCTCACCATTATATTTTCTCTAACCTCAAGTCCACTTGGTGAACCCTCATCATCTCCTTGAATCATGATATTTTTGTTACCTTGCCCACTTTCAAAGGATCTACATTGAAAAGATCTATTTCCCTCTTTACCACATTTAAAATAATTACCATGAAATCCACCTCTAGAATAAAAATTAACTCTTCCTTAGTAAGGATTAGTACTTCCTCAATAAGAAATACCATTTTTCCATTCAATCTTACCTTTATCATCATTCTTCCACTCAGATTTTCCCTTATCCTATACAAGGTTATCAGATCTACCACCTTCACCATAAGATCTACCTCTACTTCTCTAGAATCTACCACCTCTACCTCTTTGTTTTTGTTCATGCTTCTTTTTTAAGATCTCCTTAGCCTTCAAGGCATATTGGTATGGTTCTTCCACACTTTCCAACTTCAGAAAACTTATTTTATATTGTATTCTAGATCTTAATCCATTTATGTACCTTACAATTTTCTCAACATCATCATCCATATGTCCATATCTGATGTCCAATCTATAGAATTCCTCAGCATACTCTTTCACAGTCATGTCCTCTTGTCTCAAATTTTGCATCTTTCTCAACAAGATAACTTGGCAATCAGTAGGAAGAAATTTGTTCTTTACCTTGTTCACCATCTTTAGCCAAGTTCTGATCTTCTCCTCTCCTCTCCTTTGTCTATTAGTTTGTAAATGTTCCCACCATGGTCAAGCATGACCTTCAACCTAGTAACTACAATCTTCACCTTCCTATTATCAAGAGTTTTTTCATACTCAAGAACTTCTCCATATTCAAGATCCAATCCAATATAGCATTGGTATCCAATTTTCCATTATAAGGAACAACTTCTATAAGAGACTTTGAATTTTCCATAGACAACACTCTCAACAACCTTGCTTCATCTTGGACTTCTTCAGTTTCTAGATTAGGGTTTGATGCTATTGCTTCATCATCACTTATATCATCTAGATGTGCTCCTCTTCTCTAGGCTATCTCCATAGCATGTAATCTAGGTAAAATTTGTCTCAATGTATCTAGTATTGCATTGTCAACATTTCCTCTACATCGAACCATCTTTATAAATCAGGTTCCTACAAGATTGTAACCCTTTGCAAGTTATAGGTCAAATCCATAGATCTGCAACCCTACAACCCAATTTACATAGGGTTCTACACAATCCAATCACCACAAGGATTAACGTCAAGCTCTAATACTACCTGATGTAAGGAGAGATGATTAATTAGGGCTAAAGGTACACCTTTCTATCCAAACCACTTTGCAAGATTTAACATAGTAGAAACACAACACACATAACAACAACCAAAGAAGGAAGAAGAGAAAATACTTATTGATCCATCAAATAATTAAAATACATGCCCAGCTGTAAGGCCTTCTAGGTTATGACCAGATACAAAAATATTCAAGATCAATGATCAAACATCCAATTAGTGTCTCCAAATACATATGCAACAAACTTTTCAAACTTTCGTGTTATGCTCTAGAATCCCTCCAAAAACTACTCTAACTCTAAAGCCTAAACACTTTATATATACTTTTCAAAATGACTTAGAGATCATTCTAGAACAATACATAAGAGGAAGGCCAACAATAGTCTAGACACATCCCAAGAAAATATCTTAACATAAATGTCATGATCAAAATAAATCTTGCAAGTCAGCTCACAAAAATCATGTTCAAATGTTGACACTTAGCATAAATAGGAAAACTTGGCACATGAAGAGTCACTTAGGATACACAAGGTAGCTCAGCACATGAAGAGTCACTTGGCATACACTAGGTAACTCAACACATGAAGGAACACTTAGTCAACACTAGATTAGTATAGTAATTCATCATCCACTAGAGCTATAGTAACTCAACATCCATGTAGAATGAACAAAAATGAGTAGGATAGCAAGGCAGCCCAAGATACTCTTGCATCAAAAGTTGAAGTAAGAACCTACACTTTCATCAATGAAAAAGGTCAAGTAGACTACCAATGGACCAAGCAAGAGAGGAAAATCAACGCAAGTTACTGAATATGACATTTCTAAGGATGAAGCTAGAGATAGATTAGTAGTGCAAGATGTATAGGAAGGAAAAAAATAGTTGGAAAGAAGGCATAGAAACCAAAGGTGGATGACCTAAACATGTAAATAATTAATGATGACAATATTGTATAGTTAAATAAGTATTATAATCTGTATGGTAATATGGATAGAATGCAATTAGAAAATGTCATTGTAAGAAACATGATTTTGAGGAATAAGAAGTTTGAGAACATTCAAAATAAGATAACTAAAGACCAATATAATAGGCTAATTAAAAAGAAGAAGCAAGTATTAGAAGATCTGAATTTGAGGATCAAAATGATATATAAACTCTATGAATTTGAATCTAAGGAGAACTCAAATAGAATTTTTAAGGGTCTTGAGCCCTTGCTAAAGAAAAAAAGAAGAGCAATTCTTCTAATGGGAGGAAATTATGAAGATGTTAGGAAGGAGACAGAAGAGGCAATTGTCAAATTTATGACTAAAGTGCCTAAGGTGAGTGTGAATTCAAATCCTAATAGCCCAATGTATGTGGAAGCACACACACCATCTAGTGATGAGGGAGAAAAAGAAGAGAAACATTAGGCACCCTCACCACCACATATTATTATGGGTACTAAATCCATGCAAGTGGACAATATGCACATAACTATAGATACAGAGGAGAATCCTATTGCAAGATATGGAACAAATATTATTGGAAATATTAGTAATATAATAGCTTATTCTAGCTCTAATGAAGATGAAGAAGAGAGGAAGAAAGAAATAGGGAGCTTAGTAGAGGTGAAGGGGCTAGAAGAAGAGGAAAAGAAAAACAAAGAGGAGGAGAACAAAAAGAAATAAGAAGAAGACATGAAGAAGAAAGAAGAAGAGGAAAGGAAGAAAGCTAAAGAAGATGCTAGGAAAGAAGTAAAAAAGATTAGAAGAAGAGAAGAAGATGATATAACTAAAATTAATTACAGATATTCCCATAGTAACTCCAATCATAGCAATAACATCAGTATGAGTGCCTTTAGATGATGTTGATGATGATCAGAAAGGTTTAATAAGCTTATTGAGAAAGTGGCTTAGTCAATTTTATGAAATGTTTCCATCAATGCCAAAGGGGGATATTGTCTAAAATATTTTCATATAGATGTTTTTATTGCTTTCATTTATGGCAACATGTATTCAACATTTCATTTATGCATTTAGAGATAGAAAATTGTCTAAGTGTTACATAGTTTGCATCAACATAGAGAACAAATGTAATGTGTATAGATGACTCATTGAGAGATAACTTATGCACAATTAAAGAAATCTCTATGAAAATTTCATGATGACATATACTAGTGTCTAGGTGTGTATGGAAAATATGACATAAGATATGATTGAAATACCAGTACGAGTATTTAACAGAGCATAACAAAGCATAGAAAAGAATTGAGTTGTACGACTTGAGGAATTATTTTGGTAACAAAATAATTATGAATTCATGATGAGATGACCATGTAGATACTATTCAATAAGTTATTTCATATTATGCGAAGCCTATGAAAGCATGAGGGTTGACTAAGCAGTGAATTATGAATATGAGAGGTATAAGTAAAGGTCTTATCTTGCAAAGATAAGAGTGTGATATACGATGATCTATGTGAGATTTTTAATTGATGGGATGATATGAGAACTACATTTGATGTATGATCAGAGAAAGTGTGAAATACAACAGATAGAAAGTAATTTATTTATATTTATTCTTGTGAAGACCTAAATTGTATAATTGCATGTTAGGGTAGTGAGCTCTTCTTGCCTAGATTGTATTTGATCCACCAAATCCTAATAGGGTTGAGGCTTCTAACAAGGCCTAGTCCTCTAACAAGGACTTGAGACACTATATGTACTTCATAAAATCCTAATAGGGTCAATATCCTTAAAAATATCCTATTGTTTAGTGAATCATCTAGTGGGTATCATCCCCATTGGGGTTTTCCCTTTGCCAAGATTTCCTTAGAAAATAATGGTGGTATGAGTTCTCTATGTGCCTAGTTATATTGACTATTCAACATTGTTGGTTTACTTTCATATGCAAGTTATAGAGTAATTAACAATATTTAGTTGTGGGCTAAAATTTGTAGAATACTGATTCACCCCCCTTCCCTCTCAGTACTATCTATTTCTAACAAAAATTTCCCCTTTTTTTTTAATTCTAAGAGCACTACAAATGGTTTCTTGCTATTAGTAGACTCTTCTAGTACATAATTGACCCTTTTTACACTTCCTTGGTAAGTAGAATCTTTCTTAGGGCATCTATGTGTAGGGAGACACATCTGGTTGCAATGGTAACACTTCATAGTTTCAAAGTAGGATCCTCCATCTTGGCTACTGCTTCTTCCTCTTCCACTACAATTAGGGATTATTCCCCTACTAAAATTCTCTCTATTTGAGTTCCCTTCTTATTGTTCAATCCACTTGGTTTCCCCTTGGGTCCTTGAATCTAAACCTTTGCCACCATAACCTCTTTGATTCCTACCATCTCTGAATCTAGCTTCGCCTCTAAAGTTGATGTCTAATTTCTTCCTTTTCTTCTCTTCAACTTCCAATGCCAAATAGAAATATTTATGAACTCTTTTTGGTGTCCATAGTTTGATATCTTCTTATATGTTCCACTTCAACCCACTTAGATACTTAAGTACCTTAAGAGGCTCTTCTTCTTGGATTCTTGATCTTAAACACAACCTTTGAAATTATTTAGTATATGTTGTTACATCCATGACTTTTTCATTTTAATATTTTCCTTTTCTTATGCAATTAAATTTCATAATCTTAAGGTAGGTATTATTCTTTTACCTTAGTCACCATGGCTTTCCAATTCATAATGGGTTTCATTCTCATCTTCTCCCTTTCTTTTTGGAGATACTTCTACTAGGTTAGGGCTAATCCCCTTAGCCTAGATTTCAGTGACATTAACCTTTTGTGTTTTAGTAACACCTTCACACTTGAAGTGGTTTTCCATCCCCTAAATCTATTCCATCACAAGTTTAGCAGCCATTTTTCCACTAAACAAAGGAATTCCCTCTAGGGATTTCCCACCAAATGCCTTGATGGCTTTAAGGAATAGTTCCTTAGTCAATGGAGGGTCTGGCTCAGGAATGATTTCTTCCTCATCAACCTTTCCTTTACCTTTATCACTAGTTTCTCCATCTTGATCTTTCTTCTCAGTTGCTTCAACAATTTCCTCCAAATTTTTTCATCTCCTCTAGTCCTTCCTTGAGGAGCCTATTCGTCTCCTTTTCTCCTTCATATCCTTGGAAATTTATGTAGTTATCACCATGTTAGCCTTCCCTACTAAATCTTTAATATATAAAGATATGCCACTATCCCAAAATCTTTGGTGGCTCTAATACTAATATGATGTAAAATAGATTCCTTCTTAAGACCTTTTCTTCACTAAGGAATCACCCAAGTTTCTCTCCTAGGATACTAGGGTTTTCTTTTTGTCACCCTAACCTAAAGATTATTTATATATTATCCTCCAATCTTCCCTATCCAACTGCACCAATGTATTTACAACTTTTATCCACCATGGACACACTTGAACTTGTTCTCCAAACTCACAATTTTACCAATAATGGTCATTCTACCTTCAACAAGGTGTGAGGGATTAAAATTGAGGGCTTTTAGACTTCCACTATACTCTTGGTCTCCAAATCCATAGACTTCCCTAATGATTCCTTCAAATTTGGAAAAACTATCCTAATTAAGCCTAGTTGAATTAGACTTAACTCCAAGTTTTCCATAACAAGGTGGAAAACTAAATTTCCAATATGAATATCCTTTTGAAATTATTTCAATATTTTGTTGGTCTCATGTTATCAACTTATCTATACACCACTTTGCTACCTTTATGCCTAAAAATAAGGGTTTCAAGCATTTCACATCAGTACTTACTAGGGTCTAATGAAACACTTAGAAAATCTTGTCTTTAAATCTTCTCCTCATGCACATAGCTTTCTCACACATCCCTCCTTCTAAAAAAATTATATTGAACTTTCACATTCTATCTACCAAACCAACTCACAAGCACTATGATTGCCTAGCCATGCATTGAAAGCTTTCCTAGAGCATCAGTTGAAAAATTGCAAACTGACTTGTCTAGAATTCTCCTTTTCTATATACACCATACAAAGACTCCACTTCCATATCCCACAAGGCCATGGTGATTCCATAGTGAGGCTTCATGGGGCAGCCAATTTCTACAAACGTGTCAAAATAAGAACAATAATCAATCTATTTACAATTGATTTTAAAAATACAAAATAATGATCTCCCATCAACTTGCAATCTTAACCAAAATGCACTATGATAACATCAACTACAAGTATCCAACCAAAACAAAAATCTTTCAATCCATTAAAGCATATGTGCAATCCAAAAACATAATAAACTGTCAAATATAAACAATAGTTTGTGGCTTTAAAATTTTTAAGTCCATTTATTTAAATATTCAACCCTTGCAATGAGTCTCCTTAGTGCTTTTATAGGTTTTCTGAGAGGTTTTAGATAGTTATCCAAACTATCGACTCCTTCTTCATGACATGCAAGTTTCTTGTCACAATGTTGTCATGTAATTTTTCAAAATTACTAACAACTTTTTGCATCTCCTAGGAACTTTTACATTTAACCCTTGGAAAATTCTAAATAGGCCTACTATGGTCCCTTTATGATGTTTAATAATGATTTATCCTTTAGACAATATACCCACATGATTTGGACCAATTTTACCTGATTGACAACTTTTTCAACAATTTACATCTTTGTGACATCTTTCCCAACTTTACATCAAATGAAAAAAAATGACCTCCAACATATGCAAAAAGATGTAAAACACCTTAAAGACAAATTAAACTCAAATCCAAACTTTTCCCAGAATTCTATGGTATAAGACCCATAACCCAAATCTTACTTCCTAAAAACCTAGACACAAAGCAAGGAAAAAGATCTAGAATGGAGTGAGCCTAGTCAAATCCATCTAGGATAAAACTCACCTAACCCTCTAAGGTCCAAACACACCCAAATAAGTTTGCTAAGGTCAATACAAGCCAAAAACCAAAATGAAAACATAGGGCTAGGAGTTAGGCTAGGTGCTCCTACACCAAGAACATTGATGTAAAAACACCAAACACAATCAATCCCAAAAATTACATCAATCAAAATTATGGATGTGAAAATATCATTAGATTAATGGTTATGAGTGTTTTTGAAGGTTGAAATCTAGATTAGTATTTTGAGCAATGGTATTTGTCTAATTTTTGGGTTTCTCATATGGTGATACCTTTTGTATTAAATTTGTATGGGTTGTGATTTAGGGTTTTCTTCTCGAGTTCTAATTGAAGAGAAATTTTGTGTATGGACTATTTTAGTGAGCCTTGTATCTAGTTTAATATTATAAAGAAATATTTACTAGCTTGTCAAAAAATCATATCATAGAAAAGAGTACAAATAATTTAGTTACATCAAAATTCCTTAATAAATTGAAGAGCAATTTTGTGTATGGACTATTTTAGTGAGAATTAATTAAAAAACATTATTTGATTGCACACTAAAAGTAGAATATTCCTATTAAGAGTAATTGATTTTCAAGATAATCATAGTAAAATAGAATTAAGAATGAATAATAAAAACTATATGTAAAAAAACAAAGAACGTTAATGGTAAAACAAAATAAATAAATAAGGAAGATACCACAAAGAACTCAAGCACTTGATGGAAGTAAGCATGCATATAATTCATCCTTTACATGCAACATTTTTAGCGTTACCAATTTTTTTAAGGATCTCCACCTCTATTAGATTTTATAGCTCAATATAGAAATAATGTGTTAATCCTACTTAATTACATTATAAAACATATCAACAAGGATGACTTGTGGTAGATGGATCTAATATGTCATGGTTATGAGAATATAAATAGTAATATTTCATGTCACAAGATCTCCTTGCACCATGAAACCATTATTTTGAAGCATGAATAATTGATCTTAAACTGAAAAATGATTAAAGGAAATACATATATATGAATTTTAAGATACCTTTTCACCCACTCTAGAAAGAACCTAATTGAGACAATGAATGTCATGATTTATTATGCTTGGAGACTTCTACACGAATCTATCTAAAATGTTTGTTGATAATTTTTTTCAAGGGATTGTGAGGAATGACTATTGATGATCTAGTAATTTAGAAATGTTTAACACTTAAATACAATTGATGAAATTTTATTATAGCTAGTATATGAATACATATGGTATTAGATGACATGATTGTTAAATAATACATTAGGCGAATTCATTTTTATCCCTTGCATGGAAGATATAATAATTTTAAGTAACCATAAAGAAGAGCATTTACAACACAATTAGGAAAGTGTTTTATAGATCAAGAAAAGAGAAGTTTCTAATAAGTATTGAGAAATGTAGTTCCATCAAGATAAATTTAGTATATTATGCCTTGTAATTTTTATGGGAGGATTGAAGAAGGATGCAAAGAAAATGAGGATAAATTATTTAGTGATGAACACTAGTACAAATTGGACAGGCAATATAATTTTGTGGATTAGTAATTTCTATAGGAATATCATCAAAAAGTTTAATTTTTTTTTGTACAAAATTAATAGGAACAATAAATTTGGGGGCGGGGTTGGGGAGGGGTATCGGAAAGACTTTTAGTAACATTGACCATTGAAGATTATTTAGGATGCTAATGGAGGTTTCATAGTAGTATTGATACATGATGAAATAACATAACAATTGATGAAGTTTCTTAGGAATTGTTGCGGAGAAAGGGAATGGGAGCTAGAGAAGGAGATATGGGTGTGGTGAGTAGGGAAGGAGGTTTCCAAATTTTAAAAGGGAATGAAAATGGTGTAGGCTTGTATGGTAAAGAAGGTCAAGGGGAGAAGATGATGGATGGAGAGAATGTAAAGGATCTTGATGGAGGTAGGGCACTAGGGGACACAGGCTAGTAGATGCAACACATATTCTAGTTAGAAAATGGTGAAGCTTGTTTGGCATCAAGTTGGTGGGCAAGTCTTCCTTTCCTCTGGTTAAGAATGTTTCCTCTTTTGAGAAAGGTTCGATTACTCTAGTGATCCTAGACAAAATCATAGACATGAATATATCTAGAATGGATCATACTCTTGTGGGGAGGTTCTTAGGGGAAGAGAAAACATCGAGATTGTTTGTGTGTATGTTAAAAGGAAATGGGCCTTGAAGGAACAAGTTGACATAACTACTATGTCAAAAAGATGTTTAACCTTTAGCTTCCCTTTTGATGAAGATAAAAGGGAAATATTATGCAATGGATCATGGGTTATGGGTAAGCATACTTTAATTTTGGATAGATAGTCCCTGACCCTGAACTCTCAAGATGATATGATGGTCCAAGCCCCTGTGTGGATAAAACTTCTAGGTATGGCTCCTGAGTTTTGGGTTCAAGATGTTTTCAAAGGAATTGCTAATGCTTTTGGTGAACTCTTATCCATGGACCCAGTTATAGTGTCTAGAAGAAGATTAACTTATGCTAGAATCTAAGCTGGAGTTATTCAAGAAGTCGATATGCTAGAGGCTATTACACTCAAATATAAATTGGAAGTCTAGCAGGAAAAGATTGAATATGAAACCATTCCTTTTACTTATTTCCACTATAAAAAATTGGGCCATTCGTCGAAGAAATGCCCCACTTTGATTAGCATACAATTTTTTTTAATAGAAAATATGGGTCCATAAAGGCTCTAAGGATTCTATGGGTGTTGATCCAAACTATGATGTGGAGGAAACTAATGAGGCTAATGTTAGTTCTTAGGCAATGATTCTTCAATAAGGTAACATTATTGAAAAGGTGGCTATAGTGGCCAATGTTTGTGATTAGGCAATTTCTATCTAGCTGATTAATATTGAGGAGATGAAGTGTGATGACCCCTTTTTAACCCTTGACCTAAAATTCAAAAATTGGAAAAAGTTAGGGAATCATCCAAAATTAAGCAAACGTATGACCATCATTGTTATTAAAAGTTGAGGAGATGAGCATTTAAATTAATTTATTAAGTTTTTTTGAAAGATTTCTTCTTATAGCACCAAAAAATCTTCTCTCTCCTGGTTACAATCATCTTGAGATGGTAGATTGATAGTGCAGAGGGCACATGAAACAAGCTACAAGCGGTTCCCTAGAGGATATCCATCAGGTGCTCAAATTTACTCTACCTCTCCCTCCACCAACTCCCTATCTTTGGATTCCATAATTCGAATGAGAGATAGACTCTCTGTACTATAATTGAAATGCATTCCTGATGTTATTTAAATCTTTAATAATATATATATTTTGTTATAATATACCATTATTCCTTTAATACAATGCTTGTTTATATGTCATACGTTTATATCCATTCTGATGTATATATCATCATCATATATATATATATGTATATATATATACATATATATATATATATATATATATATATATATATATATATGTATATATATATATATACATCTATATATATATATGTATATATATATATATATATGTATATATATATATATATACATGTATATATATATATATAGAGACATGTATATATATATATATACATGTATATATATATACATGTATATATATATATACATGTATATATATATATATATATATATATATATATATATATATAGATACATATATATATATATATATATATATAGATACATATATATACATATATATATATATATGTATATATATATATATATACATGTATATATATATATACATATTCAATAACTTATTACATGTATCGATCTTAAGAGATATTTCCAAGATCACTTTTAATATTCATTCCTTTCACATATGAATTACTTGATTAAATTTCTTATTCATTCCTATTTTATTATAGTAATCCATAGACTTGGATGATGTAATGAATCATCTTATTTCTTAATGTATAATGAATGGAATTTTCAAATACAACTTAATGGCGATTACTTTATGTTTAGTACCAAATGTTCTTATTCAAATGATCTGTACATGCTTAGATCTATGATAAGATGGTGATTAGTTATATTTTTTGGTGTAAATAAGTATTTACTTATTACACTTACTTAAGTTTTACTTAGGTTAATGCATTATTTTATTATTATTTTAGGTGAGACACTTAGGAGTTTGTGTACTCTCATTGAGTTACACAACTCTAATTATGCACATGGTGTCTACAACATAGGAGTATGCGTCATCATTGAGTTGTCATGATGACAACATAGTTATCCGCACTCCTCATTTAGCACATGTTGTCTACACCACTGATTTGCGTACTACACCATTGTAGGCTTATCTTCACATCATTGCACTTAATCCCATGCTCAATGGAGGATAATCCATATCTAGTGGGCATGTGCTTGGTTGTATGACATATCATGATGCCAACTTCTATGCATTCTAGAAGCTCTCCTGAGGCCTTTATATTCAAGCACTCCTAGTGTACTCTTGAATCTAGTTATTGAATGAATATCATCATTCTAATCATACTCTGTCTATTTTGATCTACTCTGTGCTTGTGTTGAGTTCTTTAGTTCTTGGGTGAATTTTGGCCTAAGCCAAATTTTTACATGGTATCAGAGCCAAGGAGGATTCTCATCACGTAGCCGTTTGAGACCATTCATGCTTCAACACCTTGACACAGATCTAGAGGATCCACAAAAATTGAGAGTGTCTAGAGCCAAATCTGACCTCTCTGTTACGTCTAGAGTGTCGATTTGGTGAAGATAGACTATAAATTTTCTTATATTTGGCTAAAGTTGATCGTGAGGCAAATTGTTTTTTGCAAACCGGCACCCGAAGGCATCGATTTGCAAATCGGGTATGGTCAATTTCAGATCTGTTTAATTGTTTTTAAGATCTAAATTATTTAATCTCTGCAATTATTTTCAAATTTGAATATTTTCAAAAAAATTTATATAATAGAGCGGAGAATTTTTTTTTGGCCGAACCAGGTCATCACACCCCGACTTGGCTCTGTTATTGGTTGGTATATTATTTTATTCATCCCAGGGTTTAAATAGGCTCTGGGCACCTCTGCAAATACCCTTGATTGATAGGCACAACTATTCTGGTGGATCCTCTCACCGGAGAAGCACACCCACTAAATTGCCGACGAGAGCCTATCCTCTGGTGCCATTTTATTTAGCACCCACGAGCTCTCAATTTTAAAGAGTGCATTCTGTGCTCACCCCACAAATGTGGGATTAATATCGAGAAAACTCGGTGACCTCCAACCAAATTCTGGCAGCAACAGTCAATTCCACACATTTCGACATGGTTTTTAGATAAACCAATACTGCGTCACATGAACGTTATTTCTTGCCTTGTGCCCAGTCACATTGACATGTAAGTGTTGAACTGGCACTACAGTTAGCAGTGACTGTATATTTGTGTAGGCTCACGTCATTTGTCAGCGTCTGCCACCTAAGCAGCACAGTCAGCATCTAACGCAGCATCCAGTCAGTGTACAAGTTTTACCTAGTTGGATTTTTGTACTGTCTATATAGTGTTGACATCATCGCCACATCATCTGCTGATGTCATCTCAAGCTTGCATATTGCTGATGTAATCCAATATACGGTCTTAAAATTGACACCCATCTGGACATCAAAATAGGCCCAATTATAACTATTGTGAAGGTCATATGACTATCAAATTTAACCCCATCTTTTACTGGTGCAACCCCTCTCCAAATTGATTTTGGTTTTTGCAGTTCGACTTCAAGAGGCCATAACTTGCACATCCGGATTCCAAAGCAAGTGCAATTTTTTTTGAAATTGGGTAAAATTTTCTAAATTTTTTAGTGGTGCATCTATTTTCTAGTTTTGGTTCATGGATTGTTTAGAAATTTCATTTTTTGGTGGCTGTACTTTCATAATCCTGCATTTTGCAACTTCAAATGCTCCATACAGGCACATCTGGAGTCGAAAACAAGTTTCATTTTTTTTGAAAGTGCATTTTTTTTGTCTACTTTCTAGATCTGACATTAGATTGTAGTGTTGCATGGAGAAAATTGTCACTTTTAGCAATAGGGCCTTTCTTTGCTTTGTAATGCTTCAATATTGTAGCACATTGTAAAGTTTCAAATTTGTACTCCATTAAGAAGTTGTAACAAGAAAAATTAGAA
This sequence comes from Cupressus sempervirens, assembly GCA_028749045.1. Taxonomy (NCBI): domain Eukaryota; kingdom Viridiplantae; phylum Streptophyta; class Pinopsida; order Cupressales; family Cupressaceae; genus Cupressus; species Cupressus sempervirens. The sequence goes on from CM053786.1 coordinate 785,159,045, forward strand.
GTCCAAAAAGGCCAAAATTGGCAAGTGGCCCATTGTAATCGCACTAGTGATAAAGTGCCCAAAGCATCTATTTTGGGGGGGTTTCTTGATTTAGTGAAAAGGGGGGGTGTTCTTGGTGTTGTGTTCTCTCTTTTCTGCAATTTTCTTTCAGTTTTTGCATTATGGGAAACTTTAAGTTTCCTAAATTAAATCCTCATAACTATGCTTCATGGTCAATCAAAATGTTGTATCACTTAATGCATAATGGAGTTTCACAATATGTAGATGGTACTCTCCCTAAACTAGCAAGTGATAATGTATTTGCAAGTGATATTTCAAATTGGGTAGCAATGGATAGAAAAGCCTTAGGTGATATATGTTTGGGGTTAGATGATAAAATCATGTATCAAATCAAGAAATGTACTACATCCAAGGAAGCTTGGGATTCCCTCGAAAGCCTTTATGGGAAAGTGTCTGAAGAGGATGTGTTTAAGATTGAAGATGAGCTTGTTTCCTTAGATCCTAAGTCATATGACTCCATCCAAGATTTCATCATCAAGGTGAATGAACTAAGGAAAAATCTTACTGATTGTGGGAGTTCTATCAAAGATGACAGACTGATCTATCTCATTCATAACAAGCTTCCATCAGAGTATTCCACATTTGTATCTTCTTTTAACACCTCAAAGACTACCTTAGGGTCTACCTACAAGAAAGTCACTTTTGATGAATATGCAAAATTGCTGGATGATGAAGAAAAGAAGTTGAAATCAATGGGGATTCTCAAAACACCTTAGTCCAAAGCATTGGTGGCCGATGAGGGTTCTCAACATTTAGCTAGACAATCTTCAAATAAAGGAAAGGGTAAGAAGAAGTGGAAGAAAGACAAATTAGAGGATGCAGAAAAGACAACACCTCAATCCAATCAATAAGGAAAGTCCTCAGATTCCAACAAGAAAGGGGACAACAATAAGGAGAAGAAGAAGTGTGCTTATTGCAAGAAATCAGGTCTTGAAGAGCATGAGTGCTATCTCAAAAAGATTGATGAATTGACCAACATCATGAAGAAACATAATGTTCCATTGCCTAATGCTTATAAGTAGAAGGGGTCTTCTTCAGATTCAAAGGGCAAAGAGAAAGCATTCATGGCAAATGAAAACTCTTCAAAGGAATGGATATTTGACTCAAGTGCCTCATATCATATGGGTTCTTCAAGGAGGATTTTTCTTCAATGAAGCAATCCAAGGTACCACACATCTTAATTGGGAATGATAGCAAAATGGATTTTGAAGGGAAAGGAAATGTGGAGATGGAAAATGGAGAGTTTCAACAGGTTCTCTATGTTCCAAACCTAAGTTCAAATCTCCTTTCAATCTACCAAGTCACTCACTTTGGAAATGGACACAGAGCTAAGTTCCTTCCAGACTCAGTCCAAGTGCATAGTCTTAGAGACAATTCATTGGTTGCAGTGGGGAAAGTGAATGATCACAAGAGGTTGTAATCTTTCTCGCATTTTGTACCCAAGTCTTCTTTAAAGGCCTTCTTAGCTCAATCAAATTCAAACATGCAATTATGGCATGAGCGGTATGGTCATCTTGACTACCACTATCTTCAACAACTTTGCACATACCATATGGTGAAAGGTCTACCTCAAATCAAATTTTCTAGGGGTGAATGTTCAATAGATTCAGTGGATATGCATCTAGAGGGTAAGTTACAAAGAGGGAAGTCTTCTAGGGCAACTGGTGTTCTTCAGATGGTTCACATGGTATTAGCAGGTCCTTTTGCATTCAGCCAGGGTTGCTACATACTTACCTTAGTTGATGACTTCTCAAGGTTCACTTGGGTTTACTTTCTGCATAGTAAGAATGAAGTGTTTGACACATTTATAGCCTTCAAGGCTCATGTAGAACAAAACTCCAGGAAAGCCATCAAAGTACTCCGAATGGACAATGGAAACATGGATGTGAACAGAAGCCTTAGGGACTTTTACAAACATGAGGGCATTGATCTTTAGACTCCTTCAGCATTCAATCCACATAAGATAGATGTTGCAGCATTGAGGATTAGAACTCTTAAGTCTATGGCAAGTTGCATGATTCATGCCAAGTCTCTAGATCCATCATTAGAAGTTGAAGCAATCTCTAGTGCCACTCACATTCTTAATCATTCTCCTCATCCAACCTTAGATGGAAAAACTCCTTTTGAGGCATGGTGCGACATAAAACATATTGTGACACACTTCAGAGTCTTCGGTTGGCCTGCATGGGCAAAGAAATCTCCCAGGGGATGCAAGGCACAATCATCTTGACATTGTATTTTCATTGGTTATGAAGATGGTGTGAAGGCATACAGACTTCTAGATACTGAGACACATCAGATATTTGTGGAGAAGGATGTACATTTTGAGGAAAGTTCACCAAGCTTGTCCTCTACTCCTCTTTGCACATCATAGAATGTGGATATTGATAATGACACCAGCAATAGTGGTTCAAAAGATTTAGACATGTGGGGTTCTATCAACAGTTATAGTGGGAGGTCACTTCATTAATTTAGTCCATATGCATACATCGCCATAGTGATAGGTCCAGAATAGCAGGGTACTTATAATCTTCCAGATATAGGTTTAGTGACAAATTTGGGGGACAATATTCATGATTTGCCTCTTCTTCTTGATGCAGAATTAACTTCCTTAGTTGTCACGAGGGTTCCATTTGACTCTCTTATTCATTCTCTACATGATCAATCGTCATAGGTTGAAGTGATTGTGGATACTTATGATTAGCAGTTGCAACAGTGTTCTTCATTAGTTGCAGAGACAGACAGTTCTTTGAGACAGGTTCTTCAACTAGTTGAGCAAGTTTCAGAGACATCACTCATCCATGGGATTGTTTCCACACACAACAGAAGCATCTCATATGTACCCTTGGCATTGTTTCTTCCTAAGGGGAGGAACACCATTCTGCAGTCTTGGATCAACTTCTTCATTAGAGCAGTCACTGTTTGGCATTCTTCTTTGGAGGGGGAGTGCATCCTGTCTCTCTACCTCTTCTCATCATTCTCTTATGTATATACTAGATGTATGTCGTAATGGGGGGGTCTTGATTACTCCATCCATCCATGCATCCTTCTTTATCTCTCTTTTTGGGGGAGGGTTTTTCCCATGAGGTTTTCCCTCTTTCCCCTCTTTATGAGAGATTTACATATCATTATGTACATGGGTACCTAACATGGCATAGTAACCGAGACCCATATTGCATTTCATCCCAGATTTCATAAGCTTAAGGGCATTCCCCTAAGTTACACTTAAGGGAGGGTGTTGGTGTAAATAAGTATTTACTTATTACACTTACTTAAGTTTTACTTAGGTTAATGCATTATTTAATTATTTTGCATTATTTTATTATTATTTTAGATGAAACACTTAGGAGTTTGTGTACTCTCATTGAGTTATGCAACTCTAATTATGCACATGGTGTCTACAACATAGGAGTATGCATCATTCACTAAGTTGTCATGATGACAACACAATTATCTGCACTCCTTATTTAGCACATGTTGTCTACACCACTGATTTGTGTGCTACACCATTGTAGGCTTATCCTCGCATCATTACACTTAATCCCATGCTCAATGGAGGATAATCCATATCTGGTGGACATATGCCTGGTTGTATGACATATCATGATGCTGACTTCTATGCATTCTAGAAGCTCTCTTGAGGCCTTTATATTCAGGCACTCCTAGTGTACTCTTGAATCCAGTTATTGAATGAATATCATCATTCTGATCATACTCTGTCTGTTTTGGTCTACTGTGTGCTTGTGTTGAGTTCTTTAGTTCTTGGGTGAATTCTGGCCTAAGCCAAATTCTTACAATATTTACTTGCTGTACCCGATGCCTATCCTTGCAGGTGGAATGAGAACACTGTCTGCTTGTAAGTCTTGCACCACAGAGACTGTCAGATGGTGGCATAGGGATGTTAGTCCTTGGGCACTTTGAGGATACGTATACTGCACACATATAATATACCACTTGTTCCTTGCTCTTCCTTACACTTAGGCACTAGCTATGGTGCAACATATTGACAATTTCGTGTCCTTCACTGACAATTCCCTGTCAAATAATTTTGTGCATTTCAAATATGCCCAATGAAAAGTAAATATTTTCATTGAGACATTTTAAAAATATTTTCATTGAGACATTTTTAATTTTAATATTTGAATGGTTTAAAAAAAAATTACTTGATAACAAATAACTATTTTCATTGTTTCATTTAGTGAAAGGGGACTTTTTTATTTCAATATTTGAATTTTTTTAAAAATAAAAAATTACTTGATAAATTATTTTTTTATTTAAGCATTTTAAAGAAAAAATTTATTTGGTTGAAGTTTTAATAATTTATTAGTAAGTATTAAAAAAATTAGGATTTTTTTTAAGAATTTGAAATGTTTTTAATGTTTGAAGTCATATATTAATTTTTAAAATTTATTTTGATTTTTCATTAGGTAAAAATTTGGATTAAAAATTAATTATTATAAAGTGTTTCATAACTTTTAATTATCTTAAAATAATAAGTGACATACTCTAAAAATATAATAATATATTGCTTTTAGTTTTAATAATATATTCAATAATATTAAATTAAACTTATATTATTATTGATTATATAAAGCATGAATATAAGTTAATCTTAAATTATAGTAAAACTTATATATTATTATTGAATATATAAAAGTATGAATATAATTTAAGATTAAATAAAATTAAGGATAGGATTGTTGTGGATAATTAAGAGCTCACTAACATCAATGACATTGTTGCTACCCTTGAAAAGTTTTACAAAGTCTTATTCAATTCTGAAGACAACAGAAATGCCAAAGACCTTAGGAATAAATGTAAGGAGCTTATTCCCAAGAAAGTTGCTAAGGATGATGCCTCCATCCTTAGTGATGGGATTTCGGTCTAGGAGATCTCTGCTCTTAAGAAGGATTTAGTGTCTAGACCGAACGGTCTCCTTGTTGAATTTTACCAATCCAATATTGATTGGATTGCCAAGGATTTATTTGATCTATATGTAGAAGCCTATGATCATGGAACTCTTAGTAATTCTATCAATATGGGGATTATTAAACTCATCCCTAAGGATGGAGACAAGTCTGTTATCAAGAACTGGTGGCCAATTACTCTGCTCAATGTTTCATACAAAATTTTGGCCAAAGCTTTGGCCTTCGACTTGTTAATATTCTTCCCAACTTCATTTGTCCTACCCAGACTGGCTTCATCAAGGGTCATTATATTCTAGAAAGCCTTGTCACCAGTTGGGAATCAATGGATTGAGCCAAAAATTCAAATCAGAGCTCTATTATGTTTCTTTTAGGTTTTGAGAAAGCTTATGACCACGTTGAATGGGATTTCATCCTTTCTATTCTTCAGGCCTTTGGATTCCTTGATGAATTTATTAGGTAAATTCAAGTCCTGCTAAGGATTCCTCTGCTAGAATTGAAATCAATGGTTTTTTATCTAATCATATTCCCCTATCCTGGTCCATTCAACAGGGGTGTCCCCTTGCTCCTACTCTTTTTGTCATAGCTTCTAATGCCTTGTATTATATCCTCAGAGATAATACTACCTCTCCCAAAGTTAATGGGATTTCTCTCCCTGATAATTCTGAGCTTCTCAATATCCAATTTGCGGATGATACCTCACTCTTCCTTAAATTATCATCTCTTAATATTCAACATCTCAATCTAAAACTTGATTTGTTTGAAACCATCTCAGGTGCTCGCATATCTAAATCCAAATCTATCATGCTTGGATGGAAAGAGGAACCTCCAGATTGGTTTCCCTAGTTCGGATACTCTTGGGGCACACCTAATAAAATTGTTAGATATCTGGGGGTTCCTTTTTCCATCTCCCCTTCACTCAAAGACATGTGGATTTGGGTTAAGGATAGAATTATCAAGAAGCTTTACAAGTGGGATAATAGGGTGCTTTCACTTGCTAGTAGAGTGTAAGTGTGCCAAAAAATCTTGTCATCCTATAGTATATACTATTCCTCTATTTGGATGTTTAGTAATTACCAATTGTTTGAAATTCAGAAGGGCATCAGGAGATTCCTATGGCGCGATGGCCAAGGTAATAGGAAGAAACATGTTGTTAGATGGAGTTGGTGTCATATTGATAAGAAATCAGGTGGTTTAGGCCTTAAAGACCTTAGGATCCAAGGAATTTCTCTTACTGCTAAGTGGATTTTTTAGGCTCTTGATGGTTAGGAGCTATGGAAGATTCTCCTTAGAAATAACATTCAATCTAGTTATCCTAAGTAGGCCAAACATTGGAAGAATCTTCCATTTTTTGACCTTGTTGCTAGAACGTTCCTTATCTTTGTCCAAGGTTCCCTGGTTTTTAAATCTATCTGGAAGGCTTGGGAACTTGTGAGGGGCTTTATTTATAATTCTAACTTTGCTAACAATAACTTTATTCACGGTGAGCACTCTATATGGTGGAATCTGCAACATAATGGTAAGCCTCTTGTCATGAGTCAAGGATGTTCTACGAAACTTTGGAATAGCCATGGTATCAAGAGCTTTATTGATATCTTGGAAAATGATAAACTTTCTAGTTGGCAGGATATCAAGATTAAGTTCAATCTTCCTGACTCTCACAAGCGTACCTATAATATGATTGCCAATGATTGTCTCACTCTCGATCTTCCTCATAGATGTGATGTGGACTCTCATATATTTCTATCTTTCCATTGGGATGATGGATTCCTCCTGCATAAAATCAAAGCTAAAGATATATATAAGGTGCTTAATAAAGACCACTATGTTATATCACACTTGAATACTATTTGGTATATGAATTTGGATTCTCTTGAATGGCAGAAAATTCTTGACAGATTTGGAAGTCTCATTCCTCCCAAAATCTTTCATTTTAAATGGCAACTTCTTCTTGATAGGCTTCCTGTTAAAAAACAAACTGGTGATACTAACTCTTGTTCTATTTCCAGGTCTCCTAAAAGTTTAAGGCATATATTTTTTACTTGTCAATTTGCTAGGATTATATGGAAATTTTTTGGAATCTCTATAGTTGATCATGTCTTTGTTCTTGATACTAGTCTTGGAAATATATCTAGTCTTAAGAAGGATGCTAACTTTTTATGGAACATTCTCTCTTCTCATATTCTTTGGTTTATTTGGAAATGTAGAAACGAGGACAAATTCCAAGATGTTAGTAGATCTCTTACTTTGTTTCATTTGAAACTTATATGTTTTAAGATTGTCTTGTAGGTGTGTTGCATTATGAAACTTGAGAAAGACAAGCTGAAAAGGTTTCTCCATGATGGGCTCGCTACAATGTTCATATATGAGATGAAGCATGGTCTAGAATGGGCCAGCATTATTGACAACAAGACTACTTTTGAAGAGGCTCTTAAGGAGTTGCTCAAAGAGATGTGGGATACTAGAGGCCCCTTTTCTGATAAACTTGATTTCTTTGCTCAAATTCTTGAGTGGAAGAGAGTCATGTGGATGGAAGGAGAGCTAGACTGGATAGCTTGGTTTGATGATCATGATGATATTCTAGAATAGCTTATATGTTTTTCAGTTTTCTAATCTCGTTAAAATTGTTACATGTTGTGCTAACTTGACTAATTATGGTTTTTAGTTGAACTAGGTGGTTGAGGTTCGCCTCCCCCCTACTTTTGATATAATACCTTCTTTTTTATCTTTCGATTATTTAATTTAAAAAAGACTAAATAAAATATATTTATTTAAAATATTTTCAATAATATCAAATTAAATTTATATCATTAATTTATAAAATATAATTTAAGATTAAATTATATTCATGCTTTTATATATTCAATAATAATATAAGTTTAATTTGATATTATTCAAAATAAATAGCTAACGCATGAATATATATTACATTCCAAAGATATTAACTTATATTATTAATTTATAAAATATATTGGAATGTAAATTAAACTTATTTGATGAGCATAAAAGCATGAATATAATTTGATATAAAATAAAACTAAAGTTAAATTAAATATCAAATATATTGTTTCTATAAATATATATTCGTTAATATCTTTGAAATGTAATATATCTTCATATATTCAACAAATATATGTGTGTTCTATATATATATATATATATATATATATATTTGAAAAACTTCAACAAAATATATTTGTTCTTTAAAAAACTTAACAATAAAATAAAATAATCAAGTAACTTTCTATTTTTTTAAAAATTCAGATATTGAAATAAAAAAGTCCCCTTTCACTAAATGAAACAATGAAAATAGTTATTTGTTATCAAATAATTTTTTATTTTTTTAACCATTCAAATATTAAAATTAAAAATGTCTCAATGAAAATATTTACTTTTCATTGGACATATTTGAAAATTGTCAGCGGACAGTACTAGACACTGGCATATAGACGGGCAATGGCTCGGTGCAACATATTTGCACCGTAGCTGGTGCCCTTGCACTTAGTCTATTTTTTAGTGCTTATGATAGCCCTTTAATTATTTCCTTCGGCAATTTATTTGTTCATACTTTTTTTTCCATATTTACTATTTATTTATACACCCATTTCAAAATTCCTTTCTGGTTACACGTGGATTATATTTGCAAGGTAAAGTTAGATAATCTTAAGACATTTTCTCTTCCCTTATTTGTCCGGACAGTTGATTGTATTTATAGTACATGATTCAGTCCTATGAATCATCGCATCTTTTAGGAGCCTTATATTTAGTTTAGTTAGTATATTTTAATTATTTTATATATATATATATATATATATAAGATTGGCTAATAAGATTTAGCATAAATAAATAAATATATATTAGTCAATCTTATATATATATATATATATATATATATATATATATATATATATGTGTTATGCACTATATTAAATACTAATATGTTTATAATAATTAGATAATAATAATAATAGATTTATTATTATGAATGATATATTTATTTAGGATTTCTTCTATATTGTTTTACTAATACAAATATTTATATTATATTATACTATTTTCATACTACCATGATATATTAATTGTTATAATCTTATATTATATCAATTTGATAAATATATTTAATAATAGATTACAATATTTTTGTATTTATTTATTATTATTTTAATTGGTATTAATTATTAAGTTCAACCTTAGAAATGGGGAACATTACAGTTCGCTCATCTCAAAATTGCTTGTCCTCAAGTAATTCAATATTTCCTTATTGAGTATTGTCTTTCTATTTGAAAGTTTTCAGCTCTCGAAAGCAATAGGGTGTTTGTTTTGCATGAGTACTACCCCAATTCCTTCACCTGAAGCATCACACTGTAATTCAAAAGGTAGTGCAAAATCTATAATAGCTAAGACTGGGCAAGAGCTCATTTTTTCCTTCAACTCTTCAAAAGCTTCTTGTGCTGCCTCATTCCATCCAAAATTTTCTTTTATTTCCTTTCCTTATTAAGTGAATCAATATAACATTGATCATTTATCATTGATATTTAGCCGATTTTTAAGTCCTATTGATCAATGGAAATCTTCCCCTTTATTAACTCTTCTTCTTTGAAGACATACGTGTGATTCCCCTTTTAATATAAGGTTTTTCCCTTTCCTTTATTTGACTTTATTCAATACTTCTGAAAGATACAGTTGCCTCAGGTAAATTTAACACTTAAGACACCTCCATTCTGATATTACCTATTCAAGGTCCCACAGTAAGGATTCTCACTTGTGGAATGTAGTTTCCAATTATTCTCAAAATTGTTAACCTCCAGCACAAAATTTTTTGGAGTCTTTGACAATGGTGCTAGCATGCTAGCCAACATCAAAGAGGAGATGAATGGACTATTATATTCTTAACGATGCTTATAGAATTGTGTAGATAATTAGTGAATGACATTGAAGAATTAAATCTTTCCATCCCAAAACCTTCATTCATTTGACCCTTCGCATATAAGCTTGACAATGATTATTCAGGACAACTATTTTCTCACCAGATGCTTATCCTCCAGACACATTTCTTTAATTTTTTCACAAAATTTGTTTAAAGGCTTCTTATTTGTGCAACCCTTTACAAGGAGAACTTTGCTAACATCTCTTCCGCGAGTGGAGTAGAGCAAATAACTTTTATCTTTTAAATCTATAGAAGGGCTTAACTCGGCTCTCTGGTGATTGTGGTCAGGCTGGAAGTCGTTGCTTAGGAAAACCCCCGATGACAGGTTTCTCGAGTGGAAAGTATCAGTGGACGATTCTCTTTGCACTCTCATTTATTTTTAATACATATTGCATTTGATAATTTTGTTTTTGTTTTTAATACTTTTCCTTTTACCCAGTGTAAGTTGTTTGTACAAATCTGGTGCATTTGATATTTTAACTTTGATGAACCTGTAATTTAGAATGCTTGGTCTACTGACTGCATTCAATGCTCAAGCATACTTTAACTACCGCCTGCGTATGTAAAGAGATTTCCACCATTTTCAAATGTGGATCGTTACGTGCAAAATGTTTTTATTATATTGCCAAGGTTCGCTGCTTTGAAGGGTCTGTGATATGAAGAAATCCCACCATTTCCATCTGTTTGGGAACAAGAAGTCCTATGTGATTTGTATGTAATGTGATGGATACGAAGGAAATATTGCTGGTTTGGAATCAATCCACCTCCATAATATTATGAATCGATCACATTATTGAGAAAGATATACCCTAAAAAGTTGTCAAAATTTATTTGTATGTTTTCTTACATATTGCATATTGATGATAACTAAAATATATTGCTAATAATCTATTCCTCTTATATTTTATTAGGGATCAATAATTAGTGTCAGGCCATTTGATTTATAATGGTAGATAGATATACTTAGAAAAAAATGACGATTCCTCTCTCTTGGCCTTCTCTTATTAGTGATAATATGAATCTCCTGAAATGTACTATTTGAGGTTTTCCAATGTATGTATTATTTTAACAAGTATGATATTCATTGTCTGGCTAATTTATCTCTACTTCATTTTACCTTATCAAAGCTCGAATTTGTATGGCTTTCCCAACTTGCCTTTTTATTATCAATTCTTTGTAAGGAAATTTCTTTATAGCTTTTTGGTACGCCTATTGTCACAATAAGACATTGGTAACTGAATAGGCAACCACTGTTTACCAAAACTGAAGTATAATCAAAGGTCGCATCATGTGCATTACCCATGTAAAAAATTAGGGTTACGAAATTCATCAAGATCTTTTTTTCTCCCCAAGGATCTCAAATAGATAGCTAATAGGACTTATAATATTAGACTCATAAAAATGAAGTCCACCATCAACACAGTTATTCTTAAGCATCAACAACTTGTCATCTACTCAAGAATATAGTTGCTTATTAAAAATGGTTAAATCAATGTTATTCACAATCGTCAGCCAAAACAATAACAACGAAGTGTGTAACTATAGTCAAATAAGTTTATTTGGGTTTGTATTACAATCTCAATGTCAAATCAGGGGACTTGAACTTGCTAGATAATCCTTCCAAGTTTAAACTGGTATTATCATAAAGAACATAAATCTTAATTGTCAATCCATATTTTGAAAACGTAGATCATGAAAACCATTCTAAATGTCAACCCTGCGGTCCACTGAACTTCAAATCATACTTATGACTACAAATAATTTGAGTGTACAGTCCTTCAAATTTTAAAGCATAGTTATGAGTACAAGTTTTTTTTAATATCCTACAGGTACTCATAATAAGTGACACACAGACTGGTATAACCTCAAAGACAAAAGAGAACTCATAGAATGGTATATTCTCAAAGCTTTTTAGCTTCTCTATCCCAAATGAGAAAAATAGGTTAGCTGCTTTCCAAAGATTTATAACTTAACATCTTGAACTAGAGATTCAAACCTTTAAGTTAGTATAGAAGAGTAGAATCAATTGGAATGCTTACAACTCCTCAAAAATCAACTGTTGTAATTATGCAAGTAGAGTTGCATTCAAGGCTAAAAATATTAATGGAACTAGCATGAGAAAGTGATGGGAATGGCTTTGCCATGGCCACTATTCCTGAAATCCTTTCTGCAAAAAAATCCAAATTACGAACGGAACTCCATCCCATCAATTCAACTTCCCAGTTAAGCATGGCTTGTTTGGCAAGCTTCATGTCATTGAAGGACTTAATTAAATAATCTGAGTTGCTTATTATCCTTCCTATCTGTGGTGAGGTTATTTTAATAACTCTAATTTCCCCATCACCATATGCCATTTATGCATGACATTTCTTCAATAACCGTCTCTTCTATATGACTTGTCTGCATCACTTATGTGGAGTTAGGAACAATATAATACTTAAAGCCCATAGATAGATATGTACGACTTGATAATAGTCTTAGGAATTAGGTTCAAGCAATATGATATAGGTTCTTATTTTGCTGGAACCTTAGTTCTATTAGAAGATCCAAACCAATTTAACCATAGATATTAGGGTTAGCAAAAAAATCCAGTCTCCTCAAGATGGTAACTACTTCCACTAGGAACATAACACATCTTAAAGGTAAATAATGAATTATCATGTTGTGTCATGATACATAAACACTGCCTATCTGAAGTCTACTGTTGACTAGATATATCATAATACTCTCTGTTTTGGGTAGATTTCCTTGCTGGCTCGACGATATATATACGAATGATTCATAATCCTTGTCCTATTAATATATGCTCACAACTAATCTGTTATTAAATCTGCTATTTAGTATTGTTCTTTATTTCAATAAGCTCTGTATATTGATCGCTGCTTGTATTCTCCATCATTTATATTTTAAACTTTTATCTATATATAATAAATGTTTTCTTTATACTGCTCTTTCTACTAAGCTCTTGAAATTTTTCTACAAGATGGTAGGAAATAGGCTCTGATACCACTTGTGATGACCCCTTTTTAACCCTTGACCTAAAATTCAAAAATTAAGCAAACCTATGACCATGATTGTTATTAAAAGTTGAGGAGATGAGCATTTAAATTAATTTATTAAGTTTGTTTGGAAGATTTCTTCTTATAGCACTAGACAATCTTCTCTCCCCTGGTTACTATCATCTCGAGATGGTAGATTGACAGTGCAGAGGGCGCATGAAACAAGCTGGAGGATATCCGTTAGGTGCTTGAATTTACTCCGCCTCTCCCTCCACCAACTCCCTATCTTCGGATTTCATAATTCGAATGAGAGATAGACTCTCTGTACTATAATTAAAATGCATTCCTGATGTTATTTAAATCTTTAAGAATATATATATAGTTATAATATACCAGTATTCTTTTAATACAATGCTTGTTTATATGTCATACGTTTATATCTATTTTGATGTATATATCATCATGTTTATAAGCGCATGTGCACACACACACACAGTTGTATATTTATTTACATATTCAACAAGAGACGCGATGCGTCATAGTTCCTACCTAACGCATAATAGTTGTAGAGGTGTAGATGAGTGAGAATAAGGTTAAATAGTTCTAAATTAACATTGTGAATGCATTAATTTTTGCCTAGAAATGCACTTGTGATCTGATAGAATGACTCATATTTTGTTATTAAGTTCTCATGTCATATTATTATATATTTGGGTATTTAAGCTCAAGAATAAGAGGCCAAAGTACCCAATATGGAACTAACTACCTAATATCATATTACGATCAATACATATGCTTTAGACAAATTTGCACCTTCTACATTGACAACTTAAAATATGTGCAATGAGGAAAGTTATCCATACCAATATCTGAATTATAGAACTTGAAGAAGTGATGAAGCATTTGGAGTATCACATTATATGTTTAAGCATGTTATGCATGCTACTAGAAAACCATAAGTAGTTGGAAAAACTCCCTTAATGATTAATACATATAAATTTGATGTTGATGAATAAATATGATGTAATAAATAAGAAATAGAATATAACTATTTAATTTTAATACATAGTTTATAAAAATTTAATAATAATTTACATATCTTTTAGAATTGAATAATTTCGTTTTTGTGATTATTTCCTTTAGTATTTTTTTATATGTAAAATATAATTATTAATTTAATATTAAAATATATATTTAAGTTTTAAATATATTTAAACTAAATGATAAATTGTTTAAATATAAAATATTAATAATAATAAATGATATAATTTACAAATTGTAACATTTATCAATTATACATATTACAAACACTATTATAAAATATAATTAAAAAATAATATTGCTTAATTTATTTTTAAAAAGTAAAATAATAGTAATAATTTAATTACATTTATTAAAAAATCAAAGTTTTAAAAAAATTAAAAATTCAAATACAAACATATAACATATTGAAATTATATTGTTAGTGAGAATTAATATTGATTAGACATGTTGTGTGAGGTGGAAGATAAAATGATTGAAAAAAAAATCTTATAACAAATGTGAAGATAAAGTTGTAATTAATGTACTCATTAATGCAAGATTAAGTTAGAAAATATTTGTATTTTTGTGGAAGAAAATTAATTTTTCCCTCACCAAAAATAGTATGGACCAATAGAATGGATGAAAAATATGACTTATAAAATAATGAAAAATTAGAAAATGATATAAACATTTGAAATTTCATATAATGTTTTAAATTCTTTGATTTGATTAGTCAGTGTTAATGTCATATTAGAGTGACATGAATGCAAGTATGGCAGGGACTAATAATTTATTACATGTATTGATCTTAAGAGATATTTCCAAAATCACTTTTAATATTCGTTCCTTTCACATATGAATTACTTGATTAAATTCCTTAATTGTTCCTATTTTATTCTGGGATTCCATAGACTTGGACGATTTAATGAATGAATCATCTTATTTCCTAACGTATAATGAATGGAATTTTCAAATACAACTTAATGGCGATTACTTTATGCTTAGTATCAAACGTTCTTATTCAAATGATCTGTACATGCTTAGATATGCGATAAGACGATGATTAATGATATTTACCTGCTGTAACCGATGCCTATCCTTGCACGTGGAATGAGAGCACTGTCTGTTCGTAAGTCTGCGATGCAGAGACTGTCAGATGGTGGTACAGGGATGTTAGTCCTTGGGCGCTTGGAGGAAAAGACTGAGTGCGGGGAAGAGCAGGGAACGAGTGGAGGATACGTATACTGCACACGGTATAATAGACCACTCGTTCCCTGCTCTTCCTCGCACTCAGTCTTTTCCTTCGCGCTTATGCTAGCCCTTTAATTATTATTTCCTTGGGCACTTTATTTGTTCATACTTTTTTTTCTATATTTACTATTTATTTTTACACCCATTTCAAAATTCCTTCCTGATCATTTGGTTACACGTGGATTATATTTGCAAGGTAGAGTTAGATAATCTTAAGACATTTTTTCCTGCCTTATTTGTCCGGACAGTTGATTGTATTTATAGTACATGATTCAATCCCTATGAATCATCGCATCTTTTAGGAGCCATATATTTAGTTTAGTTAGTATATATATATATATATAAAAGATTTAGCATAAATACATATGTTATGCATTATATTAAATACTAATATGTTTATAATAATCAGATTATAATAATAATAGATTTATTATTATAAATAATATATTTATTTAGGAATTCTTTTATATTGTTTTATTAATACAATTATTTATATTATATTATACTATTTTCATAGTACCATGATATATTAATTGTTATAATCTTATATTATATCAATTTGATAAATATATTTTATAATAGATTACAAATTTTTTTTTTTATTACTATTTTAATTGGTATTAATTATTAAGTTCAACCCTAGAAATGGGGAACATTACATGAAGTTTACGGAATGGTCCCCATGGATAATAGTCTAGTAGAAGAGGATAATAATGTGGTGCCAAAGGACAGCCTTGTTGGGGATGGAAAGATTACTAATAGGGTAGGGAATGAGGATAGTGGAATTGATATTGAAGATATTTGGGGAGAGTGTAGTAAGAATTTAAATGAAAGAAAGGAACCAAGCTTCCAAGAGGCACATGAGTGCATCATTCTTGGGATGAGATCCCATGATAAGAATAGGCCTCATAGAGAAGATCCTTCTATGGATGGCACATCAAAGTGGGGGGATGTGGAAGATATCTCTAGAGCCTTGAAGGAAGAGGAAGAAGTTATTAATACTGGTCAGATGTGGGAGCTAAAAAGAAATTAAGGAATTAAAAAAGGAGATTA
This sequence comes from Cupressus sempervirens, assembly GCA_028749045.1. Lineage (NCBI taxonomy): Eukaryota > Viridiplantae > Streptophyta > Pinopsida > Cupressales > Cupressaceae > Cupressus > Cupressus sempervirens. The sequence continues at coordinate 785,175,283 of CM053786.1, forward strand.
GCTTTAAGAAGCATAAAGAGAATGCTTTGGTGATTAAGAAAACAAGGAGTAACAAGATAGGGGATGCTATGCTTTTCAATTCTCCTATTGGAAAGAACTTTAAAAAAGGAGATCTCGAGAATAACAAAGCTAGGGATGGTTGTCAACCCCTTACCCTAGATGAGAAGGGTATCGAATTTGGGGATGTTGGTCAAACCCCTATCTCTGCAAGGAGACCTTCTAATGTGCAAAAAAGAATTTTGGAGACCAACATAAGTATAGAGGATGGTAGTTAGAGGACTATCTTAGATTCAAAATCTTTCCATAAGAAATAAAGTTTATTAAATAGAATATCAGAGGATTAAATAATCCTCGTAAGAAAGATATGATGAGGAACATGATTATGGATAATAAGCTAGATATTGTTCTTCTACAGGAAACTAAGATGCTTAAAGATAAAGTTGAAAGTTTGTTGTTGTTTAAAAGTGGCAAGATTCTAGGGGGTGATGCTGATGAGGCCTCAAGAGGTATAGCTATTTTTTGGAATGATATATTTATTTGTGGGGAACTTGTTTCACATAATAGAAATATGATGAATATTAGATTTTCTAATACTAAGGATGGTACTTCACAGGTGTTAAATAATATTTATGCACCTAACAGTAAATGAGGTAGGAAAGATCTTTGGGTTGATCTTTCTAATTAGAGAAAGAATTTATAGATGAGAACTAGGTTATTATGGGTGACTTTAATACACCTTTGAAAGAAAATGAGAAGATGGGGGATGTCAGACCAATTTGGACACTAGGTTGGATTTGATGGAGTTTATTGATAGTCATCTTCTACATTACATGGATCTGCATGGTGTTGACTATACTTGGACAAATAGAAGGTCAGCGAAAGATTTTATCCAAGTGAGGTTGGATAAAGCCTTTATTAGTAATGATTGGTTTTTGTATTAAAAATTCTCTCTATCTTCTCATGTGAGAGTGGGCTTTGATCACTAACCCATTTTTCTTTTTGTTGGCCCAATCACTGCTAAGAAGCATTGTCCCTTTTGATTTGAAAAAAATGTGGAATCTCCATCATAGGTTGGAAAACCTTGTTAAGGCCTAGTGGGGTATTCAAGTGGAGGGTATTGGTAGTGGGCCAACATACCTCATAGGATTTGTGACATGTTTTAACCACCTCCTATGTTAAATAAGTCATGTGGTTCTATCACATGGTAACAAGTCGATCTTTTAGCGCAACAAAAAACACAACGACTTTCAAATTTCTAATAATTGGTATCCAAGCTTGGTCACAGGTTCAAATCTTGTGGGTGGTGGCAAGTAACACTGGGAGAGGGATTGTTGGTAGTGGGCCAACATCCCTTGTAGGATTTGTGACATGGTTCAACCACCTCCTGTGTTAAATAAGTTGTGTAGTTATATCACACATTAACATGTTGATATTTTAGTGTAATAAAAAAAATGACAGATTTCAAGTTTCTAATAGAGGGAACAACTATGTTTAAAGTTGCTAAAAATTGAGGAATGTTAAAGATAATATCAAAAGATGGAACAAGGAAACCTTTTGGAACATCTTTGATAACAAAAGGAGGATTTTCATGATAATATTTAGTTTGAGGGTTATGAGTATGTGTCTAGGAAGGATGAAGATCTAAAACTAATTGAGATGCATGATATTATTACCAAAGAGGAGATGTACTGGAGATAGTGGTCTAGAAAAGTATTTTTAAAAGATGGGGAAACGAGTACTAATTTTTTCCATGTGACTACTTTGAAGCATAGAATGGCTAATAAGATCTCTAGACTGAATGTTCATGGTCTTTTTACTGATGATGATAAGGATATTAAAAGGGAAGCCATGAATTTTTTTAGTGGTCTTCTGGAGAGTGAACCCAATTTGGATAATAATAAGCAAGAGGAATTTCTAGAGTGTATCCCTAAAAGCATCTTTGATTATCAAAATAAAAAAACTCACTAGCATCCCTACCAGTGATGAAATTACTAAGGTTGTTTTTTTCCTTTGAGGGAGATAAAGCTCCTAGTTCAGATGGTTCCCCTTCCTCTTTTTTCATACTTAATACCATATCATTCAAGAGGATGTTTTTAATGGTGTTAAAGAGTTCTTTGGGTTCAGAAAACTCCTTAAAGAATTGAATAGTACTTTTCTAGCTTTGATGCCCAAAAAGATCGGTGTTGATTGTATGGACCAATTTAGACCAATCAGTCTTTGTAACTCTTTTTATAAAATCATATCCAAAATTCTTACTCTCAGGATTTTATCTTTATTACCTTCTCTAATTTTGAGACAACAAAATAGGTTTTTTCCAGGCAAGCAAATTTTGGATTCTATCATTATGGTGCATCAAAATATTCACTCACTTACTAAATCCAAGAAAGAGGGGTTCTTATTAAAGCTCATTTTATCCAAATCTTATGATAGGGTTGATTGGGAAATTTTGAAATTTTGGCTTGAAGCTTTTGTGTTTAATAAAAGATTTTTAGAATTGGTCCTTATGTTGATTTCCTCTGCCACCTTTTATTCTTTTTTCAATGATTCTCTAACTCCTTTCTTTTGGGTTTGTTGTGGCTTAAGACAAGGTGACCCACTATCTCCTATCCTGTTCATTCTCATGGCTGAATGTTTAGGTAGATATATGGAAAAAATGGTTCTTGAGGGGGATTTTTTGGTTTTAAGACCTTCTTCTAAGAATTTAACTTGCTCTCATCAACAATTTGTTAATGACTCAATTGTGATGGAAGAAGCCTTAGTAAAAAATGCTAGAAATATCAAGAAGGACCTTGAGGAATATGGGCAGACTATTGGATAGATTATTAACTAGAACAAAAGTTTGATTTACTTTATCAATGTTAATGAGAATAGACAAAACACAATCAAAAGAATCATTGGTTGTGAGCTTGGCAAGCTTTTGGGATCTTACCTTGGTCTTCCTCTTTGTGTAGTGCCTCTCCCTAGTTTACATTTTGTTATTAGTGTTGAACTCTTTTAGGCTAGTTTTATGCTTGATGAATAGTAGCATTATTTTTTAGATTATTCAGTTGATTTTATGATGAGACTACTTGGTACTAAATACTTCATGTATGCATGATGATGATTAGTTAGATGGAATATTTTATGTGTTTTCTTATGGATACTTACCTCATACTGCACGTGTATGGTGTGCATACATATTTTTTTAATGTATGATGTTTCTAATGTGGTTAAGGAAGAGAGTTGTAGTCACCTACTAGTAGGGATCTACATGATGCACCACTTCTTGCCATTGCCTATTTAACTTAGTATATATGTGTTTGTACATGCGTGGATTTTATGCAGATTGTAGGTATTGGGTATCGACTTCCCTAAATTGCTAAGATGAGTTTACCCTATTGCATTATCTCAATGGTAAGAGAGCGGAGATAAATTCTTGAGTCCAAATCCTAACCTTTAAATCCATTTGTCCTAGAAAATTAGGACAAGTATTTGAGATGTTTACCTTCTGAATGTGTCGTATGATGTAAATTTGTGATTATAACCCTTTAGTTTGATCTTGTATGTGTTTTTCTATGATGGTTTTTCATATTTCATCCTATAGGTCTTTGGTGATTTTTCTATTAATTAAGTCTAATTAAAAGATTAGATTAATGATTTAATTTAATTAAAAGTTATTATGATATTTTTAATATTTAATTATATTTAATTAAGTGGGTAATTAATTAAATAAAAAAAATTAAATTTAAAGATAAAATTATAAGTCTAATTTTAGAGTGTAATAATATTAATTTAATTTAATAATAATATATTTAGAAGATCATTTTTAAATAAATGTTAAATATTATTATTACTTAAGTTACTAAATATTTTATGAATTAAATGCTTCAAAAATAAATTAAAGAATGAAAAAGATATTAATTTATTAAAGAGTTTTAAGATTGCATAAAGTATGCATGAGATTAAAATTTAATAAATTAATTAAAAGGAGAAGTTAAGTGAATTTAAATAAAGATATTTTATATTGCAATAAACATGAATGAAAACACAAAAGAAAGAATATAAAGAGTTAAAGAGTTGTAAGCAAAGAGCCCTCTCGGGTGATCACACAACTAGTACCCTAAATTTAGGAGAGAACTCCTTACCAACAATTGAGGATTCATTTTTGAAGGACCACAAATTTTGGAGAAGGAATTTTCAGAGAGAAGGTTTTGAGAGAAGAAATTTCTCTCACAAATCTTTTGGGTGTTTACGATTTTAGCATCCGAACTAGGTAGATTCTTGTGTTTCGATTCATTCAGTTAATTACATTACTTCTTTTTCATGTCTTCTTCAAGATTGTTGAAACCTATTTTCCAAAGTTCGTTGTATGAATCTTTCAAACTTTTAATTTTAATTTTATAGATATTTGTATCGAATTTCATCTGCATATCTAGATTGAAAGAGCAATTAGAAAAAATCATTTTGTAATTGAAAGAAATTAGTTTTAAATTGGGAAGGGTTTTAAATTAAAAAGGAAATTGAAAATTGAAAATTCAAATGGTTGGTATATTTTCCCTATCAGAGTTTTGCTAGGACTGTTATGATATATATATATATATATATATATATATATATAAAGAAACAAATTTTAGATATAAAAAAGAAATTTATAATATATAAAAGGGGAGGTGGGTTTTACCCCATCCCTCCACCTTCCCACAACCATAGATGTTGTCTGTGTACATAGACTATGTTCATGAACGCAGTAGCAACCTAGTCTACAGCCGCATAGCTTTAAAAGGTTGGCAGGCCTTCAAAAAATTACTTGAATATATTTTTAAAAAAATATTTTAATTAAATATTAATATTATTAATTTTAGTTTATTATTATTTTATTAAATTTAAATCATACTTAATTTAGTTATTAATTATTAATTATATTTTTAAATTTTATTAATATTTATTAATTTAATAAATGATATAATGAATGATTAATACAATTAATTCATATAATTATTAATTAATGTAATTAAATATATTTAATTAAGTTTAATCAATTATGAAAGTTATTTAATGAAGTCTTAAATTTATTTAATTATTATGTTAAAAATACTAATTTTAATAAAATTATAGATTATTTTATTTAAAATTAATAAGTATTATTTTAATAATTTAAATAAATAATTACCCTTAAGTTATTTTTAAATAATGGATTTAAAATTGAATTAAAATAATTGTAGATTTTATTCAAATATAAGAATGGGATAATTAGTAAGGGTTAATTTGTAAATCATAGGTATTCGAAAAATATGCATTGAAACAAAAACTAAAACCTTGTTGTTAACTCAACTACGTACTTTCAAAATCAAACCAAACTATGAAACTACATTGTTATCTATATGTTGTCTATGTTTTAGTTTTGGGTTAACTAGAGTGTTGACTAGTTTTAGGGCATCTACCAAAGGCTTGGGAGTTTTGTGATTGTGGTATTATGCTAATTTGATCTTGATCTTTTAAATTCAACTATGGTAATGTGTTGGTATGCTCTATGATGAGTTTGACTATATTGTTGGTTATTGCTTTTAGTGTCCTTGTAGGATAATGAGATGAATGTTATGACATACTTAACCATTTTTGAGTCTTCGATCAATATTTTTGGGATACTTTTCGATTGGTTGTAGAGAACTGATGGGTTATTATGATTTATCTTTCAATGATTTTTAGTCACTTATATAGGACTGAGGGATATACTATGATTATTTTATTTGTGCTTTTATGAGCTTAGGGTAGGTTATCTATATGTAATGTCAGGAAGTGGCTTGCAATGGAGGCCGGGGCTCTAAATGGTTGCTAGGGTAACCCATTGTAAGTTGTTTAATAAGTGCAAGAACTACACTAAATAAGAGTAAAATGAACCTAATAAGAGTCTTTGTATGTTCTCTCACATGCCTCAAGTGCTTGTATAGACTAGGATGGGAGTAGAGAGAACACTTGGTTGTGACCATGCATCGTTAGTATGCCTTGTCAATATGAAAAAATGCTAGTGCCACATAGAGTCATTAGGAGGCTGGATTCAAGTTAGACTATCAAGGTAACTCTAGTATTGATTCATGTGATGAAACTTGCCCACTTACATAGTAGGTTTCCTATGTGTCTATATTTACCTTTGGGTCTAGATGTTGATTTATCTTTGAACCTTTGAGTTAGATTACTTTTAAGGTTTCCTTGACTTAGATATTACTTTTGATTTTTGGATTGATAACCTATTTGGGACTTGAAACTATCTCCTTAGCATGGTGGGAGTGGGCCTTTTAGGGTTACCACACGGTTGGGTGGTAGTGATTTTTTACTCTTATCGTTGAGATTTGTCCATTGATGCTGTGGTTAGAGTTCTTTGTCTACTTTTCCCTTCATTCTATCTTTGTGTATTATGATAGATGGTTATATCTTTATGATGACTAGTTATATCTTTATGATGGATGATGTCATTTCTTGTATTGTATTTGTTTCATGGATCCAAAAGGGATGATGTAACCTATTTTTATAAAAGTAAATTCTTTCAGCCTTTCACATCCTGTGACATCTATAGTGGATGATTGAACATTCACAATTTTATTGCCAAGTGGCATTCATAAAAAATGTATATTATTTAAATGGAGGGTATGTGCAAGATCATGGTGTACCAAACTATGGCCTTAAGTGGCAGTGAAAAATCAACAAATCAGGTTTATGTCAACTTGACACATAATTTTGAAGTGGTTATGGACTTTATATCAAAAAGTTGTAAGAAAATAATTTGTAAAAAATTGAAATTAGTTTCTAAACTACTAGGCCTTATCAGGAGAAAAAAATAATTGATTGGTCAAAAGTTTGAATTTTAATGTAGTACTAAGAAAATTTCAGGGAGAAAATAAAAAGTAGGTGTATGTCTGACCACCTTAATTAAAATCAAATCATAATATTTTTTTAATATAATTATAGATATGAAAACTAGACTCATGCCCGGATGTGACGCATATTTTTTGATATTTTTATTCCAAATAAATAATTAAATATGAATTTTCTACCAAAAAATTTTCGGATTAAAAAAAGTCTCGTGTCTGACCACCCTAACTAATAGAAAATTTGATCAAATTTTTATTTTTTTATTTTTTTCTTATACTAGGCGAAGTATAGAACGTGACGCAACTTTTAGATTTAAAAAATGTTATACCGTTTGAAAATTATAGCTATTTTTCATTCAGTATGTCAATCAACACTTTACAATAATCTTCATTGATAATTAACTAATAAATACTTATCGAACTCAGAATTTGATAGAAATTCTATTGATGGAATCTAGAGAGCGATATTAAAAAACTCATTTCGTTTCATTCAATTTCGATCAAAATAACATTGTCAGACGGCTACCCGAAGTCTGAGTATCACTAAAACTCTCTATAAACACGTCTTTGGGGTTGACTGGGCAGGCTTGGTAAATACCAAGCCTGATCGAATATCCGATTCAAAATTGGATATGGCTCGGTAGTCAAATTTCAAAAAATTTCAAATTTTAGAGGGAAATTCGATTTAAACGTTCTAGTTTTTTATTTTTAAATTATTTCACTTATATTAATATGTAAAGGCATATTTTAATATATATATATATATATATATATAATAACGTAATGTAAACATACAAGATATAATCTAGTAATATATAATAATATCTTATGTTAATCTTATTACAATCTATAAATATAATATATATTATTATTATTTTTACTAAATATAATAACGTAATTTATATATATATATATAAAATGCGTATTATATATTATTATATTAATATGTATAATAATATAATATTTATATAACAACGTAATATTTTTATTAAATATAATATATATTATAAATATTATTATATTAATATGTATGTTATTAATATATTTATATAATAACGTAATATTTTCATTAAATATAATAATGTAATATGTATATGTATATATATATATATATATTATATTATATGTATATTACTAATATATATGTATATTATTAATATGTATATTATTAATATATAAGAGTCAAAGGGGGTCATAGGGTGACCTATAAACCTCTTTGACCCATTAAACGACAATATATGTCTCTAGGGGTCCTACGACCCCTAGGGACATATGTCGTCCTTTAATGGGTCAAAGGGGGTCCCTTTGACTCGTTAAACGATGACATATGTCCATAGGACCCTTAGAGACATAGCCGAATCGTCCATTTCGGTCAAAGGGGGTCATAGGGTGACCTATCACCCCCTTTGACCTATTAAATGACGACATATGTCTCTAGGGGTCCTAGGACCCCTAGGGACATATTCGAATGGGTATTATGGGTCAAAAGGGGTCATAGGGTGACCTATGACACTCTTTGACCCATTAAACGATGACATATACCCCTATGGGTCCTAGGACCCCTAGGGACATAGTCGAATCGTTCATACAGGTCAAAGGGGACGACATATGTCCCTAGGGGTCCTAGGACCCCCAGGGACATAGTCGAATCATTCATATGGGTCACAGGGGGTGATAGGGTGACCTATGACCCCCTTTGACCCATTAAACGACGACATATCTCCCTAGGGTTCCTAGGACCTCTAGGGATATATTCGAATGGGTAATATGGGTCAAACGGGGTCATAGGGTGCCCTATGACCCTCTTTGACCCATTAAACGATGACATATGTCCCGAGGAGTCCTAGGACCCTAGGGACATATTCGAATTGTTCATATGGGTCAAAGGGGGTCATAGGGTGACCTATGACCCCCTTTGACCCATTAAATGACGACATATGTCCCTAGGGGTCCTAGTACCCCTAGGGACATATTCGAATGGGTAATATGAGTCAAATTGGGTCATAGGGTAAACTATGACCCTCTTTGACCCATTAAATGATGACATATGTCTCTAGAGGTCCTAGGACCCCTAGGGACATTCGAATCGTTCATATGGGTCAAAGGGGGTCATAGGGTGACCTATGACCCTCTTTGACCCATTAAACGATGATATATGTCGCTAGGGGTCCTAGGACCCCTAGGGACATATTCGAATGGGTAATATGGGTCAAAGGGAGTCATAGGGTGACGTATGACCCTCTTTGACCCATTAAACGACGACATATGTCCCTAGGGGTCCTCGGACCCCAAGGGACATATTCGAATAGGTAATATGTGTCAAAGGGGGTCATAGGGTGACCTATGACCCTCTTTGACCCATTAAATGACGATATATGTCCCTAGGGGTGCTCGGACCCTAGGGACATATTCGAATTGTTCATATGGGTCAAAGGGGGTAATAGGGTGACCTATGACGCCCTTTGACTCATTAAAAGACGACATATGTCCCTAGGGGTCCTAAGACCTCTAGGGACATATTTGAATCGTTCATATGAGTCAAAGGGGGTCGTAGGGTGCCCTATGACCCCCTTTGACCCATTAAACGATGACATATGTCCATAGGGGTCCTAGGACCCCTAGGAACATATTCGAATGGGTAATATGGGTCAAATGGGGTCATAGGGTATGACCCTCCTTGACCCATTAAATGACGACATATGTCTCTAAGGGTCCTAGGACCTCTAGGGACATATTCGAATCGTTCATATGGGTCAAAGGGGGTCATAGGTCAACCTATGACCCTCTTGACCCATTTAACGATGATATATGTCTCTAGGGGTCCTAGGACCCATAGGGACATATTTGAATGGGTAATATGGGTCAAAGGGGGTCATAGGGTGACCTATGACCCTCTTTGACCCATTAAACGATGACATATGTCCCTAGGGGTCCTAGAACCCTTAGGGACATATTCGAATGGGTAATATGGGTCAAAGGGGGTCATAGGGTGACCTATGACCCTCTTTGACCCATTAAATAAAGACATATGTCCCTAGGGGTCCTAGGACCCTAGGGACATATTCGAATGGTTCATATGGGTCAAAGGGGGTCATAGGGTGACCTCTGACCCCCTTTGACCCATTAAACGATGACATATGTCCCTAGGGGTCCTAGGACCCCTAGGGACATATTTGAATCGTTCATATGAGTCAAAGGGGGTCATAGGCTGACCTACGACATTCTTTGATCGATTAAATGAAGACATATGTCCCTAGGGGTCCTAGGACCCTAGGGACATATTCGAATGGTTCATATGGGTCAAAGTTGGTCATAGGGTGACCTATGACCCTCTTTGACCCATTAAATGACAACATATGTCTCTAAGAGTCCTAGGACCCCTAGGGACATATTCGAATGGGTAATATGGGTCAAATGGGGTCATAGGGTAACCTATGACCCTCTTTGACCCATTAAACGATGACATATGTCTCTAAGGGTCCTAGGACCCCTAGGGACATATTCGAATCGTTCATATGGGTTAAAGGGGGTCATCGGTCAACCTATGACCCTCTTGACCCATTTAATGACGATATATGTCTCTAGGGGTCCTAGGACCCATAGGGAAATATTCGAATGGGTAATATGGGTCAAAGGGGGTCATAGGGTGACCTATGACCCTTTTTGACCCATTAAACGATGACATCTGTCCCTACGGGTCCTAGAACCCTTAGGGACATATTCGAATGGGTAATATGGGTCAAAGGGGGTCAAAGGGTGACCTATGACCCTCTTTGACCCATTAAATGAAGACATATGTCCCTAGGGGTCCTAGGACCCTAGGGACATATTCGAATGGTTCATATGGGTCAAAGGGTGTCATAGGGTGATCTATGACCCCTTTGACCCATTAAACGACGACATATGTCCCTAGGGGTCCTAGGACCCCTAGGGACATATTTGAATCGTTGATATGAGTCAAAGGGGGTCATAGGGTGACCTATGACCCCCTTTGACCCATTAAACGATGACATATGTCCCTAGGGGTGCTTGGAGCCTATGGACATATTCGAATGGTTCATATGGGTCAAAGGGGGTCATAGGGTGACCAGTGACCCTCTTTGACCCATTAAATGACAACATATGTCCCTAAGGGTCCTAGGACCCCTAGGGACATATTCGAATGGGTAATATGGGTCAAATGGGGTTATAGGGTAACCTATGACCCTCTTTGACCCATTAAACGATGACATATGTCTCTAGGGGTCCTAGGACCCCTAGGGACATATTCGAATCATTCATATGGGTCAAAGGGGGTCATAGGGTGACCTAAGATCCTCTTGACGCATTAAACGACGATATATGTCTCTAGCAGTCCTAAGATCGCTAAGGACATATTCGAATGGGTAATATGGGTCAAAGGGGGTCATAGGGTGACCTATGACCCTCTTTGACCCATTAAACGACGACATATGTCCTTAGGGGTCCTTAGACTCTAAGGGACATATTTGAATGGTTAATATTGGTCAAATGGGGTCATAGGGTGACCTATGACCCTCTTTGACCCATTAAACGACGACATATGTCCCTAGGGGTCCTAGGACCCTAGGGACATATTTCAATCGTTCATATGTGTCAAAGGGGGTCATAGGGTGACCTATGACCTCCTTTGACCCATTAAACGACAACATATGTCCCTAGGGGTCCTAGGACCCCTAGGGACATATTTGAATCGTTCATATGAGTCAAAGGGGGTTATAGGGTGGCCTATGACCCTCTCTGACCCATTAAACGACGAGATATGTCACTAGGGGTCCTAGGACCCCTAGGGACATATTTGAATGGGTAATATGGGTCAAAGGGGGTCATAGGGTGACCTATGACCCCTTTTGACCCATTAAACGACGACATATGTCTCTAAGGGTCCTAGGACCCCTAGGGACATATTCGAATGAGTATTATTGGTCAAAGGGTGTCATAGGGTGACCTATGACCCTCTTTGACTCATTAAACGACGACATATGTCCCTAGGGGTCCTCGGACCCCAAGGGACATATTCGAATGGGTAATATGGGTCAAATGGGTTCATAGGGTGACCTATGACCCTGTTTGACCCATTAAACGACGACATATGTCCCTAGGGGTCTTAGGACCCTAGGGACATATTCCAATCGTTCATATGGGTCAAAGGGGGTCATAGGTCACCTTTTGACCCATTAAATGACAACATATGTCCCTACGGGTCCTAGGACCCCTATGTACATATTTGAATCGTTCATATGAGTCAAAGGGGGTCATAGGGTGACCTATGAAACCCTTTGATGCATTAAATGATGACATATGTTCCTAGGGGTCATAGGACCCCTAGGGACATATTCGAATGGGTAATACGGATCAAGTGTGGTCATAGGGTTACCTATGACCCTCTTTGACCCTTTAAATGGTGACATATGTCTATAGGGGTCCTAGGACCCCTAGGGACATATTCGAATCGTACATATGGGTCAAAGGGGGTCATAAGGTGACCTATGACCCTCTTGATCCATTAAACGACGATATATGTCTCTAGGGGTCCTAGGACCCCTAGGGACATATTCAAATGGGTAATATAGGTCAACAAGGATCATAGGGTGACCTATGACCCTCTTTGACCCATTAAACGACGATATATGTCTCCAGAGGTCCTAGGACCCCTAGGGACATATTCGAATGGGTAATATGGGTCAAAGGGGTTCATAGGGTGACCTATGACCCTCTCTTACCCATTAAATGACGAGATATGTCGCTAGGGGTCCTAAGACCCCTAGGGACATATTCGAATAGGTAATATGGGTCAAAGGGCCTTTGACCCATTAAATGACCACATATGTCTCTAGGGGCCCTGGGACCCCTAAGGACATATTCGAATGGGTATTATGGGTCAAAGGGGGTCATAGGGTGACCTATGACCCTCTCTGACCCATTAAATGACGACATATGTCCCTAGGGGTCCTTGGAACCCAAGAGACATATTCGAATGGGTAATATGGGTCACCCATTAAATGACGACATATGTCCCTAGGAGTCCTAGGACCCTAGGGACATATTCGAATTGTTCATATGGGTCAAAGGGGGTCATAGGGTGACCTATGACCCCGTTTGACCCATTAAACGATGACATATGTCCCTAGGGGTCCTAGTACCCCTAGGGACATATTCGAATGGGTAATATGAGTCAAATTGGGTCATAGGGTAACCTATGACCCTCTTTGACCCATTAAACGATGACATATGTCTCTAGAGGTCCTAGGACCCCTAGGGACATATTCGAATCATTCATATGGGTCAAAGGGGGTCATAGGGTGAACTATGAACCTCTTGACCCATTAAACGACGATATATGTCTCTAGGTGTCCTAGGACCCCTAGGGACATATTCGAATGGGTAATATGGGTCAAAGGGGGTCATAGGGTGACCTATGACCCTGTTTGACCGATTAAACGATGACATATGTCACTAGGAGTCCTCGGACCCCAAGGGACATATTCGAATGCGTAATATGTGTCAAAGGGGGTCATAGGGTGACCTATGTCCCTCTTTGACCCATTAAATGATGACATATGTCCCTAGGGGTCCTAGGAGCCTAGGGACATATTCAAATCGTTCATATGGGTCAAAGGGGGTAATAGGGTGACCTATGACCCCCTTTCACTCATTAAAAGACGACATATGTCCGTACGGGTCCTAAGACCCCTAGGGACATATTTGAATCGTTCATATGAGTCAAAGGGGGTCGTAGGGTGCCCTATGACCCCCTTTGACCCATTAAATGATGACATATGTCCCTAGGGGTCCTAGGACCCCTAGGAACATATTCGAATGGGTAATATGGGTCAAATGGGGTCATAGGGTAACCTATGACCTTCTTTGACACATTAAATGACGACATATGTCTCTAGGGGTCCTAGGACCCTTAGGGACATATTCGAATCGTTCATATGGGTCAAAGGGGGTCATAGGTCAACCTATGACCCTCTTGATGCATTTAACGACGATATATGTCTCTAGGGGTCCTTGGACCCCTAGGGACATATTCGAATGGGTAATATGGGTAAAAGGGGGTCATAGGGTGACCTATGACGCTCTTTGACCCATTAAACGATGACATATGTCCTTAGGGGTCCTAGGACCCTTAGGGACATATTCGAATGGGTAATATGGGTCAAAGGGGGTCATAGGGTGACCTATGACCCTCTTTGACCCATTAAATGAAGACATATGTCCCTAGGGGTCCTAGGACCCCAGGGACATATTCTAATGGTTCATATGGGTCAAAGTTGGTCATAGGGTGACCTATGAACCCCTTTGACCTATTAAACAACGACATATGTCCCTAGGGGTTCTAGTACCCCTAAGGACATATTTGAATTGTTCATATGAGTCAAAGGGGGTCATAGGGTGACCTATGACCCCCTTTGACCCATTAAACGATGACATATGTCCCTAGGGCTCCTAGGAGCCTAAGGACATATTCAAATGGTTCATATGGATCAAAGGGGGTCATAGGGTGACCTATGACCCTCTTTGACCCATTAAATGACAACATATGTCCCTAAGGGTCTTAGGAACCCTAGGGACATATTCAAATGGGTAATATGGGTCAAATGGGGTCATAGGGTAACCTATGACCCTCTTTGACCCATTAAACGATGACATATTTCTCTAGGGGTCTTAGGACCCCTAGGGACATCTTGAATCGTTCATATGGGTCAAAGGGGGTCATAGGTCTCTTGACGCATTAAACGACGATATATGTCTCTAGGGGTCCTAAGACGGCGAAGGACATATTCGAATGGGTAATATGGGTCAAAGGGGGTCATAAGGTGACCTATGACCCTCTTTGACCCATTAAACGACGACATATGTCCTTAGGGGTCTTCGAACTCTAAGGGACATATTTGAATGGGTAATATGGGTCGAATGGGGTCATAGGGTGACCTATGACCCTCTTTGACCCATTAAACGATGACATATGTCCCTAGGTGTCCTAGGACCCTAGGGACATATTCCAATCGTTCATATGGGTCAAAGGGGGTCATAGGGTGACCTATGACCCCCTTTGACCCATTAAACGACAACATATGTCCCTAGGGGTCCTAGGACCGCTAGGGACATATTTGAATCATTCATATGAGTCAAAGGGGGTCATAGGGTGACCTATGACCCCCTTTTATGCATTAAACAACGACATGTGTCCCTAGGGGTCCTAGGACCCCTAGGGACATATTCGAATGGGTAATATGGGTCACTTGGGGTCATAGGGTAACCTATGACCCTCTTTGACCCTTTAAATGACGACATATGTCTCTAGGGGTCTTAGGACCCCTAGG
Source organism: Cupressus sempervirens (assembly GCA_028749045.1). Lineage (NCBI taxonomy): Eukaryota > Viridiplantae > Streptophyta > Pinopsida > Cupressales > Cupressaceae > Cupressus > Cupressus sempervirens. Next base: position 785,190,476 of record CM053786.1, read on the forward strand.
GACATATTCGAATTGTACATATGGGTCAAATGGGGTCATAGGGTGACCTATGACCCTCTTTGACTCATTAAACGATGATATATGTCTCTAGGGGTCCTAGGACCCCTAGGGACATATTCGAATTTGTAATATGGGTCAAAGGGGGTCATAGGGTGACCTATGACCCTCTCTGACCCATTAAATGACGAGATATGTCGCTAGGGGTCCTAGGACCCCTAGAGACATATTCGAATGGGTAATATGGGTCAAAGGGGGTCATAGGGTGACCTATGACCCCCTTTGACCCATTAAATGACGACATATGTCTCTAGGGGTCCTAGGACCCCTAGGGACATATTCGAATGGGTATTATGGGTCAAAGGGGGTCATAGGGTGACCTATGACCCTCTTTGACACATTAAACGATGACATATGTCCCTAGGGGTCCTCGGACCCCAAGGGACATATTAGAAATAGGTAATATGGGTCAAATGGGGTCATAAGGTGACCTATGACCCTCTTTGACCCATTAAATGACGACATATGTCCCTAGGGGTCCTAGGACCCTAGGGACATATTCCAATCGTTCATATGGGTCAAAGGGGGTCATAGGGTGACCTATGACCCCCTTTGACCCATTAAACGAAAACATATGTCCCTAGGCGTCCTAGGACCCATATGGATATATTTGAATCATTCATATGAGTCAAAGGGGGTCATAGGGTGACCTATGACCCCCTTTGATGCATTAAATGACGACATATGTTCCTAGGGGTCCTAGGACCGCTAGGGACATATTCGAATGGGTAATATGGGTCAAGTGTGGTCATAGGGTAACCTATGACCCTCTTTGACCCTTTAAATGATGACATATGTCTCTAGGGGTCTTAGGACCCCTAGGGACATATTCGAATCGTACATATGGGTCAAAGGGGGTCATAGGCTGACCTATGACCCTCTTGACTCATTAAACGACGATATATGTCTTTAGGGGTCCTAGGACCCCTAGGGACATATTCAAATGGGTAATATGGGTCAAAGGGGATCATAGGGTGACCTATGACCCTCTTTGACCCATTAAACGATGATATATGTCTCTAGAGGTCTTAGGACCCCTAGGGACATATTCGAATGGGTAATATGGGTGAAAGGGGGTCATAGGGTGACCTATGACCTTCTCTTACCCATTAAACGACGAGATATGTCGCTAGGGGTCCTAGGACCCCTAGGGACATATTCAAATGGGTAATATGGGTCAAAGGGCCTTTGACCCATTAAACGACCACATATGTCTCTAGGGGTCCTAGGACCCCTATGGACATATTCGAATGGGTATTATGGGTCAAAGGGTGTCATAGGGTGACCTATGACCCTCTGTGACCCATTAAACGACGACATATGTCCCTAGGGGTCCTTGGACCCCAAGGGACATATTTGAATGGGTAATATGGGTCAAAGGGTGTCATAAGGTGACCTATGACCCTCTTTGACCCATTAAACGACGACATATGTCCCTAGGGGTCCTAAGACCCCTAGGGACATATTTGAATCGTTCATATGAGTCAAAGGGGGTCATAGGGTGACCTATGACCCCCTTTGTTCCATTAAACGACGACGTATGTCCCTAGGGGTCCTAGGACCCCTAGGGACATAGTCGAGTCGTTCATATGGGTCAAAGGGGGTCATAGGGTGACCTATGACCCCCTTTGACCCATTAAATGACGACCCTCTTTGTATTATATATTATTATATTAATATGTATAATAATATAATATACATATAACAACGTAATATTTTTATTAAATATAATATATATTAGAAATATTATTATATTAATATATATGTTATTAATATATCTATATAATAACATAATATTTTAGAATATATAACTTAATATTTTAGGATATACTATTTATACTATTTTAGGATAATAATTATAATATAAATAAACACTAAATATTAATATTATTATATGTATAGTAATAATAATAATACTATTATAGCTATAATAATAATATATATTAATACTATATATTATCGCTTAATATAAATAAACACTATATATTTACACTATTATATCTATATTAATAATATTAATACTATTATAGGTATAATAATAATATTGATACTATAGGTATATTAATACTATTTTATATTAATATTATTGATATTTTATACTAATACTAATATACTATTAACTTAGTTATAAATTAAAGTCATTTGCCTCCAAATATTTTCATAATATTAATATTATTGTGGCAAAGGAGGGAAATCTTAGCAAGTTTTCCCCCCAAAAGTCCTTTTCCTATATCGGATATCCGATCCTGGATCGGATATCCGGTTATAGTGGCATCAATTTCAAATATTTGACTATCCCTACAGACCCGACAACATTACTTTTTTAGCTCTTTTTTCACGGGATTTGTAAAAAGTTGTGTTTTGGGGCCCAACCGATCGAAAATAATTCGAAAATATAACCTTAGGTGTTCGAATTTGTCATCTGAATGGGGAGCAGCAGTCGTCGAAAGAATAAACGTAAAAGGAAGATATCCAATGAAGACATTGCAACATATAGGGAAAAGGACAAAATGAAACGTCGAAAAAAAAGACAAGGTATGCTAAATATCAATCAAGTTGACGATGAATTAATAGAAGGTGAAATCATAGAGTCAGATAATGAAAATGTACAGTTGGGGAATGAAAATGTACCTATTGAAAATGATAATGCGAAAATTGAAAATGTAGAGATTGAAAATTTTGAAGAAGAAATGCCACCAAGTCATAATCCAAATTGCATAATTGACCATGTCGAAGATGACAATGCACAAGAACTTAATGCACAAGAACCTTACATATCTCCTAATTATAATCGACATGAAGGTTCTAAAACACCAAAATGGATAATTGAAATTGATGAAATGATTATGACTAGTTTGGAAGGAAAAAAATCAGAAAGAACCATTCGGTTATGGGCTTCAAGACTATATCAGATGTTTTTCGGCAACAAGATAGTGGTAGAGCAATGTCAGCTTTTCATGCACTTATTAAAGATGCAAAAGATGAGACCTATGCTTTCCAAATTGAAAATTTGTGTCAATAAAAAGTTGGAAAGAAATGCCATTATTGTGAAGAATCTTTTCAGTGCTCTCAATAGCGTTGGGAAAAATAGCAGAGAGAAGGATAATAGAGCTACTCGAAGGGTTATTACAACCTCTTTGGTAAGTCATCATTTGAGAAAGGTAGATATATGAGACAAACTTGTATTGATTTGAATCTAAATCGTACTACTTTGAGAAGAGCACTTAGTTGACGAGAGAAAATTGATGATCCTCTTCAAAATGAAACATGGGCATTTGGTGGGAGACTTCCACGTTTTGATAAGAAGCTATCCGACAATGTGAAGGAAGAAATTATACAATTTTGACACTCTAACTCACGAGTATCACCCAATGCTAAAGATGTCTTAAAGTTGAGAATTGGCATCAAAGACCGCACGCCACATCCTAAACACTATTTGGAGGTAAGTCAAACTATGTTGTTCAAACAATTTAGAGAGAGTCATCCAAGTGTTCATATATTACAAAGGGCTTTTGAATCTTTGAAGCCATTTTATTGTGTGCCACTCAAAATTTGAAATACATGTTGTTGCTAATATCATGTTGAGTTTTCTATGCACCATGAACTATTATGCTCCATCCATTCTACTTTGCATAGTAAAGAAATGTTGGAGGATTGTGGGGCTAGTGGGCTTCCAAAATCATCAAGAGACTTGTTAGATCAACTCTTATGTCGTAGAGTTGATGGTTGTTCCTTTTATAAAAATGCTTGCTTAAATGAGAAGTGTTCAGAATGTGGTGGCTTATCCAAGTTTGACACATGTTTCCATGAGGGGTGTGAACAAGATCTTGGAAAGACAATAGTGAAAAAAAGGGTCTATGAAATGGTGAAATACACATTGAAGAGTGGGAGTGAGAGCTCTAGATGTGAATTGGTTGGAAAAGATATCAATGTGGCTAATTTTATTTCAGATTTCAAGGCAAATCTTTTTTACAAGTATGCAAGACATAGTCACAGGTCTCAGTGGTTGGATCAACAATTTAGAACGTGTAAGGAGACTTTTCCCATTGGCACTATTATATCAGTTGTTGAGTTTGATGAGAACTACACATTGCAACCTCAAAATGAGACACAATCTCAGTATTACAGCTCTATTCAGATTGCAATTTTTGTTCACATAACATATAGACATGCCCCTGATAGTGCAGAAGATAATCAAAAGATTATTAGAGAGTATCATTTTTATATGAGTGATGATAGATCTCACTCTCACGAGTTTGTGCAAAATTGTTTTAAGAATTTTTTTTATTTCTTACACGAGCATGCAATTGCTATGGATAGACATATCATTTGGTCAGATAACTGTACAGGTCAATTCAAGAATGCTCGCATGTTTTATTGGTTGTGTAGGATGCACATAGAGAGAGGGGTGCCTCATATTTGGAGTTTTTTTGAGTTTGGCCATGGAAAAGGGGAACATGATGGAACAGGGGCATGTGTGAAGAGAGCTCTAGTTAAGGAGCAACTGAAGATTTCAACAACAGAGCTTCTTGATGCTCGTAGCATTGTTGATTAGTGTAGTTTAGCATTATCACAGGGGGGGGACTCTTAATTCAGTGGTACGCAGGTTCTTTTGGTTGGTTGAGGAAGGGTCCATAGGTGATAGATCAGATTGTGCTACAGTGACAGACTCATAAAAAATGCATTCATTTCGGAGCTCTAATTCTAGTACATGGACCATTTGGACACGAGAACTAGCTTGTTTTTTTCGTACTTGTTTTCAGTGTGATTGGGATAACTGTGAGTCAAGTGAGTGGGTGGAAACATGGGCTCCACATTATCTTACTCCATTGTCTATCATACCCTCTATAAAAAATGATGACATGGAAAGTTCACTTGAGCATAATCATCTATCATATCTACTTCAGCCAGGACATGTCTTTGCATTGGTTGCACCACAGGGGAATGATGAGAAATCTGATTATTGGTTAGCACGTTGTGTAAGAGGAAAACAAAAACTTGCACAACTGATCACAGATGATGATGGATTCACATATCCTACTGGTTCAGTGGTTGTTGCTGGAACATGGCTACAGACATACATGCTTAGAAGGAACGGAATTCCTGCATTCGAAGACTATCAGAAGCACAAAGTAATTATCATATATTCGCATCTTATTATAGCAACAAATGTAAAGTTATTGAAGCATCAAGGAAGACCAAAAGTAAAAGAACTTTTTACTATTGCTAATGCTGATCATGAAGCCTTGTTGGAGACCCTAAAATAGAGAGAGGACCCTATTGGAATACTTGACTAGGTATATATACTTTTTATGTTATTTTCTTCATAATGATTTAATGAATTGATGATTATCTTGTTTAATACAATAAGTTACTAATTTTTGTATGATATTGGAATGTAGGTACATCATGAAGAGTTGGAGGGGGGTGGTATTGGGGAAAATTTCTAAAATTTATGATGTATTATGATGTAAAATGTGTAGTTTTTTGTATATGGTTTTTGTATTTTGGTAGGTTCTTTGTAAGGAATTATAAGAGGAAGATATTGAACAAGTTCTTCCAAATCATATTTGCATGTGATACAAGGCTATAACGACAATTTTAAGAGCATTTATAACTATATGAAAGATAATTGCATGCGGATATCTTATTACAAATTTGGTTTTTTCCTTATTTGACATAAAGTTGACATTATGATTATTAAAACTATTTTTATCAAACTAATCAAATAAGAAAAATCCAAAAAGTACAGATGAACAATTAGAATACTTGATTTCTTCCATTTTACAACCAATCATAGCATTTGAAAGCATAAAGAGTCATAATATTGTATAATGTTTTGAAAGACTTTCATATTGAAAAGTTGTATGAAGCACATTTGGGATAAGCCATAAAATCCATGAAAGAAGATAGCATGTAGGATAAGCAATTAAAGCCAATAAGGAAGATAGCACATGCATACTGACATGATATGAAGTTGGATATGAAGGCTATGAGTGGATGAGTCATTAGAGGTATCAACAATCCCATCATAAATGAGATCTTGGATTTTATGTTTCAACACTATGGAATCTTTAGTTTTATGAAATTTTCTTCCATGGAGATTAATTTAAGAATGCCCCATGTGTATGTAAAGGTCTTAAGGGAGATTAATTTAAGAATGCAATATTCTCCTCTAACCTTTTCTCAAGTTTAGAATTGATTTCTATCATGTGCTTAGAGAGATGAAGGTAAGAAAGATTATTTGTCTCTTCTAGCTCTTTGTATTGAACATATAGAAAGAGAGATGACAAGTGAACAAATTTAAGTGTAGTCAATAGATCAAGGAAACCATTTAGTGAAAGAAATTCTTAGTATGCATATCATAGACCATGAAGTTAGAAAATACCAATAGCTCTAAGACCAAAGAGCCATTTTAAGTATGTTCAAGCACTAGAGACATAGAAAATCAAAGTCAATTTATGAAACTCCCCTTAGCAAAAAATGCAAACAAATATTTGCATTTGACATTTTGACTTGGTTGAAAAAGTTTGACAATAATTGATAATATTGCAAGCTTGATGTTCAAAAGCAATTTTTTTTTCAAGAAAGATAGTGACACATGGAGTAGTCTTCAAACAATCATCCATCATTTGCAGCCACCCCGTACCGAGGAGTCAAATGCTACAGGATGATGATCCTGAGGCCTAAAATAATGTATCTCATTTTTGAGAGATCACATTCCGTTTGGATTCAGCACAACGATCTCGCTCGATGCCAAAACTCGTAGTGTGCCTCAGTTCATAGGTGCACCACAACGTAACTTTGAAACCGCTGATCTTGGCATCGAATCGTCAGTGCCATTAGCTCCAGATGGGCGGGTGAACCCTAGTCACACCCTTGTTCTGGCCACGAAGACCATCCATCATTTGCGGCCACCCTGTATCGAGGAGTCTCCAAGGTGCTCTAAGTGCATTTTGAGGTTGATCTTTCGAGGGTCATAACTTAGAGCTCGTGAGGGCTATCGATGAACTGTCAAATGCTACAGGACGGTGATCCTGAGGCCTAAAATAACCTATCTCATTTTTGATAGATCACATTCTGTTTGGATTCAGCACAGCGATCTCGCTCGATGCCAAAACTCGCAGTGTGCCTCAGTTCATAGGTGCACCACAACGTAACTTTGAAACCGTTGATCTTGGCATTGAATCGTCAGTGCCATTAGCTCTCGATGGGCGGTTGAACCCTAGTTACACCCTTGTTCTGGCCATAAAGACCATCCATCATTTGCGGCCACCCCGTACCAAGGAGTCTTCAAGGTGCTCTAAGTGCATTTTGAGGTCGATCCTTCGAGGGTCATAACTCAGAGCTCGTGAGGGCTATCGACGAACTGTCAAATGCTACATGACAGTGATCCTGAGGCCTAAAATAACCTATCTCATTTTTGAGAGATCACATTTCGTTTGGATTCAGCACAACGATCTCGCTCGATGCCAAAACTCGCAGTGTGCCTCAGTTCATAGGTGCACCACAACGTAACTTTGAAACTGCTGATCTTGGCATCGAATCGTTAGTCCCATTAGCTCCAGATGAGCGGGTGAACCCTAGTCACACCTTTGTTCTGGCCACGAAGACCATCCATCATTTGCGGCCACCCCGTACCGAGGAGTCTTCAAGGTGCTCTAAGTGCATTTTGACGTCGATCCTTCAAGGGTCATAACTCAGAGCTCGTGAGGGCTATCGATGAACCGTTAGAGGAGACAAGTTCGTAAGGATGGAATGGCTTAGTGTTTTTGCTAAAATAAGTTAGTGGGAAGGCTTTATTAGCGGGTCTTGGCCAAACTAGTGGGGTGTTTGCCAAATTTTTTTGTTTTATTTCTACTTGGTTTTGTTTTCTTGTTTTGTGCTTGAGTATTGTTATGGGATTGGGATTTATACTCACCCTTGTGGGAAGGGAAGAGAAGTCTAGGGTGAAGGGCTTAAGTTGGGTTCAAAAAATGTATTAAGAACCTTGGAGTATGGGCTCCATTGTATGCCATAACATTTCATATCTTGCTGGGGGTGATAAGGAAAGTATGGTGTAGAAAGGAAGTTTGAGGAGTTACAGCTGATGGTAGTGGGTTTGGAGGAGGAAATGTGGAGGCCCCGAGAGGGCATTAAATGGTTCATTTATGATAGCCCCGAGAGGGCATGAAATTTGGTGAATTATGATAGCCCCGAGAGGGCATGAAAATTGTTTATTGCAAATATGGTTTGGTATGGCAAGTCTCCATTTTAGAACACACCTTCACCCTATGTTTATGGTTCCATCTGTGAAGCCATTGTGAAATAGTCTTGGGGGGAAATTGTTCAAGTTTGAAATGTAATTTTTATGCATTGAAAGATTGTATGTGTATCCCAGTTTGAGCCTTGTTCCCTAGCGCGGGGGTGGTCTCTTTGAGGCCTATGGTTGGGTGGAAAGCACCCATGGTCCTTGTTATTTTGTTGTGTTGCATATGCAGATTTGTGTCCAAGGGAGCAATGGAAATGGCTTGGAATGATCATCTTGCAGATTGATGTTGGATGAGAAAACTTGACATTGTGCCCTCATTTGTGAAGGAGGATTCACCAGCTTGTTCATGTTCTCAACGATCATGTTGGACAATGTTCATGCTACTCATTGTCCATATCTTTCAATGTCCATGTTCCTTATGATTTTGAAAAGTCCCTTATGTTGCCCCATTGTGATGGAAGGAGATTGTATCATTGTTACCTAATGTATGTGTAGAAGAAAATATTGATAAGGTTGTATATGCATGTTTCATTTGGAGTTTATATTGTTATGAAAGCATTGGTACGAGTCACAGATTTTCTTTGACATCATTGTTATCATTTGAAAATGTGAAAGAAAGTTTTCTCCTTGTGGTATTGTAAATGACTAGTTGATAATAACAATCCATACATGTTATGTGATACCATTGAATGTATAAATTTAAAACTTAGTAGATTGCTTACAATCTTGTTGTGCACTCAATAATTTGCTGAGGAAGCAATGTTGATAGATAATGAGGATATAGTAATATACTAATTGTCACATTAATATATATTGTAATGATTAATGAATGTGTGTACATTGGTAATGAGGATAATAAGTAATTCTGATCCCCTTCCCTTACATGCTAGAATCACGACCTAGTCCATATGATACAACTGACAGACCCTAATAGAATATTAGTATCAGAGGCTTGTTAGGATATGAATTACCTCACTAATTTATGAGTGTTGTATCTTGAACTTGCTCGTTTGACTCGTGACGCTAACTTGAACTAGACTGTCATCCAATCTATTTGAAAACCACCTGTGACTAAAATGTTAACACCTTCACACTATTCACATGAGTCTTGAACTCCTATTCAATGATAACCTTGTTTTACAATATGTAATTTCTTATGTGACTTCATAAGCTGAAAAAAAAAAAAAAATTTGTTGTGTTTTTACTAGTAAAATTTAGGGCATGACACATGATCCACGATAAATTGAACAATACTAGATACTAAATTAATATGTATATCATTGTGCACGTAAATGATAAAAATATATATCAAAATACATGTATCCATAGACAAAATTTAACACAAATATATATCAAAGATCATGTATCCATAGAAAAAGTACTCAAATATATATATATATATATATATATATATATATATATATATATAAATACATAGATCCATATACAAAATGTGGCTGATCCTGCCATCAGAATGTGTATAATATCAATGTTTCTATATACAATGTGGCATATGCCATCTCAAAATGTCTCATGATGCATCCTATGAAAACTATACTATCCTAGGGTGCTGGTGGATGATCAAAATGTAGCCTCTTCCCTGCACTAGGTGGATCGGATGCCTCCTACATAAACAAAAAAGGAAAACCCAAAGTTAGACTACTAAATTTATATGATTCTACGTATCTAACATTGAATTAATCAAATGCATAATGATCTTTTCCGTATTGGAGATTAATACTATCAAAATTTCATAATAAATACCTCTCTCGTCGACCTCCTGCGCCGGTCAGGAGTCCTCTCGTATGCCCTCGGCAATGCTAGTACCTCTGTGATTGTGGGCTGTATATGTTCAAATACCTTTGTCAGATGAATCTACAATTTAAACTATAACATTATAATTCATAGCATGGTAAATTTATAACATATTTAATCATGAATTCAAACTACAACTTACTATTGTAGGCTCCTCCTTAGGAGTGAGTGGCTGCGTCATCAAATCTACATAACTGTCCCGTCGAACCTCATGTGCACTAGGAGTCTCCTCTGAGATACAAAATAGTAGTTGTTAATATCACAGAAATCAGTTTTGAATTTATTTATGAAGATAAGTGATGCAAGAGCATCCCATGCTGATCAGGGGAACATTGAAGATCCAAGGCATTACAGAGGTCATGGAACATCTCTTGAAGTCAATTGGGCAATCCTTGCACCAATTATGGCTCATGGAAGCATACAAAGTTATAATGTTGGACTCATATGTGGAAGAAAGTTGTAATTGGGCATGAGATAGGATTTTAGGATTTCATATGGTAGATGTGTCATTTGATAGGTTCATGTAGGTTGTCATGATCATATCTTGTCATTAGACAAGTCAAAACGTTCTAGAATTGAGTTTTGGGGTTTGAACAAGCAGGCCCTAGTTTTTAAGCCATTTTAAGGAGGGTTTTGAAGTTTGGGTGTTTAGGAGTGTGACCAAGACCTATAATCTTGAAAATCCTTAGTGTGTTGGTCCCTTTCTCCTTGTGTGTCCTAGAGTTGAAAGGTACATAAGTGGTGTCCAGAGATTTATTGGTGAGGAAAGAAAGAGAATCAGTGAGTTGGCCCTTGGGAAGGAAGAAAACTTGTTGTGAAAATGCCTCCTAAAAATCAAATGGCTAGAGAACTTGAAGAATTGAGAGAAGAGTTGGCAAAAGAGAAAAGAGAGAGGAGAGAACTTGAAGCATCTAGAGTGAGGGAAGAAAGACAGATGAGAAGAGAGAGGCTGAAGCTTATTGCAAGGATAGAATCCTTAGAAAAGGAAAGGCAAGAACCTAGAGGAGAAGAGGTTAGAGGAAGAAATCATGGAGAGAACCATGAAGAAGAAGAGGTTGGCCATGAAGAAGAAAAGGTTGGTAATGCAAGGCAAGAGCATGAGACAACAGATGATCCTGAAGAAAGTAGATTTACGAGAATCATTAAGGCAGTACAAGGTAATGGTGGGAAGAACCATATTGATTTTCCAATATACCAGGGTAAAATGGATAGTGAAGAAGTGCTAGGGTGGATAGAGGCCCTTGAGAACTACTTTGATCTTGAAGACATAGAGGTAGATAAGAAGGTAAAAGTAGCAACAACAAGACTGAGAGGAACATCACTCACTTGGTGGACTAGTGTTCAGAATGAGAGAGAGGAAAGGTGGTGCAGGGCACCTAACCTATGTGGCAGGGGGGAACAAGTATCTCTGTTGCCGGACACCTTGCCACTCCATGAAAGCGAGGATTCAAGTAGATTAGGAAGTTGGAATAAAGGTTTGGTCCATATTTTACAAGTTGGTCTATGTTTTGTAATAAAGGCACATGTAAGGCCCACAAGCATTTTGGTGTGGTTATAAACCAAGTGACTGCATGGGACCAAAAGGCCTTAGAATAGGGTATTTAGAGTCTAAACAGTATTAGCAAAAAGTGGTTGTTTGTTTGTTTTATGGTTGGGAATGCCTATATGGTTGTTCCAACAGTCATGTAGACCTTTATATATGTCATATGTGATCTCAGTTGAAAGGGGGAGATCAGAGTGTACGGTGGTTTGGAGAAAAAATAATAAAAACTTCAATTTTCTAGAAATTTACTTAGTTGCATTTAATAAATCCATATGACCAATTTTGAGTCAATGGAATAGTTTAGAAAGTTAGGGAATGCATAAAAACTATAGTTTGAAATTTGAATTTCAAATTCAAACGGTCATATTAGTTTTGGAGGGAAAGTAGTAATTTGGTATTTGTTTGATTAAATAAACCTTTGTAACCAACTTGGTCGGTTGGACAGGTGCATATAAGCCTATTTAAGTTGTAATGAACATATGCAAGACATGAATCATTATTGGTATGAAAAAAATCATAGAAATTGTATAGAACAACAATCATACTTTCCTCTACATCAATTAAAAAAATAAAAAATAAATGATACTTATACATACAATGGGGCTCTTTGTGCGAATGAAAATCCCTGATGATCTAGGACGCCGAATCTGTACAGGCTCATCGCCAGTAGCCACACCCTATATACAATAAATAATGTAATTAAATGAGATTACCACAAACATTTTACAAGAATGCATCAATATTTAATCAATTAGAAAACATCTAATTACCTTTCCTTTGTCAATGCATGCTGGCTCACCCCCCGCACTTTGTCCCCCCGGGGCAGGTTGTATCTGCAAGATAAAAGAAAGATTAGCAACCATATATGCTACAATATCAAATAGAAAAAAGAAATGTGAACACAACATAATGTACCGTAGATGTCTCAATGAAAAATGAAATGGCCGAGAGTGTAGCATCATCTATCTGTTTGAGCTCCTCCTCGGTCATCAACTAAACATGAATGAAGATCACATACATGTAAAAGTCAATATGGCTTAAAAATTAAAATTACTCTATTATAAAAATTAACTTTAAATCACATATGTCATAACAAAAAAATGTATACATGTACCGACACCGAAGGAGTCCATGCCTCTACATTCCCCTCCTCTCTCGCATCAGGGTCTGTAGCCTCTGCACGTGCGTCTGGTGTATCCTCGTCTAATACAAAATGATACTCAGGAAGATCACCTATGGGACCCAGGCAAATATTTTTGCATGTAATGCAAGTGTGAGGTACACAAATGTGTGATGAGCTAGCCGATGATGAACTGGCACCAACATCATCAACACGAGGAGGCAAGACTGACCTAGCCTGAGATATCATTAGGCTACTCAGCCTATGAATGGCTTTGATGGTTTGAGAGCTAGCCTCTACCATAATATCTGGATGCTGCACTCGAGGAGGGGGGGAGATATCAGGGGGGGGGACAAAAGTGCCAAGTTTCTTCCGCTGGGAAGAGGGTCTATCCTGAGGAGCTCCTAGTCCTAAGCCCATGTTGGGCTTCATGCTCCAATAGTTCACTTTAAGTTTCAACACAAATTCTGCATATAATTTTTTAAGGAAATAAAATGGTATGTCTAAATTTCCATGTGGAGGGATATCAAAGACCACCCACCAACGGTCCCAAAAATTTGCACGTATGGCATCATTTGTGCACCATTTAATCGATAGTTTGGTTTTTTTTGGGTCAACTGGTATACCCATTTTTGGGTTAGCAAAAAGGCTTGCCAAATCATCTTTGGTTATGTTGAGGGCCGCGACCTCATCATAATCCAAACCATCATCAAACATCTGGTGCATTTCATCATGCCAACAAAGAGCGACATTTTGTTGGTTTGTAAGAGTTTCAATGTTATCCACTATGGTGTTTAACGTGGATAACATAGGAGCCAGTGCAGGTACATTATTGTATGTTCTATGCAAACCTCTCAACTCAGTGAGATTTTCATTTATCAAATCCTCGATTCGAGGAGGGTTTTGAGGAGGTAGAGGATCATTTGGTGGACGGTTTTGTGGGGATACTGGATCGTTTGGTGGTGGGTTGCGAGGAATATTATTCCCTGCCTCAGTGTCATCATTTTGATCAGCCATTCCTATTGAATTGCAAAACGTAATATATATTAAAAAAAAATCTAAATTTTAACCATTTTTGTCAAAAAAACCCTAGATTCAACTAAAACAAACAAAATCTTGTTAAAATCTATTAAATTTAGGTTAAAAATGAGTCAGGGGGGGGGGGGGGGGAACATACCTGATATCTGATATCCGATTTGTTATCTGATATCCGATTTATTATCTAATATCCGATCTGACTGGCCCAAATTCGCGTGAAAATAAGGGCTGCGGGTCTGTGATTTTGTGTTTAATCCATGCACAGGTATCGGATATCTGATATTATATCAGATATCCGATATTATATTGGATATCCGATATTATAATATATATAATATAACATATATATTACATTTTATATATTTTTATATTATATTTTATATTTATTATATTAATTTACTATATATTATAATATAAAATATTATTATTATACTATATTATTATAATTTATAATATATTATACTTTTTTATTACATATTATATTATAAGATATTACTTTTTATTATTATATTATATTATATATATATATTATATTACATTACTATATATTATAATATATGAAATATTATATTATATTATTATAATATAATATGTTATTATAATATTATTATTATAGTATAATATTATACGATTATAATATAATAATAATATTATTATTATATTATAGTATAATAATTATTATAATAATAATAATATTATATTATAGTATAATAATAATTATAATAATATTATTATATTATAGTATAATAATTATTATAATAATAATATTAAATAATAATAATATTATTATAATATAACAGTATGATATATTATTTCATAATAATATTATTATTTTATACCAATAATAATAATATTAAATAATATATCATACTATTATATGATTTTAATTATTAGTCGGATATTGGATTTAAAATCGGATATCCGATATGATATCAGATATCCGATATGATATCGAATATCTGATAAGGCTCGGCTTAACCTTCCAGGTTTGGTTCCTGGATAGGTAAAAAAAAGTCAGAGCAGATTTTGAAGCGCTTTTAGGCGTCTTCAAACTCTTTTTTTTTCACATCGCCACTTTTTGGCACACCATGATCCTGCACATACCCTGGACTTGGACTTATAATTATTCTTTCATGTGGATGTGGCATTCATTAGACTTAGTATTATTTAAACTTAAATGTGATTCAACGTCTTGGGATCTTTAAGCAATGTAATCTATTATGTTTGCTTCTATATGATATTATGTTACTACTTATGCTACTTTATGTTTAATGTGTATGTTGTTTCTTTTAAAACAAAAATGTTTGGCAAACTTAGTAAAACTTTAGGTTAATTCTTTTGGATCCCTTGGTGGGGTGTTACACTTTGTCTTGATCCTCCTGAGTTCTTTGATAGAAAAAATCCACTCAAAGTTAGTTGATTGGAAAGGTTTCATCCTTAACCAAGTAGGTAAGATTACTATTCTTAAATCCATTTTACAAAATATGCCTCTATATGCTTTGAGTGTTTTTAATATTCCTAGAAAATATGTTTTGGCCATTGAAAATATTTAGAAAAATTTCTTATGGATGGGTATGGAAAAGAAGAAAAGAATAGCTTTGATTGCCTGGGATAAAGTCTACATGCAAATAAAAAAAGGAAAATTAGGACTAAGAAAGATCAATAGTATGAATGATTCTTTACTTTCCAAGCTAATATGGAGAAGGTACAAAGAGGAGAGTGAATAGAGAGATATATGGAATGATAAATATAACATGGAGAATCAAGGGTTTAATCTCTTCCTTTGTAGTGATGTCACTCAAAGGGGATTTCTGATTTGGAAGCATTCTTAGAAAAACAAGTAGTTGATTAAAAAAGGGGTTAGATGGAAGGGTGGTAATGGTAGGAATATTCATTTTTGGGAGGACATTTGGATTCTTGATCATGCCTTGAGTTCTAACAAGAGGTGGAATGGGTAGATGGATTAATGCAAGAACTTTTTTGGTAATTCTATTGTAGATTATTGGGAAGAGGATAAATGGGTGAACCTTAACAGAGTGGATGAGAACCTTAATGAACTAAATAGAATTTTGAATGTTGTCTTTTTAGTTCAAGAGGAGGATACTTTAATATGGAAGTATAATCCTAATGGGTTTTTCTATGTTTCCTCTTTGTATGAAAATGCCTTCAAAGAATATCAAGTTCCTTTATGGGCTAATGCCTAGTTTAAAGGTCTAACCCCTAAAGTTAACATATTTTTTGGATTCTTTTGCTAGATAAAATTCTTACCACTGACAATTTAATGAAGAAAGGTGTGTTTCTTGTCAGTAGGTGTTATCTTTGTAAGGAAGAGGAAGAGTCAATTAATCATTTGACTATTCATTGCTCTTATACTAGAAGGTTATGGAAAATGATTTGTGGAATGTTGGATATGGACTGGGTTTTCCCCCTTAGTACTCAAGAGTTATTCCTAGATGGAAGTCTCCTTCTTGTAATACCTTGATTATTAAGTTATTGGAGTTCATCCTCTCATTTATTTTCTAGGGTGTATGGAAGGAAATAAATGATAGGGTATTGAGAGGTAAGTTGACTAATTTTGTTAAGTTATTTCATAAGATTAAGCATATGGTGATTGAGAATATTATGTTTTTTAGGAAAGAGCATGAACATCAGAATGAATGGGAAGAAAAAGTGATTCTGAATTAGAATTTGGAAGGGTCAAGTGTCTCTTATAATGATAATAATCTTAGGATTTTGGCTAGGTGGGATTATACACCACAAGGATGGTGTAAGATTAATTTTGATGGGGCCTCGAAGGGCAACCCATGTATTGTGGGTTGTGGTGTCATTATTAGAAATATTAATGGGGATAGTTTGGGTATTATGGCTATTCCTATTGGGGAACAAACTAACCATGTTGCAGAAGCTAGTGCAACTCTCCATGGTTTTAATTTTTCCAAGAGTATGAATTTGAAGAAAATTTGGCTTGAGGGGGATTCCCTTAATATTATTAGTTGTCTTGATAATTTTAATAATCCCTCTTGGACTATCCATAATATTATAAGCAAGGCTATTAATCTTATTAATTATTTTGAGGATTGTGTTATCATTCACAACTATAGAGGAACAAACCAAGTTGTTGACTGGGCTACGAATGTGGCATGCAATAGTCATGCAAGATTTAAAGGGACTATTCATTCATTGCCACATAGATTGTGGGTCTTTATGCATAACAAAAATATTTGTTGCAATATCGACACCAAGATTTCTTTATTGTCTATTTCTATTATGACTAGGAGAATTTGCTATGGTTTGAGGAAAATGAAAGGTAGGAGAAAGAGGGTTGATCCAGCAAGTTACACAGAATGGAAGAAGAAGATGGATATTTGGGATATTTTGGAATAGGTTCATTTCCAAAACTTCATGGAGAATTTTAATGTGTAGCAATTCTTCCATTACTCACCAATTTATTAAGACTTGGAAGGATGGTAGTATTATGGTGGGAAACTAGAGAATGGATGTCATGGAGGACATTATAGCAGAAGGTACTATTCTTGATACAAAGGGTATCAACATCTATAGGGATAGGAAGCTTTCAGATCATGTTTTGAAAGAGTTCACAAAGACAACTAAGGAGCATAACAAGTTGGTTAAAATTGCTGATAACTATTTTAGCCCTACCTCCATTTCTTGTCCTTGGAGATTTGTCATGTTCATGGTGATAGAATACCTAACTCTAGATGGTTATTTTACTAAGATTTTTGGGCATCATTTTATGTTGGTTAACCATTTTAGGCATAGGGTTAGACTTAATCTACCCTTCTATCTTAGGTAGTCATTAGGTAATGCCATTTTGGCTATACAGAACTATCCCGAGGGTCACCTGCTTTCCATGAAGGCTTGATGGTTTTGATTATGAATCTTCTTGAAGAAATAAAAGTGGATAGATCCCATTTTAGTAAGAAAAATTTGGAGTGTGAAACTAAGGGGAGTGAACAAAATGATGGCAATGATGAGGACACAGAGGAGGAAGATAATGAGAGGAAGGTTAAGAAGAGGAAAAAGCTTGTTCTTAGAAGCTTGTCTATGAAGAAAAGCAAGACTAAGGAGGTGGATTCTAAGATGGACACAAAATATGAAGAGGATTCAAAGGAAGGTAGAGGGAATAAAACCACTAGTAATTCTGGTATAAGTACTAGAAACAAGGGGAAGAAAACTGATAAGATTTCGAACATTCCCTTTGATGATGAACCTTTGATCAAGAGGGTGGGGTAGAAAGGTAAGAATCTACTTTCTCAAGGGAGGGCTGATGACAAAGGTACTAAGGAGGAGGATTCTAAAAGAGACAATATGGAAAGGTATGAGGATTACCTTGCTCATAACAAGGACTTTGAGGAATAGGGGTATTAGAAGGGTGTGATTGGTAATCTAGGATTGATTAAAAGGGATATTAGTAGAATTTAGGAGCATATGTAGGATATTAGCAGAGAATTTGATTAGTTAAGAAGGACCACCAAAGGTGAGACAACTCTTAGTCAACATCTTGATAGACTTTCTGAGGTGATTGGTAATGTAGAAGAGGTTAAGAATCTTATAAAGAGAATTCCACCATTGGAAGCCAATAATAGAGCAATGAAACAATAGATGAAGGATTTGAAGAAAAGGTTGGATAGCATGGATAAAAGAGTGGTCAACATTGAGAAGTTTGTTAAGAAACTTGTTGATTAGAGTTGCTCCATCTTGAAGACTATGGTGGACAAAATAAACACTTTGTTGGAAAAACTATAATAGGGGAGAGTTCAAGGCTTAAAGGACTTGAAAGAGGAACATGGACCCAACAAACAAACTAGAGATAACTCTAAGAAGATTAAGGTCATGGAAGCCAAAGAAATGGATGATCTAAAGGCCTTTGCAGTTAACATGAATATCCTTGCAGATTACGCTACTGATGTACTAAAGACCCTGTAGCTATCTTTTTGTTGGATTTTTTCTTTCTTTTTTTTGTCTTTTCTTTTTGTTTGTATTAAGACTTATTGTCTTGGTTATATTTTTTGGTGCTGATGCATAGGTCTTCTGGGGTTCTTTTCTCTTGTTGTTAGCTACTTTGTAAAATGTTTTGGGTCCTTTAAAACCTATTTTTACTTTATCGAAATAATAATTTTTTTTAGTGAAAACTTAACTAGTGCATGTAATATAAATAATCAATATATGATCATCAATTATATGCCATAATCTAAACCTTAGAAAAGTAATGAAATTACCCATTGTCAAGGAACTTTGTGTGTACACTAGCCATTAAACATTCTAATATTTTTGTAATTTTGTAAACTTGAATCAAAGACATACAATATAGGTAAAGTTCATATAAAGTTTCACATTTTGGTTAACATATTGAAATAAAAACCCAGACATGATAGACATAGACTTTATAAAATATTGTGTAGAAAGTAGAGAACTAATTATAATAGACATAACTAAGTGGTTAGATTACTTCACTTCAGATAAAAGTTGTATACATATATAGAATTAATGATAAAATGGAGTAACATAGTATGAATTAGTAGGAATATTGGGATTAGTATGGTAGTGTACTTGTGATGCAAGAGAATGTTTAGTGTAAGAGAAATCTTACATCACCCAAAAATATTTTTATTTCTATCTTTTTCAATAAGGGTTATTTTAGACAAAGTTACTATTTGTGGAAACTTGATATTTTTAGTATGTGGGTCATATAAGCTCATAATATTCTAATATCATAGGTGGAGGTTCATATTAGTTATTTTGGCTTGCTAGTGGTACTACATGTTAGAAATAGATAATACTAAGAGGGTGGGGGTGGGGGGTGAATCAATATTCTACAAATGTTTTCCAATAAGTGAATATTGTTAATTACTTTGTCACTTGAATATGAAAGTAAACAAACAATGGTGAATAGTAAATATAACCATACACAAAGAGAACTCATAACACCATTATTCGTTAACTAGGGAAACCCTAGCGAAGGGAAAATCGTGGTAGGGATATTACCCACTAGATGACCCACTAAACAAAAGAATCTTGTTAAGAATATTGACCCTATTAGGAGTCTATAAAATACATATAGTATCTTGAGTCCTTGTTAGAGGACTAGGCCTTGTTATAAGCCTCAACCCTATTAGGAGTTGGTAGATCAAATATAATGTATGTAAGAAGAGTCCACTGCCCTAACATGAAACTATACAAGTTTGTTCTTCACAAGTATAGGTATATATACAATACTTTCTCACTACTAAAACTCACACTTTATCTTATCATAAATTAGATCTCATATCACATAAGGCTCACAATAGTTCCCATGTCATACTCCTTTCACATAAATTTCACATTGGTTTGTGCAAGATAAGATCTCTACTTATATCTCACAAATTAATAATTCTCTTGTTTGTTAGCCTTCATGTTTTCACACACTTGACATAATATAACATAACTTATGGATTAATCTCCAAACATTTGGCTCATCATGAATTAGCAATTATTTTGTTGCCAGAATATTTTTTTAAGTCCTACAACTCATATTTCTGATATACCTTGATTGGTTCTGTCAAATGCTTGAACTAATATTTTATTTGTAACTTGTGTCATATTGTCCATACATATTTACACACTTACCTATGTTATCATGATATTTTCATAAAGCTATCCTCAACTATGTGTGAGCTAACTCAAAGTTTGTTGTCCATTCACATCACATTTGTCTCTGTACTATTATAAATTGTCTAATAGTTATAAAATTTTCTAACTATAAATGCATAAATGAAATGTTGAATGCATGTTGCCATAAATGAAAACTCACTAGACATCTAACTAACCATATTGCTAACAATATCCCCCTTTGGCATTGATGGAAACATTTGGGAAATTGGTTAAGTCCCAAAATGATGTCATACAAAACAAGAAGGAATAAAAGTAACTGCACAAAATTGCCTTTAAAAGATAACCATTTTATTCATGTTTTTATGGATCATTACATTCCTTATCACTCCTTACATTGAGACATAAGTATACTCCCTCTTACATACATATACAATTTTCTTCATATATCATTTTTCTCCCCCTTTACATATACTCCTCCTTAATACATACAATTTTCCTTACATATACTACTCCCACTTTGACATTAATGGCAAAGGTGTCAAAAACTAGGTATCCTACTACTGATCAACTTGATATCTTGGAAAAAAATATACATATAAAAGTTTCAGTCTTTCCACTTCCTTCTTCTAGTTCTCCTTAACTGTATCAGAAATACCGATCAATGTGCATAGTGCATAGGATGCCACTTCGACTATGCTCAAGTTAGTATAGGAGAAATTATCATAGGAAGTCTTTTCTACAAGAGATTCCTCCATTTGCCTCTATAAAATTATAATCCTAGGTGACAGGATTTCTCTAAGAGTAGAGAACACTTTTTCTACCTTTTCCTTATCAAACTACAAACCTCTGATTGTATTATGGATCTTCTCCACTCCTATTCCACTATCTTCAATGTTAGCCTTAGGGAGTTGTAGCTTTGTAGTAAGTGTATGAAGTTCACTCATTTTCTGCTTATTTGATTCTCAAAATTTGTTAGGTGTTTGTATGGAAACACACACACACTTTCCATACAACTTTTTTCCCTCATCAACATGTATCTACAGGTTGAATTTAAGATTGAGTTTGAGGTTGAGGTGGGGATACAAATTGTGAAAAATCAACATGCTCCATATGGTTGACTACATGATTAAGATCATCCATCTTTGAATCATAAACAATATCCATAGAAGATGGTTGAGCAATGACATTACTATCATATATAGGAAAAGGATTCATATAGATTTGAAGGTTTTGAGTAGGAGGAGAGACAAACTTGTTCCCACTACCATCAAAATTATCCACAAATAAGGCCTTAGAATCAATCAAGCCTTGAACCTTATGTTTTGAAGGATAACACTTCTCAGTACCATGTCCATTTTGATGATGGTATTGATAAAATGATTTAGGGTCAAGATATTTAGATGTCATCCTAGCAAGTAAAAGAAGTTGAATAGGAGGTAAAGTACTCATATTATCATTTAACATCCTATTCATAATAGAATTTCAAGATTTAGAGAGAGGAGTGAATGTACGATTGAAATGAAAAACATTGGATGCAGAAGTAGCATTGTGAGATGCAACAACAACTTGATCAGCAATTGTATTTGCTTGTTTTTTATCTTGACATAATTATTAGGCTTTTGAAATTTATTTAGATTAGGAGTAGCATCACTCTTATCAACTAGAAAAAGAGCCATCTAAGCATTTCTCTCAATTTGACTCACTTGTAATTGATAATGATGAAGCACTACACAGTTTTTGAAAAGAGGTAATTTAACAAGAAGAATCTTATCCTTAATATCCTTTTAAATTTTTTAGATACACATACATTTAATATCAATATCAGGAACACAATAAGAAATTTGAGCATGTAAATGGTTAAATCAATCAATGAATTTAGTCAAATTTTACTTAATGTTTTATTTATACTGCATTAAATTAGTTAAAGACACTTGCACACCAATGTTATTTTAAAATTGTTGAATAAAGGAAATGACAAGTTTTGGAAAAGATTCAATAGAATAAGGAAGCAAGGAAGAAAACCATTGCAAGGCCTTATAACAAAAAGTTCTAGCAAAAAACTTGGCTAAAATCCTATGGTTGTGAGCATAGTCACTACAAAGGATTTAAAATGTTTTAACATGAGTAACAAGGTCTCCTTTTCCATTGTAATTCTTAAGATGAGACATATCAACTTGCTAAGGAACACAAGTATGAATGATGTCTAATGATAGAGAACTTCCCATGTCACATGTATGAATGCTTTAAAATATTTTTGAGTTAAAGAAGCAAGTTGATATTGTAAAGATGCCAATTTGAGCCAAATAGATAATTGTTCAATCATTAGAAGAAATAGTAGGCACAACAATGTTATAAATACTAGGTAAAGTATAAGAAATGAAAGGAATGGAAGACACAACTAGAGGAATACTTGGAACCACAACTAGAAGAGGATTGGAATAAGTAAAAGGAACATTATGATAAGAAGGTTGTGATGACAAGAGGGATATAGGAGGAACACTCATAGAAAGAGAGGGAACCATAGTAGTCACCAAAGGAGGGGTATAATTAGGAAGACTAGGTAAAGGAACTGAAGAAGGTTTTACACTAGAAACTAGAGGAATAAATCCTAAATCTTGAGCATCTTGTACTAAAGGCTTAACATTTGAATGCATGAGGTGAGTGAAACTACATAGGAGATTAACACCTTGATCATTATCACAAAGGACGTTCTTAAGAGCTTCTACAACTTGAATAGAATTTTGATTATGGTTTTGTTGAATAAACCACTTACCCATTTTATCAAGTCTGGTTGAAAGTTTTTGGACTTGTTTAGGAGGAAATCTTAAGGAATTATCCTCATCATTAGATGAGTGAGAAGAGTATTGCTCCATTATAGGTCAGGAATCATGAATAATCAAATTGTTATTTGTTCTCCTAATGGAGGAGAGGAAGACACAGGTTCAAAGGCACCCATAAGTCTATGACTTCTTCTAACTAAAATATTGTAACTAGAACTAAAGCTAGTAAAGCTCATATACTAATGTAATGTGAATAAACTAAAAGCATGAATAAATGAATATTTTGGTATTTTGACTTTATATGAGATGTAAACACATAATAGAAATCCAATACATGCAAGATCTAACACCATAAAATAAAGAGTTGGCTATCGTGGGTTCACCATAATGTATGATGAAGGTGAACACATAAGATAATATGAAGGGAAATCTAACACCTAAAACACAATAGGGCATCTAATTCCACAAAAGATAGGTGTAAGCTTGTTAGGTTCACAAAAATGTATGATGACCAAAAAGTGTATATCAAAATATAGAGGAGTACAATAAATATAAGCCCTACATCTAAATCCAAATTCCCAAAGGATAGATCCAAATTGATAAATCAAAAAGGTTAATTGCATAAAAAAATCAATCTATGGAGAATATGAATAAAGGAGAAAGCCTTATATTTTATTCTAGAAACTATGTATTGAAATTTTGATTAAATTAAAAACTAATACTAACCTTGAAGTAGGGTAAATCTAAAATATGCTATTTTTTGATGTCTATGTACAGTTTCAAGAAATCCTACAACT
Source organism: Cupressus sempervirens (assembly GCA_028749045.1). NCBI lineage: Eukaryota > Viridiplantae > Streptophyta > Pinopsida > Cupressales > Cupressaceae > Cupressus > Cupressus sempervirens. Next base: position 785,214,489 of record CM053786.1, read on the forward strand.
TGATTTGGACTAGAAATGCATAAACAGAGAAAACCCAACAACCTTTTGTCTTTCTAAAGAAGGTTAACCTTGACCCAAAGATGGGGTAAGATCTTACCCATTTATTTCTAACCTTGACCTGCACCGCTTTGATAGAGATTTTGTTAGAGTAAATAATTATTATTTACACTTTTACCTAAGTTTACTTAGGTTAATGCACTTATTCATTGTAGTCTAGGAGTTTTTGACAACATGGGAGTTTGTTCCTATCTAAGTCATACTTATCTCCTCACCTTGATCGAGGATATTCCAGCTTTTGTAGACGTATTCTTAGTTGTCAACCTTATCTCCTAGCATCTTCTACCTTATTCTAGAAGTCTCGTTGAGGAATTTATATTCAAGATCTCTCATTATATTTCTCAACTCATTTTCAAGGCATATTGTATAGAAATACATTTTTCTTTGTTTGCAATATCTTCTCTCTTAGTCCATTTAGTTTTTCCAACCTCCACCTCTTCATTCTTTGGTTTCCTTTTGACAGGTTATTTGCATGCAGGTGATCTTGGTGAGCTGTGAAGTTGACTTTCATCAACTTCTACATGGTATCAGAGCCTCCCTACTACTTCTTGGCTGAAGGATTTTTTGAAGTTGCAATTCAGAGACACAAACCCTAGTTTGTTTGTGACATTTTTCTTCAATATAGGGGAAGAGCATTTGGGCTTAAATGAATGTTGCCATGTAGTTTAGAAGGCCCGTTACAATCAAGATTCATATAAAAATTTTGAATTTTGGGTTTTGTAGCATCAGGGAAATTTGTTTAGCCCCCACGGAGGCTGTAGAGACGAGTTTTCTTGCATTTATTGCAAAAACTTTTTAAAAAATCACAGGGCCACCTAGCAGCCATCGCTACATCACCACAGAACCACCTACACACTACTTAGGTGCTATCGTAGCTAGCAGTGTAGTTGGGGGTGACCTAAAACTAGCCACCGTCTCACGGCCACCACTGCTTGACCAACCTAGCACCCTTCCTAGCAGCGACACACTATTCTGTAGCTTTGCTGCTGCCCACTTGCAACCCCACTAGCACACCTACTTGGGTGGAAATTTTTAGACACTTGGCATATTCTATGAGTGCCATGTGCCATAGGTGCCACATTGGCACCTGCCTCGTGGCCCCTGTCATGTCAACACTTTGACAACTTACCTACCATGTGGAGGCCATGTGGCACTTTTCTTTGCTATGACAACCCCTTGGCCATCAATTTTAATACAGTGATTTGCTAACATTAGTCTTGCATCAGCACCCCTGCAAGCACTCTAGGTCCTTTTTTGACCTACTCATAGATTATTGGCCATAACTTGAGCATACAAAGGTATTTTTCTGATAAAAAAGAATCACTGAAAAGATGGTTCTAAGATGGAGACATTGGTGTCGGTATTTTTAGGTTTTGATGCAATTTTGTGGCTTATTTTTCAGTCAAAATTGACTGTTCTATTTTTCACTCCGACAAGCATATCTTATGTGTCTCATCTCCATTTTTTTAAAATATTATATTTTTGGAAAGCTGGTTCTATCTACTTTTCATAATTGCTATAATTTACTTTAGATTCTACCCCATGTTTTTGGCATTTTTGCTCTATGTTGGATATTTTGGGTGTTCCAGGTCTAAGGATTGTTTTCATGGCATGGAATCTTTTGTTTTGGGTTGTACTATCTTTTGTATCAACCTTTTTCTATTTCTAATCATTTTTGATATAATTTGTAAGAATCTTTATGCAAATGCACTGAGATAAAGTGGCACTCTTACATTTTGGGTTCATGAACGTTGTTTTGAGATAGTTGTACTCACACTATTTTATAAAGCACCATGGGGGGGGGGGGGGGGGGGGGGTTAGTTGTTTCCATTTCTTTTCCCTCTTCATTTTTCAAGTGAATGTCCCTTTCATGACATTAGCCCCATGATGTGTCGGTGACACATGCCTTTATAGGTGTTTGTACTTCTTAATCTTTCTCATTGTTCTTGGTTCTTTCTGAAGATAATTTTGGTCCACTTTATTAGTTATGTGTCACCTCACCCTATCTACATTAAGGGGGGGTTATTTTATTATTCTAATACTTCCTTGGTTTGATTGTTTGATAGTGTGAAATATGTGTTTAGTACTTGATCCTATATACTAGGCGATTGCAATGGCTGGCTACCTATGCATTTCGGTGAGATGGATCATCTACCATATAGACACTCTTGAGTCGTGCCTTCTATTTTCCATGGAGATTCTTTAGATCAACAATTTTTTTTTGACATAGTTTGTGGCTTCTTCATGCTTCAGTGATTCTCTTCATGATCTTCTCTTTCTTCCTATTTTTTGGAACATTCTTCTAGTTGTAGGCTTCTTTAGTCCTTCACTAGGTTTTCTTACCTCTTTTTGGGGAAGGATTTTTTTCCATGTGATTTTCTCTCTTTCCCCATTTTTAGAGGTTGCATTTCTTTGCATTTATACATGGGTACCTAACATGGCCTCATTTCTAAGACCCATTTTGCATTTCATCTTAGATGTTGTGAGCTTAAGTGCATTCCCTTAAGTTACACTAAAGGGGGTGTGTTAGAGTTAATTATTATTATTTATGCTTTTACTTAAGTTTACTTAGGTTAATGCATTTATTTATTATATTCTAGGAGTTGTTCACAACACAAGAGTTTTTTGCTATCTAAGTCATACTTATCTCCTCACCTTGATCAAATATATTCTACCTTTTGTAGATGTATGCTTAGTTGTCAAGCTTATCTCCTAGCATCTTCTAGCTTTCTCTAGAAGTCTCCTTGAGGCCTTTATATTTGGCCTCTCTCAGTGTATTTCTCAACTCATTTTCAAGACATATTGTATAGCAATACATTTTTATTTGTTTAGTTCGTTTAGTTTTTCCAAGCTCCACCTCTTCCTTTTTTGGTTTCCCTTCGACAGATTATTTTCATGTGGGTGATCTTAGTAAGCTGTTAAGTTGGCTTTCATCAACTTCTACAGATTCTATTCATGGATCCTAAAAAATTGCCAAAAAGGGTACTCAAATCTACACTATTTTTTTGTCCCACACTTGCTCCTATAAGAATTAGGGTTTTGTTTGTTGGATGAAGAGTTTTCCTTTGTCAAACACCAGTTTGGAATCAACCTTGAAATTAAAATTGCAATATAGATAAACAAAGTAAATAGAACTATTCACCCTGCTTATGTTGTAATCCTTATGAAGGATTCAAATCCTTGAATCCACAAGTATGGATGTTCTAGATGAAAGTAGAATTGAATGTAGGATGTCTCAAATCAATTGACTTAGGTCTTCAACACCAATCTTGAATGGATCTTGGAATAGAAAGAAGCTTGAATGAATGTGGATTTTAGAATATTCAACAAGAGGGCTCCAAAGAGATTGAATCCTTCAATAGCTATCTATGGATCTCCTTGATGAATTGATTTTTTGAATGCTTGGATGCTTGATCATGAAACTATATTGTAGAAAAACTAGATCACGAAAAAAATTCCTCCTCCTCATCAAAAGTGGATCCCCAAATGAGAGAGAAAGGCTTTCTTTTTATGTTAGTCTAGGAAAAAAATTATAGAGAGGTTGACATAGGAGAAATAAATTCCAATTAAGCCTTAACCGCTAGATATGGACCTAAATTAAATACAATTTAATAGTTTACCATTTTGAAATCTGAAATAGTTGACCTGGAAGTGGGAAATAAAAATTTATGAAGCTTGATATTATGAAACCTCCAGAATCTAAAATTTGGACCTAGGGTCAGGGTCAAGGTTAACTCTCACCTAGGTCAAGGTTGAGGCCCTTGACCTTGACCCAGAAGGTCATCCTTAACCTAGAAAGTCAAAGATCTAAGACCTTTAGAAAAGGCTACTAGAAAAGGAATGGAAAAAGGGGAGAGAGAAGATGAATAGGGGGAAAAATCTAGATCCGTTCAAATATCCACTCAAGCCACTTGACATGATCCCACACCACCTACTCAGAGGGATAAACTAGTCCCAAATGGAAGTGCTTCTATTTTCTGATGATATAGATCATCATCATCATCAGATGGTACTACTACTACTAGAGTTACTACTCGAATGAGTGTAACTACTTTTAGTTCTATAATCTTCTTCTCTTTCTCAGCCTTCTTCCTCTCTTCTTCTAGTTTCTTAGCTTCTTTCTTTGATTTTTCTTTTTCTTTCTTCCTTTCCTCTACCTCTAGCTCTTATTTATCCTTTCTTTCCTCTTCTTCTTGCTTTTTCTTTATTTCTTCTTCTTCTTATTTCTTCTTCCTTTCTTCTTCCTCTTGCTTCCTTTTCTTTTCCTCTTCTAACCTTGCTATTTCTTTCTTCTTATTTTCTTCTTGCCTTTTTAATTCTTACTTTTCCTTCTCCTCTTCCTATTTCTTCTTTTCTTCTTCCTCATCTTCTTCATCAAAGCTAGTGTAGGCTATGATATTGCCAATAATAGATGTGCCAAAAGATGCAAATGGATTTTTCTTTGTATCCACTGTTATATGTGTACTATCTAGTTGCATGGATTTAGTACCTATAACTATGTGAGATGATGAGGGTGTTTGCTATGTCTCCTCAAGCTCTTCTTCATCATCAATGGTAGTATTGGCTTCCACATAAACTAGATTTTCTAGTTGTGGCTGCACACTCTCCTTTAATAATGAAGCTACTAAGGTCATATGTTTCACTATGGCCTCCTCTATTTCCTTTCTTACATCCTCATACTTTTATCCCATTAGAAGAATTGCTCTTATTTTGTTCCTCAACAAGGGCTCAATACCCTTCAAAATTTTTTCCATGTCCTCCTTAGAGTTAACTTCACACAATTTGTTAATCATTTTTTCTCTAAATTTAGTACCCTCTTTTGTCACTCTTTTGTTCCTATTCAATAACCTATTATACAGGTCCTCTGGAATCTTATTTCAAATGCTATAAAATCTTTTGTTTCTCAAAATTATATTCCTCACTATGGCATTCTCTAGTTGCCTTCTATCCATATTACTATACAAGCTATAATACTTATTTAATTGTACAAAATTTTCATCAATCATAATTTTCATGTTTAGGTTTTCTACCTTTTGTTTCCATGGTTTCTTTCCTTTTAATGTTCTTCTTTCTTACATTTCTTGGTCTTCTAGTCTATCCTTAGTTTCATCTTTGATTACTCAGAATCACTGACTTATAGATTTTTTCTTCTTTTTTTGGGTCTACTGGTATTTTTTAAAACCATTTTCTTGGTAGGAGGTGTGGGCTTTTGTTACATATTTACCAATCATTCTAAGTTCCTCTATGAAACTAGTGTGATAACCTCTAATTTCATTTTAGGTAGCTCAACTATTACTAGTTACACTTTCACAACTATTGCATATGGTGTGTGCACACCTGGTTTAGCAATAACTACACCTTTAGTCGAAGGTGTCGCAATAGCAATAAGTGTTGCTGCTATCACCTTGGATTGTCCACTTGCCTTCATTTCTAGTACAATTCCTTTGACTTCATTGAACTCCTCTCGAGTCATGCTAGATACCTTAAGAATAGAATCTATGACTTTCTCCACTTTCTTCTTGATTGCCTTGTTGTGAAGTTCAAAATGAACTTCTCTCACTTTCTCTTCATAAGTACCCCATATAGAGAACTTAGTGTCCTTCTCTAGCTAAAGTATGATTTTTACATACCCATCTATGAGTTTTGTAGTCATCTCATATCCCATGCGCTCAATTAATTTTACCCTTGGTTCTACTACTTCCATGCATATATTTTTAGTTTATACCATGACACATAAATCATCTTTATACTTCTACACCATTGAAGGAGGTATTATGTACCTTTGTTTCATCTCAGTTTGAAAACTCTTCATCATTAATCTATCTATGTCACTATCTCTAACATTTTCCATCTTTGTCCTGCAACATTGAGTCACCAAATTCATTGTGCACTTAATACTTTCCTAATTTTTCATCCCTAGGAACTTCTTTATTGCATAGAAAAATAAATGTGTTAATAAGGACTCAAATTTGAAGATTTCATTCTTGGTCTTCTTCAGTTTTGTAATGTTATCCAATAACTATACTCTGATTATCTCACATAAGTTCACTATTGTCCTCTCAACTTCCATTGCATAGGTTGCATGCAAGAATCCAGCTGGTACTAAGTTAACCCTTGAACCATGGTTAAACTTGTACCCTAAAATCTTACTCAATATCTTGACTCCTTTATCTTCAATTCTATCTACCTTCATGTTTCTTCCATCAAATCAAGTAAATAGGTTTGTCTCAACTAGCTTCCTTACATTTATGTCATTTACAGGTTTGCATCCCTCATTACTTAGATTTGTTTGTTGACATATCTGTCAAGTTTGTTATTAGTGACACACACTTATTCAAATTATATATAGCTACCAAGCTCATTGAGCAGTTTATAGTGTTTGCCATGTAATTCAGTAGCCACCAAGCTTCTACAATTGCTATTGAGTCCTTTGGACTATTTCTAGTGGTTACTAAGAAGATTCAATTAGTGTGAAGTTTAGTAGTGCAAATCGAGTAGTTTATTGTATACAATGATAATTAGTGATTATCGAGTTCATAGTTCATGTGATGCGAAGTGAGTGGTTACCAAGCATTGCAATGTCTACTGAGTTCTTAGTTCATGTGATGTAAAGGTAGTGTTGACTGAGCCACTCCATGGTAATCAAGTAATTCAGTGTTTTCCAAGTTGCACAATATCTACCGAGTCACCAATATAGATAGAGTTCAAGACTACTTGAAAGTGATTAGTATGGAGTGAGCTTCTATGTTCACCAAGAGCATGACGATGCCAAGCAGTGACAGTGGATGTCGAGTATCAGAACAGTACTGAGTCAGTCTTCATAACCCAAGTATCTTCATATTGGCCAACTTTGTCATATTTGTGTTAACTATTGTCTTGGTTGACTTTGTAATTTTGAAATTTGGTTTAATATGTGTGTGTGTGTGTGTGTGTGTGTGTGTGCGAGTGATGTATTGTATCATATCATGGTGGAATGGAATGTAATGTGTATGTAATGCAAGTGCAACAATGTGAATGTAAGAAACATATAAAGATTTATGAAGGCCATATCAACATAAGGAGAAACAATGAAAAATCTATCACAGAAAGGTGATTAGTACATCAACGAATCTCTATCATAAAATTCAGTTACAAATTCAGAGATCTACTATATTTTAATAGGTGAACCAGTCAAAATCTTTTAACAATGCAGACCTAATAGTCTTTTCTAAATCTCTTTATTGAGTGCATACTTCATTTTATATTTGTAAATCCTCTCACAAGGTGAACCTAACAATCCCAATTGCTCCTAATAGGGTAGATCATCAAAAGTGATCAATGTAAGCCTTAACAAGCCAACTTTATATTGGAGTAGTAAAGTTTGTGGGTTTCATCCCCACCCAAATTTTACTATCTATTTGGAAGGTTTTTGGGTCACCAAATCATTATGTTCAAGTGTTGTGGATGTTTTATATTTTTAGTTTCTCATGCATAGAATTAGATTAGATGTGGTAAATTAAATGGTAATTGGTTTATTAAAATTGGTAGAATTTTTAGAAGTTACTAATTCACCCATCACCTCTTAGTAACTTAGCTTAGTCTTGAATATTTCCAACAATTGGTATTAGAACTTTGTGGTTCTTAGAAGAAAGTTTAACAACTTTACCAAAAGGTCAAGGATATAGAGATATTCAAATTTGATAAGGCAATTGACAATGAAAAGTTGGATTTGGAAATGTCCATTGCACAACTCAAGAAAGATAAGGATAAACTTTCCCAATCCTTGAAAAGAAGAAAGGAACTTGCAAATAAAATGAATGACCATCTCTACATTGAAGGTAGAATTGAAGACTTTTTTCCTTCAAGCATTTCAAATGAAGCAAATGATGTAATCAAAGAACTCCTAGAGAAGAATGGTGATGTAGGCAAAAGATGAATAAGTAGGGCCAAAGGCTCACCCAACTATCCAAACCACCTTGCAAGAGTTAACACAACAGAAGAAAACACAAGGAACAACAACAAAATCCATTAACATTATCAGATTTCCACAATCCATTAATAATGAGAGCAATGTTTCTGGATTAGATTGTGTGAGTTTTTTTAGCATAAAAAAAACTCACACAATCTAATCCAGAAACATTGCTCTCATAAAAAAATCCATACTGATGTCAGTCCAAGGTTTCTCAAGAATAGTAATATGTGTATATAAACTAGTATTTTGACTCACTCCCTTTGCAACTTGACAAAATCCACAACTCTTTACAAATTTCTAAACATCCTTATACATTTGTGGCCAATAATACTTCTCTTTCAACAAACTCAATGTCTTATCAATTCCAAAATGTCTAGCTAATCCACCACTATGATTTTCCTTAATCAGATTCAACCTCATAGAACTTCTAGGAATACACAACTGAATACCTTTGAACAACATACCTTCTTGAATGAAATACTCATCATACTTACTTATGTGATCCATCAGATTTGGTGCATTGCACTCTCTCCATGCCTTAGAAAAATCAGGATCAACATCATACAACTCTTTCATTTCATCAAAACCAAGAACTTCAACCTTCATTTTTGTTAGGAAGGAATATCTCCTACTCAATGCATCAGCAACTCTATTACTAACTCCACTCTTATGCTTAATGACAAATGTAAAACTTTGCAAATACTCAACCCACTTCATATGGCTTTAATTCAATTTATGTTGACTTCCCAAGTATTGTAAAGCTTTATGATTAGTATACAACACAAAATCCTTAAGAATCAAATAATGTCTCCACTTCTTCAATGCTTGAACAATGGCATAAAATTCTTGATAATACATAGAATACTTCCTTTTAGCATCATTCAACTTTTCACTAAAGAAAGCAACAAGCTTACCTTCTTTACTTAATACAACTCCTATTGCATTATCACTTGCACCACATTTAACTTGAAATAATTTGTTGAAATCAGGCAAAGTCAATACAAGTAATTCAACAACCTTTTGTTTCAAAGTCTTGAAACACTTATCAGCTCCATGTGTCCACTTAAATTTCATTTTATCACCCCTCATTGTTTTAGTCATAGCATTGCAAACATCACTAAAATTATTTACAAACTTTCTATTCAAACTAGCCAAACCATGAAATTATCTTACCTCACCCATATTCTTAGGCGTAGGCCATTCCAAAATTTCTTTAACCTTCTCAAGATCGATCTTCAATCCAATTGCTAAAATCGCAAATCCTAAATACACAATTTACTCTTGCATGAAAGAACACTTCTTTAAATTAATCAACAATTTTTCCTCTTTCAACCTCTACAATACTTGTCTAATATGCTCAAGATGTTCTTCCTTAGTCTTACTAAATATCAGGATATCATCCTAATAAACAATCACAAACTTACCCAAGAATCTTTTCAGAACTTCATTTATCAACATCATGAAAGTACTAGGTGCATTAGTCAAACCAAAAGGCATAACCAACCATTCATACAAACCATCTTTTGTCTTGAAACTATTCTTCTATTGATCACCTTCTCTAATTCTAATCTAATGATAGGCACTCTTCAAATCAATCTTGGTAAAATACTTTGCTCCACTCAAACAATCCATTATGGCATCCATCCTCGGCATACGAAACTTATATTTCACTCTTATCTTGTTAATGGCTCTAAAATTAGTACACATTCTCCATTATCCATTCTTTTTAGGTTTTAGTACAATAGGTACAACACATGGACTCAAGCTTTCTCTAGTCAAAACTTTCTACAAAAAATATGCACTTGTCTGTTAAGTACTTCATTCTCTATAGGTGTTAATCTATATGGCACTTTATTTGGCAAACTAGCTTCAGGAATAAGATCCATACAGTGACTTATACTTCTTACTAGAGGTAAACCATGAGGAATATCATTAGCAATAATTTCTTTATACTCATTCAAAAATTCTTTAATTTCTACTAGTACTCGACTATCACTATATGTTGTCACTCAGTCATTACTCACTTTTGCTACTCGGTCATTACTACCAACACTTGGTCCTCTAGGAACTATGGCAAAACAGACTTGATTCTTTTTCATTTCCTTTTCAAATTGTTTCCCATTAACCATGCAAATTTTTACAGCACTACAATTAACCTAATCTGAAATTTCAATCAAAGGTAACAATGTTTGTTTCTTCCCATTTACCCAAAGAGTATATTGATTCAATCTTCCATCATGTACATCATATCAATCATATTGCCAAGGTCTACCCAAAAAAATATGACAACAATCCATGGGCATAATATCACACAAAACTTCATCAAAGTAATGTCCAATTTTAAACTTGACAAGGCATTGCTCACTTACCAATATGTTATGCTCATCTTTGATCCATGAAACATGATAAGATTTGGGATCTTTTAGCCTCTACAACTGCAACTTGGTAACTAGCTCTTCTGCTGCCAAATTTGTAGAACTTCCACTATCAATGATCACTTTGTAGCATTTTCTAGCCATCTTACATCTTGTCTTGAAAAGACTTCTCCTTAAAATAGGTTCCTCATCACTTCCCTTATTACATAAGGTTCTTCTCACCATCAGATTTTCTCCAACCTTAGGTCCACTTGGTGAACCCTTATCATCTTGAATCACAACATTTCTATTACCTTGCCTACTTTTAGAGGATCTACATTCAAAAGATCTATGTTCCTCTTTATCACATCTAAAACAATTACCATGAAATCCACCTCTAGAATAGGAATTACCTATTCCTTAGTAAGAATTAGTGCCTCCTCAGTAAGAATTACCACTTTTCTATTCAATCTTGCCTTTGTCATTATTCTTCCATTTAGATTTTCCTTTATCCTACACAAAATTGTTAGGTTTACCACCTTCACCATAAGATCTATCTCTACCTCTCTAGAATCTACCACCTCTACCTCTTTGTCTATGTTCATGCTTCTTTGTCAAGATCTCCTCAGCTTTCAAGGCATATTGATATGCTTCTTCTACACTTTCCAACTTCACAAAACTTATTTCATCTTGTATTCTAGATCTCAATCCATTAATGTACCTTGAAATTTTCTCAACATCGTCATCCACATATCCAGATTTGATGTCCAATCTATAGAATTCCTCAATATATTATTTCATAGTCATGTCTTTTTGTTTCAAATTTTGCATCTTTCTCAACAAGCTAACTTGGTAATTAGCAGGGATGAATTTGTTCTTTACCTTGTTCACCATCTTTGACCAAGTTCTAATCTTCTCCTTTCCTCTCCTTTGTCTATTAGTTTGCAAGTGCTCCCACCATAGTGATGCATGACCTTTCAACCTAGTGACTCAAAGAACTTCTCCATATTAGAGTTTGAATCCAACATAGCATTGGTATCCAATTTTCCATCATAAGGAACAACCTCTACAACAGGCTTTGAATTTTCTCTAGACAACATGCAGCAATCATTCCTCATCTTGATCTTCTTCAAGTTTTGGATTATGGTTTGGTGTTGCTACTTCATCATCACTTACATCATCAAGCTATGCTCCTCTCCTCTGGGCTATCTCTACAACATATAATCTAGCTGCAATTTGTCTCAATTGATCCAATATAGCATCATCAACATTTCTTCTACCACAAACCATCTTTACAATTCAGGTTCCTACAAGATCGTAACCCTCTTCAAGTTATAGGTCAAATTTGTAGATCCACCACCCTACAACCAAATCCAAATTAGGGTTCTACATGATCCAATCTCCACAAGGGCAAACCTCAGGCTTTGATACTAATTGACACAGGAAAAAGATGAATAGCTGGGGCCAAAGGCTCACCCAACTATCCAAACCACCCTGCAAGAGTTAACACAATAGAAGCAAACACAAGGAACAACAACCAAAGGAGGAAGAAGAATGAAATAATTTTATTGATTCATCAAAACATCTTCATACATGGGTAGCTATAAGGCCTTCTAGGTTATGGCTAATTAAAAATAGATCTAAATCTAGATAGCCAACTTCAACTTCACATCTTCTACTTGATCCTCTAAGTTCTACCTTTAATCCAAGCCTAAGCACTCTATTTATACTTGCCAAAATGGCTTACAAGATATTCTAGAACATAGAAAGCCAAAAGTCAGCCCATAAAAAATATTAACTACCTATGAAAAAATTAAATGCAAGCAAAGTTAGCTCAAATTGGAACCAAAAATAGATAACTTAGCAAATGAAGACTTCGTAGAAACTAGCACTCGACACTTACACAAGCTTGACACCCAAATGATGACTTAGCACCAATAGAAAATTTTCACCCAAAGGATCACTCAGCATGAATAAAAACTTGGCACCCAAAGGATTAGTCGGTGCCAACAGGAACTTGGCACCCAAAGGACCACTCAATACCAACAAGAACTCGACACCCAAAGGATCACTCAGCACCAACAAGAAATCGACACCCAAAGGCAAAAATAACAAAAGTGTAGGATTACAAGGAAACCCAAGATGCTCTTGCATCAAATGGTTCCCTGCAAGAAGAAGTAAGAAAGCTTAAAAGTGAACAAGAAATTTAGTCAGTGATGCTATGTGAAATCTTGGAGTAGAGGAACAAGATAAAAGAAGAAATGGATGGAAGAAACAATGAGATCTAGAACCAATCCCTTTAGCATGCAAACCTTCTAGATCAAATCTCTAATGAAAGTGAGGAAATCATGAGCCAAAGATAGATCAGTGAAAGATTGAGGAATGATGTAAATATAGAAAGACAAATCAATGGAAGAATAAGAAATGAGCTGAGATCTAAAAATAAAATTAGTGAAAGATTGAAAAATGACCTAAACATTGAGAAGGAAATCAATGAAAGAATGATGAAATCTCAAGTAGACATGGTTCAACTAAATGAGCAAAAACTCTATAGACAAAAAGGAAAAGTAGGAATTGGATACAAAGAAGAAGGTGAATCCTCCGAACAAGGTGCTCAAAGGAATCAAAGGCCTAGTACTTGCATCATTATGGTAAGATAGGTCATACATCTAAGAAATGTTGGAGTGATGGAAAAACAAAATTCAATGGAAAATGCTACAACTACAATTAGCATGGTCACAAGGCTAATGAATGCAAAGAGAAACCAAAATTTGAAAGCAACTATCATAAATGCAAGAAACACTAACACAAGGCATCAGAATGCAAAACAAAGACATTGAATCCTACAGAGAAAATTATGAAAGCAATATTTGGTTGGGATTACAATACTTGGTATAGATGTCATTACTATGGAGAATATGAACACATTGGTATGAATTGTGTTAAACATCATATGAGAAAAAAAAGATTGAAGATTGCCAAAAATTGTATGAATATTGGCCAGATTGAAGATGAGAAGAAGGAAAATGCTAATAAAATTTGAAAGTAGATGATATATTAATGGATTCCTAACTCTACCAATGATACTGGTCCAAGTAATTATGATCAAGTCATTCGAGAATTGGGTGACTCTATCACTTCTAATTAAGTTCTTAAGCAAGAATTGGAACTAGGTTATCAAAGAAAACATCAGAAACAGTTATAGTTGAAAGGTGAAAAAGATCCAAATTCATATGCAAGATACAAAGGGATCACTAAGAAAGATCTATATCAGTTATTACCAAGTTACCTTTTCTACCAAGTGAGGTCAGGTCATAAACTCCACCGAGAAAGGTCAAGAGTAACATAGGCACTTATAGTTATTGGGTCATGAAGACTTTGCCAAGTGATCAAGATAGTGTAATGGATGACAGGCTATCAGGCATTATGTTAACTCATCTACTACTAGACTAAGCATTAGTGGAATTTTTTAAACAAAAGGCATGAAATCAAATTCATTTTTTCATCGTGCATTCTTGAAGAGCTATTGCGAAGTGCTATTTTCTATACAATCAAGTTACTTGAGTGAATTTCTTGCAATCATTTTTGAAGTTCTCTCAAGCTACTGAGTGAAAATGGCATCTGATAGTAGTAGCAAGGTAAAGAAAGGTTCTGATATGTTGGTTTGAGGTCTTGAGTGGAAGGCGCTAGACTTCAAGCTCGTGCCCATGGTTGCAAAAACCCTAGACCCCAGCAGAGCTCAATTGCAGATCCCTCCCAAGGTACTTCTTGTTAATGACATTAGAACTCACTTTAAATGCACAATTCAAGAAATTGGTACTCTTGAGATGGATGATGCCCTAGCTTAGTCAAGGGTTGATGGAACCCTCAAACTTGAGTATCAACATTTAGAAACAAAAGGTTTAATCCACATTCTGCTATGCCTTGAGAGTTTCAATTTAAATGGATTAGGTATATTCTTAGTTGGGTGTACAGTGGTCAATTATGGTTGAAGTAGCCAATATTGGTAACCAAAAAGATGATTCATTGAATCACTAGTCTTCCCATGCTTTCCAAAACTAAAATGACCAAAAGCTAAGTTAGAAAAAAAAATCCTAGCTGAGTGGGATAGTAGAGACATGAAAATTAGTAGTGTCATAGATGTAGAACTCAAGTTTGGTATACATGTTATAGCTCAGAAGATATATAGTTCAAGCTATCTTAATAGTGTATCCTATGGAACTATGGACTTGACTTACAAAGTGGTGAAAAATAGTTTGTCTTATGATCTCGCCGAGTTGTTGATGAGGCAATTCAAAAACAATATGAAAAGCATTAGAACCTCCAAGAATAATCCTTGCAAATTTGGTTCTCTATTAACATGTTTGTTCTTTTATGTGCAAAAGTCTTTCCCTTCTAAAGGCACTGTGGTCTAGAGAAAGGATGTGCTAGTATTGTACCAAATAAATGAATACATTGCAAAAATGGGAGAAAACTATGGTAGCATCATGGACAACTACTTTGATATATTTAAAGACAAAATGAGCAATAGGTTTAGGATACCTAAGAAGTTAGTTGAGGATTACAAAGATGATGTGTGTTTTCTAGTTTATTATGACAAAGTATACATCCAGGCAGTCAAGCCTAGAACTGTATGGGTAAAGCCTCTTGGCTATGAAGTAAACTTTGATGAGACCAAGGATATCATTGAATTCCTTTTCAATGAAAATATGGATCCCAAGGCCCCTTACTTTAGTACCTATGGTGAAGGAAAGGCAAGAATAGACCTTGAAATAAAGCTACCTCAAGCGGTTAACAAAGGAAAGAGGAGGATAGCCAAACTGAAATCAAGTGCACCTCTTATGTTAACCAAGGGAAAAGGTGAAGATAAAGAGTAGGAAGAGGATGAAGAAGAAAAAAAAGAAGAAGAACCTTTGAAGAAAAAGGGCAAGGTGATCATCACCAAGTCTCCAAAGGCATCCACTACAGTCTTCACAAGGAGGTCTAGGAAGAAAGGAAGTGATATTGTCCTTAGCAGACCTCCTACCACCTTTCAAGAAAAATTGAAAGAAATGGAAGAAGGTGCTGGTATAACAAACTTCAAATATTTGAAGTATGAGACAAGGATAGAGACAGAGAAAAAATAGGTTGAAGAACTAGTGTTGACCAAAATGGGCAAATCAAAGTATTCACCAAACCAGATCACCTCTCAAATCTCTAATGAATTGTTAGAGAAAATAAAGCCAAGATGGGACTCTACAATGCAAATAACAAAAGACATTTATGGAAAAACCCTAAGGTAGTTACTATCGAGTATGATATATACTGAGGTTAAAGAGTCTTTGAATAAAAATGGAGATAAAATGACTCTTAGGTTTAATACATGTTTAATTTTCATCAAAGATATAGAGCATGTAGTTAAGAATGCTACAAACATGTGGAAGAACATTTATCATCTGCATAAACCAAGTGACTTCCTAGTAGATTTAAAGGATGATGAAGAAGAAGAAGGTAAGGATGAAGAGGATGATGAAGGAACAATTCATTATGTTAATGTTGATTATGAAGAATATAAGGAGCAGAAGCTATCAAGGAAGATAAGAAAGATGATGAGGAGACTAACCCACTAAAGATAATAGTTGTAGCCATTGCCTCACTTACTCACTCCCTAAGAAAAACCTTGATAACATCAAGTATAGAGATAGATTTAGCAAGTGAGGTTGTGACTACATTAGATACATCAAATGTCCAATCACTCTTTGTACCAACATAGCTCAGCATGTCAATGACAGAAGTAACTTCCACTTCATCAATCGAGCTACACGTTTCTCCTTCTATCGAGTTGATTTCTTCATCCATCTCCTCTCTAATTTTGACTTCTTTAGTTTTGAATTCATCCATGGTAAGCACTCCAATTTTGTCTACTTCAATTTTGGCTTCATCAATTTTGGATTCTTCTAGCATCTCTGTCAGTACTCCACGAGTCAATGCTATAAAATTTTTTATTGCAAGCTTGAGTATGTCTACCATTGTTTCTATTCCAGGTACCAAGGCAATAAGTATAAGGACAGTTGAACATAAGTTTCAAACAAGTACAAAGTTTTCAAAAGGAATGGAAATAGAAGAAGATATAGATCCATACGAGGAAATAAAAATTCCCAAATGGGATTTCTATAATCTTTCTATAGATCAAATGAAAATGGTTGGTGAACTTCTTTAGAAGAAGGCTAAGCAGAAAAAATTGAGAGAAGAAAGGGATAGAGAATATAAGATATTAAATGATGCTACTAACATTTTGACTGAGGCTATTGGAGTTGAGGTTGATTCTTCTCAACTAATTTTGTTCCAGCTTGAAGAGTTAGTTCAAAAGTTTAAAGAGGACACCGAGGGACAAGATAAATTGATTAAAAAAGAAGAAAAGAAGTTCAATAATAAAGTTCTAAGCACATTAATCAAGTTGAATTATCAACAAATTTGGAATATCTTGAGGTATCTTGTTCTAATGTGTCATCACTTTTTGCTATGCTATGTGATGTCACCGAGTATACTAAAGATGTTAAGGACAAATTTTCCAAAATTGATACTGATCTTAAGGCAAGTGCTTAGCAGTTGCAACTTGATCCTAGTTCAAGCTCTCCACATTTTAAGAAGATCATATTTTTGTTAGATATGTAGGTAGAGTTATTAAGAAAAGAAGCAAGGATCCATTCTACACTAATTGATATCCAAAATATGATCTTTCCTGTCATGAATTCCATGCAAAAACACATTGTTAATGCAAAGACCCTCATCCAGGACAACAAATTATATGTTGCTAATCACATGATTGAACTTTCAATAGAAGTACAAATTGCCATTCTGTAATGCCCCGCCAAGGGATCCAAAGAATTTCACTAAGTTTGCCAAACAATTTTTTTTTTTTTAAACATGAAAGTAAAACCATACACAACACTTACGGAAGCAATAGTAACATCCAACTGAAAATAACATAACATAACAGATTACATTCTTTAAAGATCCCTTAACTTTGAATTACTTCTAATCTTAACTATCCATCTAACATCACATTCTTAACAGTGAAATAACAATGATGCACCCAATGTTCTTAAACAATATACAAGTGTACATTTTAGATTTCTTAATAATCTGCTATACATGTTACAAGGTATGAAAAGTTTAAAAGAATAAACATCCATGTAAATAAAGTACATCATCATCCAATATTAATCCATGATGCAATAACATAAATGAAACCACATATCATACATGATACATCATCATCATAAAGATGTAAACATCCATCTTAAAAGATAACCATATATCACAAACATAAATAACTAAGTGCACGGTTCCTCCCAACCGTAAATAGCATCATTAGACCATCATGGATCCTAGCCATCCCTCCGTGCGTAACATTCCAAAGCACCGAAGAGATCATCGGCTATTAACATAGTAGGAATGTCACTACTAAAAAATCCTACTAAAATGTAAAGTAGAGCATAATATATCATCAACTAACATATGCAAATCATCAATATAAGAAACATACCAATAAATATATCCATCATAAGGTATATCATCTATCATAATGCTCCAAGAGCAGAATGAAGATAAATACCAACCAAGAATGCTCCAGCCATGGTGTCTCGGATGGATCTCAAATGATAAGAGTGATAAAACACTACCACCCGACCACGTGGAACCTAAATGGTCCACTCCCACCGTGCTGAGGAGATAATCTCAAGTCCCAAATAGGATATCAAAACCACAAGCATAAATCTCTATGAGTCCAGGAATCCTAAAAGTATACTACTCAAAGGTTCCATCACACAAAATCTGACATCTAATTCCCAGAGGCCCACAATGACATGTAGGAAACCTACTCTGCAAGCGGGAAAGTGTCATCACATTTATCTCGTACAAGTTACCCTAGCAGTTAGCTAAACTCCACGGGTCCATACAGATCTCATGCGGCCACTAGTATCCTCTCATACTGACGAGGCATACTATGGAATGCAAGGTCACAACCATGCGTCTCACTACTCCCATCCTAGCCTGTACAAGCGCTCAAGGCATGGGCGAGAACCAAAATAATTATCTTTTTAGGTTCATTTAATCCCCATTTAGTGTGTAAATGTTATCACTTATTAACCAAACTTACAATGAGTTACCCTGGCAGCCACTTAGGGCCCCGACCCCCATTGCAAGCCACTTCCCGACACTACAAGTAGATTACCTACCCTAATGCTCATGGAATCATAATCACCACAGTCCTATACAAGCGACTGTAAAGAAAATACAAAAGAAAATCCATAAAAAGAATCATCAAATATCCACAATATAAGCATCAAATATCCATAATAAGAATCATCAAATCACCAAGATAAGAATCTTCAAATCTCCATGAGCATCCGAAAAGTATCCATAGAAAATCATGACCACAATAGTTCTCTATTGGCAACTGAAGGCATCACTAATAATCATAAGTATCCATTGGTTCTCAATAACCAAAATATATCTCAAAATAAATCACCATATCCATTGGTTCTCAACAAGCAACCAAGAATATCTCTAAATCATACTGATCAAAGACTCCAAAATGGTTGAGTCAAAAATGTCACAACATGACATCATCAAGAATAAATCCACATTATAGTCCCATCATGGCGACTAGAAAATAATCCAAGGATAACTGATCGATGACTCAAAAATGATTATCTCGGTATCTCATACACATACATCTCAGCTTCACACATGAAGACTGATGAAAAAATACAAACATTTCATAGAGCATACAATCACATAACCATGGTTGGGCTTATAAAGATCAAGACCAAAAAGATCAACATGCCAACACATCTCATAACCCCTAAGCCTCTGGTAACAACCTAAGACTCGTCAACACTAGTCAACCCAAAACCCAAAACAAGAAGCATATAGAATACACGATGCAAACACATGTTTTGGTTTTGCTAAAATCTCATAGTTGAATAATGTGTAGAGTTTCATTTCCATTTTCAACTGTAGGGGTTTTAGTTTCCATTTTCAAGTATACTTCAAGTGTCTAAGTTTCATCATTTGACCTACAAGTCAACCCAATTGTTTCCCCAATAGCATTATCCTAAGAATAACTTAAGGATAAACATTTACTCATTAAATTGATCATCATTGACCTTAATTAAATTGTTCTCTTTATTTAACTAAGATCCATATTCAAATTAATCAACTCTTCTTATCGTTACTTCAACTTTTCACATAAATCAAGGATCATTAATCGTTAAATTATAAGAGAACCAATTATCATTCTTCGAATAGGATATCTTAACTTAATTAGAATGATCAATTAAATCCATCAATTAACATAGGCACACCACCTATGACCTATTATCATTCTAATAATTCTTAATTAAGACTAAATTAAATATTATTAAAATTTAAGCCTTTAATTTAATCGTTATCATCATTGACAATCATATAATATCTAAAGTCTTAATTCAATTCATAAGACTTATCAACCTCAATATAGATAATTTACAATCTCATCAAAAGATTTATATTAATTAAATCTCCATTACATAACTTAAGTATTAAATCCAATTAACTCTAATTAATTGATCTAATTAATAATTTCACAATCAAACCATCAACTCAATGAGTATTAGTTGACTAACAATAGTGGTACGTCAAAGTCAACCTCAATCCAATACACAAATATTAATATTTTAATAATAATAATATTAACAAGTTATTTTAGAAATCTTATCCATAATGACTACATTCATCTTTCTTAACGATTTCGTATTAATGATAATCATTTCCTAGTTAAATCTCTATCATATTTAATTATATTAACAACTCATTAATTGATTAAAATAAATTATACTTCAATTCCAAAAACTATTGTCTTTACAAAACTTAAATCGTTAAATAATCTCTTCTAGATTAATTCTAATTGAATTAGCCGTTTATACTATTATTTACTAATAGTTTGTAGACCCAACAACTTAGTAAATAATAACTCAGATCATAGCGATGCTATAACAATGACTCCTTGACAATTTAAATCTTAATCCACTTTTAATAAAATCCCATAGTATAAATTAACATTTCTAAATTAAAAGTCAACTATATTATTATCTCAATAAATTATTTAATATAGCTCCATTAATATTCATCGACTAATGACTAACGCTAATTGTAAAGAATTAACTATATTCTGATCCATTATTAGTAAGTTAATGGTAACTTGTTATTAAACAAGTTATATTAAAATTCTCATTAATAGTTCTACAACACCAGATCCTTCATCATTTTCTACTCAGTTTAATAACAGTCGACGATTTGAGTATTGATACAAGTATGATATATAATGTAGCAAACATTATTGCTAATCCATGATTATATATATATATATATTTTAATTATCACATTCCATTATTAACAAATATATATATATTATAACATTTATAATGTTAAATCTTTATAACATTATAACATTAAAACCAAACTATAATTAATAGCTTTGATTAATAAATATATATATTTTAAACCATATTTAATAATGTTATAACATAATATAAAATATTTTAAACAATTTACATTCCTTTAAACAAAGGCGGATAACCGCCGGCCACAATACGTGTAGCCTGCGGATCGCAGGTACCTTGCTTACGCAAGTACCCTGCGATACGCAGAGTTGTACTGCCGCCAGGATTAGTGAGGATGGGGGTGCGGTCGGGGTAAAGCCCGCCCACCCCACTACATATATATTTCTTTTTAAAATGTTTTCAAACAAACGTTTGGCCATATGCGAATTCGAATTAATTTCGACTGTGATAAAGTATTCGATATTCCACTAAATAAATATATATGTATATATATATATATATATATATATATAAGTATATATGTATATATGTGTGTGTGTGTGTGTATATATATGTAGAGTTTTGTGTTACAACATTAATATATATGTGTATATATATGTATATATACAAATGCGTAAATATATTGCAAATTCAAAAAGGTAAATAGTCATGTATAGAACATATACACAATTTTAAAAGACTTCCAAAACTAAGAATGTTTGTTTCTTTAAATTTATCCAATTCTTCTAATAGGTTTGGCTATAGTTTTAGAAACCATTTTTCCAAATTTATTTATCAATTTGATTTTGGTTCGAACCCAAACCCGATTCAGATCTAATTTCTTTCCTAAATTGGATCTAGGGTTTTCTAATGTTTTCTTCTCAACCAAATAGAATATCTAGATACCAATTTTCAATTTTAGATTCAATCACAAGAGTATTCAGACGCATAGATATGATATGGACAGGAAGAGAAATAGTGCAAATAGAGTGTGAGATTATCACGAGTGCACCTGGACACTGATGCTAATCCACCATGCCTTAGAAGTCCATAGAAAATCCCTTCCTTCTCTGTCATTTGCAATTCCTCCAAGATCCAAGCCAACCGAGAATCTCCAAGTGACTAAAAATGCTAGAAGGAGCATAGAAACATATAGAAAATATATGAGCATGAAGAAGAATATGAGCTTGTAGCTTGTAGCTTCCATTAAGCTTGTAGCTTTCATAAGGCTTGTCCAAACACACTAGGAGAGCCTCTATTTAAAGGCCTCTAAGATGCATCTAGAGTGTCTCTAGAAACAAGTAGAAGATAAGCATGACAACCAAGCATGAGCCTTCTCCAACCTTTTAGATAAGTCTTAAGGTTGTAGACACCATGTGCTCAAATAAAAATGCTAACTCCTAAGTGTAGACAACTTGTGCATTTCTTAGAGTGCAAACTTCTGTGTTGTCTACATGACAACTCTCGAGAATTTTCCAACTCCTATGTGAACAAATATTTAAAATAATACACATTAATTAATATAATAATTAATTTACTCTTTTCAATTTAATTAATTAATTTATTAAATCTCATGCACAAACTTTAATAATTCCACTTTTCAATCTTAATATATTTATATTTTAATCACATGAAATCTAGAATCTTTTAATAATTTAAAATATATTTTCCACTTTTAAATTTCATTTCCATAACTTAATTGCTAAAATATTTATTAGCTTTAATAAATATATTATTTAGTCATTTATTTAAAAATGAGCTCCAAATATATTATTATTAAAATAAATATTGTCACATTCCAAATTTAAACTTTTAAACTTTTATCTTCAAATTTAATTATTTTATTTAATTAATTTCCCAATTAATTAAATAAAATAAATATTAAAATATCATATTAATTTTCCATTTAAATTAAACCATTAATTAAATCTTTTAATTAGGCTTAATTAATAGAAAATACATCAAATACTCATAAGGTAAAAATATGAAAATCCATCATAGCCAAAATACATACAAAATCAAACCAAGGGCTAATATCACGAATTACGTCATCTGACGCATTCGGAGGGTACTCAACTCAGATACTTGTCCTAATTTTTCAATTAGAACAAATGGCTTAAAGGGTTGGGATTTGGACTTGAGAATTTATCTCCCCTCTCTTATCATTGAGATAATGTGATAGGGTACGCTCATCCTGACAATTCAGGGAAGTCAATACCCGGTACCTGCAACCTGCATAAAAACCATGCATGTACAAGCACAATATATACTAAACTAAACAGGCAATGGAAGGAAGTGGTGCATCATGTAGATCCCGACTAGCAGGTGACTACGACTCCCTTCCTTAACCACATTAGACACGCCATACAAAAGTAAACACGCAAAGAAAACACACACACCATACACATGCAAGTATGGGGTAAGTATCCATAAGAAAACACATATGATAATAAATCATCATACATACATAAAATATAAAGTCTAAGTGATCTCATCACATAATAAACTGAATCCATAGCACAATATCTAGTAATCTCAAAACAATGCTGCTAACTATCAACATGAAACTAGCTCTAAAAGAGTTCAGCAATGATAACAAAATGCGAACTAGGGGCAGGCACTACACATTCAGACATGTAAGGTCTTACAAGAAAGTTGGGATAAAACATTGGCAATTACCCTCAAGGTACACTCTAAATTCTTATCTCATTTTGGTGTCTCCATGTAAATATGTTGAAATAAACCTTTGGCATTACTATAAAAAAGGGGGAGAAGAGTAGAGTTAAAGGAAGATATGAGATATGGGAGAAAAGTTTATAAAAAAGAGAAGAGTAGAGTTATAGGGGGAGATATGTATATAAGAGAAAAGTTACATGTACGTAATAGATTACATAGTATGAGAAGATATATGATATGATATAAATATACTTTGTATATATCTTACAAAGACCAAAATTTTGAAAAATCTCAAAAATAGACCAAGCTAGTATCACATGGTGATGAATAGAAGGTATTCAATTTCGAGCTAATAAGTTTTTTGTCACTAATGCCAAAGGGGGAGATTGTTGACATATTAGTCAAGTTTGTTATTAGTGACACACACTTATTTAGATTCTATACAACTACAAAGGTCATTGAATAGTTTACAATGTTTTCCATATAATTTAGTACCCATCAAGCGTCTATAGTTGCTACCAAGTCCTTTGGACTATTTCCAGTGGTTACCAAGCAGATTTAGTTATTGTAAAGTTCAGTAGTGCAAACCGAGCAATTTAGTGTATACCAATTTTATTAGTGGTTACTGAGTTCGCAGTTCATGTGATGTGAAGCTAGTGGTTATCAAGCATTGTAGTGTCTACTGAGTTCTCAGTTCATGAGATGTGAAGGCAGTGTTGACTAAGCCACTCCATGGTAACCAAGTAATTCAGTGTTTACCAAGTTACACAATATCTACTAAATCACCAATAAAAACTGAGTTCAAGACTACTTGAAAGTGATTAGTATGGACCAAGCTTCTATGTTCACCATGAGCATGATGATGCCAATTAATGACAATGGATGCCAAGTATCAGAACCTCATTGAGTCAGTCTTCAGAACCCAAGTATCTTCATATTGGCCAACTTTGTCATATTTGTGTTAACTTATGTCTTGGTTAACTTTTTAATTTTACAAATTGGTTTGATATATATATGTGATGAATTGTATCATATCATGGTGGTAGGGAATGTAATGTGTATGTAATGCAAGTGCAAGAATATGAATGTAAGTAGTAGATAAATTTTTATGAAGGTCATATCAGCATAAAGAGCACCAATGACAAATCTATCATAGAAAGGTGATTAGTACATCAAGGAATCTCTATCAGCAAACTTAGTTACAAATTTAGAGATCTACTGCTTCATCCTAATAGGTGAATCAGTCAAAATCCTTTAACAAGGTAGACCTTATAGTCTTTTCTAAATCTCTTTATTGGATGCATACTTCATTGTATGTTTGTAAATCCTTTCACAAGGTGAACCTAGCAATCCTATTTTCTCCTAATAGGGTAGATCATCAGAAGTGATCAATGTAAGCCTTAATAGGCCAACTTTATAATTTTTAGTAGTAAAGTTTGTGGGTTTTATCCCCACCCTGGTTTTACTTTCTATTTGGAAGGTTTTTGAGTCACCAAATCATTGTGTTCAAGTATTTTGGGTGTTTTATATTTTTAGTTTCTCATGCATGCAAGTAGATTAGATGTGGTGAATTAAATGGTAATTGGTTTATTAAAATTGGTAGAAGTTTTAGAAGTTATTGATTCACCCCTCCTCTCTCAGTAACATAGCTTAGTCTTGAATATTTCCAACACTGTGACCTTATGAATTAGGTCATTATCAATTGCAACATGTGCACCACCTAACAAAAACATTTCATCATGAACCCTACTCAAAATGATTCTAGTCTAGTCATGATTGTAAAACTCAGCATAGAACATATACTTTACTAGGTTCAACTCATTTAGGTCCATGTATTCAAATTTTAAAGTTAGATCATTATTACACATGACTTATAAGTCTTTGTGTATATCAGGTATCCTATACTTTCAATTTTATAATGGATATAACTTTGAACATCTTTTACATGAAGCACATTCTATGAGAATTAAAAAAATGCACCTAATGGGTCATCCACAAGATAAGTGAATAAATGTTTCTTGAACTTGTACCTCAACCTTTCACTAACATCACATATCGTCTAACTAGCCATAATTCTTTAATTTTATGCACTAAAAACTTAGTTTGGGCTTTGTAAAATACCTTAAAGGTCATATTTTAGGGCTTTTACAACTTTGTGCTTCAATTTCTTCTCTAAGAACTTCAATTCATTTTAAATTCACTCTTTAAATGCTCTAAACTCTTTGCATAATCAAATGGTACTCACAATCTTTCTTGCGATCTTTAAATCACTTCAAACTAGACTTTGTATTAAATGTGTATCTACCACAAATTCAAATTCTATAATTGATTATTAGTAAACTTTTTTTCCATCTTATAACTTACTACAATCATAGCTACACTTGCACACTCGACCATAGCTTTCTCTCTATGTTCTCTATCTTTTCTTAACTACACAACTTCTAATTCATTCTCTAACATCAGTTCTAATCAACTGATGCACTACCTCTTCCTAAATTGTTTAATTTAGATAGGATGAGTCACAATCAACTTCTAACTTTAGTTTTTCTTTAGGCACATTATATTATTGTTCTTCCAAGACTGTATAAGAACTCTCTGAATTATAACCTTTCACAAATGCTTCCTTGAATTCATCAACATCTTCTTTGATTTCTTCCTTATGACTATTGTCATTGCCACTATCATTCCTTTTATCATCTATATTATTATTTCTTATGTGATTCATATTCTTGTTGAAATTTGTTGTATCCATTCTATAATATCTTGCTACATGTCCAAAGTTATTGAATAACTGACATACACATGATTCAACCTTTGATTGGTTCCATTTTGATTATTAGATGCTCTATAATTCTTAGCAATATGTCCAAGATTGTTACACTTGTAACATAAAAATTGTTTCTTTCCTCCATCAAATATTCCTACATCATTAGATTTTCTTTTTGATCTTCTTCTTTCATTAGCTATAGGATTAGTGTTCCTAAACATTCTACTATTTACATTATTACTATCAAAATTAGGTTTCTTACAATCTACTTCTTTATGTCCATAGCCATGACAATTATAACAATAGAAATCAATAATAGGTTTAAAAGACTTACTTGTGTAATCTCTTTTCATATAGCCAATTTCATTACATATGAAACATCTACCTCTAAAAGGTATGTGCAAGATCATGGTCAACCAAACTATGGCCTTAACTGGCAGCGAAAAATGAACAAATCAGGTTTATGTCAACTTGATACATAATTTTAAATTGGTCCTGCACTTTGTATCAAAAAGCTGTAAGAAAATAATCAATAGGAAATCGAATGTAGTTTCTAAACTACTAGGACTTATTTGTAGAAAAAATTATTTGATTGGTCAAAAGTTTGGATTTTAATGTAGTTCTATACAAATTTCAAGGCAAAAATAAAATGTAGGTGTATGTCTGACCACCTTAATCAAAATCAAATGATAATATTTTTTAATAAATGATAATATTTTTTAATATAATTATAGATATAAAAAGTAGACTCATGCCTAGATGTGACACATATTTTTTGGGTATTTTTATTCCAAATAAATAATTAAATATGAATTTTATACTATAACTTTTCCATACTAAAAAAAACTCCCATGTCTGACCACCTTAACTAATTGAAAACTTTACCAAATTATTATTTTTTACCTTATACTAGGCGAAGCATAGAATGTAACGCAACTTTTGGATTTCAAAAATTTTGTACTATTTGAAAGTTATAGCTATTTTTCAATTAGTATGTCAATCATCACTTTACAATCATCTTCATTAAAAATTAACTAATAAATACTTACCGAACTTAGTATTTGACAACAATTATAATGATGGAATCTTGAGAGTGTTATAAAAAAAGTCTTTTCATTTGATTGAATTTCGATGAAAATAATCTTATCTAATGGCTACTCAAAGTCTGAATGTCATTGAAACCTTTCTCAAACATTTATTTGAGTTGACCAAATAGGATTGGTAAATACCAAGCCTAATCGGTTACCCCATTTCAAATCAGGTATTCAATTACAGATCAGATACCCAATATGAAATCAGGCACCTAAAAAGTGGTGGCCAAAATTCTTCCCCATATTTTTCAATTTTTGAAATTTTGAAGAGAAACCACCAATATTGGAAATTTTGGAGGGAAACCACCCATATTGAAGGGAAGCAAAAATTTGATAAGTGTGGGCATTATTATTATTATTACATATGACTATGATTATTATTATTACATATGATTATGATTATTATTATTATATATGATTATGATTATTATTTTTATATAATCTAGTAATATATTATTATTATATTAAAATATACAATATTATATTATTATTATTATTAAATATAATATTATCATGAAATGCATCAAAAGTGGTCATAGATTAACTTATGACCCCGTTCGATGCATTCAAGCCAATCAAATAGGTTCGTAAGGGTCCTAGGGCCCCTAGGGACTTATGTTGTCATGAAATGCATCGAAAGGGGTGATAGGTTAACCTATCACCCCTTTCGACACATTTGAACCAACCAAATAGGACCCTAGGGTTCATAGGGCCCCAAAAGACATATGTTGTAATTAAATACATCAAAAGGGGTCATAGGTTAACCTATATTAACCCATTTCAACACATTAGAACAAACAAAATGGGCCCCTAAGGGTCCTAAGGTCCCTAGGGACATATGTTATCATGAAATGCATTGAAAGAGGTCATAGGTTAACTTATGATCCATTTTATCGTATTGGAACCAACCAAATGGGTCCCTAGGGGTCCTAGTACCCCTAGGGACATACGTTGTCATGAAATGCATCAAAAGACCTACGACCCCTTTCAAAACATTGGAATGAACCAAATGGGTCCCTAGGGATTATAGGGCCCCTAAGGACATATGTTGTAAAGAAATGTGTCAAAAGGGGTCATAGGTTAACCTATAACCCCTTTTATCACATTCAAACCAACCTAATGGGTCCCTAGGGATCTTAGGGCCCCTAGGGACATATGTTGTCATGAAATGCATCGACAGGGGTCATAGGTTAAACTATGACCCCTTTTGACCTATTTGAACCATCCATATGGGTCCCTAGGGGTCACAGGGCCCCTAGGAACATATGTATTCATGAAATGTGTCAGAACTTATGACCCCTTTCAATGCATTAGAACCAACCAAATGGGTCCTTAGGGGTCATAGGGCCCCTAAGGACATGTGTTGTCATGAAATGTGTTGAAAGGGGTTGTAGATTAACCTATCACCCATTTTGATGCATTCAAACCAACCAAATGGGTCTCTAGGGGTCATATGTTGTCATGAAATGTTTCAAAAGGGGTCATAGGTTAACCTATGATGCATTTTATCACATTCAAACAAACCAAATGGGTCCCTTGGGACATATGTTGTCATGGAATACATTGAAAGGGGTCATAGATTATCCTATGACCCATTTCGATGCATTCAAACCATCAAAATGGGTCCCTAGGGGTTATAAGGCCCCTAGGGACATATGTTGTCATGAAATGCATCAAAAGAGGTCATAGGTTAACCTATGACCCCTTTTATCATATTAGAACTAACAAAATGGGTTCCTAGGGGTTCTAGGGCCTCTAGGACATATGTTGTCATGAAATGCAGTGAAAGGGGTCATAGGATAACCTATGAGCCCTTTCAACACATTGGAACTAACCAAATGGGTCCCTAGGAGTTCTAGGTCCCCTAGGGACGTATGTTGTCATGAAATGCATCAAAAGGGGTCATAGGTTAAGCTACGACCTCTTTTGATGTATTGGGACCAACCAAATGGGTCACTAGGGGTTGTAGGGCCCCTAGGGACATATATTGTCATGAAATGGGTTGAAAGGGGTCATAGGCTAACCTATGACCCCTTTCAACACATTAAAACCAACCAAATATGTCCCTAGGGGTCCTAGGGCCCCTAGGGACATGTGTTGACCCCTTTCGATGCATTGGAACCAACCAAATGGGTCACTAGGTGTCTTAGGACCCCTAGGGACATATGTCGTCATGAAATGCATTGAAAGGGGTCATAGGTTAATCTATGAACCCTTTCGATGCATTTGAACTATCGAAATTAGTCTCTAGGGGTCGTAAGGCCCCTAGGGCCATATGTTATCATGAAATGCATTGAAAGGTGTCATAGGTTAACCTATGACTTCTTTCAACAGATTAGAACCAACCAAATGGATCCCTTGGGGTCATAGGGCCCCTAGTGACATATGTTGTCATGAAATGCAACAAAAAGGGTCATAGGTTAATTTGAACCAACGAAATAGATCCCTAAAGGTACTAGGCCCCTAAGGACATATGTTCTCATGAAATGCATCAAAAGGGGTCGTAGGTTAACTTATGACCCCTTTCGACATAGTGAAACCAACCAAATGGGTCCCTAAGGGTTGTAGGGCCCCTAGGGACATATGTTGTAATAATAATAGTAAAAATTATAAAAATATAATATAATAATCACACACACATATTATATTAAATTTAATAATTACAGTAGAAATCATAATAATATAATATAATAGTCATATTATATATATAAAATATTTATAGGTCATAATAATAATAATTACGATAATAATAATAACAATAATAATATATATTACTATATTATATTTAATAATAATAGTAAAAATCATAATAATATAATATAATCATGATATATAATAATAATCGTATATAATAATCATATATACTAACCATATATAAGATTGAAATTTGT
The DNA here is from genome assembly GCA_028749045.1 of Cupressus sempervirens. Classification (NCBI taxonomy): domain Eukaryota; kingdom Viridiplantae; phylum Streptophyta; class Pinopsida; order Cupressales; family Cupressaceae; genus Cupressus; species Cupressus sempervirens. The sequence continues at coordinate 785,244,622 of CM053786.1, forward strand.
TCACATTGCCCACAATTTCCAAATTTTGACTTCTCTCCAAAATTTGGGCATCCATTTTAGGTACCTGATATCATATTAAGTATCTGATTTGGGATCGAATACCTGATATAGGATCAGGCACCCGAAATACTAGCATGCCTTTTCCAACATATTCCTTATCACTGCAGACCTGACAATCACATTTTTTGTGGGTCATTTTCACAAATTTGGAGAAAACTAATTTTTTTGGGCCAATATGATCGAAAAAGGTTCTATAATGTATGATTAGGTGTTTGATATTATTTTTTGAATGGGCAGCAATAGTTGTCAAAAGGCTAAATGGAAAAGGAAGGAATCAAATGATAACATTGTAGCATATCTAGAAAGGGATAGGGTAAATCAACAAAGGAAGAGACAATATTTTTTAAATGTGAGTCAAGTTGACAATGTATTGATCAAAGGTGAAATCATAGAGTCAGATAATGAATATGTATAATTGGGAAATGCAAATGTACTAATTGTTAACAATAATGCCGAGATTGAAAATTTAGAGAGTAAAAATTTGGAGAACGAAATGCTTCCTGTTCATAATGTAAATTGCATGATTGACCGTGTTGAAAATGACAATGCACTGGAATGTTACATAGCTCCTAATTATAATTGACATGAAGGTTCTAGAACACCAAAATGGATAATTAAAATTGATGAAATGATTATTACCAATTTGGAAGCGAAAAAAATCAGAAAGAACCATTTGGTTATAGGCTTCTAGACTATATATATGATGATTTTCAACAACAATACAATGGTGAAGTAGTATCCACTTTTTATGCACTTATTAAAGATACAAAAGATGAGACCTATGCTTTCCAAATTGAAGAATTGTGTCAATAAAAAATTTGGAAAGAAATGCCATTATTGTGAAGAATCTTTTCAATACTCTCAATAGCATTGAGAAAAATAGAAGGGAGAAGGATAAGAGAACTACTCAAAGGGTTATTACAATCTCTTTAGTAAGTTATCATTTGAGAAAGTATAGATAAATGAGATAAAATTATATTGACTTGAATCTAAATCATACTACTTTGAGAAGAGCACTTAGTAGACAAGAGAGGATTGACGATCCTCTTCAAAATGAAACATGGGCTTCTAGTAGGAGACTTCCACATTTTGATAAGAAGCTCTCTAATGATGTGAAGGAACAAATTACATGATTTTGGCACTCTAGCTCAAGTGTATCATCCAATGCTAAAGATGTGTTAAAGTTGAGAATTGGCATCAGAGACTACACACCACATCCTAAACATTATTTGGAGGTAAGTCAAACTAGTGATGTTGTTCAAACAATTTAGAGAGTCATCCATGATTACATAGATCACAAAGGGCTTTTGAATCTATGAAGCCATTTTATTGTGTGTCAGTTATAATTTGAAATACATGTTGTTGCAAATATTATGTTGAGTTCTCTATGAACCATGAACTATTATGCTCCATCTGTTCTACTTTGCATAGTAAAGAAATGTTGGAGAATTGTGGTGCTAGTGGTCTTTCAAAATCATCAAGAGACTTTCTAGATCAATTTTTTATGTCGTAGAGTTGATGGTTATTTCTTTTATAGAAACACTTGCTTAAATGAGAAGTGTTTAGAATGCAGTGGCTTAACCAAGTTTGACACATGTTTCCATGAGGGATGTGAACAAGATCTTGGGAAGATAATAGTTAAAAAATGGTATATGAAATGGTGTAATACACATTGAAGAGTGGGGTTGAGGGCTCTAGATGTGAATTAGTTGCAAAAGAAATCAGTGTGGCTAGTTTTATTTCAAATTTCAAGAAAAATCTTTTCTACAAGTATGCAAGACATAGTGACAAGTCTTAGTGGTTGGATCAACAATTTAGAATGTGTAAGGAGACTTTTCCCATTAGCACTATTATATTAGTTGTTGACTTTGCTGAGAACTAAACTTTTTTAGCCTCAAAATGAAACATAATCTTAGTATTATAACTCCATTCAGATTGCTATTTTTGTCCATATAACATATAGACATGCCCTTGATAGTGTGAAAGATAAGTAGAAGATTACTAGAGAGTACCATTTTATATGAGTGATGATAGATCTCACTGTCATTAGTTTGTTAAACATTTTTTTGAGAGTTATTTTGATTTTTTAGAGAAGCATGCAATTTCTATGGATAGACATATCATTTGGTTAGATAATTGCATAGGTCAATTCAAGAATGCTTGCATGTTTTATTGGTTATGTAGGATGCTCATAGAGAGTAGGTTGCCTCATATTTGGAGTTTTTTTGAGTCTAGCCATGGGAAAAAGGAACATGATGGAGTACATGCATGTGTGAAGAGAGCTCTAGTAAAGGAGCAATTGAAGATTTTAGGAGTAGAGCTTCTTGATGCTCGTAGCATTGTTGATTGGTGTAGTTCAATATTATCATTCAGGGGGACTCTTGATTTAGTAGTACATAGGTTATTTTGGTTGGTTAAGAAGGGTCCATAGGTGATAGATCAAATTGTTCTATAGTGAGAGACTCATTAATAATGCATTCATTTTGGAGCTCTAATTCTAGTACATGAACTATTTGGACATGACAACTAGCTTGCTTTTGTCCTAGTTGTTTTCAATGTGATTGGGATCATAGTGAGTTGAATGAGTGGGTGGACACATGGGCTCCACATTATCTTACTTCATTGTCTATTATACCCTCTATTAGAAATGATGACATGGAAAGTTCACTTGAGCATAACCATTTATCAGATCTTTAGCCAAGACATGTCTTTGCAATGGTTGCACTAGAGGGGAATGATGAGAAATCAAATTATTGGTTAGCACATTGTGTAAGAGGTAAAAAAAAGCTTGCACAACCCATAAAAAATGATGATGGATTCGCATATCCTACTAGTGCAGTGGTTGTTGCCAGGACATGGCTATGGACATACATGCTTATAAGGAATGTAATTCCTACATTTGAAGACTATTAGAAGCACAAAGCAATTCTCATATATTCACATCTTATTATAGCAAAAAATGTAAATTTGTTGAAGCATCAAAGAAGACCAAAAGTAAAAGAACTTTTTACTATTACTAATGCTGATTATGAAGCCCTATTGGAGACCCTAAAATAGAGAGAGGACCCTATTGAAGCACTTGACTAGGTATATTTACTTCTTATGTTATTTTGTTCATAATGATTGGGTGAATTGATGGTTATCTTATTTAGTACAATAAGTTACTAATAATTTTATGATATTGGAATGTAGGTACATCATGAAGAGTTTACATGCATAATGATAAAATGCTAAATAAGGAGCAAAATGAAGAAAAATCTATTCTATTTTTGACACTACTTTTTTTGACACTACAATTTTTGACACTACGATTTTTGACACTACAATTTTGGTAGTTGTGTATTGATGTAATAATGATGAAACACTTGAGACATTGTAAATGTAATGCTATTGATTTAATTTAAGAAATAAAGATGATTTTACTTAATCCAATTTATGTGGAGGGACCTAAAAAAGGATGATTTTAATACATACTAACACCAAACTTGCATTGTTCCCAACGAAAAAAACTTGAGAGAGGTGAAAAAAATGTTTTTACTTAATACTAACCCTAGTGACACCCTTATTCTAGCCATAGAGAGACTTCATCATTCGTAGCCACCCCGTACTAAAGAGTCTCCAAGGTGCTCTAAGTGCTTGTCGATGTTGATCTTTCATCGGTCATAACTTGGAGCTCATGAGGGCTATTAATGAAATGTCAAATGCTATAGGATGATCATGGAAAGACCTAAAATAACCTATCTCATTTTTGAGAGATCACATTCCATTTGGATTCAACATAGCGATCTCACTCAATGCCATAACTTGAAGTGTACCTTAGTTCATAGGTGCATCACAACATAAATTTGAAACTACTATTCTTTGCATCGACTCATTAGTGCCATTATATCCTCCATCGTCCATGACCACCCCATACCAAAGAGTCTCCAAGGTGCTCTAAGTGCATGTCGAGTTTGATCCTCTGAGGGTCATAACTTAGAGCTCGTGGGGGTTATCAATGAAATGTCAAATGCTACAGGATAGTCATGCTAAGGTCTCAAATAACCTATCTCATTTTCAAGAGATAAAATTCTATTTGGATTCAACATAACAATCTCATTCGATGCCAAAACTCGTAGTGTACCTCAGTTCATAGGTGCATCATAGTGTAAGTTTGAAACCATCGATATTGGCATCAAATCATCAGTGTTATTAGCTCTAGATGGGTAGTGAACCCTAGTGAGACCCTTGTTCTATCTGTGAAGAGCCTCCATTGTTTGCAGCAACCTTGTACCAAAGAGTCTCCAAGGTGCTCTAAATGCATGTCAAAGTTCATCTTTCGAGTGGCATAACTCAAAACTCATGGGGGTTATCAACGAAACATCAAATGCTATAGGATAGTCATGCCAAGGCCTACAATAACCTATCTCATTTTTGAGAGATCACATTCCATTTGGATTCGACACAACAATCTCACTTGATGCCAAAAGTCGTAGTGTGCCTCAGTTCATAGGTGCATCACAACGTAACTTTGAAACTATTGATCTTGGCATCAAATTGTCAATGCCATCAGCTATAGATGGGTGAATAGACCCAATTGAAACCCTTTTTCTAGCCACAGAGAGCCTCCATCATCCATAGCCACATCATATCGAAGAGTCTTCAAGGTGCTCTAAGTGCATGTTGAGGTTGATCTTTAGAGGGTCATAACTCAGAGTTCGTGGGGGCTATTGATGAAACATCAAATGCTACAAGATGATAATGGTGAGTTCTAAAATAAGTTATCTCATTTTCAATAGATCACATTCCATTTGGATTTGGCACAACGATTACACTTGATACCAAAAACTCATAGTGTGCCTTAGTTCATAGGTGCATCATAGTGTAACTCTAAAACTATTGAACTTGGCATCAAATCATTAGCACCATTAGCTCTAGATGGCTAGGTGAACCCTAGTGACACCCTTTTTCTAGCTATAGAGAGCCTCCATCATCCATGGCTACCCTATACTGAAGAGTCTCCAAGGTGTTCTAGGTAGGAGTCGAGGTCAATCTTTCGAGGGTAATAACTCAAACCTCATGGGGGCTACTGATGAAATTTTGAATGTTATAGGATGTTCATGCCAAAACCTAAAATAATCTATCTCATTTTTGAGAGATCACATTCTGTTTGGATTTGGCACAGTGATCTCGCTTGATGCCAAAACTTGCAATGTGCCTCAATTCATAGATGCATCGTAATGTAACTTTGAAACCACTGATTTTGGCATCAAATTGTCAACACCATTAGCTTTGAATGGGTGGGTGAGCCCTAGTGAGAACCTTGTTCCAACCACAAAGAGCCTCCATCATTCGTAGCCACCCCGTATGAAAGAGTCTCCAAGGTGCTCTTTGTGCATGTTGAGGTTTATCTTCCGAGGCTCATAACTCATAGCTCGTGGGGGCTATAAATGAAACATTGAATGATAAAAGATGTTCATGCTAAGGCTTACAATAACCTATCTCATTTTTGAGAGATCATATTCCATTTGGATTCAACACAACAATCTCACTCGATGCCAAAACTCATAGTGTGCCTCAATTCATAGGTGTATCATAGTGTAACTTTGAAACCATTGATTTTGGCATCAAATCATCAGTGCTATTATCTCTACATGGGTGAGTGAACCCTATGGACACCCTTGTTCTTGCTATAGAGAGCCTCCATCATCTGTGGACACTATATATCAAAGAGCTTTCAAGGTGCTCTAAGTGTGTGTCGAGGTCAATCTTCTAAGGGTTGTAACTTGGAGCTCATGTGGGTTATCAATAAAAAATTGAACGCTACAAAATATACCTAGACATTAAATAACCTATCTTATTTTTGAGAGATCACATTCTATTTAGATTTGGCACAACAATATTGCTCGATGTCAAAACTCACAGTGTGCCTTAGATCATAGGTGCATAGCAACATAACTTTGAAACCTCTGATCTTGACATCAAATTTTTAGTGCCATTACCTCTAGATGGGTGGGTGAACCCTAGTGATACCCTTGTTCTAGCCATAGAGAGCCTCCATGGTTGTGACCACCCTGCTGTAGGAGCACTTAGGTAGTCTAGTTTGTACCTAGTGCTTCTTTATTGTCATTTTGGCTTGTAGTGATTCTAGACACATCACTAGTAGTTTAATAAGTCCTATTAGGTCCTTAGGTAAGGTTAACTTAATTGCTAAGTGGGTTTTTGCTCCTAAGTTGTTGTTATGCATATAAGTTGCTTAATAGGGGTTTGGTTGACCAAAGTGGTAGAAAAGTTGACCAAGGGTCAAAAACCATCTTGGAATGTCTAGATGAACCTAAGAGAACCCCTTACTAAGTTTGGTGAACTCATTTAGTTAAAAATTTTAAGTTATAGAAAAAATTGCTCAAAATTGCAAAAGTTGCAAAATTGCAATTTTGCAACTTTTTCTTGCAAAGTTCAAACTGAGTGCAAAGAGTTAGTTAAGGATTTGAGCATGACCAAACAAGGTTGTAAATAGCTATATAAGGTGTGAAATGACCTTGCTATGACTATGATTTTAATGTGCTAACAACAACAACTACTTGAAATTTGTTTGAGATATTGATTTTTAGTTATTATAGAGTTGTTGGTTGATCCAAACTCATACATATAAATTTCATGATGTTTATGGAAGCATTGAATCTTTTTTTCATTGCCAAAATGTCATGTGGGCTTGGTAAGTTGAACATGTAGTAAAGTCTCATAATAGCACTTCTCATTTTTCTTTGTAAAGTTGATGTACCAAGGTGAAGGATGTGGATCTTAGTTGGATCCAAAGTGGAAGAAGTAAGAAGAAAATAGCAAGGTATTGAATTTGAACTTTAGAAGTCCTCAGAAGGACTAGTCAGTATGAGCAAGCCTTGTAGTACATCACACCTCATACTAAAGAATCTTCAAGGTTCTCTAAGTGCGACTCAAGGTTGATCTTTCGAGGATCATAAATCGAAACTCGTGAGGAGTACCAATGAAAAATTGAATGCTATAGGATAGTCATGTTGAGGCCTACAATAACCTATCTCATTTTCAAGAGATCACATTTAGTTTGGATTTGGCATAGTGATCTCACTTGATGCCAAAACTCATAGTGTGCCACAATTCATAGGTGCATCAAAGCATAAATTTGAAACCGTTGATCTTTGTATCAAATCATTAGTGCCATTAGCTCTAGATGAGTAGGTGAACCCTAGTGATACCCTTATTCTAGCCACAGAGAGCCTCCATCATCCATGACCAATCCATACCGAAGAGTCTCCAAGCTACTCTAAGTACGTGTTGAGGTTGATCTTCTGAGGGTCATAACTCAGAGATCATGGCAATGAAACATTAAATGCTATAAGACAGTCATGCTGAAACCTAAAATAATCTATCTTATTTTCAAGAGATCACATTCCATTTTGATTTGGCACAATGATCTCAATTGATACCAAAACTCATAGTGTGCCTCAGTTCATAGGTGCATCAAAGCAAAACTTTGAAACCGTTGATCTTGGAATCAAATCATTAGCACCATTAAGTATAGCTGAGTAGGTGAACCCTAGTAGCACCATTTTTTAGCTATAGAGAGCCTCTATCATCTACAACCACTTTGTACTGAAGAGTCTCTTAGGTGTTCTAAGTTCATATTGAGGTCAATATTTTAAGGGTCATAACTTAGAGCTTGTGGAGGCTACCAATGAAATTTTTAATGCTATAGGATGGTCATGACAAGGCCTAAAATAACCTATCTCATTTTTGAGAGATCACATTTCATTTAGATTCGGCACAATGATCTTGCTTGATGCCAAAACTCGCAGTGTGCCTCAATTCATGGGTGCACCATAGTGTAATTTTGAAACCATTAATCTTGGCATTATATCATCAGCACAATTAACTTTGGATGGGTGGGTGTACCATTGTGAGAACCTTGTTCTATCCATGGAGGGCCTCCATCATCTATGGCCACCCCATACTGAAGAGTTTCCAAGGTGCTCTAAGTGCATGTTGAGGTTGATCTTTTGAGGGTTGTAACTCGGAGCTCGTGTAGGCTATAGATAAAATATAGAATGATACAAGATGGTCATGTTGAGGTCTAAAATAACCTATCTCATTTTTGAGAGATCACATTCCATTTGGATTTAGTACAGTGATCTCACTCAATGCCAAAACTCACAATGTGCCTCAGTTCATAGGTGCATCGTAGCATAACTTTGAAATTGTTGATCATGGCATTCAATTATTGGTGTCATTAGCTCTATATGGGTAGGTGAACCCTATTTAAACCCTCTTTCTAGCTACATAGAGCCTCCATCATTTGTAGGCACCTTGTATGAAAGAGTCTCCAAGGTGCTTTAAGTGCATGTCGAGGTTGATCTTTCGAGGGTCATAAATCAAAGCTCATGGGGCTTATCAATGAAACATCAAGTGATATAGGAAGGTCATGCAAGAATATTAAATAACCTATCTCATTTTTGAGATATCACATTCCATTTGGATTCGGCAAAACAATGCTTGATGCCAAAACTTGCAATGTGCCTCAGTTCATAGGTGCATCGCAATGTAACTTTTAGATCACTGATCTTGGCATTGAATCATCAGTGTCATTAGCTCTAGATGGGTGGATGAACCCTAGTAACACTCTTGTTCTGGCTATGGAGAGCCACCATTGTCTACAACCACCTTGATGTAGGAGCACCTAGGTAGTCTAGTTTTTACCTAGTGCTTCTTTCTTGTCATTTTGGCTTGTAGTGATTGTGGCGACATCACTAGTTATTTAGTAAGACCTATTAGGTCCTTAGGAAAGGTTTACTTAGTTGCTAAGTGGGTTTTTTCTCCTAAGTTAATGTTATGCATATAAGTTTCTTAATAGAGGTTAGGTTGATGAAAGTGGTAGAAAAATTGACCAAGGGTCAAAAACCATCTTGGAATGTCTAAATCAACCTAATAGGACCCCTTACTACGTTTGGTGAACTTTTCTAATTAAGAATTTTAAGTTATAGAAAAAATCACTCAAAATTGTAAAAGATGCAAAATTGTAATTTTGCAACTTGCAACTTTTTCTTGCAAAGTTGAAAATGAGTGTAGAGAGTTAGTTAGGGATTTGAGCATGACCAAATTATATAAGGTGTGAAATGACCTTCCTATGACTATGATTTTAATGTACTAACAACTACTTGAAATTTGTTTGAGATATTGATTTTTAGTTATTGTAGAGCTATTGTTTGATACACATCAATGTCATGATGTTGATGGAAGCCTTGAGTCTTTCTTGCATTGCCAAAATGTCATGTGGACTTGGTAAGCCAAATGTGTCATAAAGTCTCATAATAGCACTTGTTCTCATTTTTCTTCGTAAAGTTGATGTACCATGATGAAGGAGGTGGATCTTAGTTGGATCCAAAGTGGAAGAAGCAAGAAGAAAATAGCAAGGTCTTGAATTTGACCTTTGGAAGTCTAAGAAGGACTAGTCAGTGTGAGCAAGCCTTGTAGTACATCACACCCATATTGAAGAGTCTTCGAGGTACTCTAAGTGTGTCTTGAGGTCGATCTTTCAAGGGTCATAACTCAGAGCTTGTGAGGGCTATCAATGAAATTTTGAATGCTATAATATGGTCATGTTGAGGCCTACAATAATCTATCTCATTTTTGTGAGATCACATTCCATTTGGATTCGGTACAACGATCTTTCTTGATGCCAAAACTTGCAGTGTGCCTCAATTCATAGGTGCATCACAACATAAGTTTGAATTTTATGATCTTGGCACCAAATCATTAGTGCCATTAGCTTTGAATGGGCGGTTGAACCCTAGTGATACTCTTGTTCTAGCCGTGGAGAGCCTCCATTATTCATGGCCACCCCATACTGAAGAGTCTCCAAGGTGCTTTAAGTGCATCTCAAGGTCAATCTTCCAAGGGTCATAACTTAGAGTTCGTGGGGGCTATTGATGAAATGTCAAATGCTACAAGATGGTCATGCCAAGGCCTAATATAACCTATCTTATTTCCAAGGTTCTCTAAGTGTGGTTGGTCGAGTGAACCACAGTGACATCTTAAGGGATTGTAGAGATTATTTCAAATTAAACATATGTGATAGCACTTAAAATTAAACATTGCATCAAAATTTGATAATAAAGGTTGTTAAAATGTTATTCACAAATTATTTCATTTGAATTGAATATAAAAAACATGATCAAAATGAATGATATTCCATAAACATGAACAATACACATGATCCACGATAAATTGAAAAATACTATACTAAATTAATAGGTATATCATTGTGTACATAAATGACAAAAATATATATCTAAATACATGTATCCATAGAAATTTGCACAGATAAAGATCAAAATACATAGGTCCATTTACAAAATGTGGTTGATAATGCCATTAGAATGTGTATAATATCAATGTTTCTATATATAATGTGGCATATGCTATCTCAAAATATCTCATGACACATCCTATGACAACTATACTATCTTAAGCTATTGCTGGATGATCAAAATGCAACCTCTTCGCTAGACTAGGTGGATCATATGCCTCCTACATAAACAGAAAAGGAAAACCCAATGTTAGACTATTAAATTTATATGATTCTATTTATCTAACATTGAATTACTCAAATGCATAATGATATTTTTTTTAATGAAGATTTATACTATTAAACTTTCATCATAAATACCTCTCTTGATGACCTTCTACACTGGTTAGGAGTCCCCTCATATGTCCTCAACAATGCTTAAACCTCATTAATTGTGGCCTGTGTATGTTCAAGTATGTTTTTCAAATGATTCTACAACTTAAACTATAAAATTATAATTTATAGCATGCTAAATTTATAACATATATTTAAGAATTCAAACTACAACTTACCTATGTCGACTCCTTTGGATATAATGGATGCATTAGCAAAGATACGAAACTTTGGCATCCAACCTCCTGTGCATAAGGTGTTTCCTATGTGATACAAAATACTAGTTGTTAATATTGGTACGAAAATCAGTTTTGAATTTATTTATGAAAATAAGGAAAATAAAAAATTAATGATACTTATACATATGATGGGGCTTTCACTACAAATGGAAATGCTAGAGGGTCTATGATGTGGAATCTGCCTAGACTCATCACCAATATCACACCCTATACAATAAATAATGTTATTAAGTTTTACTACCATAATTTTTTTACAAGAATGCATCAATATTTAATCAAATAGAAAGCACATAGTTAACTTTCCCTTGTCAATGGGTTATGCCTCATCCCTCGCACTCTGCCCCCCACTAATAGATGATACCTGCAAGAGAAAAGAAAGATTAGAAACCATATATGCTCCAATATCAAATAGAAAAAAAATGAGAACACAATATAATGTACCGTGGATGTCCCAAGGCCAAATGAAATAGCATAGAGGGTAACATTATCAACTTGTTTGAGCTCCTCCTTAGTCATCAACTAAACATGAATGAAGATCACACACATGTATAAGTTAGTATGGGTTAAAAATTAAAATTACTCAATTATAAAGATTAAATTGAAATTGCATATGTTGTAACAAAAAAATGTATACACATACTAACATAGAAGGACTCCATGCCTTTGCATGCCCCTCCTCTATCACATCAAGATCTGTAGCCTCTGTACACACTTTTGGTGTATCCTCATCAAATACAAACTGATACTCAAAAAGATCACCTATGGGACCCAAACAAATATTCTTGCATGTTATGCAAGTATGGGACACACAAAAATGTGATGAGCTCGCCAATGATGAACTCGTGTCTCCATCATCAACACAGGGAGGCAACACTGACCTGGTTTGGGACATCAATAGGCTACACAATCTATGGATGACTCAAATAGTCTAAGAGCTAGCCTCTACAATGATATTAGGATATTGCACTCAAGGAGGAGGGGAGACATCAGTAGGGGAGATAAGAGTGCCAACTTTGTTTCACTAGGAAAAGGGTCTATCCTAAGGAGCTCATCCTCCTACACCAATGTTGGGCTTCATGCTCCAATAGTTCACCTTGAGGCCCAACACAAATTTGACATACAATATTTTAATAAAATAAAATGGCACCTCTAAATTTTTGTGTGGAGGGATGTCAAAAACCATTGACCAATAATCCCAAAAGTTCACATGAAGAGCCTCATTTGTGCATCATTTAATTGATAGTTTGGGTTTTGTGCATTTGAATTGTTTGCTAGTTTTTGGGTCTGCAAAAATGCTAACCATATCACCTTTAGTTATATTTAGGGTCACAACCTCATCATAGTCCAAACCATCATCAAACATGGCATGCATTTGGTTACACCAGTGGAAAGCAACATTTTGTTCATTGGTAAGTATTTCAAGACTATCCACTATTGTGTTTAACATGGATAGCATGGGAGCCAATGTGAGTATAATATTATATGTGGTTGACAAAACCCTCAATTCGGCAAGATTTTCAAATATCAAATATTTAATTCAAGGAGGTTTTTGAGGGGGTAGGGGATCATTTGGTTGATGGTTTTGAGGGGGCACTAGATCATTTGGTGGAGGTTTATGAGAAAAATTGTTTCTTGCCTCAATATCATCATTTGGGTCAGTCATACCTATTAGTTTGCAAAACTTAATTTCTATTAAAAGCAACCTAAATTTCAACAATTTCTATTAAAAACCTAATTTTTAACAAATTCAATTAAAAATAACTAATTTATAATAATATTCATTTAAAATATGAAAGAAGAAAAAAAAAAACCCTTATTGTATACCCATTACAAAATCTGATACCCGAATAGAGCTCAACTCTCAAACAAAAAAAACATAATGTGAAAAGAGCTCTCCGGTTTTTTTTTTTTAAATCAATGTTATAGGTTTCAGGTATATGATTTCATATGATACCCAATATAATATTGGGTAACTCATATGAAATTAGATACATGATAAGGCTTGGTCCTAACTTTTTAGCTTTGGTATCAAGATGGGTGGAAAAAAGTTAGAGCAAATTTTGAAATGCTTTTAGTCATTTTCAAACTCTATTTTATTCACATTGCCACTTTTTGGCACACCATGATCTTGCACATACTCGAAATTCATATCAAACTTCCTTGGATGATTCATCTTGCTTAGGTTGATCAACACTGTCTATTTTCTTAGGTTCATCAAATTTCACAAACAAATCAACTATCTCAACTTCTTTAGATGATTGGATCTTATTCTGATTAGTTTCCTTAGGGGTTTCTACAATTCAATCTAGTTCTTTTATAATTTCAAATTTTTTTGTAGATTTCTCTCTATTAAGGTAACTAGGCTAAGTCTTATCATAAGAAGGTCTCTGGTGAAATTTTTGCTCATCATTTTTCTCACCACTAGAATAAAGTTTCTCTAATTGTTTCTTAGCTTGTGTCAACTCTCTTTTCAAAACAATGTTGTAGTTTTCAAACTTAGCATGTTCTATCTTGATAGAATCTAATTTAGATATTACTTGACTTACCTAGGATCTAAAGTTCACATTTTTAGATTTTAGATCAAGTTCACTCTTACTACCATCTTTCGTAAGACTCAGATTAAGCTCCAAAATTTTCAACTAATGTTTCAAGATCTCATTTTCTTTCTTGATATTTCCTACTTCATCATTGTCTCTAATATGGACATTTGATTCCTTACCAAATTTTAGATTATCAATCTTTTATTCCTATTTGACAATATAAACTTTTACATCTTCATACATATCTTTTAGGTTATCTCTTTCTTTTGTAAGAAGGTTAATCTATTCAAGAGCTTCTTCAAGATTCCTCTTTAACTATTCCAAATCCATAGAGATCTTACTCAATTTTTTAAGCCTCTTCACAGTAACTATGCTCTAATAACAATTATTAGAAGTAGATAATACTATGGGGGGGAGGGTGGTGGGGTGTTAATCAATACTTTACAAACTTTTTCCTTCAATTGAATATTGTTAATTACTTTATAACTTGCATATGAAAGTAAACCAACAATGTTGAATAGTAAATATAACCATACACAAAGAGAACTAAGAACACCATTATTTTTTAAATAGGGAAACCTTGGTGGGGATTATATCCACTAGATGTTCCATTAAAAAAAAATCCTAGTAAGGATATTGACCCTATTAGGAGTCTATGAAGTACATATAGTGTCTCGACTTCTTTTTAAAGGAATAGGCCTTGTTAGAAGCCTCAACCCTGTTAGGTGTTGGTAGATCAAATTTACAACATATGCAAGAAGTTCCCACTACCCTAACATGTAATTATAAAAATAAGTCATTTACAAGTATAGGTATACATACAATACTTTCTTACTTCTGAAACTCACAATTTATCTGATCATACATAAAATATCACATCACATAAGGCTCACATATATTTCAAGCTATCTTCACACTAGTTTTCATGTCATACTCCTTTCACATCAACTTCACATTGGTTTGTGCAAGATAAGATCTCTACTTATATCTCACAAATTAATAATTCTCTACTCTGTCGGCCTTCATGTCTTCACATGCTTGACATAATCTAAGACAACTTATGGATAAATATCCACAAATTCAGCTCATCATGACTTAGTAATTATTTTGTTACCAAAATAATTAGTTAAGTTTTACAACTCATATTTTTGATATACTTTGCTCTATTCTATAAAATACTTGAACTAGTATTTTATCTATAACTTGTGTTGTATTGTCCATACACATCTACACAATTACCTATGTTATCATGACATTATAATAAATTTATCCTCAACTATGTATGAGCTAACTCAAACTGTGTCATTTGTACACAACATATCTATCTATGCACTGCTCCAAAATGTCTAATACTTGGAAAATTTTCTAGCTCTAAAAGCATAAATGAAATCTTTAATACATGTTTCCATAAATGACAACTTGCTAGACATCTAATTAACCATATTGCCAAGACTACATTTTAAAAGCATATGCTTTACAGAATTTAGTTGGGTTTTTATGTATAAAACCATTGAGATCAAGTTTGAAGGCCTAATTAGCTATAAAACAAGGTCAAACCTTGGTTGATGGATTATTTTCAGATCATCCACTGTAGGTCAAAAGATGACAATTTCAAAAAGTAATTATCGTTTAAAATCAAAGCTCATATGTAAATGGTATGGCCTGTAAAAGTTGGGCTACCTAAAAATACAATTTATAATCTATTTTGGCCTAACCCATTATAATTCATTATTTTTTTAGACCAATATTATGAAAATAACTTTTGGGGGCTCAGTCAAGCTAGAACTAAATTTCTAGAACCTACCTCTATTTTGGGTGGTAGTTCCTACCTCTATTTTGAAGAATATTGTATTCATAAAAAGTGTGATTCCATATTTGTGGAGATAATAAGAAGCTAATTTTCTATTCTTGTGAAATTTTTTTTGTTTCTCTATTTTTGTTATTGTGGTATTAAAGAAAGCACCCTTTATCAAGTGGTATTAGTGAAGGAGTTCTTGAGTGTGTAGATAAAGAACATTGACTACGAAGTAGTTTGCACTAGGACTATAGGTTAGGCTAAGAATGTAGATAGATCACTATTTGTGGGGCAATTTTCACAAAGGTTTCAATGAAGGCAAACTGCCTCCATGAAGAGAACATGGTTGAAAAACCAAAAGTGTGATATTTGACAATTTCAGATCCCTATAGAGATAAACAAAAGTATTGCAAGAATAGGTGCACAAAGGGATGAATCTTGTTATAAGAGATGAAAGTGAGGATGAAAGAGAAGAAGAAGAAGAAAATGTTAAATAGGTAGAAGAAGAGAAAGTTATAAACCCAAAAAATGAAAGGCTTCTTAAGGTCATCTCGAAGATTGGAAAAAGAAATAAGTTTGAGGTTCCCACATTTTTGAGAAATCTTAACCTAAAGGAATTGATCAACGAATTAGAAAAGTATTTTGAGTATGAAGATATTAGATATCCTAACAGGGTCAAGTTTATGAAGGAAAAACTAAAGGGTTATGTGAATATTTGGTAGCAGGAGATTCAATTGGAGAAAAATAAAAGATGGAAGGATACAATAACAAGATTTGATTAGATGATAGGTGAATTGAAGTGGAAATTAATTCCCACTTATTATAAGACTAATATACCATAGAAAATTTAAGGTTTGAAGAAAGTGGGAAGATCTATTTAGGAGTATATAGAAGAGTTTGATTGAGTCTTCATTAGAATGGGCCATACAAAAGATGAAAATGAGAAAGTTTCCCATAACCTAGATAGGTTGAGGCCAAGCATTTAGGAGAAATTAAGTCTAGCCAAAATGAATAGTATTGAAGAGGCATACTAGTTTCCCCTAAGAGTAGAAGAAAAGTTGAACAAGAAGCTTGAGAAAAACTAAAGTGGAATAGCCCTTGGTGGAAGATCTAGAAGATGGTCTTAGAAAGGCCAAAATGTAGATAAGAAGAAGGATAAGGATAGAAGTACTACTTAGAATAAAAGTGGAACCCTTTTCAATAATTTCTATGATCAAAATAATAGAGATCAGAGAGGAAGAGGAAGAAAAAGAGGGAGTGGATTAGGATGAGGGTGCTTTCCTAGAAAATGTTTTAACTAAGGAGAAGAAGACTACAACTCATTTGAATGTCCTCAATGTGAAGGAAGAAGAGATAGGACAAATAAAGGCTAGGCCATAGTTTCACATATACATAAAGATGCAAAATTATCACATTCTAAAGATATTGAAAGAGGAGAATTCCTAGTAAACAAAAGAGTCCTACTAAGTGGTGAGAATGAATCCTATCAAAGGAGGAGCTTGTTTTACACCAAATGAAAGTGAGAACAAAAGTGTTATGATATGATTATCAGTGGTGGAAGAAATGAAAATTTTATTTTAGAAGATATGGTCTCTAAATTAAATCTCAAGAGGAAAAAACACTTGCATCCATACTACATTACTTGAGTCTAGGATGACCACAAGGTCATGGTCACTAAATTGTGCCTAGTGAAGTTCAATCTTGGAAGCTACTAGGATGAGGTGCTATGTGATATCAAACCTATAGAAATATTGTTAGCCCAACTAATCACATTGGAATAACATCTAGTTGTGTTGGTATAAGTGTGTTCTCATTTATTGGTAACCATTTGAAGAGAATGCAACATCTCATCTATATAGGTAGACATCTTCACCAATCCATACAAGTGAATAAGATAAGGTAGAAGCTATCACACTCAACACGAGGAGTCATCAATATGACATCAAAAAGTATTTTTTGAGAGGATTCAAATTGGTTGGTATTCTAACAAGAATGATGAAGCATAGAAAGGACAATTGAATTTAGATGAGACCCAAAGTAGAAGGACTACACCACTAGCCTAGACCCTACATCATAGGTCTCACAAGTTTCTCATGAAGCACTCAATAATTTGAATTAATTAGTTTGAGTGGGATATTAACCAAGTTTCTTCATAGCCATAAATAAGAGGAGACTTTACACATTCAAGTATGTGGATGGAATGAACAAGTAAGAATGTTGTGATAGAGAGATTGAAAACTAGAGACCACGAGAAGATAGAATGTCACACTAAGATCACAAAGAAGGAAAACCAAAAACCAAAAATGAAAAATGCTAAGGAGAAGACTAAAACAAAGAGACACATCCAACTAGATAGGGTGAGTAGAAAATTAAAAAGCCAAGGAATATAATAGATATCACCAAGTGCACCCACATGAGATGGGGAGAACATGATATCCCAAGAGGTATACACTAGAGATCTATGAAGAAAGAAAGTGTTATTTATTCTAGATCACATTTTTGTTTCTTTCTAATAACTATAATCATCTTGTAAATTTTTAACTGAGTATGCTTGAAAAGTAATCATTTTTTAAATAGTCTAGCTAGGTGCCTCTGAGAATGATGCAAGGAGGGGTGAATAGCTTGGGCCAAAGGAACACCTAACTATCCAAACACCTTGATGAGTAAAACTAAGGGAAGAAAAAGAATAGATAACAACACCAAGTAGGTAGGGAGGGAGGGAGGGAGGGAGGGAGGGAGGGAGGGAGAGAGAGAGAGAGAGAGAGAGAGAGAGAGAGAGAGAGAGAGAGAGAGAGAGAGAGAGAGAGAGAGAGAGAGAGAGAGAGAGAGAAATAATTCTATCGATTTATCAAATAATTGGCATACATGCCCAGCTATAAGGCATTTTGTTATATGACCAGATATAAAATCCAACTTCAAGAACAACAATCGACCTTCAAATTTGTAATTCTAGAAACATCTTCTTTGAACTCTTTAAATCCACCTTAAAATAAACCAAATACTTCTACTTATACTTTCCAAAATGGCTTACAAAATATTCTATATCATTACATAAAAGAAAGGTCGACCTTAAAATGGTTTACACTCATCCCAAGATAAGATCTTATCATTAAATATTTCACAATCCAAATTAAATGCATAACTCAACTCAAACTAAGAACCAATCATAAAAAAACATGGTCAAAGAATGACCCAAGAATTATTGAATATCATCTTCTCACATCACATGAGGGAACACTTAGTCAACATTGGACAACTTGGTTAACACTGGAACTTGGCTAATACTGAACTTGGTCATAATTGCAACTGAAAAAACTCAACTCAACCCAAAATTCAACTCGATCAATACAAGAACTAGGTTAAAACTATCAATAGCCTAACATAGCCACTTGGTAACTATTGCTACTTGGTAATCATTATTACAATGTGAGGTCTCACCCTAACCCATTATAGCCTAGATGTTTTATTTACCTTTTCATATTTGAGACCTTGATATTTTGATAGATCTAGATGGATAGTGGATTTTCCTTATCTATGGATTTGATACTATAGTAGTGTCTTACATTGTTATCTACACATAGAACCTATTATTGTATAGGAAATGTTCAAACATATTTGGGTGCAGTTTTATGACATGATATTATTAGATTTTGATGCAATGCAAAATGTTAATTTTCTCTAAAGATTTTTAGTATATGGATGAATATTAACTTGATTATGATGCTTATGACATGCAAATTTTGATATCTTAATATTTCAAGTGGAATAATTGAAGGTTTAGGAAAGGATATCTAATTTGAATTATGTTAATATGGATATTATTATTATTTTCACTTATATTATGTATGCTTATTTGATTCCTTGGACTACTGATGCTTGAGTTTGATGTGCAGGAAGAGGAACCATGGAAACTTAATGAGGAAACAAGGTATAGACACATGTTTAAATGACTCTACCAAGGTGAATCTTTGTAAGATTCATAAACCTCGTTGTGATGTGCTTATTTCATAAACATGAGATGTATGTGTGTGCTATATTTTTCATGTGGAGATTTTGAACATGTCATGTGTGACGTTTTAGTGCATTTTGTGTGTGTCACTTGACACTTGTGCTTGTTATGTGAAATGACATGTTATTCGTCAATGGATCATGTGGCCACCTTATTCCATGTTAAATGCCTCAATTGAGGAATTTGATTACTACCTTAGTGAGTAAAAGGACAAGGTTATCACCTTGGGGGAAATTTTGAAATTTGAATTACCTAGCTTTGGGAGGGTCATAAAGTAACTTTAAGGTAAGTTTGTGACTAAATAAACCCTACTCATGTTAGTAATATAGGTTAGGGGCCTAATAATGACCTTTAGGGTGCCTAGTGGACCTAGGGAGTCTCATTAAAATTGCATTATTTATTGAATCTAAAAATAAGAGGGTTATAAATAGAGGCATGGCTAAATTGAACCTCACTTGGCCACTCTCTACCTTTAGAGACTATTAGGGTTTGAATAAGGAGGAGGGAGCTCTACTATTATTATTCATTTCCTTGCTTGGAGGAAGGTTGGTACCATGATCCATGAAGTTCTTCATTTTTCATGTAGATTAGAAATGGTGTTCTTCATTTCATGATGAGATTTTGGTGTATTGTGGTGTGTTTGTGAGTAAAAGATCTTTTTTGTGTGTTGCATGTGAGTAGTGTTGTGTGAATCTTTCTTTGACCTTGCTTGTTTCATGTTATGTGCTTTGTGAATTGGGTGTGAGGCATCACTCACCCTTGGGAGGGAAGAGATGCTTGGGTGAAGGGGTTAGTTGGGCTCACACATGTAGTTGAGGAATACACCCTTGTGTGGAGATGGTTGTATATGTTCAATGGGATGTGAATTGTCTTGCTCACTTGCATCTTGGGAGGTATAAGGAGGTATGTAGAAGGGAAGATATTGGTTGCCCTGAAAGGGCATTTTGATATTGAAAAGATGTGTATATTGTGAATGAAAGCTATGTAGATCCCCCTCTTGGTGAGAGCCCACCTTCACCCTATTCTTGATTCATTTGTTGAATCTTTGTGCATAACCTTGGAATGGAATGTGTTGTGATGTCTTGTGCTAAATCTTGTCTTATTATTTTTTATATGCATGGCATGTGAATGTGTAGAATGCAACCATTTATGCCTTGTTTCCCCAAGCTCGATGGGTGGTCTCCTTGAGGCCTAGGTTGGGAGGTGAGCCTCCATGGTTCCCATTTTGTCTTCTTTTTGTAGGTATTCACTTGAAGAGTTAGGAAGCTTGATGGTCATGAAGTTCATTATTTGAATAAAAGAAGACCCCTTTATGGTTGATGTGAAATGGAGAAGTGAACTCCATCTTATGATGAGCATTCATTATGTAGAAATGTGTTGTTAGTGGTCTCATGTAGAGAGATTTTGAGATATCTTGTGGTGTGATTCTCCATTGTGTATTTTGAGTAATGTCTCCACCACCTTGTGATTATTTGATATTGTGTTGATGTTGTTTTCATCATTGGTTAAACTTGGTATGTGTTGAAGAAAATAATTTGTATCATGTTATATCTTGTAGAATGTACTGAGCATTATTATTTGATATTTTTATCTTCTCAAAATTGCATGAGAATGGAATTAGTGGTAGATGTGTAATATTGAAGGTAAATTAATTGTAAGATATGCATTGGATAGCAATGGAATTGTAGATGGTATATTGGTTGAAATTAGATGATATTAAAGTTTTCTTTATATATATTTGATGCTCTAAAAGTTAGTTTCAAGAAATATTGAGTTCCTTGTTTCAAACCTGATTTTTGATAACAACATAATAGTTACTTCATGTTAAATTGTTAATTAAAATAGAGGATGAAAAGGTGTAATGCAATATTATACTATCACAAATTTAGTCTTAATATTCATCAAGAATGCTTAAAATGAACTAATCGATTAGTAAACTTAAAAGAGGCATGTAGATGCACATTTTCATTCTGGAAAATGTATGGGCAGACCCAAGAAAACTCATTCTATTATAGGCAAATAAAATAATGGACTTGAAATAAAATAATAAATCATGGGTTGACAAGTTAAAATTAAATCAACTTAAAAATCATCCTTAATAAATAAAATGTTCACGATAAGAAGCACATTAAATGAGAGAATGTATTTGATTAAATAGTCAAAGTATGGAACCACTAGTAAACCAATTTGTACCTACCCAATCGACCACCCTATGTGCATTTATATTCTGGTCAGCAAGGGAAATAAATTAGACATAATTAAATAAGTTAAAAAAATCACCCATCTCACTTGTCTTGGTGCAATAAATAATATAGGTGGCTTTTTAATAGACAAAAGATGTAACTTGTGGAATAAATCCACGAGAGTTTTGGTTTCACTAACCTAATTTAGAAATGAAATTGAAATTAGTTTATTTGATGATTAATCGAATATTATATACAATGTAATAGTCTTAGTTCATGTTATGGAATAATGAGTACATACTTAAATAAGTAGGTATAGATATATCCAAATTATAATGATAATTGAATTTTAATTAAGAGGGGAAATATTAACCCAATATTAATGGAAATAAAATGATGAAAGAACAAAACATCTTCATCTTTGAATTCCTAAATCTTCCCATTGCTTTGACAAGTTGAGTTATACTCACACATCATAATGCTTCACCTTAAGGGCCCTTATCTATAACATTTCCCAGTAGCTTGCATCTTGTAGTTAGAAACTATGAATCTCCTCATAGGAAGCTAGAATCCAAATTTTTTGAATAAGATTACTTAGCTCCTTTATCTTACTTCCATGCTCAAGGTTAACAATTTCTTGAGCCACCTTCCTTATCTTTAGTTCAAAAAAAATTTAAAAAATTTGTTGTGTTTTTATCTTGAAAAGTTATGGCATGACATAGAAATCATCTTACACTGTTGGAATGAACAAATGAGTAGGATTGCAAGAAAACCAAGAATCCTCCCACATCAAACAACTTGGGTTGAAAGAAATGATTCTCCTTAATAATGCAAGTGCCACAACTTGAGCTGAATCCAACTCAGATTGAGAAATCCATGTAGCATCTTCAACTAATCTATTCTTCAACTTCACCAAATATTAATAGTAACCTTTTCCTCTTGTTCTTTTACCAACTCTTTGATCCAAAATTTGTTCAACCTCTTCAATCTACTCCTTAGGATAATCATCTAATACAACGAATTCATCATTTGATTCATGATACTTATACAAATCAACAACATTGAATATAGTAGATATATCCATGTCATTAGGTAACTCAATTTCATAAGCATTACCACTATCATACTTTCTCAAGATCTTATAAGGTCCAAACTTCTTCATCTTTAGCAACCTATATGTTCCAATAGGATATCTTCCTTTTTTAAAATTAACCATCACCTCATCACCAAATTCAAAAATATGATGTATCCTAGACGTATCAACATTCTCCTTATAAGTTTGATTACTTTGTTCCAAATTCATATTCAGTTCCTCACTCAAAAATTTCATAAAATTAAAAAATTCTTCCCCCTGAACATTTCTCTTCAGTAGAAACATCCCTCAAATCTGATATTCCTCTAGGATGAATTCTAGTAACAATCTTAAAACATGTTTTCCCTATTCTCCTATTCAAAAAATTATTATATGAAAACTCAATTTGTGCCAATACCATTTCCTGATTACTTAGTTTATCCCCAACTAAATATCTCAACAAATTACCAAATCTTCTATTCATGACCTCTATCTGTCCATATGTTTATGGATTGAATGTAGAACTAAACCTCAACTAAGTATCCATCTTCTTCTAGAAAGTCCTCCAAATGTAATCAACAAACTTACTATCTATGTTAGAAATAATATTTTTTGGTAATCCATGTAATCTAACAATCTCTTTGAAGAAAATCTCAGCAACATGCACAACATTTGATGTCTTCTTACATGGTATGAAATGTTCCATCTTAGAAAATAAAATAAAAAAAACAAATATGTAATCATACCCTCTTGTTGTGTTAGGTAATCCAAGAACAAAATCCATAATAGTGTCACTCCAAGGCTTCTCAAGAACACAAATAGGTGTATACAATAGAGTATTATGACCTAATCCTTTTACAACATGACAAATTCCACAACTCCTTAGAATTTTTTTAACATCCTTGTACATATGTGGCCAATAGTAATTATCCTTAAGCAAACTCAAGTCTTAAAAATTCCAAAATGTCTAGTCAAACCACCACAATGTGTTTTCTTAATCAAATTAACCCTCATAGAAATTATTGTTATACACAAATAAATTCCTTTGAACACCATACCTTCTTGAATGAAATATTTATCAAAATTACTTATCTCAATTTAGTACACATCTTCTTCCACAAAGTTCTCCAAAAAATAACCAAAAAACTTACTGTCTCTGTTAGAAATAATACTTTTTGGTAATCCATTCAATCTAACAATCTCTTTGGATAAAGTGGGAGCAATATGCACATTTGATATCTTTTGACATGGTATAAAATTTACCATTTTATAAAACTCTATCCATAACAAAAAATATGGAATCATACCCTCTTGTTGTCTTAAGTAATTGAAGAAAAAAATCCATACTATTGTCAGTCCAAGTTTTCCCACGAACAAAAATAGGTATATACAGTCCACTATTCTGACTTACTCCTTTTGCAAGTTGACAAATTTCACAACTCCTTACAAACTTCTGAATGTCATTATACATTTGAGGCCAATAATAGTTATCCTTCAATGAACTCAATTTCTTATCAATTCCAAAATATCCAGCCAAACCACCATAATGCTTTTGCTTAATCAAATTAACTCTCATAGAAGTTCTTGGTATATATAACTGAATTCCTTTGAAAAAAAATCTTCTTGAATAAAATACTCATCAAATTTACTCATGTGATCTAATAGATTTTGTGCTCTACACTCTCTGTATGCCTTAGAAAGTTAAGGCTAGTATTATACAACTTTATTTTATAAAAACTAATAACTTCAACCTTGATATCAGTTAACAAAGAACATATTCTTCTCAATGCATCAACAAATTGGTTAGTAACTTCACTCTTATGCTTTATCACAAATGTGAAAATTTTCAAATACACAACCCTCTTCATATGTCTCTTTAATGTAACTAATGTTGACTTCCCAAATACTATAAGTCTTTCTAACCAATATACAACACAAACTCCTTAAGAATCAAATAATGTCTCCAATTTTCCAAAGCTTGAACAATAGCATAAAACTCTTGATAATAAAAATAATACCTCCTTTTAGTATCATTCAACTTTTCACTAAAGAAATCAACAAGTTTACCTTCTTGAATCAACACAAGTCCTAATGCACTACCACTTTCATCACATTCAACTTGAAATACCTTATTGAAATCAAGCAAAGAAAATATAGATAACTCAATAATATTTTGTTTCAAAGCCTCAAAGCTCTTATAAGCTCCATGTGTCCACTTAAAATATTTTTTTATCTTCTCTCATTGTCTTTGTCATAGCATTACAAATAGAACTAAATTTCTTTATAAACTTCATATAGAAACTAGCAAAGCCATGAAATGGTGCTACCTCACCCATATTTGTAGGTCTAGGCCATTCCAAAATTGCTTTCATGTTTTCAAGATCCATTATTAAACCATCAGTTAAAATCACAAATCCAAAATACACAATCTCCTCTTGCATAAAAGAACACTTTTTCAAGTTAATCATCAACTTCTCATTTTTCAATCTCTATAATACTTATCTAACATGCTCAAGATGTTATTCTTTAGTCTTGTTGAATATCAATAATATCATCCAAATAAAAAATTAAAAACTTATTGAAGAATCTTTTAAGAACTTCATTCATCAACCTCATGAAATTACTAGGTGCATTAGTCAAACCAAAAGGCATTACCAACCATTCATATAAACTATCTTTCATCTTGAAAGTAGTCTTCCATTCATCACCTTCTTTGATTCTAATATGATGATAACCAATCTTTAAATCATTCTTGGTAAAATACATTACTACACTCAAACAATGCATTATGTCATTGTTGGAAGATTCAAGGGATTTTTGGAAGATTGGTTTGATGATGATATGTTACATTTGTGACTGAGTTTGTCATTGATGTCAATATAGCATGTTTGATGTCTTTTGTGGTATCTAATAAAATAATAGTGGAAAGATTAATTTGGTATGGATGGTTAGTTGATCATGGTAACCACTTGAGGTTATGGGAGATACTTCTGAGTATCTTGCATAGGCAATTAATGTTAGAAGAAGAAATGATAAGTCTAGAATAAGTTATATAGAGATAGTATACATGTTGTTGATGATGTGTATAATGTTAGAAGTTTAGATAGACTATATGAAATAGAGATAATCATATTTTGATGATGTAGGACAACAAAATTGAAGGAAAGAATTATTTTTTTTACAAAAAAATTACTTGTCCAATTAGGACCAACATCCTAGATGTTTACTCTAAATTGGAAAAGTGAATTATGGTCTTAGCAGACCCAAGAATTATTTGTGTAAAGGCATGGTATTTATGCAAAGGACTTCTTGTGATGAGAAGGTGTATAATTGTACTTGTAAGTGTTATCTTGTAAGATTGCAAAGTGAGTGAACTTTTGTGAAAGCAATAAATGTAATGTTTAGTATGAGCTATTTGGTGATCTAAGATTGAATTGAAGATTAAAAATCAAACAAGGAAGGAAAATAATAGTAAATTACTTTTTTGAGTAATGAGCTCTTCTTGTAGTTGAAATTGCATGTTTGCATAATGGGCTCTTCTTGCATACATTATACTAAAACTCCTAATTGGGTTAGAAAAACTCCTAACAGGGTTAGAATCTCCTAATAGGGACTCAATGTCTCCTAACAAGGATTTCTTAACTACGTTTTCTTATTGACTCCTAACAGGGTTCATCCTCTAAGAAGGAACATATATATCAGTATATTATCTAGTGGCTATCATCTGCACAAGGGCTTTCCCTTGGCTAGGGTTTTCCTAGTTAACAAAATATGGTTTTATGAGTTATATTTGTTCATTTCTATTGTTACTATTTAGCATTACTTTATTTCTTTATGATGCATGGTTTAAAATAAGTAATAATATCTGATTGGTGACTAAATTTTGTAGATTACTGATTCACCTCCTCATCTCAGTAATCCATATTTCTAACAATTAGTATCAGAGCATTAGGTCATTGAAGAAAAAGTTTAATAGCTTTGGGAGATTCATGGCAAACATGTTTAGGAAAGATAGTCCAGAGTTTGATGAAAAAAACTATGATAGTTGGAAGGAAAAGATGAAGATACATTTGTTGTGTATGGGTCAGGGATATTGGATCTAGAAAAAATCAACGAAGACAATCATTGAAGAAAAGGATTTGGAAACTTATACTAAGGTAGAAAGAGATATTTTCATGTGTTACATAAGAGCTAGAGAAGCACTATTGAACGCACTTCCTGAAATTGAGTAGAATCAGTTAAAATCACTTGCTACTTCAAATTTCATTCGGAAAGCTTTGGAAAATAGTTTTGAAGGTGATGACCTCTCTAAGAAGTTGAGGCTACAAAGTTGGATTTGTGCATTTTAAGATGCTAAGATGATGGAAGATGAATCTACAAGAACATATATAGTTAGGATATTAGAAATTACTATAGGTATTAAAGCTCAAGGAAGAACCAAAGAAGATGATGAGGTTATATGGAAGATATTGAAGACTCTAACACCACCATTCAAGTCAGTAGTTTACATCATATAGTTTTTGATATCATGTACCAAAGATTTCACAAAGGAGACATTGCTTGGAAGACTTGAAGTAGTTGAGAATGAACTTAGATAGTCTAAAGAGTTTACCAGAATAGAGACATTTTTAAGTGCCTTGAGTATTTGACCTAACTTATCAAGGAGCACAAGTGCTAGAGGATATTTTTCTAGTAGCAGTAGATCTGAAGAAGATAAAAAGATTGATGAAGTAGTAGCCCTTTCGATAAGAAGACAAAATCAAGGTAAGTAAATCTTTAAATGTTGGACTTGTGATGAATATGGCCATTATTCATCTAAGTGTCCTAAAAGGGAGAAAAAGTATAAGGGAAATCATAAGCCTAGAAAAGAGAGAGATTGTTTTTATGCAAATGAAGATTATGATTCTGATGAATAAGCATTAAGTGCTAGTGATGATGAAATTGGATTTGTGGCAAGTAAAGAAGAAATTCTAGAGAAGGTAGCTTTGGTATCATAGGTTGAGAAGAAATCTAATTGAATAATTGACAATGGTTGTTCACATCATATGATTGGTGACATAAACAAGTTTTTTGAATTCAAAGTTAGGATGGAGGAATTGTTAGAGTTGGAAACAATGTAGCATGTTAAGTAAAAGCTATTGGATCTACAAATCTTGATGGTAAAACTAATATTGAGGATGTATACTTTGTTGATGGTTTAAGGTACAATCTTTTGAGTGTTGGAAAACTAGTAGACAAAGGTTATTAGTTACAATTTATAGAAAAGACATGCATGATCAGAGATAAATATGGAAGGGTAATTAGAATAGGAACCAGATCTAGAGGTAATGTATTTCAGTTCAATCCTACTAAAATGACATGTTTGGTTGCAAAGATAGATGATAGTTGGTTATGGCATAAGAGATTTTTTCATATAAATTTTGTGGTATTGTGAGGACAAGTAGAATGTTTTCTATTAGAGATTTACCAAAGATTGTAAAGCCTACTAACATAATTTTCAAGGAGTGTGTTTCAAAAAAGTATAACAAAACTTCTTTTCCCAACAAGAAGTTTACCTCTATAGCAAAGTTGTAGATTGTACACATAGATCTCAGTGGTCCTACAAAGACTAGAGGATTCTATGGTGAAAGGTATTTTATGATTCTAGTTGATGATTTTTATAGAATGATGCGGGTTGCGTTTCTTAAAGAGAAATATTAGGTAATTGACAAGTTTAAGATATTCAAGAATAGAGTTGAGAATGAATCTAGTATGAAGATTAAATTTTTAAGATCAAATAAGGTATGAGAGTTCACTTCAAATGAGTTTAACATGTTTTGTGAAGAAAATAGAATTAAAAGACAACTATCAACTTATAGAACACTTGAACAGAATGACATTGCTGAGAGAAGGAATAAGTTTGTTACAAAAGTTACAAGAGCTATGTTGGCAGAGAATAATGTATCCAAGACATTTAGGAGAGAAACTATGAATACATCAATCTACACTAATTGACGAGAAGTTCAGAATACACGAGAGAATAGTTGATTACAATTCAAATGCTGATGTTGGTTTTAAGCCAAGGAATGATCAAATTTTCCTTTAGACTAACAATGATTTGTAGAATGAAGGAGAGCCAAGGCAAGAACAATGCTTAGAACCTTCAATTGAACCAAGAGTTGAGATAGGAACTCCTACTTTAGGAAAGAACATGATAAAGAATCACCCATCTGAATAGATCATTGGGAGCAAAGATAAAAGTGTGATGACAAGGAGTAGAGTGAATGAAGAACTATGCTTGATATCTCAAGTTGAACCTAAGAATGCAGATGAAGCATGCAAAGATGATTAGTGGAAACAAGCTATGAGAGAGGAATTGGATCAGATAGAAAAGAATGGAAAATGGGAATTTGTCCCTAGACTAGTAGCCAAGAATGTGATAGGAACCAAATGGTTATTTAGGAACAAGATGAATGAGAAAGGAAAATTTGTAAGAAACAAAGAAAGATTGGTTTGTTGGTTAAATAAGAAGTAGGATTGTACATCTCAAAGTACAACAAAAATAGAGTATGTTGCAACAAAAAATAATTGCACTCAAATTATCTAGATGAAGTGGATGTTGAAGGATATAAGGATAGAAATTAGTGAAGCTATTGCTATACATTGTGACAACACAAGTACGATAAATATGTCTAAGAATCCAATATTGTATTCATGGACTAAACACATTTTTATTAGGTATCATATGTTGAGAGAAAGAGTTGCAAAAAAGGAAATCAGATTCAAGTATGTAAGTACAAAAGAGCATATTCTAGATATATTCATTAAGCCTCTTCCCAAAGAGACTTTTGAGTATTTGTGAGGTATACTTGGGGTTATGCCCCTTGCTACATTAGAGTAGAAGATACAAGAGTACATCATTCCAGGGTAATAGAGCACTACTATCTATCTGGACTAGATGTTGATGCTTCTTGTATGGGGGAGTATCTATGATGGACAAAGTCATCTAGGACTCTTGTTGATGTTGTTTTGAATAGTGTCTTTTGACACTCGAGCTGAGTAATTACAAGTTTTTGCAAAATTTGATGAAGAGATGTTGGTTGTAGAAACCTATGACATTGATGTCAATGGGGGAGAAGTTTGGCATGAAAAACATTATGCTAAATGGGGGAGAAGTTTTTCTTGAAATATGTTATGCTAAGTGAAGAAGTTTGAGTATGCACTATTTTGTTTGGTATAGAGCACATTGAGGTATATCAATGGGGGAATATAATTGATAAAGATGATTTGAAGATAGACAGTCTTTTGTTGGTATTCTTAGAACTAGATGTTTCTCATCTATGTTGCCATCAATGCCAGAGGGGGAGATTATTGGAAGATTGGGTTGATGATGATATGTTACATTCGTGAATGAGTTTTTCATTGATGTCAACATAGCATGTTTGATATCTTATGTGATATCTGACAAAAAAAAAATGAAAAGATTAAGTTAGTATGGATCATTAGTTGAGCTTGATAACCACTAGAGGTTATGAGAGATACTTCTAAGTATTTGGCATAAGCAATTAACATCAGAAGCATAAAGGATAAGTTTAGAAGAAGTTACATGGAGATAGTATACATGTTGGTGATGACATGTATAAACTTGGAAGTTTGTGTGGACTATACAGAACAAAGATAATCATGTTTTGATGATGAAGGACAATAGAATTGAAGGAAAGAATTGTTTTGTTTACAAAATAATTACTTGTCCAATTAGGGATGACATTCTAAATGTTTACTCTAACTTGGAAAAGTGAATTGTGGTCTTAGCCAACCCAATAGTAATTTGTGTGTAAAGGCATGGTATTTATGCAAAGGACTTCTTGTGATGAGAAGGCATGCAATTAAACTTGTAAGTGCTATCTTGTAAGATTTTGAAGTGAGTCAACTTTTGTGAAAGTGATATATGTGAAGTTTTATATGAGCTATCAAGTGATCTAAGATAAATTTGAAGATTAATTTTAGACAAGGAAGGAAAATAACAATAAATTGCTTGTTTGAGCAATGGGCTCTTCTTGTAGTTGAAATTGCATGTTTGGGTAGTGAGCTGTTCTTGCATACATTATACTACAACTCCTAATAGGGTTGGAATCTCTTAACAAGGATTCAAATTCTCCTAACAAGGACTACTTATACTAAATTTTTTCACTGAAGTCTAACAAGGTCCATCCTCTAACAAGGAACATATATATTAGTATATTATCTAGTGGGTATTACCCCTAGAGGTGTTTTCCCTTGGCCAGGGTTTCCCTAGTTAACAAAATATGGTTTTATGAATTATCTTTGTGCATTTCTATTGTTATTATTTAGCATTACTTTATTTCTTTTTATGCATGGTTTAAAATAAGTAATAATATCCAGTTGGTGACTAAAGTTTGTAGATTACTAATTCACCCCCCTCATAGTAATCCCTATTTCTAACATTCATCCATCCTTGTCATAGGAAACCTATATTTCACTATGGTTTTGTTAATAGCTCTAGAATTAGTAAACATTCTCAATACTTCATTCTTCTCAGGTGCTAATACAATAGGCACAATACATAGAATCAAACTTTATTTGATCAAACCCTTCTGCAACAACTTGTGCACTTGTCTATTAAGTTCTTCAATCTTTATAGGTGTTGATTTGTATGTTGCTTTATTTGGAAAAGTAGCTCGAGGAATCAAGTCCATAAAATGAATTATACTTTTTATTAGTGATAAATCATTAGGTATATCCTCTACAATAATTTTTTTAATATTCATTACATGATCTTTCAATTTCTTCTAGCACTTGGGTAATACTACTATCTTCTAATATCACTTGAGTACTACTAACATATTTTACTCATTTATTACTATTTTCTATCACTAGATACTAATGGCATAACTCAATCTTCTAGGAATTGGGGAAACATAGATTTGGTTCTCCTTTGTTTCCTTTTCAAATTGCTTCTCATTGACCACACAAACTCGAACAGTAGTACAATTGACTTCACCTAGAATTTCAATCAAAAGAAACAATACTTGCTTTCTCCCATTCACCCAAAGAGTATATTGATTCAACCTTCCATCATGTCTAGCATATCTATCATATTACCAAGGTCTAACCAAAAAAATATGGAATAATCCATAGGCATAATATCACATAGATTTTCATCAAAGTAATTTCCAATCTTGACCTTTAAAACACATTGTTCACTTACAACTATCTTATGCTCATCTATGATCAATCAAAAATGATGGGGTTTAGGATGCTTCAGCCTTTGTAACTTTAACTTTTTAACCAACTCTTCTAATTACAAATTTGTTGAACTTCCACTATTAATGATCACTTTGTAGCATTTACCATCCATCTTACATCTAGTCTCAAAAAGACTTTTCCTTAGGATAGGTTCCTTATCAAATTACCTTATTACACAAAGTTCTTCTCACCATCAAATTTTCTACAACCTTTGGTCCACTTGGTAAACCCTCAAGGTCTCCTTAAATTATAGAATTTATGTTACCTTATTCATTCTAACCAAAGGATCTACACTCAAAGGATCTATGCCCTTCTTTACCATATCTAAACCAATTACAATGAAAACCACCTCTAGAGTAAGAATTGTCTCTTCCTAGATAAGAACTAGTACCTCCTTGGTAAGTATTACCACCTTTCCATTCAGTATTTCTTTTCTCATCACTTTTTCATTCATATTTTCTCTTATCTTCTATAGAATTGTTAGATCTACCACCTTCTCCATCAGACCTACTTTAGCCTCTCTAGAATCTACCACCTATACCTCTTTGTCTTTGTTCATGCTTCTTTGTCAAGATCTCTTCATATTTCAAGGTATATTGGTATGCTTCTTCCAAACTTTCCTATTTCACAAAACTTATTTTATCTTGAATTTGAGATCTTTATCCATTGAGATACCTTACAAATTTCTCAACCTCATCATCCACATGTCAAGATCTGATGTCCAATCTATAGAATTCCTCAACATAATCCTTCACAATCATGTCCTTTTCTCTCAAATTTTGCATCTTTCTCAACAAGATAACTTGGTAATCAGAAAGAATGAACTTCTTCTTCACCTTTCTTCACAATTTTCAACCAAGTCATAGTCTTCTCCTTTCCTCTTCTTTGTCTATCAGTTTGAAAATGCTCCCACCATAATGAGGCATGAAATTTCAACCTAGTAACTATTGGAATGTGAAAATGGGAAACAAGATGCTAAGAGGGGGTGGGAAGGGGGGGAGGGGTAAATCAAGATCTCATACTTTTGACTTCAAAACCAATTTAATAAATTCATTCCTAATTCATCACATATAATAGCTCTACCATTAAAAATGTAATGCTAAAACATAAATGAAATACATCACATCCATAAAATATTTCAATACATAACATAATGATTTGGTTACCTAGAAATGCTTCAAGGGGAAGGTAAAACTCAAGTGTGGATGAAACCCATACATCTTCATTGTTTCAACAATAAAGTTAACCTATTAGGGTTACAATGTTTGATCATAAGATATAATCTACCATGTGAGGAGTCTGCTCTGTTAAAATATTTAGACGTCCTACAAGGTCCCACCTTATTAAAGGATTTTACACTCACAATGAAGTAAGGACTCTATTATGAGGTTTTCATAAGTCTATTTAAACCACCATGTAAAGAGATTTACCGTATCTCAATTAACAATAATTGATTTAGTACTTGACTATTAGTTTTCTCTATAAGTTGATCATGGGTCTCCTCTTTGCTACAAATTTAATATGATCTCCTAATTTGATAACTCTGTTCAATCCTTCACTATTCTAATTTCTCTTTGTTTAATATTCTTTAGATTCATATAAGGTATATGCTTCTCTCCTTATTCCTCATTCAACATTTCTATTCTAGGATTAGAATCCTCCTTAAATAGATGTCCTATGAAGGTTATAGATCTCAATCAATAGTTTATAATTCATCATCTTTTGTTTTTTCTATCCCATTCCTTGATTGGTTGAATTATAAGCCTTGGGATCATTAGCTTATGAAATGATGTGTGGTCAATTTTCTAGCCGACTCTACAAATATTAAAAATCATATGAAAGTCAGCCAAAATAATTTACATATTTTTTTGTGTCATTACAAATTTATATGTCAAAATTGAACTACTCATCACTTGAATGCTTTGATGCTTGGTCATGTATACTCCTTCATGCTATCACTTGGCTTCTATATACCTACTTGTTCAAAAATCAATGACTTGTTAATGTGCTTGGTTTCAACTATATTGCTCAAAATGTACATCTTTTTAGTCACAACTGAATACTCAAAAATCACTATCCTACTTGGTATAAGATTTGTATGCTCAACTTTTACTAGATAAATAAATCACAGTGATGACCTTGTAATCTTGCCTAGTAAATGACTAAGTATTTGGACACTAATCAACAACACATGCTTAAAGAAAAAAAATGACTACAATCTTAACCTTCTTATTATTAGGATTATTTTCAAACTCAAATAACTTCTCCATATTAGAGATCCAATCCAACACAACATTGGTGTCCAATTTTCCATCATAAAGAACAACTTCTACAATAGGATTTGAATGTGTCCTAGATAATACTCTCAATAGTCTTTCCTCATCTTGATCTTCTCTAGGTTCTAGATTAGGGTTTGGTGCTATTGCTTCATCATCACTCATATCATCAAGATGTTCTCCTCTCCTCTGGGCTATCTCCACAACATCTAATCTGGCTGTAATTTGTCTCTACATGTCCATAGCAATTTCATCATTTCCTCTACATTGAACCATATTTATAAACAAGCTCCTATAAGATTGTAACTCTCTGCAAGTTATAGGTCAAATCTATAGATCTTTCACCCTAAAACCAAATTCAACTTAGGCTACTACATGATCCAATCTGAACAAGGATGAACCTAAAGCTCTGATACCACCTAATGTAAGGAAGGGTGGACAACTAGGGCTAAAGGCACACCTAACTAACTAAACATCTTGCCGAGTAAACACAATGGAAGAAAACATATAGAGAACAACACCAAGGAGAGAGAGAAAAAACACTTGTATTGATACATCAAATCATCAACATACATGCCCAACAATAAGGCCTTCTAGGTTATGACTAGATAGAAAATACAACTTCAAGATCAACAATCTAGCTTCAAATTCGCAATTCTAGAAACATCTCCTTTGAAATCTCAAAGTTTTTCTTAAGCTAAACTAAATATATCTACTTATACTTGCAAAAATGGCTTACATAACATTCTAGATCATTATATAAAAGAAAGGTGGACCTTAAAATATTGTGCACTCATCCCAAGACAAGGTCTTATCATTTAATTCAAAATCCAAATTAAATATATAAGTCAGCTCAAACAAAGAACCAATCACATGAAAAATCGATCAAAGAAGGACACAAGGATCAACAAATACCAGGTTCACATGACACATGAGGGAACACTTGATCAACAATGGACAACTTGGTTAACATTGGAAATTGGTTAATACCTAACTTATTTAATACTAAACTTAGTCATAATTACAACTCGACGAATACTAAACTTGGCCCAAAATATAGCTTGTTCAATAAAAGAACTTAGTTAGAGCTATCATTCAACCAAAATAGCCACTTGGTAACTATTGCAACTTGGCAAGCACTATTAGAAATTAGTTAACATGCTAGAATGAACAAATGATAAGGATTACAAAACAAGCTAGGATACTCCTACATCACAAAAGGAGTTCTAAATCCTATAACTATGTAGCCTTAAGAGGCTATTTTTAATCCTTATAGGTTGTCAACATTCTTGATAGAATGTGTTACCAAGTGAAACAACTTGTAGCTCTTAATAGGAGAACCTTTCATCTGTAATATAAAGCTTGTGGGTATATTATCCCCACTACGGCTTTCATACTCATGTTAAGGCTTTCGAAATAAAAAATATATGTGTCCATTGATGAATTCTCCTGTATATGAGTTTATTTTCTTTTATATTACTTTATTTATATTTGTGTTGATAATCAAGTAACTATTAGTTAATATAGTTGGAGCAATAAAAAAAGTAGCTAGTTTTAGAGTTAGTACTGATTCAGCACCCCCCTCCCCCACCCTAATAGTATTAGTTAGGACAAAAAATTGGTATTAGATCTTGGATCCTAATAGTTTAAGGAATCACATCTTTAGGGAATATCAAAAAATGGCCATGAAGTATAAATATTTATATGAAGAAACACTTGGCACTATAGAAGACCTGAAGGAAAATACGAAACAATCCTTAGCTATAAGAAAGAAGCTCATAAAGAAACTTAGTGAGAGACATGAGATTATTAAGTAGATAGAAGAATAAATATTCTTAGATAGATCCAAATAAACCATCTTTAATTTCATGTTTGACATCAAGAAGTTGACTCAACCAATTGCAAAGCTGAAGAAAGAGCTAGAAGAAACATCAGAAAGATTGAGCTAGGCACAAAAGGAGAAAAGTGATGCTATATTGGCACTAAAAAAAGATGAAAAATCATTAGGTTAAGAAATGGAAAAAAAAATGATAGAGGAGGAAAATGTGAAAAAAAAAGGACAAGAAGATTCAAAGAATCTTAGAGGAACTAAAGAATGCCAAAAAAAGAAATGAGAAGATAAAAAGATTCAATAATAGCTTTGAGAAGATAGATGAGAAAATCATATCCTAGAGAAGCAACAAGGACACAAATGGTCTTGGCTATGAAGGATTCAACAAGATTGAAAGTGGTGAAATATTTGAGGCTAAGATCTAGACCAAAAATGGTCAAGGGAAAAGACTGTCTAAGGATAAGAAACTTAAGAAACCACCCTATCATTATTGTGGTGGGATAGGTCACATCTCAAATGTATGCTAACACATAAAGTTTTCATCTAATGAATTGTATAACTTCTATGGGTATTGTAACACATGCCATCAATATGGTCACTCTTGAGAATGAAAATTTCATACTCGTGAGAAAAGGTTTGATGGGTATTGTTACTATTGTAACAAGTATGTACACAAGGCCAAGATACACAAATCAAGATAATGGAAAAATCAACAATCACAAAGAACCTTGAATTCTACCTAGAAGAATAAGTTGAACACAAGTTTATGTTCAACCTATGAGAATGAAGGACATATGATTGAGAATTTAAAAAAAGGAATTGGTCAAAGGAATAACTCAACATTGTGGAGAAGAACATGCAATTAAGAAAAATATTTTGATGAGCCATATTTTGATGCAATGAGAATCTTAGGATACCTCTATTGGAGGTAATTAGGATCCTTGAAATAACCACACAATGAAACCACAATAATAATGTAAGATCTGATACCAGTTCTCAAGACTTCATTCATAAAATAATTGTTCATATGCAATATGCTTAGTTGTAAGGCCTTCTGAGTTAGGGCCAAATAGAAAAAGAAATTACAAAAATAGTTCTTTAAGATCTCTCAGGATTTAGGTCAATCCTAGTCCTAGCTAATCGAGATCCACACTCTAGTAGAAAATCCAAAGGAAATCTCAACTTGTGCTTACAAGCCCACCAAGAAATTTTGTAGTTTGTTGAGCCTTAGCTACTAGGCCTTCTCAAAATTTTCTACTGTGCTTCATCCTCTTCTCCAAGATTGATGAATATCTCCCAATCTTCCTTAAAACTCTGCTAGACACCCCTAGTTATACCCAACTAAGCCATAATTCAACCTTGCCCATTACATTTTAAAATAAACCCTTACATTAAATATTTGCATAAGCCACAAGTTGGCTAGAAAACTCATTAACTATCCACAACCCAAATTAAATTCAAAAAGTTGGTTCATAGAGAACTTGGGCCCCACAGAGATCAAGACCAAACTAAGTGTTAGAAAACACCACCAAGCATGACTGACCCAACTCAAGAAATACTACTATCTAATCCTAGTGCAAACTGACCCACATTGTATGCCAAATTCCTCCTTCATGAACTGAGTCCCTTCACTAATCAAGAAATTCAAGAAACATTGTTTTTAAGATCAAAGTGTAAAATGAGCTTACAATATCTACCAAGTGCCCCAAGCATCACCAAATTTTTTCCTTAACCAAGTCACTTGGTTAACACAACAACCGTGAACAATTCAGTATTTACTGAGTACCACCTCTTAATTGACCAAGTCCTCCAACTGCAAATTTAGAATACCTCAACATGTAGGATTTCATGCTAACTAGGGAAGCTCCTACATTAGATACCCCAAGTTCAAAAATATCTTCTTAATATATGGAAGAACATCTTCTAGGATTCAACACATAAAACCCAAATTTGTTCTTCACATACATATCCTCCATGTCATCAACTTTTACACTATTTTCCTTGATCTCCTTTTTCTTCTTCACATCCATCCTTAGTGTTCCATAGCTTTTCTTTCCATACTAATCTCTAACAATTTTAAAATATGCCAACTCTACTTGACTTCCAATACTCAGGTTCCTTCTACCACAAAGGAATCATGGAATGCTTCATGTGACCTTTCACAATTCAAAATATATTCTTGACACAATCATGCACAACCCACAATTATACTACCAAGGTCTACCAAGTAACAAATGACAACTATTCATGTCTATAATATCACACAATGCTTGATCCTTAAATTTTCCAATCTAGAAATTGACAAGCCATTTCTCCCTCACTTCCAAAACATGCTTACCTTGCAACCAAGTAACCCTATAAGGACAAGGATGTCTCATTCTTTTCAAACCAAGCTTCTAAAACATCTTTTCAGCAACAAAGTTGTTAGTACTACCACCATTAACAATCACATTTTATACTTTATGACCAAACTTACAAAAGGCCTTGAATAATGAGTCCCATGACAAGATTCCATTATTATCTAACCAATCAGTACTTGCCAAACTAGCAAACTCTATCTTTTCTCAAGTTGACTATCATGGTTTTCAACCTCATTCATAATCGCATCTCTTCTATCACCAACCTTAGGAGATTCATAAAATCTATGTCCCGCTTCACCACATTTATGGAAAGTTCCCTTAAACTCACCTCTACCTATCATTCTCTTCTAATCAGTAGGTTTTGGATCATCTTCTACATTTGGTTTAGATTTTTCCAAGCTATCTCTTTCTCCTTTCCTTTAGAATTACCTTGACTTTTCCTATTCAACTTATCTTCTACCTCTAGCGCATACTAATAATCATCCTCAACCAAATCAATCTTCAACATACCAAACTCATCTTGGATATTGAATCTTAAACCATTAATGTGCTGATCTACCTTCTTGTTTGAGTGTAGTCAACTTGTAGAACTCCTCAATATTATCTTTAATAGACATATCTTTTTGTTTCAAATTCTATAACCTCTAAACAACTCAAGTTCATAATTAGTAGGAATGAACTTAGCCTTCAAATTAGTTACATTTAACCTTCATATAGTAGTCTTTATTGCACCTTCCTCTTCTTCATCTCTTTGCAATTCCTTCAACCTAAGAGCAACATGTCCTTTCAACTTAGTTAGTGTCAACCTTAGTAAGAGTGGATGGTCAATATCCTCAAGCTCAAAGTAGTCTTCCAATTCACCAATCCAATCAATTAGGTCTTCAATATTCAAAGTAGCTAAGAAATTAGAAACCTCCATCTTATGCTTCAACTTCAATTGAGATCTAGGCCTAGCAAACTAACTAGCCCTATTTCCCATAGGTCTCTCCATACAATCAATTCTATACTCACCACTTGATCTAGTAGCTTCAAAGTCTTCAACAAAATCCTCATA
This sequence comes from Cupressus sempervirens, assembly GCA_028749045.1. Classification (NCBI taxonomy): domain Eukaryota; kingdom Viridiplantae; phylum Streptophyta; class Pinopsida; order Cupressales; family Cupressaceae; genus Cupressus; species Cupressus sempervirens. The sequence continues at coordinate 785,283,977 of CM053786.1, forward strand.
TCCATCTTCAATACCCACATGCCAAGGTACACCACATATAACACTTATGATCTCAGCCATCATATCACTCTTCATCAATGCCATCACAGATTTTGAATTCTGATTTAATCTTCTTTGAGATCCTTTTCTCCACAACATCACTAAGATCATCAATTTACCTAGGGTCCAATTTCACAGAGATATCTTCCAAGATCCTTTGCAAACCCAAGGCAATAAATCCATAAATCCAAAAGATCAATCAGCTTCACAAGATCAACCTTCTCTTACATCCTTCACCTAAATCCTAGTGTAAACTACATCAACTGCAGCACTTGGTCTACACAATCAGGAAAAACTATGCTCTGATAGCACCTAATGCAATGAGAATTTAAGGGTAAGCCTACTTAAAATAATCTAGATCACTTCAAATAACCACATAGAGGAAACACAACAATAATGCAAGATCTGATATCAATTCCTAAGAATTTATTCATAAAATAACTATTTACATGCAATATGCCCGATTGTAAGGCCTTCTGGGTTAGGGCTAAAGAAAAAATCAATTACAAAAATAGTTCTACGAGATCCCTCAATATCCAACTCAATCCTAATCCTAGCTAGTTTAGATTCACATTTTGGTAGAAAACCCCAAGGAAATCTCAACTTGTGCTCACAAGCCCACCAAGAAATTTTGTGGTTTGCCAAGCCTTAGCTTTTAACCCTTCTCAAAATCTGCTACTACACTTCATCTTCTTCTCCAAGCTAGATAACTATCTCCTAATTTACCTTAAGACTCCATAAGGAAAACCTAATTATACCCAAATAAGCTGTAATTCATCCTATTCCATTAAAAATTAAAATAAACCCTTACAATAAATATTTGCATAAGCCACAAGTCAGATACAACAATCATTCAATACCCACAACCCAAGTTAAATGTCATAATTTAGCTCATAGACAACTCAAGCGCTATAGAGAACAAGAAAAAACTAAGTGTAAAAAACCACCACCGAGAATCAGCATTGCACCAAGCATAACTAAGATCCCTCATTGACTGAGCCAACTTGTACAATGCTATTGTCGAGCTCCTACTGCAAACCAAGCTTACAATATCTATCGAGTTCTCCAAGAATTGTCGAACACCTTTATCAACCACATCGCTTGGTTTAAAAAATAAACCATGAACAACTTAGTATCAACTAAATGCCATCTCTTCACTAATTGATTCCTCTAGTTCCAAAATAAGAATACCCAAACATGTAGGATTACCAACCAACCAAGAATGCTTCTGCATCATATTAAGAGGAGTTAATGATCTCAAAATCACAAAAGGGCATCATAGTAGATAATATTCATAAGATTAGGCTTTCTAGCAATGAAAAAATTTCAAAATCAGAATATGTGGTCACATTGGTGAAGGATGACACAAGGAATTAGGTAGCTACACTATCCCACTACCTGAATATGTGGGTGCATACCTAAAATCCAATATCATGGAGCTAGGAGAAGAAATAGTTTACAAATAATTCTCTACATTCTTGGAAGATAGTGTATTGAAGAAAGAGAGACAATACTTGATGACACAAAACTACACAACATATCCTTAATTTCATCCATGATGATTAGGTAAAATTGGTGCTGAGTAGAGTATACAAGAAACACATTTCACTCAACAAGCCCTATGAAATTACTAAATGAGTCATCCTAAGGGTAAACAGACTCAATAGCACATGGAAAAGGAAAATTATAGGTTCCAACTCTCATTGTTCCACTATTAGTTTTCTTAGTTAGCATTTTTGAGCACCTTGAGATATGTGCTAGTGCATAAAATAAGTTATTTTGTAACTGAGCCATAATTATGATGAGGTATAGGGTTTAAATTGGAGGGAAAATTGTACTTGTAATTTCAAGTAGTCTAGAACAATAATTAGGTCAAAATTTTGTATGGTTTGAAAGTTATGGCATTTTAAAGCTACTTGGAGACATCCTTGGAACACTTCAAAGTCAGGTTTGAGGAACTTAATGGCATTGTACAATTATAAAAAATATGGGACAAGCTAAGATAGTCCATAAATCAGCTACATGGTTATTAGAAATCTTTCCAAAATATAAATGGTTAATCAATTGGAAAGTTTGTATGGTTTGAAAGTTATGGCATTTTAAAGCTACTTGGAGACATCCTCGGAACGTGCTTCAAAGTCAGGTTTGAGGAACTTAAAGGAATTGTAGAATTATAAAATATATGGGACAAGCTAAGATAGTGCATAAATCAGCTACATGGTTATTAGAAATCTTTCCAAAATATAAATGGTTAATCAAACGGAGTCTCGAATCAAAAATTATGTTTCCTAGATGTTGGACTACCATTTCTAAATTTTTCTAATTTAGGACCAACTTTTGACATTTCTTAAAAAAAATTCTTCTTTAGAAATAGATGCAAAATTAAATATTCTAAAATGTATTCCTCATTGTAAGCCTAATTCTAGTTAATTAAGGTCATTTCTTGCATTGTAAACGTAGTTTTTGTGAAGTTCGGGAGAGGGTACTATGAGAAGGATTTTTCTCTAGAATCTAATAACATTGTAAGGCTATAGGACATGTAGTTGAGTCTATTTTCATTGTACTAAATGTAAAATAATATCATTTTTTATAATAAAATTCTTCTTTTCCTCTTGTGTTTATTTTGTCTTTGGTTGTGTCCTCATCAAATGGTATCAGAGTGGGAGTTGCTGACTATGTAGATAAAGCACTGAGTGTGAGGTTGTGGGTTTTGAGATAGTGAGAAAATTCCTCCATAAAGAGAGCATGGTGGAAGGACAAGGGGTGTTTCTACTGAGGTTAGAGACCTCTAGATACAAGTTTAGGAATTGCAAGAGGAGATCTATAGAGGGATGAATCTTGCTATTAGGGACAAATGTAAGGAAGAAAATGAAGAAGGAAATGTTGTGGAGGAAGGAGAAGAAGAAGGAGAAGTCCTAAGTAAATTAGAGGAGAATAATTTTAGGGCCATTTCCAAGTGGGAAAAGGATCTAAACTTGAAATTGACATGTTTTCAAGAAACCTAAACCTAGATGAGTTGACCAACTACATCAATGAGCTGGAAGAATATTTTAAGTATTATGATATTGAGGACCCTGATAGGCTTAAGTTTTCAAAGCACAAACTATAGGCCCATTCCAAAATATGGTGGCAAAAGATTTAATTAAAGAGGATTAGAAGAGGTAAGGAGACAATTACAAGATGGGATCACACGGTGAAAAACTAGAAGTAGTTCATTCTCATTGACTATGAGCTTAATTTGTTCAAGAAGATACATAGGTTAAATCAAGAGGGAAAATATTTCCAAGAATAAATGGAGGAGTTTTATTGAGTCCTTATTAGGAGGGGGCATTTGGAACAAAACAAGGAGAAGGTCACTTGTTACCTTAATGGGTTAAGACCTACCATTCAGGAGGAGCTAAGTCTAGTGAGAATGATAAGTATTGAAGAAGCATACAAGTTTGCCTTAAAAGTTGACAAGAAACTTAAGAAAAATTTTGATGGAAAGAAAAGAGGGCATATTCAAGAAGGAAGGGGTAGTGGTAGGTCTTTTGGAGGCCAAAATCAAGACCAAAAGAAAAATAAAGATGTGGGTACCAGCCAAAACTAAAGGAATGAGGGTTTCAACCACTCTTGTGATTAAAACTTTGGAGATCAAAGAGGAAGAGATAGAGGAGGTGGGCAAGATTTGGGAAGATGAGGCTTCCATGATACATGCTTTTCATTTCAAGGAAGAAGGTCATCGAGCCTATCAGTACCCTCAAAGTCAAGGAAGAACATATAGGATAGTTGAGCATTATGAAAGGGTTTCTTATGTGGATTATGGTGCTAAGTCATTTTTGAATGGTGAGACTAAACCTAGACAAAGTACGAGTCTATTTTATACTAGGTTCAGGTGTGAGGGTGAATGATGTGATGTGATTGTTGATGGTGGGAGCATTGACAACTTGTTGTCAAAGGAGATGATCTCAATGATAAATATCAAGGGGGAGAACACCCCCATCCATATTAGATTAAGTGGGTGCATGATGATCTAAAGGTCATGTTTAGTGAATAATGTTTGGTAAAGTTCAATATTGGGAGTTACCATGATGAGGTTCTCTATAACATAATATTAATGTATATATGCCATTTGTTGTTGGGAAGGTCATGACAATATGATAGGTGTGTTATACATGATAGTCATGCAAAAACCTATACTTTGAAGAAGGATGGAGTTTTTCACAAGTTGAATGCATTAATAAAGGAAGATTAAAAGGTATGTAGTAGTGCTAGGGCATGTCTTGTTGATGGAAGAAATTTTTTGGATGGCTTGAAACATCAACATATGTATTACACTTTAATTCCTAGAAAGGACAAGAAAGGTAGTAGTGAAGTTCCAATTGAAGTCTCATGTCTATTAAGTGAGTATGGAGATATTATATTTGATAATATACTAGAAGGGTTTTCGGTAAGGAAAATTAGTCATCAAATAGATATAGTCCCTAGAGCTAGTTTTCCTAACAAGGCTTCTTAAAGGATTACTCATACTAAGACTAAGGAGTTAAACAAACAAGTTTAGGAGCTATTGAGGAAAGGTCTAATTCAGGAGAGCCTATGTCTATCTAAAGTACTTGCAGTAATAGAACCAAAGAAGGATAGAGAATGGAGGAAGTGTACAGACTCTTAAGCTATAAAAAAGATAACCATCAAGTACCAGTGTCCTTTGCCAAGGATGGATAATCTTATGGATTGCTCAAGTGGAGCTTAATACTTTATAGAGATAGATCTCAAGAGTGGCTATCACCATATGTGGATAATATAGGAAGATCAGTGGAAGAATACGTCAAATACTAACAAGTGAGTGGTTATTCATGTCCTTTGAACTAACCAACATGCTAAGAACCTTCATCCAACTTATGAATGAGGTACTAAATAAATTTATGGAAAAATTTCTTATTGATTATTTGGATGATCTTTTTATTTTTAGTAAGTCTCTAGATGAACATGTGTTCCACATTCATGGTGCCTTTGAGAGTTTAAGGGAAGATAAATTGTTGATTAATTTGAAGAAGTTTAACTTTTTCAAAAAGGAGTTAGTCTACTTGGGATTTGTTGTAGTGGTTGAAGGTCTCAAAATGGACCCAGAGAAGGTGAAGGTCATCCTAGAATGGCCTACCTCAAGGTCTTCCATTGAGGTGAGGTCATTCTATGGTTTGTCTAGTTTCCACAAGTTCCTTATGAATTTCATTAGTATCTATGTACCCCTGATTAAAATAGTGAGATGGGATAGCAAGGAAGAAGACTATCGTTCTAGTTCATTCTTGATCTATTTTTATTCATCAATGATATGTCACATACATTCCTATACATGAGGTTTTGTCTTCTTTGATTTCTATATGGTTTCTTTGGGTCAAGGCTATTACACTTACATACTTGATTACATATTGAATGCAATTACATCTATGAAGGTAATTGTATCTCTCATTTTGAAATAGTGTTAAACTATGTGTACCCCTAATAGAGGTGACATAGCTCCTAGAAAAAAATTAAACAATGGAAGATGAAGGAGAAAACAAGGATTCAAATTCAAAACAACACACTTTCATTAACCAGAACTACAAGATTTACATCCAAAATGTCAAGTTATAAGGCCTTCCTTGTTATGGCCACTATAAGAAGAACATAACTTAGATGAGAATATCCATCTCCATACTTTTACTTCCCAACTATTGATGACTCCCTTGCACTGATGATTATAAAATACCCAAGACTCCCTACTTATACTATATCTAGCCACAAGTCAACCAATACAAATAGAACATTCTAGAATGACACCATGCCTTAGGTTAACTTACAATGCATGGGAAAAATAAACCAAGATCTTCTTGCATCCCAAGATCCATTCACATTATGCAAACCAAATTAAATACCAATATAGGACAAACTAATAGACAACCGAGCCCACTTAGTGGATCAAGAACACAAACTAACTGAGCCCACTTTACAAAGAAGTAACTAGTCTTCTTTGTGAATAAAAACTAACCTAGTTGTAATCGATCTTGTCAGCGAGAAAATAACAACCAAACATACCAAAGCCACCACGGAGCATGTCAGTGACCCAAAAATTATGTACATCATTGAGTGCTAAGATTCTCTTACATAATATTTGATATTAATTAGTCTTACTACATACAATTATTTCCTTTATTATTTATATTTTAATTCAAAGCACATTCCTCGATATAGGGCTTGACCAAGGCAAGCCCTCACCCAATAAATAACAAAAACCTTGCATTTTATTTGTGTAGGAATAGGATAGCAGAATTCTACATGCAGATTTGAAAATAAATCTCTAAGATATTTTTGGAGAAATTAGTTTAACACTTTTTTTTGTGCTCCTAGTACATGTCAACTATGGAGGAATGTGACCTTGCAATTTGACATAGACCCCATTGCTTTTTTGGACAAATAATTTTTGGGTTTTGTTCCTTTTGTCATTTCATTCAAGAATTCACTATCAAATATTCAAAAATAGGCTTGGATCTATGTTTTTTTGAGCCAAAATAAATCATTTTCTACATATGTCAAGGAAAGCTTTTATATTTTATTTCCTTTCATATATTTATCCTAGATCTAGATCTTAATTAGGCTGATTGTACACACTGGGCATCTAGATCTACATTATTTAATCAATTAGTTCAATTTTTATACACATTATCACACATGGGCTCACGGTTCATTTCCTTATATTGTATTCCTTCCTACAACATGAACTAAGTATTAACAACCTTTCACATTTAGGCCTTGCTAATCTAATTTTGATTAAAAAAGGGATCATATTAGGAGATTCTCATTTTCCTCACATACATATTTGAATGGCTTGGAATTAAAAAAGTGGAGATATAGATCATATTAAAGTGTCTCCCTTTTTTCCCTAAACATTTTGGTGAACATGGCTATGTTAACTCTTTCTTTTGTTGTGATAGATCACCCCTTTTTCATTTTTTTGGGTATTTACATTCTTTAGTGAACCCATTCACTTATCATCTTTTTTTTTTTGAGTTAGGTTGCATTATGTTTTTTTGTATGTTATATTTTTGTGTATCTAGATCTACTTTATATTCTATTATTTTCATTGGTAGGATTTAGATCTCCTTTTGAATTATTTTCATTTTATTCCATTTACTTACATTTTGAAAATACAAAATTATTGCATCCAAGTCAATCTTAGATTTGATTTCCTTTCAATGGGGTTGTTATCTTTCTTTTCAATATTCATTTGTGATATTTAGGAGGTTCCATTTCATGCATATTAGGAAACATTGTTTTTCCTTGCATTTATTCTCATCACCCCTTAAAGGGTAATCCTTCTAAATATGATGTTCACCAACATTTTAGTGATTCATGGTGTTCCTACCCTTGATAGTGATACTATTTGGGATGAGCCCTTGAATAGGATTATTGATTACTCTCTCTTTCTTGAAACTTCTATGACTCATGATTGTTCCTCCTTTAATGTGAATTCTCTTCCCTCCTTGGATGATCTTACTATTTGGGATGAACCCTTAGATAAGGATGTAGATTACTCTCTTAGTTATGCGACACCTTTGAATGATTTCATTATTATTCTCCTATTGTTAAATCCCTTTCTTTGCATTTTATTGACTTTCCTTTTTTTATATGAGGCTTTGATGAGTTATTTTTATCCTTCTCCTAAGAGTACCTTAGTTATAGAGGCCCACACCCAGGATGCTTCTTCTTATCCAATTGACAATGATGATTCTTGACACCTTAATTTCATAAATTCAAACTTAGATCATAAGGATCTTACTCACATTGACTCTATGAATGACTTATCAACTCTTAAAGATTGGAAAACCCTAGATTCTAAACCAACATCTTTATTTTTGACTTTGTGCATCTACAACCTTTATTTGATTATGTTATAATAATTTAGTATAACTATGGGGTGGGGGGGGTGAATCAATTAGCCTCAAGTCCATATATTCCAATTCAACTTTTAAATACTTAAAAAAAATTAAACAAACTCAGATATCTACTTGGTCTCTATAGCATATCCTCAACAATTTAACATTTCATGTAATATGTTAACTCTTTGTCTATATATCTATCAACTACTCATAAATAAACTTCTATAAAATATAGAATGGAAAATAATAACATTCAAACATGAAAAAAAACACTTTGACACTAGGATTTAACATGGAAACCCAATTTGGGAAAAACCACCAAGTAACATGGTACCAACTTTTCACTCTTTTGAAGTGAGCTCAGTGAAGAGCTAACCTTGTTACTAGTTACACAACCCACTGTTAAATGTGATCATGTTAAAAGATTTAATCACCATATTAGGAGTGATTATTTTAGAGAAATTTAGAACATTTAGGGATTAAAGGATTTTGGGTTATACAATGGTTAGAATGTAACAACAAGTTTGATTTATAAAGCACAACTCACTTTTGCAAATTCAGATCTCCATTCACTCATTTGTTGGCTCATTGATTGGCCTTCATTTAGATCTCCATCACTGATCTGCTTGATGCCTCCACAAGAAATCACACTTCACAAACTCTTCACACTTTACCTCTATTATTTTTCTCTTCACAACTTCTCCTTAAAAATCACCAATCAACCATGGACCAACTTAAAAAACTCATTCCTTACACCTCCTTAAATAAGTAATTTTGATCTTTTATCACCTAATTAAACATCACCATTGATCATAGGTTTGGGTCAAATTTATTAAAACCTTCCATCCTTTTGTTCTCCTTCTTCTTCTAGAAAATTATAATCAAATCTTTGCCTTTGATCATGTAATAAACTCTCCTTGTGCATTAAATATGTGAACTCATCAATCCTTATGTTCCACATGCTTTGACTAATTCAAAATTTTAACTATGTTGGCCTCAAGATCTTGAAATATTTCTCAAACTTTAACTTTTTTTTCCACTCAGAAATCATTGTGTTCCTTTTCTTGGTCATCATTGTGTATCTCATAAATTACTATACTTTCTCACTTGGCATCAACATTGTCTCTCGACCAATACTACACATGATTGCAACTAAAATTATTCATATATTTTCTTAGCAATAACTAATTCTCACCTTGAGCTATTTCATTTGGCTTCTACTAAGTTCCTTAATTGAAGGTGTAGCACTGATACTTGGTCAAGCTTATCCTTTTGACTTTTTTCAACTCTTGGCTTCATCCAACTATCTTTTAAACTTCATGTATTCATTAAAGAACACTTTATATTGTCAAGGAAAAACTTATCAAGTGCCCATTATATTTACATTATTCATAGCATATCTCAACTCAACCTTTCACTAGGTCATCTCATAATCTCTTCTTTTTAAATCCTCTTCATCAATCAACTGATATGGCACTCTAAACTATTAGTAAATATCTCTCCAATAGGTTTGACACTTTGTCTTACCAATAAGTTTGACACTTTGTCTTACCAATAGGTTTGACACTCTATCTTACTAGTAGGTTTGACATCAATGACAAAAAAAATAGTTATTCCAATTTTAGTTTCCAACAATCTCCCTCTTTGGCATTGGTGGAAACACTTACAGATCATATACTTACTATACTAGTTATCAGGCAATCCCAAAATCTTCAACATTATATAATGACGTCTCCCTCTATGTTTGTGTTCTCCCTTTATTACTTTTATTTTTATTCTCATTCAATCATTCTTAGGATGCTCCCTCTATAATTTTAGTACATACTCTTCTTTGTAGCAACCTAAACATATGCCAATGTCTTTGACACCAATCATTCACTTCCTTTGATATATCTTCTTAGTAATACTCTCCCTTATACATTCTTTTCTCCCTCTTTATATCTATCCTTTTATGGTATCTCACTTGTACACTTCTCCCTTTTTTTTCTAGTAACTTGTATGGTAACTTAATCATTCTAATATTGCCCTCTTGATGTCTACTTGTATGGTAACATAATCATTCTAATCTCCCCCTATTTGAAAATAATGCTAAAGATATACCATACCACAACATATTCATGTCACTACTTTGATCGATACAATAATGTCATCTCTTCATAGACTCCCCATAGCTTCTTCTACTCATAGTTCAATGTTTTCTATTTCACTTTCATAGCTTTAGGAAGCTCCTAAAGTGTGACCTCTTGCATCAATTTGTAAGATTTCAGCCAATTTCTCCTTTGTGTACTTGTACCAACTCTTAAAATCAATGCTACTTGAACTCAATATGCTTAGTCTTTGTATGAATCACATGGTTCTTTGATATGTTTATTAAACTTGTGTTATTACAATAAATAACAACAAGTTTAGTGGTTTATTCCTTCATCCCTTTCAATAATTTCTTGATTTATATAATGTTTGAATAATTCACTATTACAACAACATATTTAGCCTATGTTCTAGATTGTGAAATACAATTATACTTCTTGGTTGTCTATGAAATAAATTTTCTACCCAAGAAGAAAGATCCTCCACTTGTACTTTTTTTGTCATCAACATTTCCTTCCCAATCAATATTTGTGTAAACTTTTAGTTCAAATTTGTCCCTTCTCTTTTACCATGGTCCATGGTCTTCTATTCCTTTTTCACTTCTCTTGTACCATGGGCAATGGTCTTCTATTCCTTTTTGGTATCTCAGTATCCTTTTTATTTCCATCATATGATTCTCTATAGGATTAACTAAGAATATAACAAAAATTCCAACAACTAATGCAATGTTAGGTCTACCGTACACAGCATATTTTATTTTCCCAATCATAGACCTGTACAATGTTTGATTCGCCTTCGTATAATCATCATTTTTTTATAATTTGCATCTAGACACCATTGGTGTTCCAACTAGTCTTGAGTCTTCCATACCAAAATTCTTGTAGAATTTTTTGATATAATTTGATTGAGTGATGAAAATACCTTTGTTCATCTGATAGACATACAAACCTAAAAATAATTTAATCTCTCCAAACAATGCCATTTCCAATGCCTTTAACATTTTTTCAATAAAAAACTTTCTCAATGAATTGTTTCCTCCAAAATGTCATTAATTTTTTTTAAGCTAGCAACATCTTGTTTCCAACTTCAATTATGATATACAAATTTCTATTATTATTAGTTCTTTCAAAGGAAATCTTCACCTTGTAAGTGTGTAACCTTTCATATTTCAAACCATATAAAGATTTGTGTAACTTACCATATTCCTTTTGTTTGAATCAACAAATCCTTTAGGTTGTTTAATGTAGACTTCTTCATTTAAAATTCCATCTAGAAATGCAGATTTTACATCCATTTGGTACACTTTGAATCCTTTGTAAGAAACACATGAAATAAAGGTTCTCACTCCTTCCAACCTTTCAAAAGGGGCAAAAGTATCTCCATAGTCAACCCCTTCTTCTTGTGCATATCCTTCACAAACTAGTCTTTCCTTGTTTCTTGTGAATTCACCTTTCTTGTTTAGCTTGTTTCTAACACCCACTTATTACTAATCACATTTTTATCTTTTGGGTTGAGTACTAATTTCCATGTTTTGTTCTTATCAATTTTCTCAATTTCTTCATTCATTACCTTGATCCAATATTCATTCTCTAAAGCATCCTTGATAGATGTAGGCTCAAATTCACATAGTAGACATGTGTCATTCTTCAATATTATTCTTGTTATGACTCATGAATCTTTATCTCCAATAATTTTTTTTAGTGTGGGATGTATACTTACACACTTTCCCAATACAGGCTCATATATTTATTCCTCATTTTTTTGTTCACTTGATTCTGCATGTTTAGTAGCATATGTTGTCTCTAGTTGTAACTTGACTTTCTTTAACTCTCGTCAGCATTTGTAGTTCGTGACTTGGGTTGTGTAGCCTAATTATTGGTAGAATAGTGATGCTTGGAAGAGCTCTTCTATAGAACTTTGGTAATGTTTGGTTGTTGACACTAAACAACCATCTTCTCCAGTTCAAGTAAGGTGTTGGATTCACCTATGTAGACATAGACAAACTTGCTAGAATGTTCAAGTTCTTTCTTTGTACAATTCATTTTTCTCTACAAATTCATCAACTCTAACATTTGAACTTTCCACAATTTTTTCAATGTTTTAATTTAAACACTTATAAGGTTTTCTCTTCGTAGAATGACCTAGAAATATGCCTTCATTATTTTTAGCATGAAATTTATCTTTTCTTGCATCTCTTAATATATAACTTCTTCTTGATGGGGACACAACCCAAGAACAAAATGGACACAACAGAAAAGGGAAATTATATTAACTAAGAAAATAAGCTAGTACAAATAGTATAGAGAAAATAAACTTCAGAACATGCCCTAAGGGCTTACAATAGCATAAATCTGGAGAATAACTTTTGAACCGTAGCTCCAATTGACGAACTATTTACATTTTTGGAAAGCTCTCAAACCGCTCTATAGCCCTCTGGATGACTTTGCTCATCCCCCATTTTTCAACCCTTTTCGAGGTCATTTAATGCCCCAAACCTGACTTTGAAGCATTCTTAGGAGGTCTCCAAAACTCGAAAAACTGCAATAACTTTCAAATCGTGGGGCCTATTGACCTGATTCTTTTTTTGGAATGCTCTAAATCATGATTACATTCATCTGGCCAATTCACACCTTCTAGTTTACCGAAATGATGGCCCAAATACATGCTCTTATTTTTTTTTGAGATTTTCAAACGCACTGATATTTGAACTATGAGAGTTGGAACCCTTATTTGAGCCAAATGGGTATCCAAAAATGTAAAGACATGAAACAAAAACTAAGTCTAAGTACTTTTTTTTTTGGTGACACAGGATTGCCCTTATACCTCTGGATGCTCCTGCATCAGACACCCAGGGTAGATTGAAAAGTGACCCTGTCACTTTATGGATGGTAGAGGAAATCCCAAATGGGAAACCTTAGCTACTGAAATCCAAGTTGAGTCCTCGATCGGCCGTCCATTCCATTTGACCAAATACTCTTCATACTGCCTGTTTCTGGTACTCCTACCCACACGATGATCTAGAATGTCTTCTATCTCCTCCTTCTTAGAAGCAGGAATTGAACATGGCTCTAAAACTAGCTCCTCATATGCACCATCATCATGATACTCTATTAAATCTGCAATTTTGAAATGGGAGAAATGTGAATACCATCTGGCAGCTCCACCTCATATGCATTTCCTGAGTCATGTTTCTTCAAAACTTTGCAGGGGCCAAATTTCTTCATTTTCAGCTTGTTGTAAGTACCAACTACAAATCTTTCTTTTTGTAAGTGCACCATGACTAGATCCCCTACTTGGAATTCCTTATGTCTTCTCCTTTGATCAACCCTAGCTTTATACTCTTGATTCATCTTGATAATGTGTGCTTGAACCTCCTCATGTAGACGCTTGATGTGTTCAACAAATTCCTCAGCTTTAGCACTTCTCCTCTCCCCTTGTTCTATCTTCCTTAATTCTGGTGCAGTCCTTGGGCTATTCCCATATACAATTTGAAATGGTGATTTTCCAGTACTCCTATTTACAGAGTTATTGTAAGAAAACTCTACCTGTGGTAGAATCAAATCCCATCCCTTGGGCTTATCTCCAACTTAACATCTCAGCAAATTGCCCAGACTTCTATTTACCACTTCTGTTTGGCCATCAGTCTGTGGGTGATGCATGGAACTAAATTTCAAGTCTGTTCTCAACTTCTTCCACAATGTCCTCTAGAAATACCCCACAAATTTAGTATCTCTGTCAAAAACTATACTCCTTGGAAGACCATGTAGTCTTACCACCTCTTTGAAAAACAAGTCTGCAATACGGACAACATCATGAGTTTTGTGGCATGGAATGAAATGTGCCATTTTGGGGAACCTATCAACCACCATGAATACTGAGTCATTACCCCTTTGTGTCCTTGGCAATCCAAGAACAAAATCCATACTTATGTCCTCCCATGGCCTTGATGGAACAGAAAATGGCTGACATAGACTAGTATTGTAACTAAACCCCTTGGCAACTTGACAAACCTGGCAACTTTGTACGAACTTCTTCACATCTTGTGAAATTTGAGGCCAAAAATAATGTTCTCTAAGAATGGAAATGGTCTTATCTTGACCAAAATGTCCTGGCATCCCTCCATTGTGTTTCTCCTTAATCAGATTTTCCCTCATGGAACTCCTTGGAATGCACAATTGACTACCTTTGAACAACATGCCATCCTGAATCAAATAATCTAACCACTTTGTTCTATCTACAACAATAGGCTCTTTACAAGCTTTCCATGCGTCAGCAAAATGAGGATCCTCGGGGTACAAATTCTTGAGTTCATCAAACCCAACTACTTCAACCTGCATTACTGTAAGCAGTGACTATCTCCTACTTAGTGCATCTGCAACCATGTTAGATTTTCTACTTCTATGCTTCAACACAAATGTATAACTCTGCAAGAATTCTACCCACTTCATATGCCTCTGATTCAATTTACCTTGGCTATTTAGGTATTGTAATGCCTGATGATCAGTATACAAAACAAATTCCTTTGGCGATAAATGATGCCTCCATTTCTTTAAGGCCTAAACTATTGCATAGAATTCTTGATCATAAACAGAATACTTCTTCTTTGCATCATTCAATTTTTCACTAAAATATGCAATAGGCTTACCTTCTTGGCTTAATACAGCCCCAATAGCGCTGCCACTAGCATCACAATCCACCTGGAACACTTTTCTAAATTTTGGAAGTGCCAACACAGGCTGTTTTGTCACCTTCTTCTTCAACAATTCAAAACTTCTCGTAGCTGCTGCAGTCCATTTGAACTCTTTTCTATCCCCTATTATTGTATCAGTTAGGGGTGCACATATGCCACTGAAATTCTTAATAAACTTTCTGTAAAAACTAACCAGACCATGGAATGATCTTACCTCAGTAGTAGACCTTGGAGTAGGCCATTCCAAGATGGCTTTTACCTTCTCTGGATCCATTTTTAGACCTTCAGGTGATATAACAAATCCCAAATAGACTAACTCCCTTTTTGCAAAGACACACTTCTTTAGATTAATTAAAAGTTTCTCTTCGCTTAGCCTTTCAAGGACACTACGAATATGCAGTAAATGTTCTTCCAAAGTCTTGCTGAAAATTAAAATATCATCCAAATAGACAATAACAAATTTTCCCAAGAACTTCTTAAGTACCTCATTCATGAGCCGCATGAAGGTGCTTGGGGCATTTGTCAATCCAAAGGGCATGACTAACCACTCATAAAGATCCTCCTTGGTCTTGAAGGCTATTTTCCACTCATCTCCTTCTCGAATTCATATTTGATGATAGCCACTCTTCAGATCTATCTTTGTGAAGTACTGAGCTCTACTCAAGCAATCCATAAGATCATCCATCCTTGGTAAAGGAAACTGGTACTTGATGGTTATCCTATTTATAGCTCAAGAATCTGTACACATCCTCCACTCTCCATCCTTCTTTGGTGCAAGTACTGTAGGTACTACACATGGACTCAAGCTCTCTTGAATGAATCCCTTCCTCAACAACTCCTGAACTTGTCTATTTAGCTCCTCTGTTTCAGTAGGAGTCATCCTATGAGCACCCTTGTTAGGCGAACTAGCTCTTGGAATCAGATCTATCTGATGACTAATTTGCCTTACTGGTGGCAATCCATCTGGAACATTATCAGAGATAATATCTCCAAACTCCCCTAGTAAATCTAAAACTTCAAATGGTATTTCACTACCACCTTCTTTATCTTTCCTAGGAATCAAAGCATAGCACAGATGCTGATGTTTCATGCCATCTAAAAACTTCCTTCCATCAACAAGACAAATCCTAGCACTACTACATACCTTTTCACCTTCATTTTTCATGGGCTTCAATTTGTGGCAAACTCCATCCTTTGTCAGAGAGTATGTGTTTTCATGTCCATCATGTATTGCATGTCTATCAAACTGCCATGATCTACCCAACAATAGATGGCAAACATCCATCGAAATAACATCACAGAAAACTTCATCATGGTAACTCCCAATTTTGAATTTTACTAAACATTGTTCACTTACCAGGACCTTATTATCATCTTTTACGCAAGAAATTTGATAAGGTTGGGGATGTTTCTCCCTCTTAAGCTTTAGCTTAGAGACCATCTCTTCTGATACCAGGTTATCAGTGCTACCACCATCAATGATCACGTCACAACATTTATCCTCACACTTATATCTGGTACAAAACAAACTCCTTCATTGTCCTAGTTCATTCCCACCACTTAGTAGGACTCTTTCATTTACCAAGGTCTCTCCTCTTTCTGCATCCCCTAAATGTGATGATTGTGCATCCTCATCCACATGAGAAACCCTAGCTTTGCCCTCAGCTCTCCTATCTATCCTTCCTTGTCATTGAGGGAATTCAAAGGCACGATGACCTTCTTCATTGCAATGGAAATAGGTACCACGGAAGCCTCCTCTTCCTTTTCCATGTCCTCTGCCTCTTTCTCTTTAATTTCCAAAGTCTTGATCATGGGAGCGGTTGAAACCCTCATTCCTCTGGCTTCTGCTAGTACCCACATCTTCATTTTTCTTTTGGGTTTCATTGTGGCCTCCAGATGATCTACCGCTTCCCCTTCCTCCTTGACCGCGCCCTCTTTGTCTTCCTTCAAACCTTTTATTCAGCTTCTCTTCAACTCATAGGGCAAACTGGTATGCCTCTTCAACGCTGGTCATTCTTACCAGACTTAATTCCTCCTGGATGCTAGGTCGCAACCCACTGATATAATGAGCAACCTTCTCCTTCTTTGCTTCTGCATGCCCCGCTCTAATCAAGAGTCGGTAAGACTCCTCTGTATATTCTTGGACTGATCTTCCTGCTTGCTTTAACCCATGAATCTTCTTAAACAGATCAAGCTCGTAGTCCACGGGAATGAACTGCTTCTTCAATTTGTCCAGCATGCGATCCCATCTTGTGATCTTCTCCTTTCCTCTTCTAAGTCTTTCTAGTTGAACCTCTTGCCACCAAATTTTGGCATGACCTTTCAGTTTGGCTTTTGCAAACTTAACCCTATCTGGGTCCCTTATATCCTCATACTCAAAGTATTCTTCCAGTTCATTGATCCAATCGATCAACTCATCTGGTTTCAGATTTCCTGAAAATATACCCATTTCAATTGTAGGTCTTTTCCCAAACTTAGTAATGGCCCTAAAAAGCCTTTCCTCTACAGGATTCAGAACTTCCCTGTCAACTTCCTCTTCTGGTCCCATTACTTCCTCTTCATTGTCATCCTCACTATTGTCACCTGCGGCAACATTTGCTCCTCTACGAAGCTCCTCTTGCAATGCTTGTACCTACCTCTGGAGGGCTCTAACCTCCTCAGGATCAATAGCTTTGGCCCTTCTGCCATGCTCTCTTCATGGAGGCATCTTCTAACTCGAATCCACAACCACACAGTCCTGGTGCAAACTGCCTCACAGTCGGCGCTCTGTCTACACACTCAGGAAAACCCGCTCTGATACCACTTGATGGGGACACAACCCAAGAACAGAATGGACACAACAGAAAAGGGAAATTATATTAACTGAGAAAATAAGCTAGTACAAATAGTATAGAGATAATAAACTTCAGAACATGCCCTAAGGGCTTACAATAGCATAAATCTGGAGAATATTTCTCCTTTTAGCACCTCCTCTCAAACTCCACTCTGAACTGCCTTTTACAATGCCAAAAATCTCCTTAAATAGACCCCAGAGGGTTAAGGACTAGGAGTACATTCTAGAAAGTGCTAGTAGGCATCCACCAATGAAATAGAAGGTTCTGGAAGCTGTGTTAGAAGTCGGTGCAAATCTAGAAGAATCCAGAAACGGTAACCAAACTTCCGAGAGGCATAACTTTTGAACCGTAGCTCTAATTGACGAACCGTTTACATTTTCGAAAAGCTCTCAAAGCGCTCTATAGCCCTATGGAAAAGCTTCACTTTTCCCCCATTTTCAACCCTTTTCGAGGTCATTTAATGCTCCAAACCTAACTTTGAAGCATTCTTAGGAGGTCTCCAAAACTCGAAAAACTGCATTAACTTTCAAACCGTGGGGCCTATTGACTTGATTCTTTTTTTGGAATGCTCTAAATCATGATTACATTCATCTGGCCAATTCACACCTTCTAGTTTACCGAAATGATGGCCCAAATACATGCTCCTATTTTTTTTGTGATTTTCAAACGCACTGATAGTTGAACTATGAGAGTTGGAACCTTTATTTGAACCAAATGGGTATCCAAAAATGTAAAGACACGAAACAGAAACTAAGTCTAGGTACATTTTTTTTTGGTGACACAGGATTGCCCTTATACCTCTGGATGCTCCTGCATCACTTCTGAAGACTTCAAAATAACTCATATTTGGTACATATCCATATTGGAGATAAACAAGTTTTTTGTTTGTTCCCTTATTTTCTTAAACTTGGTCTAGAGTATAGAATTTAGTCCTTAGAGCCTCTCTCCATTTTTTTGTGAAACATCCTTTTCCATCATCAGTTTTCTTGCATAATTCATAGTAGATCTAGTCCTTCCCCTGGCTATACTATTGTGTAGTAGTGTCCTTGGTGCACTCATTTACATCTTAAATCCTTTCTCATTGCAAAATTGGTTGATGTCATTTAAAATAAATTTAGCCTCTCTATGATCTCAAATAGTTTAGTCTCTTAGTTTTCTCTTTCTCAATTCTATCAAGATACCACTTAAACAATTGAAATGTATTAGATTTTTGTTTAATAAACATCAAAATCATCATTCTTGAAAAATCATCAACAAATATAATAAAGTATTTATCATCATAATATATATTTATTCCAATAGGACCACATAAGTCAGTATGAACCAACTCCAAAATCTCATCAGAAGAATAGATCTTTCTCTTGAAACTAAATATTTTATTTTACCCATCTTACATTATTTATGGATCACCTTATCAAGTTTTTCTT
Source organism: Cupressus sempervirens (assembly GCA_028749045.1). Lineage (NCBI taxonomy): Eukaryota > Viridiplantae > Streptophyta > Pinopsida > Cupressales > Cupressaceae > Cupressus > Cupressus sempervirens. The sequence continues at coordinate 785,302,947 of CM053786.1, forward strand.
ATTCTTAATAACCCTCTATCTCTCTTTATTTTACTAATTCTTACCAAGTTTTCAAAGTTCACATGAAATGGCCTCTTATGTCATAGTAAACCATCTTTACATTATGAAAATGGACAAGTATCTTCAGATAGATCTTTATAGAATGAGTTACCTTTTGTTTTCTTTGCATTTCCAACTAGTTCACTAGTAGCATTTATAATCTTTGTCTTCTTGTTCCACAAATCAACTAACCTAAAGTTATCAACTATGCTACACTCAAATAGTTATACTTCAAACCATCAACCCAATATGCATTATAACAGTTGATGTTTTCAATTTATTTAATTGTTCCTTTACCTTTCACATAATATGGTGCATCATTATGAAACTTAACACTACTTCTATTATAATGTTCTAGATTATCAAAATTAATTGTATCACCAGTCATATTACGTTAGACATCATGATCAATTATCCATCTATGGTTTTTACACACATGTGAGATCATTTAATATGACATTAAAATGATGTGAGATAATGTTTGTAGAAGCTCGAAAATATAGTTTTCTCATCTTCATTTCATTGTAACATAAACAAATTATTCATCATGATCATCAAAATTATTTTTAGAACCACCATCTTTAATGATATATCAAGATTTCTTACCTTTTGTCTTTGTACTTCTATCAGATCTCCCTTTTTACATGAAATATTTCCTCTCAACCTTTTCATCTTTGTCAGAGAATCTAGGTGTAGTATGAAAAACTTTGTTACATGTGAAATCAATAATTGGAACTTTACCTTTGTAATTTCCTTTTCCTCTATGAAGTCTTCTTGTAAACAATGCTTCAAGTTCATCATGGTCATCATCAAATCCACTATCACTTTCTACATGCTTTCTTTTCTTATTTTCCTTAGATCCATCAAAGTTTAGTTGGGATTTGAATGTATATTCAATAGTATTAGGGGAGTAACTATAAAAATTTCATAATTAAAATGTAGTAAGTCTACCAATTAGACTATCCAAGGTCACACCGCTACCAAGTGTATGTCTCAATTCTTGAATTACAAATCATCTAATTACATAGATAGGAATTAAATTCCTCAATACCTTACTTATCATAATCTTATCATTTATATGTCCTTCAATTCCTCTTCTACTATTCAACACTTCTTTGATTTGTCTACAAAATAGTGCAATATTCTCACCTTCCTACATTCTTATGTCATCAAAATTTCCTCTCTAAGATTTATGTCTTACCTCTCAACATATTATTGTCTCCACCATGAGTTTTTGCCAACTTGTCCCACATTTTCTTAGTAGTAGTGCTTTCCTTCACATCATAAAATTTTGCACAACTAATGACTACTAAAATTTCAATCATCATTTGGTTTTCCTCCTACTTCTCTTTTATTTGTTCAGCTACCATAGATCTAGGCACCTCAATGTAGTCATTGACTAAGTAGTTGAATGTGAAATATCCAATTCTAGATAAGTATAATCTCATTAGCCTTTCCCATCTAGGGAAATTCTCCTTATTAATCTTAGGTATCTCTTTTTTAAATCTTGATATTTGGCTTGAGTCCCATCAAACTTTCTTGATAAGCACAAAATGCTCCAATACCAATGATTATAATGATTTAAAATTACTAGTGGGGTAGGTTGAATTAGTTATCCTCAGCTCTAGATATACCAATTCAACTTTTAAACACTTCAAATAACTTAAATAAACTCAAATATCCATATGGTTTCTATAGCATATCATATGCAATTTAATATTTCATGCAATAGCTTAACTAATCTTTGTCTTTATATGTCTCAACTACTACTAAATAAACCACTATAAAATATAGCATGCAAAAAAAAACATTCACACATGAAAATAAAAATTTGACACCAAGATTTAAAGTGGAAACCCAATTTGGGAAAAACTACCAAGTAAATTGCTACGAAATTTTCACTCTTTTGAAGTGAGCTTAGTTAAGAGCCAATTTTCTTAAAGGTTATACAACACTACTAAATGTGATCTTGATAAACAATTTAATCACCTTGTTAGGAGTAGCCTTGTTAGAGGCCTTTAGAATATCCCATTAAAAAGCTTTTGAGATGTAAAGTACAACTAACTTTTGAAAATTCAAATCTACATTAGCTCATCCGTTGGTTCATTGATTGGCCTCCATTAATGTTAGGCTATCATTTTCCACAATGCTGAATGGTAGAGATCCTTTTGAAACTCTCTCTTGAAAAGATGATCAATAACCAACTCCAATGTTCTAGATGGCTATTTTTCAACCTGTTGGGTAGCTCAGTTGAAGATAAATGTATGTTCACGAGGAGGCCTTTCCTAGTTCCAACCAATTTGTATACCTACTACTAAATGTATGTTGGCAATATAGTCAAATAGATATCTTGATGGTTTTCATTTATGGAAACATACATTCAATGTGTTATTTATGCATTTTGAGTTAGAAAATTGTCCAAGCATTAAACAATTTACAAAAACATAGTAAATAGATGTTAAGTGTATGATCGCCTCATTTAGAGTTAGCTCATGCATAGTTAAGGACAACCTCATGATAGTATCATGATGTTGTGTGCTAGTGCATAGATATGTACAAATAGTACAACATGAGTTATGATTAAAATACAATTGTAGGTATTTAGGAGTGTAGAACATAGAATAGTAGAGAATTGGATTGTATGGCTTTAGGAATTATTTTTGTAATAAAATAATTACTAAGTTATGATGAGCCAACTATGTAGACATTATTCTATCGAGTGTCTGAACACATGAAGGCCAAATGAGTAGGGTTTGGTAAATATGCAAGGTATAAGTAGAAATCATATATTGCGTGGTGATAAAAAAATGATGTGAAGCAAGATGCGAGTTATTGTGTGAACAATCTAAAATATATCTGAACCTTATGTAATGCAAATTTTAATGTATGATCAAAACTATTGACATATCAGTCAAGTTTGTTATTAGTGACACACACTTATTCAGATTGTATATAGCTACCAAGCTCATTGTACTGTCCATAGTGTTTGCCAAGTATTTCAGTTATCACTAAGTTCTATAGTTGCTACCAAGACCTTTGGAAAAATCTTAGTGGTTACTAAGCAGTCATAGTTACAGTGAAGATCAACAGTGTAAATCATGCATCTCAGTGTATGCCGAGTTTATAATACAAGTTGAGCCATGCAATGTTCATTGAGTTTACAGTGTATGTGATGTGAGTCCATTGTTAACTAAGCTTCTCAGTGTTAACCAAATGACTTAGTTTATACTGAGCTCAAGGTAATAGTTCTTACTAAGTCTTGTCATGGTAAACAAGTGATTTATTGATATGATGAGTTTCACAATACCTACTCAGTCACTAGTGTAGAAAGAATTCAAGACTACTTGGAAGTGATTAGTATGGACCAAGCTTCTATGTCTACCAAGTGCATGATGATGCATTAATAGTGTATCCTAGGCATCAAAACCTCACCGAGTTAGTCTTCAAAACCTTAGTGTCTTCATCTGGGTCAACTTTGTAATATTTTTGTTAACTTGTATTGTGGCTAACTTTGTAATTTGTATAATTGGATTGGTATATATGTAATGTATTGTATCATATTGAAAGTGTGTGTGAAATGAAGAAAATATATGCATGCGAGGAATTAATCAGAGAAGATCAAAAATAGTGAATTACAAAGGCTACAACAATATAAGGAGCAACAAAGTCATATCTATCACAACAAGGTGATTAGTACTTAATGCAATCTTATTCAACAAACCAAGTTGTACATCAGAGATCATCTACTATTTCATTATAATAGGTGGATCAATCAAATCTTGTCATAAGATAGACCTAAGAGTCTTTTGTAAATCTCTTTACTGAGTACATACTTAATTATATGTTTGTAAATCCTTTTGGAATGGTGGACCTAGTAGTCCTTATTGATCCTAATAGGATAGATCATCAAAAGTGATCAATGTAAGCTTTAAAAAGTGAACTTTGTACTATAGTACTAAAGTTTGTGGGTAGAATCTCCACTCCAATTTTACTTTCTATTTGGAAGGTTTTTAGGTCACCAAATCTTTGTGTCACAATGTTATGAATGCTTTTATATTTTAGTTTCTTATGCATAAAATTAGATCAGATTACATGTGATGGATTAAATGCTATTTGGATTGTTAGATTAAGAGTTGAAATTGTTGAAGTGTTAGAAGTTACTAATTCACCCCTCCCCTATTAGTAACTTAGCTTAATCTTGAATATTTCCAAAAATTGGTATTAGAGCTTTGTGGTTCTCAGAAGAAAGTTTAACAGCTTGAGTAAAGATCAAGGCTATGGAGATATTCAAACTTGACAAATCTATTGATAATGAGAACCTAGATTTGGAAATGGTCATTGCCCAACTCAAGAAAGCAAAGGAGCAACTCTCTCAATCCTTGAAAAGAAGAAAAGAACCTGCAATTCAAATGAATGATCATATCATTGAAGAAATAATTGAAGACCTTCATTCAAGCAATTCAAATGAAGCCAAGGAAGCAATCAAAGAACTCCTAAAAAAGAATGGATCCATGAAAGAAGAGGTAAGAAAACTTAAAAGAGAACAAGAAATTTAGTTAGTAAGGTTATGTGAAGTCATAGAAAAAAAAAAAAACAAGATAAAAGAAGAGAGAGATGGAAGGAAAAATGAAATTCAAAACCAATTCCTTTAGCAAGTAGATTTTATTGATTAGCTCTCCAATGCAAATGAGGAAATCATGAGCACAAGATTTGAAAATGAAAGAATGAGAAATGATCTAAATTCTAAAAGGAAAATCAATGAAAGAATGAGAAATGATCTAAAATTTGAAAGACAAATCAATGAAAGATGATACAATAATCTAAACTCTAAGAAAAAAATCAATGAAAGAATGATGAAATCTCAAGCAAATATGAATCAATTGAATGAGTAAAACCTCTATAGGAAAAAAGTAAAAATAGGAATTGGATATATATAGAAGAAGGAGAATCATACAAGCAATAAGCTCAAAAGAATAAAAGACCTACTTGCAATCACTATGGTAAGATAGGTCATACATCAAACAAATGTTGGAGTGATGGAAAAGAAAAATTTAATGGAAAACACTATAATTGCAATCAGCATGGTCATAAGGCTAATGAATGCAAAGAGAAACCAAGATTTGAAGGAAACTATCACAAATGCAAGAAACATCGACACAAGTCATTAGAATACTAAACCAAGGTATTGAATCCAACAAAGAAAATTATAAAAACAATATTTGGTTGGGACTACAACACCTAGTGTAGGTATCATTATTGTGGATAATTTGGACACATTGGAATAAATTGTGTAAAGAATCATTTGAGGAAAAGAGACACTACTAAAAGATGTTTCATTTATATAGAAAGTGGTCATCTTGCTAAGAACTATAGGAATACTGGTATAATTGAAGATGAGAAAAAGGAAAAAGCTAATAACATCAAAAAATAGATGAGACAACAATGGGTTCCTAAGTCTACCAAGGATACAAATCCAAGTAATGATGATCAAGTCACTCAAGAATTGGGCGACTCCATCATTTCTACTTAAGTTATCAAAGGAGAAACTAGAACTATGCTATCAAAGAAGACATCCAAAATAGTTCCAAATTGAAAGCGAAAAATGATCCAAATGAGTATTTTGGATATAAAGGGATCACTGAGTATAAATTTCTATCAAGTTATCTTCTCTACTAAGTGAGGATGGGTCACAGACTCTATCGAGCAAGGTTGGGAGTGATAAAGATGTATACGGTTACTAAGTTATGAAGACTTCACTGAGTGTTCAATGTAAGCATAGTGGATGATAGTTTTTCAACATGATATTAGTCAATCTACCTTCATAGTGAGTATTTATGGCAATATTTTAACAAAAAACATGAAATTGAAATAATTTCTTATCATGAAATTTTGAGTTCTATTGCGAATGTGCGATCTTTAGAGCTTCCAAGTGATTTGAGAAAATTTCCAGTGAAAGTTTTTGAATTCCCTCAAACCCTTCCAAGAGAAGATGGAATCCAACAATAGCAATGTTAAGGGAGGATCTGACATGTTGGTTCAAGGAGTGGAATGGAAAACACCCAATTTCAAGCTCACTCCTGCGATAGCCAAACCTTATATCTGAGTGGAGCACAATCTCAAATCCCTCCAAAGGTACTTCTAATCAATCATATTTGCACTCATTTCAAATGTGTTATTTAAGAAATTGGTACATTGGAAATGGATGGTGCCCTAGGAAAACTGTGTGTAAATGTAATTTTAAAACCTAAGCACCAATACCTAGAAACTAAAGGCTTAACTCATATCCCTTACATGCCCCATGAATTTAAAGTTAAATGGATTAGGTTTATGCCCAATCGAGTGCATAACGATTAGTTATGGTTGGAATGACTGGTGTTGATTATAAAGAATATGATTCATCAAATCACAAGCCTCCCTATGCTAGCCAAGGTCAAAATGTCAAACCCTAGGTCTGGTAGAGTTGGAAAAGTAAATCATAGCACAATGGGATGGTAGAGGAATGGAAATTAGCAATATTTCTGATATAGAATTGAAGTTTGGCATTCTTGTCATTGCACATAAGATTTATAACTCTAGTAGGTTAAACAATATATCATGTGATGTTGTTGACTTGGCATACAAGGTGGTAAATAACAATTTGTCATTTGACCTTGCCGAGCTATTATTGAGATAGTTAAACAAAAACATGGAAAGCATAAGGACTTCAAAGAATAACTTGTGTAAGTTTGGTTCCATGTTAACTTGTCTATTCTTTTATGTTCAAAAATTCTTCCCTTCAAAAGGCACTATTGTGTGGAGAAAATACATGCCTATTATATATATCAGATAAATGAGGTTATTGCTAAAATGGGTGAAAATTATAATAGTATTATGGATAATTATTTTGATGTATTCAAAGAGAAAATGAACAATAGGTTTTGAATCTGCATGAAACTAGTTGAAGATTATAAGGATGATGTATGTTTCATGGTGGATTATGACAAAGTGTGCATTTATGTAGTTAAGCCTAGAATTGCATGGATAAAACCTATTGGTTATGAGGTCAATATTGATGAAACTAAAGACATCATTGAAACTCTTGTCAATGAGCCACTTGATCCTAAGGCTACATATTTTTGAATATATGATGAAGAAAAATCCAAGATTGAACTTGAAATAAAGCTTCCTCAAGTGGTGAACAAAGGGAAGATGAGAATTGCAAAAATGAAATCTAATTTAACCCTTTTGTTAACCGAGGGAAAAGGAGAAGATGAAGAAGTAGAGGATGTAGAATCTAAGGAAGAAGAGTCATTAAAGAAGAAAAAGTAATTATTACCAAGCCATCCAAGCCATCCATTATAGTTTTCACTAGGAGATCTTCAAGGAAGAAATCTAACAAGGAAGGAGGAGATATTATATTTAGAGAACCTCCACCCACCTTCCAAGATAGAGTGAAAGAACTTTAGGAAGGAGTAGGGATAACAAAATATAAAGCATTGAAATATCAAACTAGGACTAAGGAAGAAAAGAAGTAGATTGAAGACTTGGTGATGAACAAAATGGGTAAGTGGAAATACTCACCAGACCAGCTTACTTCTTAGCTCCCTAAGATTTTGTTGGATAAGATCAAGCCAAGATGAGATTTTGCTGTGCAAACTGTCAAAGACATATATGGGAAAACCTTGAGGCAAATATTACCAAGAAAATTAGATGCTAAGGCAAGAGATTCATTGAAGAATAATGAAGAAAAATTGACTCTAAAGTTTAATACTTGTTTGGTTTTGATTAAAGACATTGAACATGTTGTAAGGAATGCAACAACCACTTGGAAAAATGTTTATCTATTACATAAACCAAGTGATTTTCCAATTGATGTTAAAGATGATGATGATGAAGAAGAGAATATTGAAGAAGTAACTCATTTTGACAATGAAGAAGATGAAAAGGATCAAGGACAAGAGGATACCAAGGAAGATAAGCAAGATGATGAAGAGACTGATCTAGTTAAGATAGCTATAGTAGTTATTGCCTCACTTCCTCACTCTCCAAGAAAACCAATGACCACATCAAGCATGAAGACAACCCCAAAAAGTTTGATTGTGACCTTTAGTTCCAATCCAATGATCCAATCACTCTTTTCTCCTATATAGCTCAGCACATCACTGACATAAGTGACTTGCACTTCATCTACCAATTTTTAGATTCTTCCTTCATCATCCAAGTTGACTACTTCAGTTTTGACTACTCTAGTTTTGAGCAATTCAATTTTGAGCACACCAATTTTGGATTCTTTAGGTATTTATGTAAATATTCCTTCAATAAGCACAACATCAATTTTTATAGCTACTCCTAGCATTTCTACTATTATTTCTATTCTAGGTACAAAAGCAATAAGTGTAAAGACAGTTGAGCCAACTGAGCACAAAATTTTTGAGTAAAGGAAAAGAGCTAGAGGAAGAAATTGATTTGGATGAGGAAATAGTAATCCCAAATTGGGACATTTCCAAGCTTACTTTAGACCAAATGTAGTTATTTTGTGAACTCCAAAAAAAGGCTAAACAATGGAAACTAAAAGAGGAGAGATATAATGAATTTAAAATAATTGAAGATGCAAAGAATATTTTGGCAGAGGCCATAGGTATTAAGGTTGACTCTTATCATCCAATTTTATATTAGATAGTAGAGGCAATACAAAAATTTAACAAAGATACTAAGGGACAAGATAAGTTAGTGCAAAAAGCTAAGAAGAAGTTTGATAATAAAGTGTTGGAGCACATTGGTCATTAGATAACCATTTATCAACTAGAACTTTGTACAATTTTGGGCAATTTAGAAGCATCTTGTACAAATGTGTCATCACTTTTTGGTAAGCTATTTGATGTTTCTGAGTTTACTAAAGAAATAAAGGAAAAATTGTCCAAAATAGATGAAAATTTGAAAGCTAGTGCTTAGTAGTTGCAAGTTGACCCTAGTTCAAGCTTTGCACATTTTCAAAGGATAAGATTTTTGTTAGATATGCAAGTAGAATTGCTTAGAGAAGAAGCAAGGATTAGATCCATATTAATAGATATAAAAAATATGATTCTTCCCATGATGGATGCACTACAGAAACATATTGTACATTCAAAAACTCTCATCCATGACAATAATTTCTCTATTGTGGATCATATGATAGAATTGTTAGTAGAAGTACAAATTGCACTTCACAAAAGATCCTACAAGACAATTGGGATAGCACCTTGGTGATCATTCTCAAGGTACATTCAAATTTTTTTTTATCTCATTTTGGTGTTTCTATGTGTAATACCCCAAAATTGGCTCATTGCCATCTCAACCAATTCTGGTCTATTTCTGATCAATCCTAAAGTCCTATTCCATTAGGAAAATTCTTATTCTACTACTCACTACTTGACTTAATTGTCAGATGCAAAAAACCCTAATCTGCATTCATCATTCTTATTATTTAATTCCTATAGTATTTACTCATATTAGTCATATTAAACCTATTGATTAGTATTTAATTTAATTACTAAGTATTTATACTTTAATTAAATTAAATTATATCTTAAGGCAAATGTACTATGGGATTAAATTTATTTAATTTAATAAATGTTCCTATTTTAATTAATTAAACAAAATTATTTAATTAAATGGAGTACTTACTTCTAATTAATTAAACAAAGTTATTTAATTAAATGGGAAGCCATCCCTGATTAATTAAATGAAGTTATTTAATTAAATAAGAAAAGTGTCTCTAATTAATTAAGGACTATTTAATTAAATAGAAAAGGTAATTTGAGAGTATATCTCATTTTATTAAATTAATTATCTCGCCAAAATCTCTCTTCAGTTCAAAAAGGAAAATTTCTAGTTCACTATTGATAAAAAAGGACTTAAATCAGTTAACTCCTGATCAAAGAGGAATTTGGGAATCTTCCTTTATGACTGAACTTCACCTTTAATCCTAACCATTGATTGAAATCGATCTCAACCATTGATGGATTCCAGGAAAGTCTATTTCAGAGACCCTCATCTCTTCATTTTGAGGGAGGTTGAATGAGAATTTGCATCGAATTGCTGCTAGATTGTGCATTCATTTGAGCTCCTTATTTTCATAAGATTTTCATTTTCTAGTTTAATCTCATTTAGCATAATATGCATACATTTTAACATAGCTTTTTTTTACATGTTTTTAGATTAAACATGCATACTCCATTCTAGATTAATCTGCATTCTCATATAGATTAGTCACATTTTCTTTCAAATCCTTCGTTCGTAGAGGGTTTGGTTGCTTAAACACCTCAAATCTGAGGATATCTAACAAGCAATTTCCTTTAGATAGAAGGAAATAGGTCGCCTTGACAGCTTATTTTCGGATGAACAATCCAATGTTCATTCCGAGATGAATCTGCATACAATGACCATGTTGAAGTGTGTGTGTTAGCAGAGGCCACATATTCACGCATAGATTTATGGCGCCCACCGTGGGGTAGAGAAAATCAATTTTTTTGGCCTCTCTCTACATTTTTTAAAATCATTTTTTGTTCTTTGTTCATATTGTTCCGTACAAATTTGAGAATCTTTGCACGAGATTGTTCATTTTTGCATGAGGATATAGAATCTTCATGTGAAGATTCTTTTCATATCGCGTGAGAAAGTTATTGGGCCCGTGAAACTTCATGCAACATTTGTTTCTTTGTGCAGGCCGAATATAATTTCACGTAGGTCATAAAACTTCTTCGTGCAAAATGTCAAGAATTTTGGATGAGACTCTGCTGATAAAGGCAACTTTTTGCATTGATTTTCATGTTTTTTGGTTTTTCTACTAACTACTCACGGTTTCTAGTATTTTTGTATTTTCTAATTTTTTTGGAACAACATAACAGCGGTTTGCAGGACAATTGGAAAAGCATGATAAAGTTACTAAAAATAGGTAAAATCTACTAAGCGTGTTGTGAGGATCAACAGGTAACCTTCCTCAGCTGATAACACTTCATTTGGATCTAAAACAAACATCTCTCCTATCAAGCTTGTGTGTGTTTCCTTCCATGTTTTCATTTTACAGCACATGCATAATTTGATACTAGGGTGTGATCTCCATTAGTATTCATTTAGCAGGCTTAGGTACTAGTGATAGATTTAGATAGGTATTTCAGGTTATTGGACTCGCTAATCCACCAGCCCCTCATTCCACCCTGTGGTTGCACGATCAACACCACATTAAAGGGGAGGGGTCTACAGGAGAAAAGTGTTAAAGGCTCCACAAGGCAAGCCTTTTGTGCTTTTTAGAATTCACTAGTTTCTAAGTTGCAAACTTGTTTTGGCTTGCATGAGGGGTTAAATGTTCCACATCTTTGGACTCACCTCGCATTAGTTAAAGCATTAAGTGTACCACCTTGTGCTTTTTGATTGCTTTTGGATAGATTTGCTTTTGGGAATTAACATTTGTACACACATAGTAATTAAGCCCCCATGAACACTATTCATGGATCTTGAGGGAGTGGGTTCCTAGTGAAACTCCTCTCTAAGATGGATTCCTTGTAGGTGGGGATGGTACTTTAAGCATCTTGCAGATAGATGAATCTTCAACTTGTTGATTAAGGCATCCTTTTTCTGGAGAGGTTGATAGATCACTGGGAGTTGATATCATATATCTTTAAGAGATACTCTTAGTTTACCATGTCAGATTAATCTATTTTCTTTAAATGGGCTAAAAGTGAAAAGGTGTCAAAACCTTGAATCTAGAAGCTAAGTCCCCTTGTGGTACACTATTGTGAGTCGGTCATCTTTAGAGAGGGTTAACCGTAGTAGACAATCCCTCGATAGGGAAAATTGTGTTGATGAAACCTCGAGCGATAATAGCCATTTTTGACATGGTAGTGACAACCGCTATATAAATGTCCTTGTGGAAGAAATCTCCACAGGTGTGGTTCATTGTGGGTTGTCAGATCTCCCTAGCAGCTCTTGAAGATTAAGTTCTCAAATCGTGTCAAAATATTAGTGCGCAAGGATTGGAGGTCACCCCTATGAGTCATAAAAGTTGTAAAGTCAAACTATTACTAAAAACCTTAGAGAGGCCAACTTTGATTTTCTAGGGATGTATGCATGATTGCAAAACCTTTTGAAAACATACACAAATAGCTCTCCTAGGGATTAGCACAAACTAAGTCACTTGATTTTTCATGCGTAAGGTTGCTTTTTCCCTTGCTCATTATTTTCAGAGGTGCTTGAAATCACTTGCTTGCTATTTTACATGCCTATTTATTTGCTTGGTTACTGAAACGATCAAAAAAATTGTCAAAATTAGTTGCTATTGTAAAACTGGTATGCCTTCTTGTGTGAAGTCATTTTAGTCTCTCATGAAATCATCTACTTCTTACACAAAATAATTTTATTCTCGCGTGAAATTAAATTGCTATTATGAGTCTTCGGGTGGCCATGTGAACTTCTTCGCATGAAATTAAACTACTATCACTGACCTTCGTGTGAGATAGAAACTTCTTCGCGCGGCTTGTAAAACTTCTTCATACGACCCATAAAGTTTTTTTTCATGAGACTTTGTATCAGCATTACCAATTTGGGTCTGTTTTAGCTATCTATGGCCTACACACTGTCCTTTTTTGCATCTATTTATCACTCTCTATTTGTAAATAGTCCTAAAATAGCGACACTTCGCTTAGCTAAAGACTTGTGTCTTATACCTTGACTAGTCTTGTCTCATAATTTTTTTTTTGGTCTTTTTCTTAATGCTTGTCATACTTTGTGTTGCAGTGGTCATAATCTATGGCTGTTCTAGCCTTTAAATCAGACCATTTATGCCTTAGTGAACAACATTCTTACTATTATCTTGTCCTTTCTGAGACTCAATCTTAGTGTAGTCATTTTCCAAGTTCTAGCTTCTTGTCCTTATCTATGACTATCACAACCATAAGTGACAACGTGTTTTATCCTGATAACCTTAGATGTGGTCATACTAGGGGTCATAATCACAGCAAAGGTCACTTACCTCTCATTATGCAATCTGTATCCAGTTTGGCTAGTGAGGTGTCTTCACGATCTTCCTCACCTACCAGGTCATCTCGAGTTCAACAAACATTTTTCAATCTGCAACAAATTAGAAATCCTTTTTACCAAGAGGATACTAAGATAGGTAGAGGTCCTGCATTCCCAAACAAAATGTAGGATCCATTCTCCAAAGATCCTTTTGAAACACAAAACACTGAAACTGAACACATTCCTATAATGACTAATCGTAAACTTGAATATGGTAGTCATAGTCGATATCAAGAACCACCAAGGGATGACAAAGAGAAAGAGAAAGAATATGACACTAATGAGGAATAGGAAGAGGTGGAAATCCTTCCTAAACACATAACAAATTGTCGAAGAGACAGAAAATTTTAGAAGGTCATGAGAATCCTAATCAACAAAGAGAAAGAAAAATACTTTCTAAAACTTTCCCAAGAGGGAGCAAAGTTACCTTATCATTTCACTGTAGAAACCATTGTCAAAACTGAAGAAGAAATTGAGACCTCCAAACTCCAAAAATAATTGAAAATTATGCAAGACTAGTTGGCTCAAATGATGCATGAGAAGGAGAAACCGAAAAAGACATACACATTGGATGCTCTTTGTTTATTTCCATTTGACAAAAGCATAAACATGCCGCCTTTCCCACAAGGTGTAGAACTAACCAAATATGACAAGTACTTTATACTACTGATCCCCAAGATCACTTACGAGAATTTGGTGCTTTTTCTATGGATTTTATACACAATCAAACATACCTCATGCATTTATTCCCTAGAAGCCTAGGTGGTCAGGATTTGGAGTGGTTCTCACATTTACCCCCTAGTATCAAGACGTCTAATGAAATTGCCAATTCATTTGTTTAGCAATATTCTCATAATATTCAACACCCTGTCAATATTCGAGATCTATGCAACCTTAAAGAGAAGGTTGATAAGCCTTTTCTTGCTTTCCTCCAATGGTGGAGACAACTATACACTAAGTATTCCCGTAAAATCCTAGAAATGGAGAAGCTTGACATTTTCACTGATAAACTCTTACCTGATTTCAAGTATAGAGTCCAACTACAAGGTCCACATACCTTTGAAGACATGATTACATAGGCTATCTGTATCGAAGAATTTATGGTCAAGAAGGGTGAGCTCACTCTTTAGAGAGACACAAAACAAGGTTCCACTTCCAACATGGCTAAAACCAAACATGTCAACAAGAACTGAGAAATTGTACATGATGGGGTTGTTGACAATGTCACACCCAAACATGCTAAAATGGCATTTAATCTCACAGACTGCCTCAAAGCGGCCAAAAATGCTGAGAAGCCTCCCCCTGACAATAAGGCATCTGGGAACAAATTGAGAAACTCATGGACAACATGACCCAAGCAAGAGTATACACCTTTGGGGGAACCTTTGGATGTGGTTTACAAAACATTGCTACAACACAAGCTTATCTCACCAGTGGATAACCCTCATCCCTATGATCCACAACCCCATCCACCATGGTGGAATGAGACCTCATTTTGTGAGTATCACCAAAACAAGGGACACAAAACCAGCAACTATATAAACTTTCGTCATAAAGTCAAGGACATGATTGATGCTGATGATCTTGTGGTAGATGGACATAACAAAAACTTGAACCACAAGGCATTCAAAGAGCCTTTTCCAGCTTATGAAAAAGGAGAGACTTCGAAACTAGAACCCTACAATAAGGTCAACTATACATATTCCAATGATGACAATGTCATTCACATGGTTGAACATGTAGATTTTGAATATTGCGACATTATTACCATAAAGGGGAAGCAAGATAATGACCAACTCAAGACACCATTTGTCTTGAGAGGCCCTATTTCCAATAACATGGATAATGCATCTTCGCAACACTGTGCTAACACTATTACTCGCTCTCATGCAAAGTTGGTACTCAAAGGCCCTGCACTTCTTATTTCAAATCTTGAACAACACAAAGACAAAGCCCTTGCTGGTCCATCTGGTAAAGGTGCAAAACACACAATGAACTTGACTGCAACCAGTTATTGTGTTCTCAATAAGTTGAAATGAACTAATGCTCAGATTTCCATCTTTGAGCTGCTTAAAATCTCGCTTGCTCACAGGAAAATTCTGGACAAAGCCCTTACTAAGGAAAATGTTCCTCAAGATCTTGATCTTGAGTGATTTCAATCCATGGTAGGTCACCTGACCTCACCTTATCTTATGAGCTTCTCCGAGGAGGATGATAACTCACTGAATCACCCACACAATCAGCCTCTACACATTAAGGTTATGATCCACCAGACACGTGTTTTTCGGGTATTCATTGATAATGGTGCTAGCCTAAATATTGTCTCTACTGCTCTGCTTAGACAATTGGATTATTCTAAGGAATCTATTGATCCTTGATGAAAGATCACTATTAAAGCATACGATGAAGTGGAACGAAAGTCACTATGTCTTGTGGTTTTACCAATTCACATTGGTCCTATCGAAAGGGATGTCACCTGTCAAGTGCTTGACATTCCCTTAGCCTACAACATTCTGTTGGGATGGCCATGGATACATGAGATGCATTCTGTACCATCCACATACCACCAATGCATCAAATTCCCATTTCATGGCTCTAAAGTTACTATTCCTACCACTGCTAGCTACACCTGCAGTATGCTTAAAGTTGTTGATTCTTTCATCCCTACTAACCGTTAGTCTACTGATTGTCATGACAATAAGTTGAAACAAATTGAGAAGTCATTTAAATTGAAAGAAACTAGTATGGGAGAGTACCACATGGAACCAGTGCTGTCATTAACATCTATTCCAGAGTCCCCTCGACATTATGGGAGGCCCTCAGAAGCAAAGAAGCTATTCATGCTGACACCTTAGACCAAGTTTAATGGGTCTTTTGTTAAGGCTACAATTCCCTTAGAAAAAGAAAGTGAAAATAGAGCCATTTCTGCATGGCTTTACAAAGGAGCTCCAGTGGACCTAACAAAACAAGCTCAAGAAATCAATACTAAAAAATATGGACCTAGTCTTAAGCTTATGAAGTGTTTTGGTTACAAGGGAACCAACCCTATTGGGTGCAATAACAATGGTCTAATAGATCCTATCAAAGCAACAGCTCAAAGCAACATTGATACAACTGACCTAGGGTTTAAGAAGTCCCTTTCCATTTGGGATCCAATAAATTCATACCTATAGATGATAGTTCATCTAAAAATGAATCACAATATGAGTTAGGTACTCGAGCGAGGATTCCTACCCTCATCCTATTCCTTATGATCTCGCTAAATTCTTTGTTGAGCCAGATAAATTTGTGCCATGTGTTAGCACTCTGGATGATACTAGTGATTCTTCTGAGGACAATACTGAGCAACTCAAACATCATTCAAAAAAGGGAGAACCTAGTTAGTCATGCCATATTGAATATTTGTGTAAGAATCCAGAGGCTGAAGGAGATTATGTCCCTATCACTATTGGGGAGTTCTATAGTCTCTCACCATGTAGTACTGATTCTCATGAATATGAATTTGACAATCTTTTAGAAGTGACTACTGATAAAGACATTGACCAAGTGCATGTCTATGAAAATCAAATTGAAGTGAGTGAAACATCTAGGGTTAGGTTACGGGGGTCTGATCCAACTAGTATCCTAGAGTCGTCAATTCCTGACGTTAGTATTCCAAGGCATTTGAATACACCTATGGATGAGGTCACCATAGGTCTTGAATTGCTGGTCCACACATTTAATGACTATATTGTGAACGCAATTGAACCAGCCAATACTCTCTCACTCACACATCTCGAGCTTATAGACTAGAACCCAATACATCTAACAAAGTCCCCACATTCCAGAATGACTATGCTCTTGCCTATTACCTAAATGCTATTGAACATATAAAATCTTCCACCAATGAGTAGAGTATCAACATGACTGAGGCCGACATCAAATATATCAGTCACATAATTAAAAGGAAAAAATACAAGAGGTCCGATGGTGAAAACCACATTGTGGCAGTATTGGATCCCAAAAAAGTAAAAACAGAAGACGTATCCAAAGGTGAAAACCTCTCTAAGGCACCCGCCGATGAGATATTTGATGTCCTTCCTAGTCACTTTCAAGAGAGATCATCAGTGTTAATAGAGTCGATGTAGCCAATTAACCTGGGCATAGAAGAAGATCCTCATGTGATAGATCTGGTGCAATCACTATCACCTAAAGAGAAGGAACAATTCATTGCCTTTTTCAAGGAAAAGAAAATAAATTTTGCCTTGACATATTCTGACATGCCAAGATTGGATCTTGATCTTATCATGCATCACTTGTCCATAGTACTAGGCATCAAACCAGTTAAACAAAAGCTTCAAAAAATGCACCCTCATGTTGCATTACTCATCAAAGCAGAATTGGAGAAACTTCTAAAAGTTATTTTCATCCATGTAATTGATTATGCTGAATGGATATCCAATATTGTTCCTATTTCCAAGAACGATAAATCTATCAGGGTTTGTACAAACTTTCATGATCTTAACTTGGCATGTCCTAAAGATGACTTTTTGCTCCCTAATATTGATATGATTGTGGACATGACGACTGGCTATGAGATGTACTCAGTTATGGATGGTTTTTCTGGATACAATCAGATAAAAATTGTGCTAGAAGATCAAGAGAAAATGGCTTTCACATGTACATGGGGAACCTTTTCCTGGAATGTGATGCCATTTGGTTTAAAGAATGTTGGTGCTACATATCAACGGGCTGTTACTACAATTTTTCATGACATGATGCATAGAACCATGGAGGACTACGTTGATGATACCTTGGTCAAAAGTGCTAAACGCAATACTCATTTACAAGATTTGGGTCCCATCCTAGATCGTATGGAAAAATTCAATCTTCGGCTTAATCCTAAGAAATGTGCATTTGGTTTCACATTGAGGAAATTGTTGGGATATATTATTTCTGCAAAAGGAATTTAAGTAGATCCAAAAAAAAGTACAAGCAATAATGGACATGCCACCACCTTGGAACATCAGTCAAATGAGAGGACTACAGGGAAGGCTTCAATCTATTCGAAAGTTTATTTCACAATTGGTGGATAAATCAAAACCCTTCACAAAGACCTTACATAAGGGTGTGAAATTCATTTGGAGCCAGGATTGTGAGCAAAGCTTAACATAGATCAAACTATATCTTGTCAATCCACCAATCTTGATGCCTCCTATGCATGGGAAGCCTTTGCTTTTATACATTTGAGCGACTAAAACATCTTTAGGAATCCTGTTGGTTCAGGAAGACAATGACAACAAAGAAAGAGCTATTTATTACTTGAGCCGAACAATGGTCTCTTATGAGAAAAACTACATCATTATTAAGAAAGCTTGCTTGGCAGTTGTCTTTGCTTCGCAGAAGTTGAGACACTACATGCTTGTGGCTAAAATAGACCCATTAAAGTACTTGCTCAGTAAGACAACATTCACAGAAAGATTGGCTAAATGGGTCATGAAACTGAGTGAGTTTGACATCCAATATGTTGAACTCAAAGCTATAAAGGGGTAGGCAATTGCAGACCAGCTGGACAAGGCACCCATATAGAGTCTTCTACCAATAAACATTGATTTCCTAGATGAGTCAATTCTAACACTCACTCACCATACATGGGTTATGTTCTTTGATGGGTCCTTCACACAACAAGGATTAGGTGTTGGATTACTCTTCATTACACCACAGAGATACTCATTGCCCAAAGCATACAAGATTATGTTTCCTTGTACAAATAACATTGCTAAATATGAAGCTTTGATCTTTGGTATGAAAATTGCAGTTGAATGGAGAGTAGATTAGTTGGACATCTTCGGTGACTCTCAGCTTGTTATCAACAAAGTAAATGATGTGTATCAAACAAAGGATAAGAAACTAATTCCTTACAAATGCATGGTTGATGACTTAACAAAGTATTTTGCACACATCACCTTCCAACAAGTTTCACATGCAGATAATAAAGCGACTGATGCCATGGCCACTCTGGCTGCTCTGCTACAAATGCCAGAAAATGATCTCCAACATGAGTTCTTGGTGGAAGTGTTACACTACCCAGCCTATGACACACCTGATTCTAGGATGATCTATTCTATTATAGGGTAAGAATCATCCCACTACCATTAGATCTATTCCTAACTTCATAATCAAACGATTTCAGAAGGTCTAACCCCGAATGAGAAATGTTACTTAATCCATAATGATTCACATTATGTCATTATTGTTGATGATCTATATAGGAGAGGTCTCGACGAAACACTCCTTAGGTGTTTAGAACCCGACGAGTTAAAATGTGCACTAATTGACGTTCACGAAGGAATTTGCAGATCTTATTCCAATGGCCTGACACTAGCTCATGAACTCCTTCGTGTTGGTTACTACTAGCCTAAAATGGAGCAAGAAGATGTTAAGTATGCTAGGTCCTACAAGTAGTGTCAGTTACGCAGGAATCTCATTCATGCTCTAGCCAGAGAGCTGATTCCCTCAACTACAACATGGCCATTTCAACAAGGGGCCTTCAACTTGGTGGGATAGATTCACCCAACCTCTTCCAATGGACATAAGTTCATTATCATGGCTACAGATTATTTCACAAAATGGGTAGAGGCAGTCCCTCTCACAGTGGCTGATGGCAAAACTATAGCGCTTTTCATCAAAAACTACATCATCTATAGATATGGTATACCATTCTCAATCATTACTGACAATGGAGGACAGTTCAAGAATAAAGACCTCAAGGAACTCTGCAAAAAATTCAAGATCACACAACATTGGTCTTCCATTTATTACCCCTAGGGTAATGGCCAAGCTGAGGCATTCAATAAGGTGATCCTCAAAATTCTTCATCACACAGTCAGTAAGTCAGGGAGAGACTGGCATCTCCAGATCAACCCAGCCCTATGGGCATATAGGACAAGCATTAGAACTCCAACAGGGACGACTCCTTTTGCGTTGGTGTATGGGGTGGATGTTGTACTTCCATAGAAGTCAAGATTCCTACCTTGAAAATCTCCATGAAAGGCCTTATCACTGATGATGACTATAGGATAGCTCAGCTTCAAGAGCTTGTGTTACTGGATGAATGACAACAAGTGGCATGTGATCATCTATGAGCATATCAACAAAGAAAGACACGAAGCTACAATCGAAGGATCAGGCCATGTGACTTCCAGCTGGGTGACCTTTTCTTGAGAGAGAACCCTAAGAATCAACAACAAATGCAAAAGGGAAAGTTTGAACCAAGATGGCTAGGTTCGTACATCATTACTGCAGTACATGGATCTGGCACTTATCAGCTTTCCACAACCAAAGAAGAAGTGCTTAAAGAGCCTATCAACACTCTCCACCTAAAGTGGTTTTACAGTTGATTTAATCTCAGCAAGCTCTTTGTACATATCTATATGTCCTAAAAAAAATCTAAAAATCAGAAAAAGTCCTGAAAAAAATTATTACCCTAGTGAAAACCTAGCAATAGGTGCCTTGGTAACACCAAAAAAATTGAAAACACCAACAAAAAAAAAAATCTTGCCAAGAAGGTGAAAACTTGGTAAACAGGCACCTCTTGTTCCCAAAGCTCCATCTTGTAGTACATCTTCTCTCTATTATGTATAGTCACTTTCACGCTTTCACTTTCCTACTTCCTCCTCATGTATCCATGGATTGAGTCTTGTCATAGCTTAGGGGCATTTCTCCTTCATGATAGTCACCAGTGGTCCTTACTGCGTCTTCCTACTGTCCCTAGTGTCACTATTTTTGAGATTCTCCTCATAGAATCTCCTTTGTGACAATCACCAGTGGTCCTCATTGTGTTTGCCTCCTATCGTTAGTGTCACTCTTTTCGAGATTCTCCTAATAGAATCTCCTTCGTGATAGTCACCAGTGGTTCTCACTGTATCTGCCTCCTATCACTAGTGTCACTCTTTTTGAGACTCTCCTCATAGAATCTCCTTCATGACAGTCACTAGTGGCTCTCACTGTGTCTACCTACTATTGCTAGTGTCACTCTCTTCAGGATTCTCCTCATAGAATCTCTTTCGCAATGGTCACTAGTTGTTTTAGCCGTGTCTGCCTACTGTTGCTTAGGTTATGTCTCCAGATTCCTTTATGGAAGATCTCTCTTGTGTCAGTCACTAGTCATCCTGGCTGTGTCTACCTACTATCACTCAGTCCTTCTTAGGTTCTTCATCATGAAGATTCCTTTTTGACCAAAATCACTAGTCATTATGACTGTGTCTGCCTACTATCATCACCTTACTGAAGAGATTTCTTTCAAACATGTTTTGGACATTGACACTTGACATCAATCCCAAAACATTGAACTCAAAAATGATATACTTGTTTGGATATGCTAAGCTTTTTCTTTGTTTTCTTTTTTTTAAATTTATCATATCTCCTTGAGCAACTTGATGATGTCATCTTTGACTAGAGAAGTAATGATTGGGGGCATGATCTTTTCTTTTCTTTATATTTGTGGTTTAGTTCCAATAAGTTGATCTATTCTTATAAGAGGGGTGTCCACTATAAGAGCTTGCATCTCGTATTGGATGGCTATGTGTACCTCGACTCTTTTTATATGAATACGTCAATAACGTTGGTTCTTCTCCTTGTTTGTTGGAGTGAAATCTTCATGCTATAGTACATACTGATACTTGTCCTATTAAGTGAACGTATGGGTCACTGCAAGTATATCTAGTGCACTTCTGTCTCAGGTTACGAATGCAAGGGTCATTGTGAACAGAATGAATACTGAATACTTAGCATAAGAGGGATCTCCCATGTGTTTGGTGTGCCTGTCATGCAAGCAACATTCAAGTCATCCTAGCATTTATGCTCTGATGCTTATGTTAACTTGCTACATTAAAAGGGACAAATGTTCTGGTCATCCTAGCTTCTTGTGCCTCAAATGCTTACATTTAATCCCGACAAACCAATAACGTATGTTATATTCATATTTCCATGATTGTAATGTCAGTGGGAATTGTATAATATACCAGCTTTATTTTATATCTAGTGATGATAAGTCGTTGAGGCTTGGTAACTAGGCTTAGGGTTGCATTTAACATAGTCTTGCATTACATAATTCATTTGCATAACCACGCAATTCAATGGTCATTCTACTCATACTCCACATGCATCAAATTCCTCCATGGCTGTACAAGCATTTGGTTCATCGATTCATGCTCCTCAATGGAATACCTGTGACTGTCAAGAAAAAACACACAACACTATGTGAGATGTCAGTTCATACATATGTATTCTATCTAATTACAACATACATCTCATGTACATCAAAGTAAAACAAAATAGAAAATGACATGTACACAAAAAATCAGCTCAAAATCTCATATATATATATATATATATATATATCAAAAGAATAGGTCAGTACAAAAATGGGCACTACTTGAGCACAATCGATCAAAAATGATACATGTGGTGCTGGCACACCAATTGATACATAGCTAGGGATCAAAATCAAAGATCAGGCATAGAGCGTCTAACTCTATCCTGAACCTTCACCTCTAGGAGGAGTGAGAGGAGCATAGGCAGCAGGTTGTGAAGGCGGTGATGCCATATCTGGCCTGACAGGAGGTCGTGCACCCCCAGACTCTCACGCATACTGAGAATATCGCTGCACCTAAAGTGTCTCATCAAGCACAACACTAGTGTATGGAGCATAGTAATACACTGCCTGAGCTGACTAGAAGTGGATCTCATCCTACACAGCTCTAATCTTTTCTCTGCAATCTCGGTGTGCTCTCTCCAAAGATTAGTGTCTCACTGTCGCTCTGCTAGCTGTGCATCCCTAACTACCACTACAATCTATAACTCTCCCAACTATCAAGAGGCCTAAAAAATCCATTTGCGATACTCTTGCACCCCACCTACGATTTGATCTAGCATATCCTCATCTACCATCTCTGGTGCCTACTATTGTGGAGGTGCTTGTGGCTGTGGTGGCACCTGCTACTGTGGAGCCTCTTGCTGAGGGGCCTGCTCCTCTATCCTTTGCCTCCACTGCCAACTATGTCCTACCCCACTACCCCCAACACCTGGGTCTAATCCCATCTAATGTGGAGGAATAGGCATCTGTTGTACCTGGTGCTAGACCTATGGTAGAATTTGTGACTAACCTAGCAGCTATGGTTGTGCTTGTTGCTGTTGGGGCACTTGTCTCTATAACTTCCCTTCCATCCCTAGTTGATTTGTGAAGCGTGGGAACGGATGGCTGATAAAAAATGCTTGATATGTAGGCATCATCCCTGCATCTACTACCTCTCATAGGTAGTCCCACTGAACTATAGCTAGACTGTAGATATCTATCATGGATTGCCCTGGATCCATCTGTGGTGGCCATCCCTACTCAATATCCTTCTGTACCTTGGCATAGGCACAATAGTCATGTGAAATGTCTTGGGGACAGCCATAATACTGCCACACTCGTGAGATAACAAATCTCTCGATCACTGATGTCATCTGGCCCACTAGAGGTCAAGAACTAAACATCCATGGTAGCTCTCTTGGGGTATCATCCTAGTCCACTGTCTCTCTCCACGGTCACCATATAACGGACACCAGGTCATCAAGATGCGTCTGCTAGTGCTCAGTCTTACCTAGGTGGGCCTGGGTAATATTCTCTCAATATCTGCATATGTAGGGCTCCATGGGCTCTCTGGCTTCCTCAAAAATTGATTGACATACGAGAAGATGCTCCCAGACCTAGATCTACAATACATATACTCCCACTACTATGGTCTTCTTCTCATGGAAGATGACCTCATGCATCTCATGGAAAAGATGGGCCAACATGCACTAACCCCACCCAAAGATCTCGGGTGCCTCAACCATCTTGCAGAGCATGACTCCCCATCCACACTCCAAACCATGTTGTCCTCTGTCAAGACATAGGAACAAACTCAAAAATATAGCCAACACAGTGGCTAGCCTGTGTGTCGGTCCGTAAGTATGCATGAGCTCATCCCAGTTGATGGCCCTACCCCTTAGTAGCTCTCTCCCAAACACAACTGATAATGCCTCTGTCCCTGCTCGGGGCACTATATCATAGATGACCCAAGTGATGTGGAAAGGAATGTGCAAAATCCTCCATATATCCTCTGGTGTGATGGTCATCTCACCCATTGGCAAGTGGAAGGTGTTCGTCTCTGAATGGAAATGCTCCACCAAGGAAGTGAGAAGGTCTTGATTCACCATCACAATTGGAATTCGGCACAAAGAAGACAAACCCAATCAGGCAATGTGTGACTCCGCAGTAGCTCCCCGTATGGTGGGAAATGAGATCTGAATGCAATATCTCCAAAGAACTCCTACATGCACAACAAGAAATGATAAACAAACGATCAGTATCAAGTCAAAATGAAGCATCAAAATAAACTAAAATGCAATTGTTAAATGTGAAAATCAAATATTTAAGCATAATTGTCACAGAATTTCACGCAAATTTTGTGAAATCTCACGTGAAATTCTATCAGTTTTGTGCATAACCATTCTTTCTTTGTGTAAAGAATCCCTCCATGTGAAAAAGGATATGATCGTGCGAAGAAAGAAATGTTCGTGTGGAGAAAGATGTTATTGCGTGAGAAATGAATCGCCTTGCACGAAGAATCTCCTTCTTCGCACGAAACCAAATGCCTCCCGCACGAAGATCCTTACCACTGCGTGCAAAGAAATAGGGGACCCTATTTCTTCATGTGAAATCTAATTGATCTCACATGAAGAAAGATTAAACAATCCTAAAAGCATTCTAAAAATGTAATAAATGACCTCGAAATGCATAAACATGAAAGTACGAAGATGGAAAATCAACGACTCACCGGTAGCCCATAGTTTGATGGCCAGTTGTGTCATCTAGAGCACTCAAAATGATTATATCTCACGTTCACTACCTTGTCTCTATCAAAGCTCAAAATCACTACAAGACAAAAGCACAAATGAATTCAAAATGACCCCTCGGGCCCTTATATAACTGTTGACCAAATTTTTCAAAGTGCTCAGATTTGTGCAAAAATCACACCCCTGGCTAATTGGACCATTCTTGATCCATTTTTAGGATCAAATTCAAAATCTGACACACTTAAAAGCCTCAAAAATTTATTTTAAAATTTTGGGAACCGACGTGATTGAATGCTTGTACAGCCCAAATCTTTCCGATACTTTGTGATCTTGGAATCTTTTCAACTTTACATTCTCCATATTTTCAAAATTCATTTTGAAAATAGTCAACTCATGTCAACTGTGGCTAAATCTGGTCAACATTTGGTCAAACTCGGTCATCATTTCAAATAAAATCTTCTTTCAATCGTTCTGATCTCTTCTATATTTTGCTAAATTTCAAAATTTTCCTATATCTCATGATATACTACTTCAAATCATATTTTTGGTGTGTCATCTTTCGATTTCACTCTTGAGGGAGCAGGATGATTAAACATCATTAAATACCTATTTCTTGCGGCATCTGGTTCCCATCTTATGTCCTTATCACTTGGGGCATCTCATCACTCGAGGCATCTTGTTCCCTTCTATCTGGCATCTTTGCTACCTATCTTTTCTTTTCATCAATTGATCAACCTTATAACAACTCTTCTCAGAGTTTGATGGACAAGTATTGGGACAGTCTAAACCCTGACTCCTAAGGATCAAGCCTCATTCTGGGGATGATTCTATTACTCATGATTGGACCTTGTTATCTTTATTTTTCAATTTCAAGTATCTAGGTGTTAAATCTGGATCCTTGAAGATTAAACTCCATTCTAGAGATAATCTTCTAAATGCTTATCAACTTTAGGTATCTAGGTGTTTTATCTAGATCCTTGAAGATTAAACTCCATTTTGGAGATAATCTTCTAAATTCTTATCAATTTTAGATATCTAGGTGTTCTATCTGGATCCTTGAAGATTAAACTCCATTCTAGAGATAATCTTCTAATTGCTTATCAATTTTAGGTATCTAGACGTTTTGTCTGGATCCTTAAAGATTATGCTTTGTTCCAGAGATAGTCTTTTAAATTCTATCGATCTTAGGTATCTAAGTGTTCTACTTGGATTCCTTGGGATTAAGCTTTGTTCTAGAGAAAATCTTTAAAAGCTTATCAGTTGGTCTCCGTGTAATCAACTTCGGAACCAATCTCATGTTTGCATCATGCTTTCTGATTATCTTTGAATTGAACATGTCGCTCGCATATTCATTCAAAGAGGGGCAAAATGTAATACCCCAAAATTGGCTCATTGCCATCTCAACCAATTCTGGTCTATTTCTGATCAATCTTAAAGTCCTATTCCATTAGGCAAATTCTTATTCTACTGCTTGCTACTTGACTTAATTGTCAGATGTAGAAAACCCTAATCTGCATTCATCATGCTTATTATTTAATTCCTATAGTATTTACTCATATTTGTCACATTAAACCTATTGATTAATATTTAATTTAATTACTAAGCATTTATACTTTAATTAAATTAAATTATATCTTAAGGCTAATGTACTATGGCATTAAATTTATTTAATTTAATAAATGTGCCTATTTTAATTAATTAAACGAAATTATTTAATTAAATGGAGTACTTACTTCTAATTAATTAAACAAAGTTATTTAATTAAATGGGAAGCCATTCCTAATTAATTAAATGAAGTTATTTAATTAAATAAGAAAAGTGTCTCTAATTAATTAAAGGATTATTTAATTAAATAGAAAAGGTAATTATGAGAGTATATCTCATTTTATTAAATTAATTATCTCACCAAAATCTCTCTTCAGTTCAAAAAGGGAAATTTCTAGTTCACCATTGATCAAAAAGGAATTAAATCAGTTAACTCCTTATTCTATTCAAATTAAATTAGTTAACTCTTGTTAATTTGGAAATCTTCCTTTATGACTGAACTTCACCTTTAATCCTGACCGTTGATTGAAATCGATCTCAACTGTTGATGGATTCTAGGAAAGTCTATTTAAGAGACCCTCATCTCTTCATTTTGAGGGAGGTTGAATGAGAATTTGCATCAAATTGTTGCTGGATTGTGCATTCATTTGAGCTCCTTATTTTCATAAGATTTTCATTTTCTAGTTTAATCTCATTTAGCATAATATGCATACATTTTAGCATAGCTTTCATTTACATGTTTTTAGATTAAATGTGCATACTCCATTCTAGATTAATCTGCATTTTCGTATAGATTAGTCACATTTTCTTTCAAATCCTTCATTCATAGAGGGTCTGGTTACTTAAACACCTCAAATCTGAGGATATCTAACAAGCAATTCCCTTTAGATAGAAGGCAATAGGTCACCTTGCCAACTGATTTTTGGATGAACAATCCAATGTTCATTCTGAGATGAATTTTCATACAATGACCATGTTGAAGTGTGTGTGTTAGCAGAGGCTGCATATTCACGCATACACTATGTAAATAAATAGAATAAACCTTTGGCATTAATGTCAAAAAGGGGGAGAAATATACATGTATAAAGACATATGTTATGAGGGAGATCATGCAATATGTTGAAAAATCAATGGGGGAGTAAGATATGTTAGACCTTGGTAGCTCTACAATAAGTTGAAAAATATAGCATGTTTGTCATTGATGTCAACATAGCATGTAAGGACACTTATTTAGAATGTATATAGCTACCAAGTTCATTGTATAGTTCACAATGTTTTCTAAGTATTTTTGTTGTCACCAAGTTCTATAGTTGCTACCAAGTCCTTTTGACAAATCTCAGTGATTATTGAGCAGTCATAGTTATAGTGAAGATCAGTAGTGTAAACTATGTATATCAGTGTATGCCAAGTTTACTAGTACAAGTCAAGTTGTGTAGTGTTCACTAAGTTTGTAGTGTATGTGATGTGAGTCTAGTGTTAACCAAGCTTCTCAATGTTAAACAAGTGACTCAATTTATATCAAGCTCAAGATGATAGTGTTTATTGAGTCTTGCTATGGTAAACAAGTGATTCAGTTTATATGATGAGTTTCACAATATCTACTGAGTTACTAGTGAAAACTAAGTTCAAGACTATGAGGAAGTGATTAGTATGGTCCTAGCTTCTACATCTACTAAGTGCATGATGATTTGAGCATTGACAATGGATGCCAAGTATCAAAACCTCATCGAGTTAGTCTTTAGAACCTAAGTGTCTTCATGTGGGCCAACTTTGTAATATTGGTGTTAACTTGTATTGTGGCCAACTTTGTAATTTATATAATTGGATTGGTATATATGTAATGTATTATATCATATCCAAAGTGTGTGTGAAATGAAGAAAATATATGCATTAGAGGAATTAATAAGAGAAGATCAAAAAGATTAGATTACAAAGCCTACAACAGTATAAGGAGTAACAAAGTCATATCTATCATAGCAAGGTGATTAATACTTAAAAGAATCTCATTCAGCAAACCAAGTTGTAGATCAGAGATCATCTACTATTTCATCCTAATAGGTGGATCAATCAAATACTTTCACAAGGTATACCTAATAGTCTTTTGTAAATCTATTTACTGAGTGCATACTTAATTATATATTTGTAAATCATTTCACAAGGTGGACCTAGAAGTACTTATTGCTCCTAATAGGGTATATCATTAGAAGTGAAATGTAAGCTTTAACAAGCTAACTTTATACTATAGTACTAAAGTTTGTGGGTATCATCCCCACCCCAATTAGATCATATTACATGTGATGGATTAATTGCTAATTCAGTTATTGGATTAAGAGTTGAAGTTATTGAAGTGCTAGAAGTAATGGTGAACAAGCATTAAATGCTAGTGATGATGAAATTGGATTTGCAGAAATTAAAGAATAAATTCTATAGAAGGTAGGTTTGGTATCACATGTTGAGAAGAAATCTAATTGGATAATTGATAGTGGTTGTTCACATCATATGACTGGTAACATAAACAAACTTTTTGACTTCAAAAGTCAGGATGGAGGAAATGTTAGAGTTGGAAACAATGTAGCATGCCAAGAAAAAGGTATTAGATCTATAACTCTTGATGGTAAAACTAATACTGAGTATATATACTTTGTTGATGAGTTAAAACATAATCTTTTGAGTGTTGGATAATTAGTAGACAAAGGTTATTAGTTGTAGTTCACAAAAAAAGACATGCATGATTAGAGATAGAGATGGAAAGGTAATTGCGGTAGGAACCAAATATAAAGGTAATGTATTTCAGTTGAATCCTACTAAAATGATATGTTTGTTTGCAAAGGTAGATGATAGTTGGTTATGGCATACGAGATTCTACCATATAGACTTTGATAATAATGTGAGGACAAGTAGAATGTTTTCTATTAGAGATTTGTTGAATATTGTAAAGCCTACTAACACAATTTGCAAGGAGTGTGTTTTGGCAAAGCATATCAGAACTTCTTTTTCAAGAAAGAAGATTATCACTAAAACAAAGTTAGAGATTGTACACACAGATCTCATCAGTCCTACAAAGACAAGAGGATTCTATGGTGAAAGGTATTTTATGATTCTAGTTGATGATTTTTCTAGAATGATGTGGGATGCATTTTTTAATGAGAAATCTAAGGCATTTAACAAGTTTAAGATCTTCAAGAATAGAGTTGAGAATGAATCTAGTGTAATGATTAAATGTTTAAGATTAGATAGAGGAGGAGAATTTACTTCAAATGAGTTTAACATGTTTTGTGAAGAAAATGGAATTAAAAGATAACTATTAGCTCCAAGAACCCTTGAACCAAATGGTGTTGTAGAAAGAAGGGACAAGCCTATTACAAAACTTACTAGAGCTATGTTAGTAGAGAAGCTCTGAATACAATAGTCTACACTATGAATAGAGTAAAAGTTAGGAAGGAAACAAACAAGACACCTTATGAACTATGGTTTGATCAATCACCTATAGTTAAACATTTCAGAATATTTGGAAGTAAGTGTTACATAAAGAGAAATGATGATATTGGTAGGTTTGATGCTAGAAGTGATGAATGTATGTTTCTTGGTTATTCATTGAAAAGAAAGGCTTATAGATGTTATAATAAGAGAACTAAGACTATTATAGAAAGTGCAAATGTGAGAACTTATGAGAAATTCAGAATACAAGAGAGAATAGTTGATTAGTATTTAGATGAGGGATAAAAGGTCTTAAAGGAAAGTGCTTCCATTTCAAGATGGCACATTTATCCCTTAATTTAGTAGGAGAATGAGACAATTCATACTTATAGTAAAGGAAGAGATAGATGATGAAAGATGGGACATATTGCAAAGAGATAGGATATTGCTAAGCCTAAGGACATAATTCCCTAAGCTAAGCATCATAAATCCAAACCAATATAGAAGAGCATAAAAAAAGGGAAAAAAAGGGGTTAGTACTAAAACAAAATACAAAGAAATTATTGAAAGAATCCTTGATCAAAAATTCCTAATTCATTACTATCACATATGGAAAGCTATTGCAATAACATCTAAGTGATAATATAGCAAAAATAGGAGCACTACCAATGATAATATTGTTGAAAGATTGTTGGAAGCATGAATGCTGATGATATTCCTAGGTGGGAGTATTGTATATATGTTACTATGGTTATATATTACATTCATGACTGAGTTTTTCATTGACGTCAACATAGTAGTTTTTTGTGGTATTTAATAGAAGAACAATGAAAATATCAAGTTGATACAGATGGCTAGTTGAGTATTCTAACTATCCAAAGTTATGAGAGATACATCTAAGTATCTAGTTTATGTAGTTAATGTCAAAAGAAGAAATGATAACTCTAGAAGAAGTTATGTAAGTTTTGGTGATGTTTGTTTTGAGACAGAGTTTATAGAGACATGTTTTGGTAAACTTGTTATATCTCTTAGTAGAGTTGTTATTCTGAGAATAAAGGTTAAGGATATGAAGAATACATGTTCATGATGATGTGGTTAATATTTCTCATCATAATATTCCATATATGAAAAATTATTTAAGTTTCAAGGTGGAAGATTAATGTTATCACTAAGTGCAACATGTTCTTAATGTGGTCCTATAATGACTATTTGAGAAGTTCTAACAACCAACTTAGGAAACTGTTTTATGGACTTGGTGTTAAAATATGAGTGGATGGATGAGGATGATATTTATAAGTAGCACAAGAGTATATTCCAAATTTGAGAAAAGTAGAGTGAAAGTGAAGGAAACTTCATTGCCAATGTTTTTCCGAGTGATTTGAGGTTTGATATTTGGATTCAAGGTTCACAAACTAGTCTAAAAGGTCTAATAGTATTTGGTTTGGTTGATAGAACAAAGGAAAGAGGAACATAATAGTAAATTATTTGTTTGACTAGTGAGCTTTTCTTGTAGGTGAAATTGCATGTCTGGGCAGTGGGCTCATCTTGAATACATTGTACTACAACTCCTAATAGGGTTGACACAAATCCTAAGAAGGTTGGAATCTCCTAATAGGGGTTTAAAGTCTCCTAATAGGGACTCTATTTACTAATTGTTGTAATAGACTCCTAACAGGGTCTATCCTCTGACAAGGAATATTAATATTAGTGCATCATCTTGTGGGCATCACTCCTATTAAGGTTTTCCCTAGTCAACATATCTAGTGTAATTGTCTATGAGAATCTTAAAATTGTTTTTGTTTACTATGGTTAAATGGTTAAGTTTGTATAAAGAATATAAATGTTTTAACTATTGGATAACTAGTTCAGCCCCTCCCTCGCTTTCAGTTATCTTGGTGGACTATTGTTTCTAAAAAATATAATTCCATGATCTAATCCTACTACCATGAAAGAAAAATAGATTTGATATGTAATTAGCTCACCTAGTAAGATTTGTGAGTCTTAGTATGAATCACCAAGACAATAAGATTAAATAGTCTAGCAAGGTTGTATGCCCCATAAGCAATCCAACAAAAGAAAAAAGATATAGGATTGAATGGTCTAGTAGGGATGCATGCTTAGTAGTCAATATTTCAAAACTTTGTGCCTTCTAGTGCTTTTGGATGTGTACACCCCAATGATATAGTACTTTAAAATCACAAATGAATTCATGCTTCTATAAAAGTTTCTAGAATTGGTTAGATCAATATGAGACCTAGTTACAAAATGAAATATATCAACCAATGTGATTCCATAAGTTTCATATAGAACACATATATAATATGTTACAATATCAAATAACATGATATCATCTAATAGTTAATCATAATAATCTAATCAACATGACTAAGTCAATTAGGAAGTAATTTCCCTTTCATTTTACAATGAGAAAACTAAATTTGAAGTCTCTAATCCTCAATGTAATGCATAGATAGACATGAAATTTCATCCTCATGTTGTATCCTAAATAAAAAACCAAAAACTTGTTCCACCAAAACTCATCACATAGGATATCAAACCTCTTTCTGAAATAGTTCTTAGCAAATATTATTTACAAGAAGTCTTTAGTAATAACATTACTTCTCCATTTTGATGCAAGAACACTTGTGATGGAAAATATAGAATGTAGACTGACCTAACATAATCACATAAAGGTCAAAGGCTTAATTATAATAAATTTGTACCTTTACCAAATTTATTTCTATATTTTTCACTAAAAGGAACACTATCCAGTAGACATTTATGTTGACATAAATGACAAGATTAATGCCAAATACAACAAGAAAAAATTCCTAATAAGAATATCTTCTAGCATCCAACAATCTCCTAATTATGACCTAAACCTTTTTTGTTCTTACACCTTACAATCTACATCTTCCTCAAAGTTGACTACACTTCCTCAATCATCATTTATTTCAGTTATAACTAATTTCAAATACCTAAAACCCTATTAAGACTTTGTAAATTAACTTCCAAGATCAACAATGGAAGTTTTTTTTTGAGAATTTGGAAAAATTAAATATATTTTTTCTTTGATTTCCTTTTGGTGTTTTAAATAGCACAATTTCTCCCCTTTTATATTCTTATTTTGTAGTGTCCTAATTGACATAAGGCTCAAATGAAATGATTTTATTATCATTTAAGTAAATTTATGGGGTTCACCTAAAAAAGAAATTAACTCAATTTAGTGATTAATGGAATGATAATTGGCATGGTTTTTTTGTTTTCCACTCTTGAGAGAAAAATTGACTTAAGAAATGATGTGGAAAAACAACAAAATGATCTAGATTTTTTGTTGTTTAATTGGAATTGTGTTCGATGACTAGTTGTCCTACAACTATTAGAGCTCTTTTCTAAAATTGTTCCTATAATGAAGGCATAACCTAGTAACTTCCTAGTTGTTTTCTAAGGACTATGTTTCTATTAATTTTTAAAAATCCTCTTTAGTTATTCATTCATGTAGTATTATTATGGTTTCATTTTCTATGTTTTCATATTAAAAATATAATAGAAATACATTGTTTTTCATGACATAAGTAACACATTTTTATTAAAATAAGTTTTTTAAGGGTAAAAATGGTCATGCTAAAGCTTAAGATGAACATCAAGATACTGTTAGAAATTAAGATCTACCAATTTTATATGCTTTAAACATTTTTTATCAACTTTAACAAATTCGAAACATATAATCTAAAGATATAACAACCATAAAATAATAACCATACAATGTGACACAAGATATTTTAAATAGGGAAATCCTTGATTAGAGGGAAACCTTAATAGGAATGATGAGGATAATATGATCTACTAATATAAAATTTCCTTGTGAAAGGATGTTGTTGGTGTTTGAAAATGTTACCCATTTCCAATTACCCTGATGAGAACAAAATGCATCTAGGGGCAGCTAACTCCCATTATCAACACATCCATTCAGACACTAGGCCAACTATAAGGCTATACTCCTTCTGCAATTCAGGCTCTGCAAAACCTAGATGGGTGAACCTATAGATTCCTTATATGGTACCAGTTGTTAAAGCATATACTGAATCTATTATGAAGCAGATAAAACCCTTATTTCTCCTAATAACTCATGATATAACATCAATCTACAGTAGCTAAATGCAGATCTAGGAACCTCATAAACTGAGTGAGGGCATTCTATTATAGTTCTTCAACATGAAAGGGAAAAAATGTTGATTATTGATGTTGATGTTCAACAAATCCTCAAACATGCAGCAAAACCTAATGATCCTATCTCTGATCAGTGCCTAATCCATTGGGCAATTCCATGAATTCAAAACATACATCTGTGACATCAGATCTATCCAACCACCTTGTGATTTAGATATCAGTGTTCATTCAGGTCTCATTCTCACAAAACATCCTTCTCAAATAACCAGTAACCTTGTTCAAACATATCGAGCATTTACTTGGCCCTTTGGTCCAACAGAAAAATACATCAAACATACAACTTGATAGGGATGCAAATGGGCCTCAAATCTTTGTTCCAAAACCACATAAGACTTACATATTGCTGAGACAGGAGACAAGAACCAGAACAAAAGTAGTGAAATTGTTGCTCATATGTATTCATTTCCTTGAAACTATACATTCAGATGCATAAAATTAAAACATGAAACAACCTAATTCCTCAGAACTATCTATATTATCTCTACAACTTCTGTTCACATGAGAGTTCTGCTGAAGAAAATGGTGTCACCCTCATGGAAACATGTCAAAATACTAGAACCAATGGTCTCATAGTGCAAAAACTAGAATCCCTAATGGTATCACATCAACGAACTTTTTCTTCCCAGAAATTGGAACCCTTCAAATGGAATCAAGAAAGAAAGATATAGAAGAGAAAGAATTCCCGGATCTGTTCTGAAGATGACAAGTGTCCACTTGAAATTCAATCTTGTGTAATTGAGTAACCTCTTTCTTCTTTCATCCCATCTAATTTTCTGTTTCATCATTATTTGCAACTGATTTGCAAAATATCTTTGCGTAGTGATAAAAGCTTTTTGAATCACCAAAATATCTGATTGCCCCATGAAAATGCCAGTAAAAATGAGCTTTTACTGACTAAATCTGAACAAATCTGACCCCAACTGCATTTCCATTGCCTTTTGTTCACATTTAGGTCATTACCATGTTGGAAGATAATTCTGAACTCCCTGGTTTGAAAACAGATGCAATTCAGGTACTTGAGAAAAATCCTCCTGAAGCTCAAAAATACTGCTACCTGTGCAAAATATGACTCCAAAAATGGATAGCTCATCTTTTCCTAATTTTTATGGTATATTGGAGTGCATATCTAGCCTCCCAAAAATGCCCAGAAAGTCGATTTGAAAAAACGTCCTCTGGCTAGGAAACTAAGGTCTACACATCTTTAGAATTTTAATTTTTTGAAATTTTTTAAATAGTCTAAAGTCAAACTTTAGAATAAAATCCATTTGATTTTCAAAAATCTGACGTGCATCCATTTTTTGGAAATAATAATTTAAAATTATTATTTTTGCATTTCAAAATTTTTATGCTTTTTTGGGCCACTGGGTGCCACCCAGGCTGCCATGTCATCGCCTTGTCTATAGTGCCACATTAGCGCCACAGGGACCTGCCGTGCCATGTGGCACCCAGGCACATCCCCGCATTATTTAAGTCCCTACAACTCCATATTGCAGGGATGTGCAGACCGTCAGATCTTGCCACGTGGCAAAATCCTGTGCCTCCGTCTGAACTGCTCATTTTGGCCATCGCATCACCTGTGGGACCCGCCAGGCCACATGGCACCCAGGCGCATCCCTGCATTTTTTAACCTCCATGCAACTCCATTTTGCAGGCATGTGCTAACCTTTGGATCATGACACTTGGCGCAATTTGGTGCTTCCATTGCCACATCAGCGTGCATGTACCTTGGTTGAAAATTTCACTTTCTACATGCTGACATCATCCTGCAACTGGCTAGGATCCATTGTGCAAACAACATTTCCTTCTAAAAGGCGCTTCTCATAAGACACCTTATGCTTTGCTTGCTCTCTTACTTATAGACTATAAAAGCCTTTCGTGGCAAATATGTGGGACTAAAAATCTTGAAAATGCTCATTATGCATGGTAGTCTTTCAAGACGGGATGGCTTCCCCTACTCAAACTCTGAGTTTGTTATTGCACCAAGATTTCATATTAAACATCAACTTCCTCCATGGTGGCTTTGACTGCGATATCTCTCTTTAACTGGCATCTTCTTCTTGCGTGAGCCTATTCTCTATAATTTAGCAGCGGCTTCTCTTTTGTTAAATGAAGGGCATGCATGTGATACCATGCCATGTTCGGTTGACTTTGATGATCAAAAGTTTCATTTGTGATTGCATGCAGAATGAAGCGAACAATCTTTAGCTCCTTAAAACTGCCTCGGGCTGGGGGTTTTGGAACAAATTAGTGAGCTGCGGCTGATGACAAACACGAATAAGATCGAGATGTTGGTGTGTTCGATTAGAAAAATTACTCTTGAGCGCCACCTCCTCTAAAAGATCTAAATCTGATCTGCTCCCTCCTCCTTGTATGTGGCTCTAGCTTTGGATCTGCTATGAGTTTCACCTGTGTTTAGGCGCGAATTTTCTTTTAAACGCAGAGCTCCCCTTATTCCACGTGAAGCTCTATTCCTCTGAATATGGCGTGAGGCATTTTATTAGATCCTCCTTTATGCAGGCGGCTCTCACATCCTTTTTGCCCATTTTCACCTGCGTGGGGTTCTTATTTCATTATGCATGTTCCTTTCTTTGAGCGTTGGCCTCCTTTTTGTTGGCACCTTCTGTTAAATGCGTGGAGGTTTTCTAAACTCTGACTATGGCTTCATAACTTA
Organism: Cupressus sempervirens; assembly: GCA_028749045.1. Lineage (NCBI taxonomy): Eukaryota > Viridiplantae > Streptophyta > Pinopsida > Cupressales > Cupressaceae > Cupressus > Cupressus sempervirens. The sequence continues at coordinate 785,339,743 of CM053786.1, forward strand.
GGGATTGCTTGCTTAACTACGTGTTCTTTTTCCTTGTCTGATGTGCGGTCCTCTTTGTTTCCAAAGCATTGGGTGTCTCAAATATTTTCTTGCATGGTTGATCCCCTATGTTATGTAAATGCCCTGCAGCTGCGAATGCTCTTCTTTGTGCCAAACGTGAGGCCCTTGCTTTGTTCCATATATAAATTGCCTGTTTTAAATGACGTGGGCTGCCTTCATTCAAATGTGGATGCACCCTGCAAAAATGTGGAGACCTAGACATGGATGGGATCTTCACCTGATTTCCACACATGACATATTTTTCCATCCCTTAACAACAACTTGTCTATGCACATTTGAGGAGAAACTTCACTGATTGAAAACAGTGACTCAACATTGCAATACATTATAAGAGCATTATAGACAATTAGGCATTTATAAAAAACATTTCATATGAGGACTCAATACTACGAGCACGAACTAATGAGTGAAATCATGGGTGTTATTTATGTTCACCAATTGCAACTTGAGCTTCTTCAATCCCTACATAGTTCCATCAATCTAATGTAATCAGTCGGGCCCCAAAATGGGTCCGACTAAAAAAATTTTCATTTTCAGACACCTGAGCTGGAAAATTGATCATTTGAACATCTAATACTGATTGGAAATGAAATTGAGCAGAAACTAGTCTTTAAAACTCATTTTCACCTCTTCTTGCAAACAATCAATTTCATGCCAGGAGGTCTTTTGACTGGCCTTAAAAACTGACCCAAACAACTAACTAAGCTCTGAAACTCAGGATCTCTATTCTCTTTGACATGTTCAACAGGCCTACCAGATCTCATTGCATGATGAAATTAGGGTCAAAATATATCGACCTCCGAAGCTACCTCCTTAAAATTACCTACAATTAAACATGTCAAAAAGCTAGAAAGTGCATTTGGAAATGGCATGGAAAACTGAACAAACGGGCACATGAGTAAATGAAAACTGGGAAATTGGTAAATTGTCATGAGGAGAATATAACTCTATGAATTGGGCTCATGATGAATCATGGGATGAATGTGACAAGCGTCAGAAGTTGGCTACCTGGATTTGCAGGATAGGAAACAATGACAACATAACAATTTTTACAAATGGAATGACCCTGGAAAAGTGTGCAAACGGATTCGTCAAGATTTGAAAATTGGCACGCTTGGAGTATTTTCAAAGGGCAACACCGAGGTATAATCCATTTAACTTGAGCTATCACAAATCAAGAGATATGACATCACGAACAGGGCTTACAATCAATTTCCAAATACTGACACCAGTAAAAGATATAAATTCCAAATGGAATCACATTTGAAAATTGATCAAATGGATTCATCAAGACTTAAAAATTGAAACATAGGAAGTCTCTGACGTTTACAATACAATGCAAAAGGAATTCTAGCATTTGGGTCAACTGGGTCAGAGTTATAACTCATCAAACAGGGCTTCCCAGAATTCAGAATTAATCATAAAAACATGAAAACAGTAATTGACCAACTTTGAGGGATTCAAAACCTAGTCAAATGGACTCAAAACGACTCGAAGTCTGAAACGTAGGTTCTCAAGTATGGATACTAGATACTCCCAAAGTGGTGAATCATGAAATATTTTTGGGTGCGAGATATTCACTTGCAAACAAGGCCTCTTACCATTGTTTGACACTTAAGTGAAAATACAAAATTGATACTAGCTGAAAACAGAACTTTGCCAAATGAATCGAAATGACAATTGAACTTCATGGAACACTTAGGCAGACTAAAAGGAAGGTGTTAGAAACATTAAAAACCTCACGGGGCTTAAGGGTATAACCGAGTACATTTACATTTAAAAAGCGTTTAAGGGCTTGGTCTTTTCAATGGTGCTCAAAATCAAGAAGGCAATTATGAGCACCAATAGATGTGACCTTGTTAGAAGTGAAATAAATAAAATCAATACATATATATCCATGATATGAGGCTTTGAATCTTTGTCAAAATATTCCAACCATGTTAGGAGTTGTGCCAACCTTATTAGGAGTTGAAAGGAAGACAAATAAACCCACTACCAAAATTACTTCAGAAATATTCTCACTAAATAATTTAGGATAACATATCCAAGAGAAATGTACTAACATATGACCACATATGGTTTTACTAATCCAAAAAGATACTTACAACCAAAGAAACCATCTTTCCTTTTTATCAAGTCCTAATAACTAATTGATTCATCCTTAAGTCTTCCCCAATGTTTAATGAATAATATAGGACCAATATAAGATATTACATTTAGGCTCCACATGTTACAAAAGAATATCACATAAATTTAATACAACAAAGTCATCCTCTAAGGAATAAACAACACATTATTCTTCATAATTATTCATAGAATGAAAATTAAAATTTTCCACTTCAAACATAGCATCAAGAACATGTCTCTAACCAAAATCTAAGCCCATTGAACAAGCTTTAACCTTTCCAAAAGGATACAACATAAATAACAACACATAGTTTCCTGGAAAATGTCCTACAACTAGTCTTCAAAAAAACATTGTAACTCATAGAAAACTTCATAATTATTTCTAAAAATATAGATGTATATTCTATTAACATCTACAAATATACTTATAATGCCACTGCCAGAAGCTCACCAACTAAAAACCTCATCAAACAAAACTATCTCTACCACTCTACTAGAACTATCTAGAAAGATGATATAAACTAGCATAAATTCTTAACCAAGCCATCAATTTGATACATAACCACTCAATAATCTCCCAAAGAATACTAAAAATATCCATAAGGGATTCATGCCAACAATCTCTCCCTTTTGTTAGAAACAATAGTTCACCAAGATAACAAAGAGGGGGGTGGGGTGGGGAGTAAATCAATTATTCAATAATTAAAATATTTATCCACCTTAAATAATCTTAACTATTCAAACAAAGTAAACAACAACCATAACATGATGCACATACACATTTACACTAGATATGTTAACTAGGGAAACCCATGATCAGAGAGAAAATAATAGTGGGAATGATGCCGACAAAATGATGTAGTAATATAAATATTTCTTATTAGAGGATGGGCCCTATTAGGAGTCTATTACAACATTTGTACATACGAGTCCATGTTAGGAGACTTTGAATCCTTTTTGGAAGATTCCAACCCTATTAGGAGTTGTGCCAACGCTGTTAGGAGTACTAGAAGATAGAAAGACCCACTATCCAAACAACTTCTGGGACAAGACCATTGAACTCATTGTCTAACTAATCTCTCATCTATTCCTTGTAGAATAATTTTATGTACTGAACTTTAACTTCTTTCCTCTATCCTATAAACTAAACCAATTGCTATTATATCTTATAGACTAGGTCACAATGCTTATATCCAAGTATTAAACTTTGGATCATACAATAAAAATCAACAACAAAGTTTCCTTCACCTTCACTCTTCTCTGCTTATCTTTGCATTCTACTCTTTGTGCTACTTACAATCATTAGCTTTTATCCATACATGATAAAGGAAAATGTCCTTTATTTATACCGAATCCATACAACAATTCCCTAAGTTAGCTATTACACCTTATCAATTAATTAGTATAGGATCACATTAAGAACACGTTACACTTAGCAATAACATTAATCTTCCACCTTGTAACTTGAATAAATTTCCATACATGCAATATTATGATGAGAAATCTTACCTACATCATCTCCAAAATGTCTTCTTCACATCTTTATTTTCTACTTCTCAGAATAAAAAATCTACTAAGAGATATAACAAGTTTACTAGGGCATGCCTTTGTAAACTCTATCTCAAAACAATCTTCACTAAAACTTGTATAACTTCTTCCAAACTTAATATCTTATATTTTCAAGGTTAGATGTGTATACTAGACACTTAGTAGTATCTTCCTTTAGCCTCTCTTAGTGAATGCACTCAACATGCTATCTGTACCAACTTGATCTTTCCACTATTCTTCTATTAGATACCACATAAAACTGCTACATTGACAACAACAAAAAACATAGTCATGAGTGTAACATATCATCATGATAATGATCTAATCATGTTTCTATAATACTCCCCCATAGGAATAACATTGGCATTTATGCTTCCAAAAATCTCCCCCTTTGGCATTGATGGCAACATAGATGAAAAACATCTAGTTCCAAGAATACCACTTCAAGAGATTGTTAACCTTTCTTTTCAAATCCTCTTCTTCAATCACTCTTCCTCAAACTATTTTATCTATTTTTCATGTTGTAATATCTCACCCATTGACATCAATGTCAAAGGTTTTAGCAACCAAAAATCTCTATAAAAATTGTCTCTGACTTGCTCAAGTGTCCAAAGACACTATCAAAAAAAATGTCCAACAAGAGTCCTAGATGACTCTATCCATCATAGATACTCCCTCATATAGGAAGCATCAACATTCAATCCAAAAAAATAATAGTGCTTTGTTACATTGGACTAATGCACTCTTGCATCACTTGCTCTGATTTAGGAAGGGCATAATCTCTATCATACCTTGGAAATACTCAAAAGTCTCTTTGGGAAGAGGCTTAGTGAAAATATCTACAATATGATTTCATTTTCTACAACTTTTTCTGTCAACATGTGATACTTGATAGAAATTTACTTACTCTTAGAATGCAACACTAGATTTTTCAACATATTTACTATGCTTGTGTTGTCACAATGAATGCCAAAAGGTTCATTAAATTCTATTCCTATATTCTTTAGCATCTGCTTCATCCAAACAACTTGATTACAATTATTTGCTACTACAACATATTCTTCTTCTATTGCACTTGGTGAGGTACATTCCTACTTATTGCTTAGCCAAGAGACCAATCTTCTTCCAAGAAAGAAGGCTCTACCACTAATGCTCTTTTAGTCATCCATACTACTTTCCCAATCAGCATTAGTATTAGCATATAACATAAAATCATTATATCTATGATACCACAATCCAAAATCTTTTTTTTCTTTTAGGTATCTAAATATCTTTTTGCCTACTACATATTTTTTTTCTCTCGGGTTAGCTTGAAATATTGGAACAATTCCAACTGCATTTTCTATATCTGGCCTTGTGTGAGTTAGATATTGCAATCCTCTAATTATAGATCTATACTTCTTCTACTCAATAGTAGGTTTCTCATCCTTTATAGATAGCTTGTGTCTAGTTATCATAGGTGTTCCAATGGGTTTACATGTTTCCAAATCAAAACTTTTTAGTAAATCTTTCAAATACTTAGTCTAAGAAATAAAGGTTCCTTCTTTATCTTGCACAATTTTTAATCATAGGAAGTATTTCATCTCTCCTATCATACTCATTTCAAATTCCTTCTACATTTTTTCTACAAACTTTTCACTTTCATCATCATCTTCTCCAAATATGATATCATCAAAAAATATTACCAAAATCATCAATCATCAATCTATTATCTATTTCTTTCCAATATAGATTACTATCTACCATACCTTTGCTAAATCCAAGTTTTGTCAAATGCATCTTCAACCTTGCATACTAAGTCCTAGGTGTTTTCTTTAAGCCAAACAATGCCTTCTTCAATCTACATACCATTTCTTTGTCATCTGTTAAAGGAAAACCTTTATTTTGTTCTATGTATACCTCTTCTTCAAGTTCTCCATTTAGAAATGCTGACTTGACATTCATCCGATACACTTTGAATTTCTTAAGTGTTGCATAGGCTAATAATAACCTTACTACTTCAATTCTTGCCTTGGGAGCATAGGTTTCATCATAGTCTATTCCTTCTTGCTATGAGTAACCTTCACATACCAATCTTTCTTTGTTCCTTACAACTTCACCTTTTTCATTCATATTGTTCCTGGATACCTATTTTTTTCCTATCACATTCTTGTCTACTAGTCTAGGGATTGATTCCCATGTCTCATTCTTCACTATTTGATCAAATTCTTCTTTCATAGCTTGCTTCCAATAGTCATGTTTACATGCCCCGTCTACATTCTTTGGTTCTACTTGAGATATCAGACATAATTCTTCATTGATTCTACTTCTTGTCATCACACCTTTATCTCTATTGCCAATGATCTTCTTTGGTAGATGATTCTTTGTCATATTCTTACTAGAAGTAGAAGTTGTTATCTCAACTCTTATTTCTGTTGAAGGTTTTGAGATTTGTTCCTACCTCAACTCTCCTTCACTCTACAAATCATTATTAGTGTAAAAGAATACTTCATATTAGTTAGTTTAGCAACAAAATTCTCATCATCTAAATTGTAATCAACTATTCTTTCTTGTATCCTAAATTTTCCATCAACTCTTACATTTGCACTTTCCATAATAGTTTGAGTTCTCAGATTATAACAACAACCATAACAAGATGCACATATACAATTACACCAAATATGTTAACTAGGGAAACCCTTGATCAAAGGGAAAACCCAAGTGGGAATGATGCCCATAAGATGATGTACTAAAATATATATTTCTTGTTAGAGGAAAAACCCTATTAGAATTCTATTACAACATTTAGTACATATGAGTCCCTATTAGGTGACATGGAATCCTTGTTAGAAGATTCTAACCCTATTAGAAGTTGTAGAAGATAGAAGGACCCATTGTCTAAATAGCTTTTGGGGCATGACCACTAAACTCACTATCCATCTAATCTCTCAACTATTCCTTGAAAAATAATTTTATGTACTAAAATTTAGCTTCTTTCCTCTATCCTTTCAATTTTACTAATCATTTTTAGATCCTGTAGGCTAGGCCACGAACCTTAGATCCAAGTATCAAACTTCAGATCATATAATAAAACCTTAGCTTCACCTTTATTTTGATCTTCTTATCTTTGCATTCCACTCTTTGTGCTACTTATAATAATTAAATCTTACCCATACATGGTAAAGGAAAATTTCCTTTCTTTATATTGAATCCATACAATAACTCCCTGAGTCAGCTATTACACCTTCTCAATTAATTATTATAGGACCACATGAAGAACACATTACTCTTAGTGATAACATTAATCTTTCACCTTGTAACTTGAATAACTTTATGTACATGCAATATTATGCTGAGAAAGCTTAGCTACATCATATCTAGAATGTCTTCGTCACATATTTAACTTGAGCTTCTTAGAATAACAACTTTGTTAAGAGATATAACAAGTTTACCAGAACATGCCTCTATAAACTCTATCTCTAAACACTTATCACTAAAGCTTGCATAACTTCTTATAGGATTTATATCTTATGCTTTAAAGGTTAATTACATATACTAGACACTTATAAGTATGTCCCTTTAACCTCACTTAGTGAAAGTACTCGATTGTCTATCTATACCAACTCGATCTTTCTACTGTTCTTCTGTCAGATACCACAAAAAATTGCTATGTTGACATCAATGACAAATATAGTCATGAATGTAACATACCATCATTATAATGATCATATCATTTTTCTATAATACTCCCCCATTGGAATATCATTAGCATTCATGCTTCCAATACCTTTGGCATTGATGGAAACATGTGATGCAAAACATGAAAGTTTCAATAATATAAAAAACATGTCTTCCTCATCTACATTCATACTACTTTGTGAATGTTTAAAAACATCTCTCTCTCATAGATATAGGTGGGTTATAAATATTTTTTCATGTTCTAATCCACCCCATTAATCAACAATTTTTTTCATGTATATCTCTCCCTCATTGACATCAACGACAGAGTTGCCATTATGCCAACTCTTGAAGTTTAATCATCTCTAATATAATCTAAAAAGATCACCGAGTATTAAAAAATATATTTAAAAATGCACAATAATTTAAAGTAATTCTACCCAAAATTGACTACTCCCCCAAGAAAACTATTAACCCTAATGTATAATATTTTTAATGTATTGGTGAGAGTCATATAAGTTGTTATGTTTACATTAATGTCAATCCTCAATTAGTTAGACATTATGTTAATCCAATAGAGTGTCTTATCATTTGATTGATGAAGAAGATTTAAACAAATTATGTTGACATAAGTGTTGAGAAAATGTTTGGTATTCAATGGAACTTACATGGGTTAGGCTTTTGTGGTATAATTTTGGGTTGATTTATTTATATGATCTTAAACAAGATGTATAAGTAAGACAGTTTGGTTGGTGAATGAAAGAACCTAGTATTAACCAACCCGCTATAGTTCTCATCAAGGACATGAGAAAAAAGTGAAGGAACATAGTGTTAATCAAGTAATTTCAGTGTTAACCGAGTCAAGTATTGACCACAAAAGTTGTTATGTTCATCAAGCATGAATTTAAAGAAAATATTTCAAAAAGATTAATTTGAGGCCAAAATTTGGTAGAAAATAAGAATATTCAACATGTATCAATGATAAGGATGAAGTTCATTATGAGATCAATCGATGGATAAATTCTATGAATATCTAATGGAGAATTGTCATTAATTTATCATATCTCCTAAATTGCTATGTTAAAATTTCTTATATATTGCACTATATGCATTAGGTTTCTAACATGCATATTAAAGAATAGTTTGGATGAAGAATATGAGGTACATAAATCAATAAACAAGAGAAATTTATCATTTTTATTCAAATTACATACAAGTGGTAAAATATTACACTTTTATTGAAATATATTTTAGAACTATTTTATAAGGTATAGAATGTTCAAATTTTAGTCAACACTTGATACAATGCAATCAAATACCACACAAGTCATGGAAACTCCCAATACACTATTTGAATAAATGCATTGCATAAATAGAAAAGTACTAGAGAGATAAGGGGAAAAGTCTCTATTGCCTGAATGGAAGGGTCATTGATCTAGATTTTGAAAAAGATTTGAGCTTGCATCTCCATCTTTGAATACACCTACAAATTGTAAAGAGGGGGGTATGTTCGTACAAATTGAGCAATGGAAACCATTCCAAATATCTCTATACTACTTTCTTACAACATTATTTTTTAGATAAATGTATTAAAAGATGAAAAAGAAAGAGAAATATTTGAAAGCAAAGTAGGTTTTATGCTAATAAATTTGTTTCATGTGTAGATATAGGTATGAAGTTTAAGGTTGTTGAAGGATTGTGCATAAGGTACACACATGAATTCTTTCAACTAATTCATATAGGGGAAAATACCTTGGGGAGACCATTAAGGGGATATACATATGTTACAAGTATGGGGCATTCTGGTTGAACCAAAGTAGTTGACTGAATATTTGAGGAGATTGTTAAAGGGATGTACATCAATTACAAGTGTAAATCATTTCATTCAAATCATGAAGTAGTTGAGGATAATTAAAGAAAGAATTACTAAACGGACATGATCTTATATACATGGAACCTTTTTCTTTTATATACATATATAGATTAGATGAGTTAAAAATTAAAGAGACAAGAATTTGAAGCTTGAAACCTTTTGTTTTAAACAAAATTGCAAAACTAAAAGTATCATGATTATAGAAGCATGTATGTGGAATTAAGCTAGAAACATAAGCTACATGAGAAGCAAAAGAAGGTTGCCCTTGGTTCCATTTTGTAAGAAAACTTGAAAGAAAGAATATAACCATTTTCACATAACCCATAATAGATCTGATATAAATATGTAATTGAAATCCACATGCAAGAGAATAGACAACATACCCAAAAAATGTAATACAAGATATACCCTCAAAAACCCTTATTGAAGAAAAGACCCAACCTCCAAAAGCGTCCCCCACCATGTATTATTTTGAAAAATACCATTGCAATAAAACCATGGAAACCTTCAAAACCATAGCTACAACCAAGCAATCTATGTAAAGAAGCATGAATCCACACATCCCATGCCATGCTTCCAACCTTCACAAATGTTTCGTTGGCTAACCTGTCAAGACTTGTCCCATTAAACTCTTGCTTTTTTTCCTTCTATCTTCTCATTCCAACAACTACCCTTGTGGCTACTTATATAGTAGCGAGTCCCACAAAACCACTAAGTGGTATTACATATACCATGTGCTACCTAACCCATTGACCCCACATTTAATATTAGAAATTTAATTATTTTCCCCAATATTAAATAATTAAATGAAATATTATCACAATATTATAATACAACTCATCAAGTATATCCCATGAGAATCTTTACATGTTGCACATCCATCTAGGTGTAACATTGCATAATAGAACAAAATAATACAATATAAAAATATTATGCAATGTGTGGAACACCCATTATCTCAACAATCTCCTACTTGTTGTATACATTATATAAGGTCAATCTGTAGCCACATAAATAAACAAGGGAAAAATCCCTCCTAATACATCCACCATCATGGGTCCAAGTATACAAAGTGCTACATCCTTGTACTTGAAACAAAATCAAAGTATCCAACATCTCAAACATGAATAACCTCACCTCCTATTATGCCACTACCACTGAACATACATAAAAGTCATCCAAAGAGAAAGATACCCAACGTGTTGCATTAGAAGATCATAAAATCCTATACCAACTAAAATTCCAAGCATAAAAAACTTGATCCAAAGGTAATCACATGTATCCATAGTTGTCAAAATATTCGTACCTGAAATAGCATGCACAAGAAGTGCCAAACCCGTCCAACTATCCACACATCCAAAGGTATATCAAGTGAATCTCAGATCATCAACATATCCAATCTGTAACCTAAAATCACAAGCTTCTAGAGAAATACCTACCTCATATATACCAAGAAGCTTCCACTAGAAAAGATAATGTCAAATCTATAACCAATCTACTCACAAAATCTCAAAGAAGTGAATTCATGTAGCGTTAAGAAAATCCAAAACACATAAACCAATAACCTACAATAACAACTCTTTAAAAAACCTCAAATAGTCTCCCAAGCTCTCCACAACAAACAAAGGAAAAAGATAAAGGAATAATCATGCCATCTCTCACATGACATACATGAGCACAAACTAGTGATTAGAATCTCCAACTAATCTCAAATCCAATGTAAGTAAAATCGAACATCTAAGAAGATAACGAAGACCAAAGAGAAACCATGCAAACAAATATGATCTCTAGATGTAAACTCTGCAAGTATGGTCTCCTCTATAAAACTCCAATAGGAAGAATGAACAACACCCAGACCATGCCATACAACTAACCATGAATATAAGCCTCTCACAAGAAGATCAAACTCATAAATGATTCTTAATCCAAAGAATATGCCCAAAATAAAACCATCTCCCAAACTCAACCAGCATAATAACATATGAAAATTGAGATAACCAATGCTAAACCATCTTTCAAATTAACCCTCCAAAACTAACTTATGTATCATAGCTCAAGATCCTTATCCATGAAAGACAAGCATAAACATAATGAACCTAAGAGAAATAATGGGTTATACCTCTCAAGTAGAAAACCACTAAGTAGACCAAGAGTGGGGAATTAGAATGCTCATCAAGATATACAAGTCTCCAACCAAGACTCATCTAAGAAAAATCTCCTCCCAAGTCTATATCAGGTGAATGCCACTTAGACTCTCCGGCTGAAACCATCAATTGTCCCAACAAATAATTCTATAATCCAAGAGAAATCAGCATGACCACCATCTCTAAGTATCCATTAGTAATGATAACTAATAAATTCATTCCAAATCCTAATGCAACATAGAAATATCATGAAGTACCCAACTTATGATCAATGTTAAAGTTCCAACCATGGCCTCAAGAACATAAATATAACAACATGATCTAAACTATCTCAGCCAAAGAGATAACATAATCCATATGAACATACCTTAACATTTCAAAACTCTAAATGAATATCAAGAGTATACCATGAGATAAAAATGATACCATCATCACATCAAGGACAACAAGTCAAATGAAAGCATAAACCACACCTTTACCAAGAACCCCATTGGTCCTCAAGATGCAACCATTTTCACACAATATGAAGAAAACCATCTCCACACACCATGAAAATAACCAAGAACTCCATGATTCCTTAAGATCAAACCATCTTCACAAACTGTGAAGATAACAAGTGCACCATGTGAATGTCAAAGATGCTTCTATAACAATACGATCTAAGACAAACCTCCAACATCTGCAAACATAATAAATATAATAATGTCAAGTAACTCACACTCAATTATGGTACCAAGTCACCTATGGCATTATAAATTCAATCTCCTACATGAAGATCCTCTAGGTATACACTCACAACCAAAGTGTTAGTACTAAATGAAACCAAGATCTCCAAACTAAGAAGATAGAAACCAAACTAGGAACTAATCCTGCACTGTCACCTCATCACTATCACAAGCTCCCACTAAAATCCTCTAACCATGAGAATCAAGCAAGACATCAAGCCATCAAAGAACTTAAAGTGCACATCATGAGCTCCTTGAAGGAAATCAAATAACAATGATCCTCAACCAAGAAGATATACCACCATAACCAAGTTATAAATCCAAGCCAAAATCCATGGAACTATGATCACATCCATGAATCAAACATCTAAGTCTCAATATGTCCAACCTGTTAGCATAAAATAGTGAACCACAATCCTCCACCAAGGTTGTACTTGGTAACAACATCTAATCCCTTCTACATGAATAAAAAATCAATAAACCATGTGATTTAGGGAATAGACAACCCAAATCCAAGCAACCAAGTTGAATATGCATCAGTAAAGAAAGATGAATGGTCAAAGACAACCCATAACTAAGCATAAATGCAACCTATAAGTATAGACCACTTATAACACTACAAAACTTGTAGATCCAACAAGTCATCATACATATGAAAACCAAACACTGATAACCATATCATCATGAGACCAATCTAAAATATGAACTGAGTATACAATGACATCAAATCTCAAATATCTGAACATACAATGTCATAAACTCACAATGCTACCATAGTCAAAATATACCATAAACTATTTAGATTAATATATCACCAAATAAACCATGCCAAACCTACACCAAATCTAAACCAATGTCTAGATCTCTCTAAGAGCTTTCTATTGACTAGTCAAAGTCCAAAATCCAGCTTTGTATGCCCAAGTTATGCCCTAATCTATGCTCAAAGTAAATAACATTTGACTTTTGAGCTCCAAAAATTCAAAGAAACCTACATCAAGTTGTAGTGCTTTGAATTATCTTTCTAATGCCTATAAGAAATATGAAATCCAATATCTTGAGAGAAAGTTATGGCCATTTTACTAAGATAGCCTTTTTACCATTTTCACTACAATTTCTTTTTAGTGACAAAATTTTTGAAGGGATTAAATTTGAATATCATCATGGGATGAAACTAAAAAAACTTTCATTTTCTATTATGATGGTCAAACTAGGGCATATTTTATATCAAAATTTATGGAAACATTGACCTAGATCCAATGGTGAGGTTTTTCTTTTGCATAGGAGGTCATCGTTGCAAACTTCCCCTAAAACCATTTTTTTTCCTAGGAGGTCCTTTCTAGCCTTTTCCAAATCTAAATCTAATTTATAGATGGGAGGATTTACAATTTTACATGGTATAGCTTAAGGTTCATTTATCTAGATTTCTATAGCCTTACCCTTTCCTTTATTTGTGGGTTTCACAATAGGTTCTATAGGGTCTTCTTGGGCAAGCTTGTAGGGTTAGACTTGAGAAATGATACGTTCTCATCTTTGGCTTATGAGATTTTCTTGTTCTATAACCTTAGATCTCTAACTATCTATATCCCAAAAAACATCAGCATGAAGGACTGAAGTTCTTTCCTCCAACTTCTTCTTTTGATCCCTCAGGGCAACCATTCATTTGAGTAAATTATCTCTCTCAATAAGAGCATTCATTGTGGCTTTTTCTCTTTCTTTTTCCAAATGAGCATGTTTGGCATCCTCTTCTTCAACCCACTTCTTCAAGAGTTCTATTTTAGAGTAGACTTATTTAGGGTCTATAGAAGTTACTTTTGAATCAACAAGATCATCAAGATCTATAAGGTTAGTCTCCCCATATGGTTCTATCCTATGATCAAAAGGATCTTTCATGATATTCCCATATCCTATCCTATAATTCACTTAACCTATGAAATCTGTGTAATGCATCTCCCATTGAGGAAACATTCTTGTCATGATAAACTTGGTCTTCTTGTAATGGAGTAATAAATATCCCTCCCAAGATGTTGCATCATAATATTCTTTTGGTGAGACCATTTTCTATTACACCTTTTGTTGCATTTTTTTTGTAGATGAAAAAGCTAATGATTATTATTGTTGTGGCTCCTTAGAAGATGTGGTTAATGGAATTGATAGTGATGTTTCTGGCTTTGATTCTTGAAAACTCACTTCAACTAAAGGATCTCCATTTATATCATCATGGACTAATAAGAAAAAAATTCTATCTATTTTCTCTTCTACCAAGTGATTAGTCTAGATTTCTATTCTAGCTACTACAATTAGTTTCTCACCTCTATCCTTGTCTTCTTTTTTATCTCTTGCTGATGTGTCAATTATCTACACCTCATATTTTTCCATTTCCTCATCATCACTAGTTTCAATATCTTCTAACTATTCACCATGAGTGATATCTACCATCCGCTTGTCAAAAAGTGTGTCATCTAGCCAATTAAATTGTAGAATATCATGTTGTTTCTTAATCACATATTCATCAATTTTGTCAATTTCAACAAAGTTGTGTCTTGAAGAATCAAAGAATAGCTAGACTTTTACAATTTCTTCAGTAGTAGCTACCTAACATGAATTTCCTTTCTCATTTATGACTCTATTCATCCTTAGACGAAATAGGTCATCTAATTCTTGGGCCCATTCCTTCTTATTTTTTAATTTATTCTTTTTATTTAAAGCATGTGGGAACAAATCAAATTTAACACTCTTCTACATTTCCAAATAACTGACTATTCTCCTTTGTAGCTCCACTCTTTTATCATCAAATTCTCAAAGATTATTAGCAATATAATAAGTTGTTTCTATATGTTCATGTGATAAATTTATGACATAAATACATAAAAGAGTAACCTCTCTACTTCTCTTACTCTATTTGTTGATGATTGGCTTCAAAGCTTCATCATTTGCCTTTATTTCAACCCATATGTTTACTATCTTTATTAGTTGCTCATAAAATGAGGGCCAATAAATTTTATCAACTAAATACATGAGGGTTTTTCTTAGCTTGCCCTCACATCATACATTTAGTTCCACATGTAATGCCCATAATTCACTCTTTTCTTCTTCAAAATCTATTATAGTATAATATTGTGGCCTTTGTGGTGTATCTAAAATCTCAATGAGGGGAGTGGATTTAAAAGGCTCCATTGGTGGATGAGAGTAGGTGATTCTTGGCCTTGTGGATCATCCCATCACTTTATTTTCAATTTCAATTCTTTTCTGAACTTCTTTATTGTATGTAGCTAGAACTTTCTCATATTTTTCTTGTCATTCCAACCTTTCCCTTTCATCTCTTTGAGTTGTGGATAAGGTAAAGTGGGCTGATCCAACACCCAAATGTGAAACTTCTACACTAATAGTTTCTTCAACTCTTTTCACAATTAGGTTGCCTATCAACCTACTATCATCAACCTAGGAAGTTTCAATCCTAGATCCTTTGGTTACTAACTAAATGACCAGTATAGCTTGGTCCTCACTAGATTTGGCACCTTTGATTTCTTTCTTCCCCTAATCCCCTATACTCATTTTATCTATAGGACAATTAAAAACCAAAGCATCTGCAATACTCTAATTGGGTAGCAGCAAAACATTGAATTCTTTTATCATTTGTCTCCCTCCATTAGGGGTCAAGCTCTTGAATTCTTTCATCATCTCTTCCTTTTTTTTGATTTTGCACATTTGCCTCCATTTTTGGATGCTCTATTTTTAGCTTATTGCATCTTTCCTCAAACATTCCCATGTTTTTTCTCCAAGAAAATTGTTAGAAGGCTCTAGATTTCAAAAAATTATCATTAGAGATGAATTCATGGCTGGCCTATTCCATTAAAGGATCCAACTCTCTTCCTCTGTAGTTTGTCACTGTTAATTCAAGGCTTGGCATTGGAGGTTGCTAAGGATTTCTCTCTTCTAACTTTACTTGAGTAATGAACACTCCCCCTTGGGATCCCAATTGTTCCACCTACTCCCTAGTGAGTTGTTCATCTCCCATTTGTAATGGGGACTAAGTGGGTGAATATTCCTTAATTTGTGGTGTTTGTTCCTTTGCGATTTTCTACCTCTTAGGCAAGGGCTTATTAGGTATTTCCTCAAGAAAAACACTAGTTGATCCCATTATCTATTTTCCTTTATCTAAAGTGGCCCTTTTATTCCAAATTACATTATAGCTAGGTTTCTTTTGAATAATCAACTACCCTAATCCTACTGTAGGAGTAAAAGATAACCTCCTCATGACCTCTTTGTCCTTTTCTAGAAACAATTGATAAAGAATAATTTCTTTTCATTGATGATTTCCATGATTTCAAAAAAGGTAGTCATTACTTTATTCAATTTGTCTACCTCTATTTTTGCATCAGCTAGAGGCTTATAATTATTATCAAAATAATGAATGAATTCTTAAACTCTAGAATAAACCCTCCATTTTTCCTTTTTGATCTCCTGCTCTTACAGAGAGAACTCATTCCTTATTATGTCTTTAGGGAAATAGAATTGGTGGTCTTTTGTACACACCTTAACCATTATTCTAAACACATCAAAAAATCCTTCGGTGTCACAAAAATAGGGGTGAGACATAACCATCTTGTACTGGTCCAAGAATTTATACAAGAAGAACCAACCACCCTTTGTGATTATGAAATGATGGGCCACAGTACAAGTGGGGAAAATTGAGCCTCTACCTCTTCTAGCAAATTGTGTTTCCTCCAATCCTCTTAGCTGCCACAACATCTCATCTATCTCTACCTTCAAAGGAACCTAGTAGGGTAGTACATGGAAAGTCCATTGGAAAACATAAAACCTAAAAATGGTTGAAATAGGGTATGGTATGATATCTATGCAATTATGTGATACTTTCAAATCAAAAGGATTATCCATGGGCCTGATAAAATTCATCAATGCCTTAGGGATTCTGGGATTGTCCCTTATGTTGGGCCCATTTGCCGTTGCACCAAAAGCCATGACTATTAATGAACATGGAACACCACATAATTAACCACCTGTGGGTAGGGGAGCGTGTTGCATCACCCAACAATCTCCCCCTCGACGCACATACCAGGTGCTTACATGGGTCGAGAAGGCACCGGGGAGATTTGAACCCATGACCAAGCCAAAACCAGGCTCTGATACCAATTTTTGGGCCCATTAAACCGTTGCACCAAAAGCCATGACTGTTAATGAACATGGAACACCACATAATTAACCACCTATGGGTAGGGGAGCGCGTTGCATCACCCAACACCTTAATATGAGACATCTTGACCTAGATGCAAAGTACCTATCAAACCTAACAAAATAGACCTCCTCTGCATCCCAGGTCATGTCTACACTCCAAAATTGGACTGGTAGAGCCTCTCCTTCATACTTTTGGTTCAGGACCATCTCCTTTTAAAAAATGTAACCCCTTTAAATAGAAACATGTGCATTAAAAGTGAATAATGGCCAAAAGTTTTTTCCACCTTGCTCTTTGAAATTCCAACTAACCCTATATGGATTTCCTCTATTATAAGATCCAAAATAAAAAATAATATTGAAACCAAAAGTAGAGATCTAAGCTAACATATACATAAATTTTATTGGCATAAATTTTTTCTCATCCTCACCAAAAACCCTACATAGAGTCATATATTTCTATGTCCTTAGAATTAAAAAAGTCCTTTTTAAAAGTCTATTTAGTAGTTCTTGTGACCACTAACAAATTTCCAATTGAACCTATGTGTGCCCTTACTGTACCCTACTTGATCTTATCCTTCTTAGATAAGTATTCTTTCTCTAGTCCTGGTAGGTCAATGGTTACATGATAATGTAAAAATGGTTCTAGACCAAAAACTTCTTGAATTTCTTCAAGATTTATTCCTATTAGGCATTCCCCATCCATTCTTCTCACTATCCTAGCTATTGGGTCATAATTTTGGGCAATGACCATGAGTAGGTTAGAATCCATAAAAACACTAGGGACCACTAGTTTTCCCAAATCAAAATTCCAAATGTTTCCATAGGGAGCAAACAATTTTCTTTCTGAGAACCACTTCTTAAAAAGATGGAGCATTGTTTTAGTAGTAGTAACATTCCTAACCCAATTCCCTCTATCATATTAGCCATCCACAATCTTGACCCTAGGTTTTATAGAAATTATCTTTTTCATCTGGGAAAACTCATTTGTAGACTCAAGCAATAATTTAAGAAGGTCATCATGTATTTTTCTTCTTGTATAATCTACATCTCCTAAGAAAACTTTCTTTGGAGGCATGTTTACTAGTGACATAGAATACCAAAATTCTTTACTATCTAATGCATTGGGATACTTACTTGGCTATTTATTAATATTCCACTACAATTCTACAACATGCTATGGATACTAGAAATTATTTTGCACTTTAATTACACAAGGTGAAGTTCTTCAATGGCTCTTAGCCCTCTAAAATCTTGAAATTTATTTGCATAGGGAAGAAATGGAAAAATATTTGCAATATATCTTTTGTTCTAGTTTTCATGGGGACCTTTCAATTTTCATAAATGAATTGCAAGGAGAAATAGGGTGGCACCACCTTCTAATTTTGAAAATACACCATTGATTCTAAGAAAATCCAATGATCGAGCAATAAAATCTTGAGTGACTCATTTTCAAGTTTCCAGGTTAGTAGTCAATCCAATCAAGTTTCTCAATGCAAGATTCTCCATCCACTTCTGGTAACTTATTTTGTATCCATTGGTGCTCATGGACACATGTCACACTCTTTCTATGTCACTATGCATAAATGTTGAGCAATTTCTACATGCAACATAGTGACCATTATTCATTCATCTTAATCTGACAATGCATATTTTACAAGAATTTTAATGCAATTATGGTAGGTCCTTTTGATTTTCCTTTAGTGACCATGTCACATGCACTAAAGAGTGAGCAAGTCTCTATAGCAACATGGCAACCACCATTGATGCATCTTTGATCTAACAGCTCCAATCAACATGTATCCTTTTCTAAGTATGAACCAACATGGCATGTGACATCAGATCACATTGACATGTTGGGATAGTCATTTATAAATATCAACACCTTTTTTGCTATTTTTTGAAATTATTTCTCGTATTTTAGTTCACAAGAAGACCCCATGTCGCTATTAATGAAGGCCTTACATTTTCTAGTTGTGACATAGAGACCATCGTATACTTCAAAGAAATCTGTCCTCATGAAATAAGCATGTTCTCATTATGATAATTTATTTACTATAGCTTTGACTACCCATAATGATGACATAGCTTATTAATGAAAAACAAAGTTTATGCCACCTATCTTTAGTGTTGGCCCCATCATGTTTTCCCTTTCCTAGGAGGTCACCATATCACTACTGGTGAAATTCTCACAAGTTTCAATGGCAACATAGCAACCAACATGATTTTGCAGAGATCCAACATTGTGAAAAGAAAAAATGGGATGTCCCTTCCCTAGTACTTCCTTTACTATGCTAGACATATCTAACAATCTATCATGCTGACATTGTATATTCATTAAAGAAAAAATTTGTAGCACCATCTTTTAGACATAGGTCCTACCTTTTTTTCCTTTTGCAAGAGGTCACCATGTCATGACTGGTAAAAGCCTTGCATTTTTTGATAGCAACATAGAAACCATTGTTGATCTAAGAAGATCTGATAGCACCAACAATACACATTCAAATGATGCTTATTTGACTAGGTCCTAGGTGTAATACTTGGTTTCTATGTCGTATGGAGTAAAAAGGGTGCAAGTTTTATGGTGACAAGATGACTACCATAGATCTTACAAAGATCTGATGGTAAGGGATCTTACAAAGAGCTATGTGATGATTAGTGTTTATTGAGTGCAGTCATGTTAAATGAGTAATTTAGTTTCTATCAAGTTACACAGTATCAACCAAGTCACTAGTTCAGATCGAGTTCAAGACTACTTTGAGATGATTAGTATGGACCAAGCTTCTACTTCTACCAAATGCATGATGATGTGAAGTAGTGACAGTGGATGCTGTGTATCAAAACTTCGTGAAGTCAGTCTTTAGAACTTGAGTGTCTTCACTTGAGCCAACCTTTTAATATTGGTGTTAACTTCATAAAATTTTTAATTGGATTCATATATATATATATATATATATATATATGTATATGTATATATATATTTAATGTATTGTATCAAATCCATGTATGAAAGTGTGTGAGAGAAAAATAAAGAAAGCATGAAATGATAAAAGGCATGCAAATGTGAATTAACAACAAAAGTATATTATAAGGCCACATCAACAAAAGAGTAGTAGAGTCATATCTATCACATAAAGGTGATTAAGATGACAGAGAATCTCTATGAGAAAATTAGTTATAAGTTAGAGATCTACTATTTCATTCTAATAAGTGAACTAGTCCAAATCCTCTAACAAGGTAGACTTAACAATATTTTATTAAATCTCTTTACAGAGTGCTTACTTTATTTTATGTTTGTAAAACCTCTAAAAAGGTGGACCTAGGTAGTCGTAATTGCTCCTAATAGTGCAGATCATCAGAAGTGATCATTGTAAGCCTTAACAGGACAACTTTATGCTGCAATATTGAAGTTTTGTGGGTATCATCCCCACCCCAATTTTACTTTCTATTTGGAAGCTTTATGGGTCACCAAATTATTGTGTTCATATGCTATGAATGTCTTACAATTTCAGTTTCTCATGCATGTAGTTAGATCTGATCTAATGGATTAAATGTTTATTGGATTATTGCAATTAAGATTTGAATTTAGTTAAGTTTTTGAGGTTACTAATTCACCTCTCCCTTCTTAGTAACCTAAAATATTCTTGAATATTTCTAGCAATTGGTATTAGAGCATTTTGGTTCTTAGGAAAAAGCTTGAAAAATTGAGCAAAGATCAAGGACAATGGAGATATTCAGACTTGATAAGGAAATTGATAGTAAAAAGCTAGATCTAGAAATGGCCATTGTACAACTCAAGAAAGCCAAGGAGCAACTTTCCCAATCCCGAAAAAGAAGGAAAGAACCTTTAAATCAGATGAATGATCATCAATATATTGAAGAAAAGATTGAAGACCTTTTCCTTTCAAGTAGTTCAGATGAAGCAAATGATGCAATCAAAGAACTCTTAGAGAAGAATGGTTCCCTACAAGAAGAAATAAGAAAGCTCAAAAGAGAATAAGAAATTCAATTAGTGAGGTTATGTGAAATCTTGGAACAAAGGAACAAGATGAAAGAAGAAATGGATGGAAGAAATAATGAGATCTAGAACCAATCCCTTCAACATGTAGATCTTATAGATCAAATCTCTGATGTAAATGAAGAAATTATGAGCCAAAGATAGATCAATGAAAGATTAAGAAATGATCTAAATTCATAAAGACAAATCAATGAAAGAACAAGAAGCGAGTTGAGATCTGAAAAGAAAATTAGTGAAAGATTGAAAAATGACCTAAACATTAAAAAGAAAATCAATGAGAGAATGATGAAATCCCAAGTAGACATGAATCAATTGAATCAACTAAATGAGTAGAATCTCTATAGAAAAAAAGGTAAAGTAGGAATTAGATACAAAGAAGAAGGTGAATCCTCCAAACAAGATGCTCAAAGGAATCAAAGACCTACTTCTAATTACTATGATAAGATAGGTCATACATCAAACAAATGTTGGAGTAATGGTAAAGAAAAATTCAATGGTAAATGTTACAATTTCAATCAGCATGGTCACAAAGCTAATGAATGTAAAGAGAAACCAAAATTTGAAGGCAAGTGTCACAAATGCAAGAAACAAGGTCACAAGGAATTAGACTATAGAACCAAGTCATTCAATCTAGCAGAGTAAATTGTGAAAGTAATATTTGGTTGGGACTATAACACCTAGTGTAGATCTCATTATTGTGGAGAGTATGGACACATTAGCTTGAACTATATTAAACATCACACAAGGAAGAAAGATACCACTATAAGATGTTTCACTTGTACAGAACTAGGTCATCTAGCCAAGAATTGCATGAATATAGGTAGAATTGAAGATGAAAAGAAAGAAAAAGTAGAAAAATAAAAAAGAAAATGAGGCAATAATGGATTCTTGAATCCACCGTGGAAGCTAGTCCAAGGAAGGATGGTCATGTAACTCAAGAAGTGGGTCACTCCACCATTTCCAACTAAATTCTTAAGTAAGAACTAGAACCGCATTATCATGATCGCATCCAAATAGTCCCAAATTTGAAAGGAAGAAAAGATCCAAATTAGTATTCAAGATAAAAAGGGATTATAGAAGATCAATATCAGTTATCATCAAGTTACTTTCTCTACTGAGTAAGGTTGGATCATGGAGTCTATGGAGTAAGGTCAAAAGTAACTAGTCACACATGTTTGGTTATCAAGTTATGAAGCATTCACTAAGTGATCTAAATAGATAGTGGATGATAGCTTATCACTCATAATGATATTATCATAGCTACCTACATACTAAGCATTAATAGTGAAGTTTTATCAAAAGGTAGGAAATAGAATTCATTTTTCACTAAGAATTTTAAGTTTATTGTGATCAATCAAATTGTAGAGTGATCAAGTGACTTCAAGTGGAATTTGTAGTAAAATTTTTTCAAAATTTTCCATAACCTACCAAGCAGCCATGGCAGCATCATGTAGTAGCATCAAGGAAAATAAATGGTAAAAAATGATGGTCCAAGGAGTCGAATGGAAACTACTAGAATTCAAACTTGAGCCAATAACTGTTGAAACCCTAGATCCAAATGGAGCACAATCATAGACCCATCCTAAGGTACTACTCATTAATGATATTTGAACTCATTTTAATTATGCAGTTCAATAAATTTGAACCCTAGAGATGGATGATGCCCTAGGTGAATTGTGTGTGAATGGTGTTCTTAAACCCAAACATAAGCACTTGGAGGATAAGGGTTTAACCCACATTCCCCACCTGCCCCAAAGTTTCCAAATCAAATGGATCAAATACATCCTAAGTTGAGTTCACAATGGTCAATTATGGCTTGAGAAACTAGTTTTGATCACTAAGAGGATGATTCATTGTATCACTGGCCTTCCCATGCCCTCCAAAGCCAGAATTACTAAAACCCTTGGTTGGGTGGAGTTAGAGAAGAAAACCCTAGCCAAATGGGATGATAGAGGTATGAAGATCAGTGGTGTAACTGATGTAGAACTAAAATTTGGCATACATGTGATAGCTCACAAGATCTACAGTTCTAGTCATGTAAATAGTGTGGCATGTGAAGTAGTAGGCTTGGCATTCAAGGTTGTGAAGAACAATCTATCATATGATCTTGTAGACTTATTGTTGAAACAGTTTAACAAAAATATGGAAAGTATAAGGACATCCAAGAACAACCCTTGCAAATTTAGTTCATTGTTGACATGTCTATTTTTCTATGTTCCAACATTTTTCCCTTCTAAAGGTACAATCAAATGGAGAAAGGATGTGCCAATTTTGTATCAGATTAATGAGTGTATTATAGAAATGGGTGAGAATTTTGTTAGAATAAAGGATAATTACTTTGACATCTTCAAAGAGAAATGAATAACTGATTCAAGATTCCAAGGAAATTTATTGAAGATTAAAAAGATGATGTTTGTTTCATGGTAGATAGTGACAAAGACTACATTCAGGCAGTGAAACCCATAAGTGTATGAGTAAAACTTCTTCCCAATGAGGTGAACATTGATGAAGAAAAGGACATAATTGAAGCCTTGATAAATGAACCTATTGATCCAAAAGCACCACAATTTGGAACATGTGATGAGGCCAAGGCAAGAATAGAGCTTGAAATAAAGCTTCCACAAGTGGTTAACAAAGGCAAGAGGAGAATAGCAACACTCAAAACCAACACACCTCTTATGTTGATTGAGGGTAAGGGAGAATATGGATATGATGTAGAGGATGAATAAGAGTCAAAAAAGGAAGAAGAGCCAGTGAAGAAGAAGGGCAAGGTGATCATCACCAAGCCACCCAAGCTATCAACTACAGTGCTTACCAGGACATCTAGGAAGAAAGGTAGTGAAGTTTGGTTTAGAAAGCCTCCTCCCACCTTCTAGCAAAACCTAAAATAATTGGAAGAAGGTATAGGCATAACCAACTTCAAATCATTAAAGTATGAGACTAGGATAGAGGCTGAAAAGAAATAGGTTGAAGAATCGGTGCTAACCAAGATTGGCAAATGGAAGTATTCCCATAATCAAATAGCCTCCCAAATCTCTAATGAGATATTAGAGAAATTAAAGCCAAGATGGAACTCAGTTGCATAGACCAAAAAAGATATATATGAACAAACCCTAAGGCAGTTGTTATCGAGCATCATAAATATTGAGCTAAAAGAGTCTATGAAGAAAAATGAAGACAAGATGATTCTTAGATTTAATACTTGTTTAATTTTGTTAAAGGATATAGAGCATGTAGTTAATGGCATAGGGAAGTGGAAGAATGTTTATGACTTGCATAAATAAAGTGACTTCCTAGTAGAAGTCAAGGATGATGATAGTGATGATGAGGAAGTAGAAACATACTCTGAGCCAATACATTTTGACAATGAAGAAGTTGAAGAAGATAAAGAAGAAGAAGCTATTGAAGAAGATAAAGAATATGATGAGGAGATTGATCCTATGAAGATAGTAGCTGTAGTCATTGCCTCACTTCCTCACTCTCCAAGCAAATCAGCAACTACATCAAGTTTAGAGACAACATCATAAAGTTTTATTATAACCACAATAAATACATAAAATGTCCAATCACTCTTTGCTCCCTCATAGATCAACACATCACTAATAGAAGTGTCTACCACTCCATCTACCAAGTTGCAACCTCTCTCTTCTTCAGCTCCTGAGTCAACATCATCAGTAATGAGTATAGTATATTTTACAATTTTGTGTTCTTTAGCAGTAAGTATAGTTTCAAGTTCTACAAGTTTGGATTCTACAATTTTGTCTTCTATAGATTTGGATACTTCTATAAGGGCCTATTTGGCTACTAGAATATGATTTGTGAATTGGCATTCAGAATCCTAAATTTGGGATTCTGGAACTTGAAATCCAGATTACAAATTTGGGGATTTCATTTGAGACTGTTTGGTTCAAATCAAAAAATATTTAATATTTAGAATTTATTATTCTAGACCTATTTGGTTCAAACCAAAAATATGGCATTGCATAATAGTTGAATCTTATGAAGGATGTGCAAAAAAATGAACTTCAAAAATGAAACAAAGATATAAATATGTTTTATCTAGTTTGAAGACTATCGTTGAGAATGGTCATTTGGAATGGTAGAGCTTCATTTTTTGTTATATATCACATATGTACCATCATAGAAAAAGTGAATGTCATACACCTATGAGGAAGAAGTTGAAATTTCAAATAATGTTTAGACAATGTGGTTGCATAACTAGAAGGTATGTGGGCACTTGGAAACTTCGCTTGAATCTCTGCTATGAGATCATGCTCGAGAGAGGTGAGTGAGTAGACAATGTTGTGCGTGTAAGTGAGTCTTTCAAGCCACTTGAAACAACCTACTCCAAATCCATGCCAAAGAGGGAAATGTCCACTAAATAGGATTTAACTAAACCCTTGAATGTCAACCCTTTACAAGCTTAATGCTTTCCTTCTACTATTTGCCTTGTCTAAGTTGATTGATATAGAGGGTGGATCATTGTGTCATCAAATGTGTAGATTGCCATGCCCCTTGCATGATATTTTGGCAAATAAAAGCTAAGTTCCAAAAAAAACTAGGTCGATGGACACAATTTTTTTTCCTTTCCATTAATTTGCAATGCTTGTTTTTCCCAAAATTGGAATTAAAATAGGTATTTGAGAAATACCAACTATTTGGAAGGAAGATCAAATCCTCAAATTGGGGGATAAATGAGGATACATATTTCTAATTTTCTCATATTTCAATTCTCATTTCATCAACCCAAACAGTGAATTACAGTGTTTTTAGAATTCACAATTCTAATTCCTGTTGGTATCCATGAACCAAATGGGCCCTAAGTACTTTAGTTTTTGATTTAGTAAGTATACCAATCAGTATTCCATCTATTGGTACTATATCAATTTTCACAACTAGTCCTACTATCTCTACTATTATTTCCATTCCAAATTCTAAAGCATTAAGTACAAAGGAAGTTGAACCTAAGGGTCAACCAAGTACAAGATTTTTGAGTGGAAAGGAGATAGAAGAGGATATTGACCTAGATGAGGAGATTGAGATTCCAAAATGGGATTTTGATAATGTCACTATAGATCAAATGCAAAAAGCTATTCAACTCCTTCAAAAGAAGGCAAAGTAGAAGAAATTGAGAGAGGAAAGAGACAGAGAATATAAAGTCATAGAATATTCTAAGAGTACTTTGACTAAGGTCATAGGTGTTGAAGTTGATACTTCTCAAAAAAATTTGTTTCAATTGGAAGAGGCAGTCCAAAAGTTTAATGAGGACTCAAGTGGTTAAGACAAATTGATTGAGAAAGTAGAGAAGATATTTGATAACAAAGTGCTTGAGCACATTGGTCAAAAAATTGTAATTCAACAAGTAGAACTTTCCTCAATTTTGAACAATCTTCAAAACTCTTACACAAATGTAACATCACTTTTTGAAAAATTATGTAATGTTATTGAGTTCACAAAGTAAATAAAGAGAAAACTAACAAATATTGATGAAGATCTAAAGGCTAGTGCACAATAGTTGCAACTTGACCCTAGTTCAAGCTCTGCACATCATATGAAAATTGAATTCTAGTTAGATATTCAGGTAGAGTTGTTGAGAGAAAAAGCAAGGATCCAATCCTCACTAATAGATATTCAAAATAAGATCCTTCCCATCATGGATAAAATGTAGAAGCACATTATTTACTTAAAAACATTGATCCATGAAAATGACTTCTCCATTGTAGATCACATGATAGAACTCTCTATAGAAGTCCAAATTGCTCTACATATGTGCAAAGTTTTGCAAGAAAATTGGGATAAGACTTTAGCACTCATATTTAAGGTACATTCTAATTTTCTTTCGTATATTTGTGTCTTTGTGTAAATAAGTTTTGAATAAAATCTTTTGCATTATTGTCAAAAATGGGGAGAGATAGTATGTATATATGGGGAGAGACACTTAGTATGTATATTGTATGGGGGAGAATCATGCAAAGGAAAGGAAAGTATATAATTTGCAGATATAGTATATTGTATATACTTACAAAGAAATGTTTTGAAAAATCTCAAAAACAATTTACCAAATTGAGCTAGAATCATACTATAATGTATATAAGTTTTGGCAGATAAGTGTTTTTGTCAGTAATGCCAAAGGGGGGGATTGTTAACATTAAGTCAAGTTTATTATTAGTGACAACACTTATTCAAATTCTGTATGGCTATCAATATCATTGAACAGTCTATAGTCTTTGCCATAAAATTTAGTAGCCATCAAGCTTTATAGTTCCTACCAAGCATTGCAGTGGTTACTGAGTGAATTCAGTTAGTGTGAAGTGCAACAATTCAAACTGAGCAAAATTATGCAGTGTAAAGTTCAACAGTTCAACCTGAGCAGTTCAGTGGTCACCAAGCTTCACAGTTTCAACTAAACTAGCAGTTCATGTGAAGTGAAGTTAGTGTTAACTAAGCTATGTGATGATTAATTTTTATCGAGTGTAGTCATGGTAAATGAGTAATTCAATTTCTACCAAGCTACATAGAAGCTACTGAGTCACTAGTCTAGACTAAGTTTGAGACCACTTTGAGATGATTAGTATGGACCAAGCTTCTACTTCTATTGAATGCATGGTGATGCTAAGTAGTGAAAGTGGATTCCATGTATCAGAACTTCACCAAGTCAGTCTTTAGAACCCGTGTGTCTTTACTTGAGCTAGCTTTGTAATATTGGTGTTAACTTGTATATTGGCCGACTTTGTAATTTTGTAAATTGGATTGATATATATATATATATATATATATATATATATATATATATGTAATGTATTGTATCATATCAATGTATCAAAGTGTGAGAGACAAAAAGAAAGAAAGCATGAAATGATAAAAGGAATGTGAATGTGAATCAACAAAAAAAGTATATTGGAAGGCCACATCAGCAAAGGAGTAGAGAGTCATATCTATCACATAAAGGTGATTAGTACTTCAAAAAAATTCTATTAGAAAATCAATTTTAAGTTAGAGATCTACTATTTCATTCTAATAGGTGAACCAATCCAAATCCTCTAACAAGGTAGACTTAACAGTCTTTTATTAAATCTCCTCACCAAGTGCATACTTCATTGAATGTTTGTAAAACCTATAACAAGGTGGACCTGGTAGTCCTAATTGCTCCTAATAGGGTAGATCATTAGAAGTTATCATTGTAAGCTTTAACAGGCCAACATTATGCTGTAGTATTGAAGTTTTTTGGGTATCATCCCCACCCTAGTTTTACTTTCTATTTGTAAGGTTTCTAGGTCACCAAATTATTGAGTTCATGTGCCATGAATGTTTTATGTTTTTAGTTTCTCATGCATGTAGTTAGATCTGATTCAATGAATTAAATGGTTATTGGATTGTTTCAATTAAGATCTAAATTTACTAAAGTTTTTGAGGTTATTGATTCACCCCTCCCCTCTTAGTAACCTAGCACAGTCTTGAATATTTCTAATAGTTGGTTACAACAATAGAGGAGTGTGGATAGCTAAAGTTGAAGAATATGGTATAGAGATTAAGCCAATGAAAGTTGTAAGAGGGAATACACTTTGTAAAGCCTTGATAGAGAACCAATATTTCAAAAAAGAAGATTGATGGTCTCATAAATTAGCCATCTTTCTCACCACTTTTTATCCTCTTTCTAAAACATTTGATTGTACATAGATATACATTTATTTTTTTTAAGCTTATGAACTTATGGTTTCTATGCATATGATTTTATATATATATATATATATATATATATCTGTGTGTGTGTGTGTGTGTGTATGTGTGTGTGTGTGTGTGTGTGTGTGTGTGTGTGTGTGTGTGTGTGTGTGTGTGTGTGAACATAAGATAGAATGTGGATATCTCTAAAGACATAATGTCTTCTTAATTGCATGGTCAAGAATGGTGAATATAATAGTTATACATTTTAATGGGTGTTTTCTATCCTAAGCTATGCTTTGGGTAGTCACCTCCTATAGCTGTAGGTTTGCAAGAGTGATAATTAGGACTAAAACCTTTTCCTAATATTGATGATCTGGATATATATGTATATGGTTGGAAGTGTGTGCATTAAATATCTTGCAAGAGTTGAACATAGATACTCAAGAACCAACATACTAGCACGAGAGTTATCAAATCCAACCATGATTATAGAATCGTCACAAAGCAATTCAATGCTTTCTATTGAATGCAACATGAAAATTTAGTGTGCACTATATTTTGGGATTGTTCATGGTCAATAATGTTTCTATTCTGAACTATATCAGTTGCAATCAATCCTCATCATGAAGTGATCATAGGTTTAGGAAGTTAGTAGTAGTTTTCTTTTAAATAATCGATTGTCATGACTCTTACGAGTCAGCCAAACAAACTAGTTTTTTATATAGAACTCTTGCATATTGTTTCAAATCAAGTGTAATCATTTTTATGGATGAATAGACTATTTAATTCAAGTTTTTAACTTTCATATTGATTGTACTTTCTATTCAATCATTCAAGAGGGGCCCACTTGATGAGTGAGTTGCTTTACTAGTGTAGAGTTGGAATAGTTCCTAACTCTAATTTTCTACTTTGATTAGAATACATTTTCTTATTATTTTTAGTTTAGTTTTCTTGAAGTATAAGCATTTGAATCCCTTAAGTAAGCTTAGAAGAGGAGGTTTGAGGCATATACTTTGCAAAATCCATTCCAAACTTATGTCCTTGGTCGATAATTAAATGAGACTAAATATTGCATTAGGAATCATTTGGGTTCTCCAATCCTAAATTAAGTAGTCTATTGCTTTGGGTTTCTAATACCATTTTTTGAGAAAGCATTGTTGGCATCATTACTGGGGATGGTGTTAATTTAAACTTATCTTTACCATTGAAGTCTTAGTTTTAATTTTGTACTTTAGGAAGCATTTTTATGCATAGAAGAAGAGATCACCTTAGGAGATTTCTTCCCTATAAATATCAAGGAGAATGATTTGATTTATTTAATCCTCAATTTGAAGAACCAAAAAGTTAGAACAAAAAAGAAGAACCCCTTGAAAATCCGTTTGTTGATGCTTAGGAAAACATATCCTCTTCATCATTTGAAGAATCACTCCATTTTAATGAGCTATTTGCTAAACCTAAATATCAAGATAATCTGCTTGCTCTTATTGTATATCAGCTACCACCACAAGGTCCTCCTCCCACAATGGCTACTTAAACTCCCTTTTTTTTTCCTATACCTCAATAGCAAGGTAACTAGAATTTGAAAAATATACCTACTGCTGCACTTCCCAAATTTTATGGCTTCCTATCAAAAGACCCTAAGACCTTTCTCTTTGAATTTGATTTTCTTTGTTAGAGTTATGACTATACCACTAATGCTGACAAGCTAACATTGTATCCATCAACTCTAAAAGAAGCTGCTTTGAAATGCTTTAGAGGGTTGGATGCTAATGTTGTAGCAGATTGGGATGCCATGTGTACAATGTTTCTTACAAAGTACAAAGAGTATTGTAGAGGTCAGGATTTGAAAGGTGATGACATTTTTGAAATGTCTCAAAAGGAGGATAAAACACTAAAGGATTATGTATCTAGATTTATGTTTAATCTATAGCATGATCCTCAACACTAGCTAAATGAGGCATCTTAGAAGTACCTTTTCTTAAAAGGTGTGAACGATGGAAGTATTGAGGCTCTAGACCTGAGGCAAGAGGTGATATCACACAAAAAACATGGGTTGACATAAAGACTACATGCAAAAATTACTCAAGGGCCACTTTGAAGGAGGGTAGGGGACTTAGAAACCTACCACATAAGTCCAATGGTGGTTTTGGAGTATCTAAAATGGAGTTTTCTAATCTACTATCTAATTTCAAGAAGGACATCATTAATGATGTTGCCACTCAGTTAGAAACTATACAAGCAAGGAGGAAGAAGGAAGAGTCAAATGTTGTGCTTGCTAAACTCTATTCTCATTGTAGAGAGAGGAAAAGAAACTATAAATATAAGACAGTTGCATCTATGGATGTTAACTCAATGCCCATTGGGTTCAAAGCGATAGATGAGGAGAATGGAGATGTTTCCTATGTTTCTCAAATGTGTCCATGGTCTTAGAGACAAGGTATACCTTTATACCCACTAAATAATTTTGGTTGTAATAATGATAGTAGCTATTGGCCAAACCAAAACCCCCAAAATTCTACTCCTCAAGGTTAGAATTGGAATCATAGTTGGTCCAATCAACAACCATACTATAAATAAGCCATTGGTAGAAACCATTATTTAACCCATACCAACAATAATATAACTCATATCAGTAGCCATAGTAGAATAACCAATGGCCACCTTAGGGTAACTGGTAACTACAACCTTAGTGGGGACCTAATCAACCTAATCAACAACTAGCACTAATGCCTCCACCTTACCAGCAAGCTATTATGCCACCACTTCCTATAGAAAATAGCACTCCTCAAAAACCAACTCAACTTATAGCTTAGCCAACTCCAAATACTAATAATAAGAAACAAGATTATTCCTTGCATATAAATGATATCCATCTTAGATCAGCAACTAGACTACCTACACCCAAAGAGTCAATAATAATCAAAGTTGTGGATATTGAGGATATACCCATGAGCCAACCTATTAATGTTCTACCCATTGCTCAAACTACATTAGTGCCTAAGAATCCTCCTTATCCATAGATATTTTCTCAAGTTGTTCCTCCAAAAGAAGATCTTGTTGGCATTGATTTGATCGATCAACTCAAACAAATAATAGTGCAAATTCCCTTATTAGATGCACTTAAAAATTTCTAGTCTATACCAAAGCAATTAAAGAAGCCTGTATCAAGTAGCCATGATACTATCCTAATACTATCCATGACCCTAATACTATCCATGACTTAGGCCAGCTCTCTAATCTCATGCTAAGTAAAGTTGTCATGCCTAAGTATTCAAACCCAAGAATTCTAGTTGCTACCATCTTCAGTAATGGTATCAAAATTCAGAATGTTTTAACTGACTTGGGAGCATCAATTATTGTTATGAATTGAGAAGTTTTGTTGAAGCTTAGTATCATTGGTTTGCAAGACACACTAACAATATTACAGTTAGCTAAGAATTCCATGATCAAGCATGATGGTATGGTTGAGGATATTGTTGTTACTTTGGACTCATTAGAGTACCCTTTAGATTTTATAGTCCTGTCAACCAAAGTCACTCTTGGAGATTACCCATTAATCCTAGGAAGGATTTGGTTAACCATGACCAATGCTTGTATTGCATGTCATTTAGGAAAGATTACCATATTAGATGGAATACATGCCAAGAAGTTAACTTTATATTCTCTAGCAAAACCCCAAAGTGAACTTGATAGAGTTGTCTGGCTTGACTTAGGAGATGTTGCTCTTGAAGTAAGCTCTGTGAAAAATTCATGGTCATTGAGAGAAATTCGTTCATTGTATCCCAAGAAGAAGATGAAATTCTTGCAACAATCCTTGCCAACCAGTATGGTTCTAAGGAGTCATCTTGTGATGATCCAAATTGTTCTCTTCAAACAATACTACCCAAACAAACTACATCTTAGTTTCCTGCAGCAATTGATTACCTTCACACTTTTCTAAATTATGAGATAAAGTCTTCATCCATAGCATAAGTGTTAATGTTAGAAAAATTAGAGCGAGTTGAAATTCCTCTAGGAAAGGAGCTAAATGTTAATAAAAACCTCACCGAGTCTCAAATATCTAGTCTTCTCAAGCTTTTACAAGATAGCTAGCAAGCCTTTGCAAGGGATTACACTAACATGACAAGGGTAAATCCTAAACTCTATACTCACAATATATATAAGCCCAGAATACAAGCCAGTAAGGCAAGCTCAAAGAAGAATAAACCATGCTTTGAGAGACATAGTCAAAACTGAGTTGCAAAAGCTTCTTAGTATAGGTTTTATTTATCCTATCTCTAATAGTCAATGGGTTTCTCCTCTTGTCATTTAAGAAAGGAGGCAAGTGGAGAGTCTATGTTGACTGTAGAAAACTTAACAAAGCTACTAAAAAGGATCACTATCCACTACCTTTCATTAACCAAGTGCTTGATAATCTAGTGGGTAAAAAGTACTTCTCATTTCTAGATGAATATGGGGGGTATAATTAGATACAAATATCACCAGAAGATTGGGAAAAAATAATGTTTACCTATCCTTTGGGAACCTTTTCTTATTTAGTCTTTCCATTTGGATTATGTAATGTCGCTGCTACTTTCTAGAGAATAGTGTTGGGAATTTTATCTAACATTATTGTTGATTGTATTGAAATCTATATGGATGACTTTACAACTCATGGAGAAACATTTGAAGAAGCACAAGCTAACTTAGAAAAGGTTCTTAAGAGATGTCATGATTATAATTTCTCTCTTCATAGTGAAAAGTGCTACATGATGATGGAGGAAGGAGTAGTCTTCAGACATTATATTTCATCTTTTGAAATTTAGGTTGATCCTACAAAAATTATAGTTATAAACATAGTTCCTACACCATCTAAGAAGAATGATGTCAAAAGATTCCTTGGCCATGTTGGTTACTATAGAAGATCCATAAAAGATTTTAGCCAACCTGTAGCAAGATTATACAATTTGTTGAAGAAAAAAGCTAAATTTGCATGGATAGAAGAATGTGAAGCATCATTCTAGAAGTTGAAGGATGTTCTAACAACAACACCTATTCTTAGAGGACCTGATTGGAAGCTTCCATTCCATATCCACACAAATGCATCTAATTATGCTATTATAGTATTTCTTAGACAAAAGGAATTTATTATTGAACATGCAATTTACTATATTGGTAATAATTTGCAAGTAGAAAAATTGAATTATAATGTTACTAAAAAATATTTGTTAGCAGTTGTTTATGTACTAAAAAAATTTAGGCACTACATTACAAGCTATGAAGTATTTGTGTATACTAATCATTTAGCTATCAAATAATTAATGAACAAACCTACCATTAGTGATAGAATAGCATGCTAGTTACTTCTCATGTAGGAGATTGATGTAAAGATCATAGAAAAATTAGGCAAGGCTATTGTAGTGGCGGATTTCTTGTCACAATTGTAACTATGAGATGATCCTATAGCAACTAATAATAGTTTTCCTGATGAGCACTTGTTTTCTATTGATTCTTTTAACCCATGGTGTGTAAACTTGGAACACTACCTTGCTACAGGAAGGACACCATCCCAGTTTTCTCCTAAATAGCATGATTTTTTAGTTGGGAAGAGTTCTAACTTCTCTTGGATCTTAGGCTTTATGTTTTATACAAGAAGATGTATTGAAGAAGATAAAACTAATGACATCCTTTGGGCATTCCATGATGAGCCATGTGGAGGACACTTTACTACAAAGAGGATAGCCTATTAAATCTTGACAACTGGCTACTAATGGCCTACTTTTCTTAAGGATGTAGCAACACATACTCAGTACTATGATAGGTGTCAATGTATGGGACATCCCACAAAGACTGATGAAATTCCTCTATAGCCATAGGTCATTTTCATTCATTGAAAAGTGGGGTATTAACTTCATTTGACCTATTGACCTCTCTTCTCATGGAAAGTCTTAGATCTTAGTATGTACAAATTATGCAACAAAATGGGTTGAAGTGAAAGCTATGACACATGTCATGGATGACAAAGTTGTTGAGTTTCTTATGAATGCATATTCACCATATTTGGAGTACTAAGGGTGATTTTCATAGATAAAAGGGAATGATCCACATTTAACCTAATCACTAAGTTAATGCAAGAGTACATGATGCATAACGGGAAGTCTTCACCCTATCACTCTTCGGCCAATGGCCAAGCTAAAATTTGAAATTGGGAGATAGAATCTATTCTCACTAAAATAGTAGTTGTGCATAAAAAGGATTGAGTGACTCACCTTCCTAAAGCCATATGGGTAGCTTATCGTACCACATGGAAAACCACCACAGGGTTTACTCTTTTTGAGTTGGTATATGGAAAATCTAACTCTATGTCAATTGAGTTCTAGCATAAAACACTTCGCATTGCTTTAGAACTAGATATAGATATCACCAAAGTAGAGCAAGACTAGTTATTGCAATTAAATAGATTTGATGAATACAGGAAGTCTTCTCTACACAATACAAAGTTGATACAATAGTAATAGAAAAAGTGGCATTATAAGTTCATCCATGATAAGAATTTTTTTGTTAGAGATTGGGCAATATTATATGATTCACAATACCAACATAAACGCAAGAAATTTCATAGAAAATGTCTTGGGCCTTATGAGATTATATTAGTATTTGACAATTGAGCTATACAAATTTCAAAAATAGATCCTATTCAATTCAAGTTACTTGTCAGTGGGCATTGTTTGAAACTTTACCACAAACCTATAAGCTGTGATGAGTTCCAAGAGTAGTTCTAGAGCATAGTTGACACAACAGTTCCTATAGCCAAAGAATCTGGGTCTTCCACCGATGATTTTTTTGATTCCTAATTTGATTTAGGATCACCATAATAAATATTTTACATTTCATGGAATACTTTCTCTATAATAATACCTTCTCTCTTTTGCACCCATCCACCCCATTCCATCATTTCACATATACATGTATAGTTTTTGGACAACTCTTCCTGTAGTGCCTTTTAGGTTAGTGCCACATATACTTGTACATATATTATTTTTATTCATCAATTTTTAGAATTTTTTGTCATTTTAATTTTTCACTCTTTCTTAACCTGGCTTGGTGGGACCTATGCCATTACTTAGTTGGCGGGGGGGGGAACTATTTTATTTTCAAAATTTATTTGTGACATGACATAATGATCTATCCTTTTGTGATTGCATCATCAAAATAAAAATTAATTAAAGATAGTAAAAGATGATCTCAATTTTTAATGATCTGCTACATGTTCAGGTGGAAACCTTGGCACATGTGACCTTTTATGAGATGTTATGTAAAACTCGTATCATTATATTTTGGGAAAACAAATTTTTATTTTTATGAATCAAGTTGTAGTTTGTATGTTGTTTTCTTCTGCACCATTTTTTCCATAATGCATTAAGGCCTATGACTTACCATCACTAAATTCTATGAGAATGGTATTCTGCAAGTTAGAAATTTATCTTAGAGAATCAATGGGAGGTGACTTCCAAAGGCATGAACCAGTGGACCACATAGTTTTGTTAAATGATACACCCACCTGTGAAATGTTTAGAAGGAGAGGGTGTTTGGATTATTATTTAAGCCTTAAGGGGTTTGATAAGGAAGTTGATCTACAATTTTTGTCCACCTTGAAAGAATGGGTTGTGCAAGTTAAAGGTTTGAAAATTGAGTTTATAGAAGATGTAGTTGCTGAGGTGATAGGATTGCATTAGGAAGGTGAACCATGGGTGAAATATTTTGACCTGTAATAAAAAAGAGCACAGTTCACTTTGCATGGTGATCCTTAGTTGGATATCGACAAGAAGCAAGGAACTAGGTGATTGTCTTTGCCCCTAGAGTTCATTTAGTTGACTAAATTTGTTATTCAGTACTTTATCTATGAGGGATCCTACAAATACCTACATGCTTTAGACTTTAAAATTCTCATACATCTTTGCCATGATGACCAACTTGTAAATCTTCCTAGCTTCTTATTTAACATTGTGAAAAAGTAGTCCTTGTTAGTCTAGTTAGGAAACAACCAATCCATTTCACGCCATTTCTTAATAAAATTAATAGTGGAAAGGGAATTAAATAGACAAATGGTTGGGTATGGGAAAACAATTGCAAATGAATGAGGTTGAATATAGAATATTTGGCCCTGAAGGTCATGGTGTTGGTAGGAGAGAACAAACATCTTCTAGGTTTTGTAAAAATTTTCAAAGAGTTGAGAATGATAAAGAAGCTTCTCCTTCCATTTCTAGGTCACCTAGAAAAATAATTTTCAATTTTGGAGCCTCTACTTCTTAGAAAAAGAAAAAAAGAATGCAAAAGTTCTTAATATTCCAGAATCTTCACCTTTGAAGGACTGCGTTTAGGAGGGGTAAGGGTAAAACAATGGAACTAGAAGAGAAAATGTTAGAACCTCAACCTAGTGACAATGCTAATAATATGGAAGAAACCATACATTCCCCTAGAGAAGAGAATGCTAAAAAACTTCTTGAAGTAGTGGCGGAAGAGGTAGTCATCAAGAAGAAAAAGAAATGGAAGAGTCCTTTTAGCTCATCCACACCCCCTACGAGGAGAAGTAAAAGAATTTTTGAGAAAGATGTTGAAGCATCTATTCCTATTATTGACATTGATTCTTTTGATTCTATAGAAAATGAACCTTTGAAAAATTCATCTTCTAAGGACTTGAATAATTAACCTACAATTAGTGACACAATAATGAGAGAGAAGAGTTCGAAAATAAAGGTTAGCCTTGGGGTTAACTACATATTGATAGATAGCGATCAAGACTTTGAGGACTCTAAAGACATAGAGGAATATGTAGATAATTCCACCCAGCCATATGTTAATAGGAACTTAGAGGAAATTCCTACCTTTGGGAATAAAATCATTGAAGAAGAATCCTAGCACAGTAGTTAGGAAAAGTTAGAAATGTTGGCTAAGGTGGAAGCTGATGTTAGTGAAAAAACCAATTTGATCAAGATAATTGTTGTGTGGAAGGGTAAGTCCTCTACACCTAAAGAAAAAATTAAAATTTTGAACTTTTCTTCTAGATGGGTAGACATACTCAATCAGAAACCTTTACCCCCACCAAATTTATCTACCTCTTGCAGCAGGAACAAGTTTGTACCAACAGTTGTTATGGGAAAGACACAATAAAAATTAGAAAAAGAAAAATTGAAATGCGTCATTAATGATTAGAATTATTAGTTGGAGTAGAAATTAGATGAGATTGGGGTATTGAAACAAATAATTGATTAGATTACTGGGTTAATTCCATAGCTAATGGAATGTAGATCACCTTCACCAGTGTATGCAAAATTCCTTCAAGAGCAACTTGTTAATTTTAAATTAAAAAGGATTTTATAAGGCCTCAATCCATCCATATCAACCCCCCATGAATTTAACTACACCTTTTAGTCTTCCCTAATGACTATGAAGAATTTTTTGTGTGAATTTTACTTGCATAACTTGGCTATTCCTCATGACACAAACTGGATTTCAGTCCTTTATGTAGGAGATGTACAACTTAGAAAATTCATGTCATGGATGTAGAATGAGATAGTTCATGAACACTAGGCTATGCCATATAGGGAAAAATAAATGTCAGTTCTTTTAATCATGAGGCCTGAGGTACAACACTCTAGAAGAACATATTTTTCTTGGATCTTTGTCACATCAAACACTAGTGGAGCCAATTAGATATATCTAGTGAGACAACAAGCCTCTATAGATTGGGACCAACATTCCTCTTGGGATGTTACTATAGCAATTAATGCCTCTAGGTAGAGGTGGATAAGGATTTCATAGGATCTAAAGATAATGGGACCTCACTCATCTCAAAATCTAACCCTTGCCACAAGGAGAGTTCCATGGTATACTATGTTGGGCAAGACACTTCTTAAACTTTGGGTTCCATTTTACGGTTTTTTCCTCCACTCTTCCTTCAACCATTATTGGAAATGAATGATAGTGTAGAATATTATGACATGGCCTTTGAAGTCTAGTACTGGGAAAGACTCATGGATACTTTGATTATATTCATGATGAGCCAAGGCAGAAAATTGCTAGTGACTTGAGGGTCCATGCAAAGGTTTGAAACTTTATTATTGCTGGGGGCCAGCAATAGTTTAGTTGGGGGGAATGATGGGCTCCTAAATTAGCCATCTTTCTCGCCACTTTTTATCCTGTTTCTAAGACATTTTATTTCACATAGATATACATTTATGGTTTTTAAGCATATGAACTTATGGTTTCTATGTATATGAGAATATATATATATATATATATATATATATATATACATACATATACATACATATATATATATATATATGTATATGTATATGTATATGTATATGTATGTATGTATATATGTATATATATATATATATGTATGTATGTATATATGTATATATATATATGTACATATATGTACATATATATATGTACATATATGTACATATATATATGTACATATATGTACATATATATATGTACATATATGTACATATATATATGTACATATATGTACATATATATATGTAGATATATGTATATATATATATGTATGTATGTATGTGTGAACATAAGATAGAATGTGGATATCTCTAAAGACATAATATCTACTTAATTTCATGGACAAGAATGGTGAATATAATAGTTATACATGTTAATAAGTGTTTTCTCTCCTAAGCTATGTTTTGTGTAGTTACCTCTCATAGCCATAGGTTTGCAAGAGTGATAATTAAGACTAACACATTTTCCTAATATTGATGATGTGGATATATATGTATATGGTTGGATGTGTATGGATTAATTAGGTTGTAGTAGTTTAACATGGATACTTAAGGACTAACATACTAGCATGAGAGGTGTCAAAGTCAACTATGATTACAAAGTCTTCACAAAGTAAGTCAATGTTCTTTGTTGTATGCAATGCACAGATTTAGTGTGTGCTATATTCTAGGATTATCCATAGTCAATAATGTTTCTTGTTATGAACTTTATAATTTGTAATCAATACTCATCATGAAGTGATCATAGGTTTAGGAAGTTAGTAGTAGTTTCCTTTTAAATAATCAACTATTGTGACTCTTTGGAGTTTGTTGAACAAACTAGTTTTTAATAGATAACTCTTGCATATTGTTTCAAACCAAGTGTAATCATTTTTATGGATGAATAGAATGTTTAGTTCAAGTTTGCAACTTTCATCTTGATTTAACTTTTCATTTACTCATTTAAGGGAGGCCCACTTGATGAGTGAATTGCTTTGTTAGGGTAGAGTTTGTTTCCTATTCATTTATACACTTTAGAACTCTACTATTCCTATAGCCACTGACACTAGAATTAGTGGCTTGTTCCTATAGCACAGTCAATTGGAGTATTTCCTAACTATAATTTCCTACTTTGACTAGAATACACTTGCTTATCAGTTTTTTTTTTTTTTTTTTTTTTGAAGGATAAGTATTTGTATTGCTTAAATAGGATTAGGAGAGGAGGTTTGAAGCATATACTTTGCAGATGCCATTCCAAGTTTATGTCCCTGGTCAATAATTAAATGAGAACTCAATAGTGCATTAGGAATCATTTGGGGTGTCCAAACCTAAATAAGTAGACTATTACTTTAGATTTCTAATACCATTGTTTGGCCAAGAAAAGATATGCCAAATGTTCTTATGGTAAGTCTTTAGGATCCCTAGTTCTCAAACATTGCTTATTTTTTGACATATGATGAATGCCTTGAGGGATTGACTACTAAAAAAAGGAGAGATCTATAAACTAAAACCTTGAAATATTTAATTCATGATGATGTCTTGTATAAGAGAGCTACTGATGGAACATTTCTAAGATGTGTGGATGAGGAACATCGGGTGAAGTTATTAAGATCTTTTCATGATGAAGCATGTGGAGGACTTTTTTTAGCATGATCACTGCATTCAAAATTTTGGGACGATATTATTATTGGCATTGTATGTTTAAAGATGCATATAAGTGGGTGGCTAATTGAGAAAAATGTAAGATGTTTACTGGTAAACCTCAACTGGCTACCTTACCTCTTAGGCCAATAGTAATTGAAGCTCCTTTACATTAATGGGGTTTAAATTTTACAGGCCCAATTAATCTGCCATCTAGTCAAGGACATTAATACACACTCATTTTCATAGATTATTTCAGCAAATGGTTAGAGGCAAAGATAATGAAGAAGACTTCCTTAGAAGTGGTATGTGAGTTCCTCAAAGAACATATTCTGGTCAAGTTTGGAGTTCCTATTTTGTTAGTAATGGATAATGCATCTTATTTTTCCTCTTTAGAGATCACTAATTTTTTCTATGATAATGGTATTCAAGTTGGACATTCCTCTTATTATTTCACTCAAGGAAATGGGCAGGCTAATTCTAGTAAAAAAAATTTAAGTATTTTGCAAAAATTGATCTCAAATAGTCAAAAATGTTGGCATAAGAAAACTCATGATGCTTTATGGGCTAATGAGACCATGCCTAAAAGGGCTATTGGGATATCACCTTTTGAATTAGTGTATGGAGTAGAAGCTAATTTTCCACTACCATAAGAACTAGCTCCTTTTAAATTGAAAACTACAATTGACAATGATGTCTTCCAAGATGGGTTAGAGAAGAGGATCATGTATCTCACTAAACTACAAGAAGAGATGGTTCCCAAAATTACTAAACATGAAGGAACGATAAAGAAACTATTTGATAAAAGGAAAAGGCCTAGAAATTTTATGGAAGGTGATTTGGTGTTGGTATGGGATAAGAGACATGAACCAAGAGGTATGCATTCCAAGTTTTAATCCTTGTGGAAAGGGTCTTTTTAGATTATTCAAATGAATCAAAATAATTTCTTCAAGTTGGCATATCCCATAGGAAAAACCCTATCATTTTCTTATAATGGGTAGGATCTAAAGTTGTATCAAATGCAAATTTAAAAGAAGGTAACCCCTGCATAGTATCTAGATAGGTAAGTTTTCCCTTTCATGCATTTTTGCTTAGTTTAGTTTCTTGTTTTCCTTAGGCAGCTCCTTGCTACTTTATTAGTTTATCCTGTTCTTTTTGTTTCCAAGTTTTCATCCTTTATGCGGAACCAGAGATTGCTTGGATTCTTTCAAGCACTATCATGCTTAAATCTCTAAACAAAGCTAGTTGTTGCTCAAGTTTTAGTCTATATCTTTGCCTTAGGGTTTTTAAGTCAAGTCAAGAGTTAAAGTCTTGAGTCTAAGTCTAGATTTCATTTAGAATCATCTTTCATCTCATTTCCCTTTGAGGTAACCTAATTTAGGAAATCATATGAGTAATAGATTATTTTTTGGCTAGGTGATTAGGGTTTGGGAAGGTTATGTGTTTTCCTGACGAGAAGATCTGAGTATCTCTAGTGATTCTTTGTCCCTAATCATGTTGAATATAAGATTCATGTTGGGAAGTAGTTCTTTATAAAAGAACTTCTTCATCTCTGAACATTTCAAACTCAATGGTCAAAGATTTATATCTAAAGAAGGATACATTTAAAAGAGATCATAGGCATATTTGGAGCAAATAGTAGTGGAAAACATTGAAGACTAAGAATAAAGATTGATATATGAATTGTAAAAGAAAGTTAGAAGAAAAATTAGTTAGATCCAATATAGAATGAACGTTAAAAAAAATGTAGAAATGGTCAAAGAACTAAGTCAAAGGTGGCGAAGAACAAAGTTGAAAAGTCAATTGAATGAAAGAAAGCATGCTATCGACCAATTGGAAAGTCCAAATGTTTACCATTCATATTGAGTCCCATTTAAATATTAAACAAAATTTGGATTCCTTCGTCCATTAGATCAAAGATGATCTACAC
Source organism: Cupressus sempervirens (assembly GCA_028749045.1). Lineage (NCBI taxonomy): Eukaryota > Viridiplantae > Streptophyta > Pinopsida > Cupressales > Cupressaceae > Cupressus > Cupressus sempervirens. Next base: position 785,382,586 of record CM053786.1, read on the forward strand.
AAGTCATGATGTCACTCTATAAAGATGCCCATTTGATAATTTATGCAACTAAGTGACGTAAAGGCACATGTCTGGTGGGCCATCACATTTCATGAAGTGTAGTCAAAATCTACTTACTAAGTGCCATGAAGGAAAGAAAGTAAATTTTAAATTCTCCAAGCAATGGAATGGTGCCAACTATTTTCCATGGTGTGCCTCATTCGAAAGAGGGACCCACATCATGGAACAAAGAGACCTAACATCATTTTGTTATCACTACCAGATTAGAAAGAGATGCATGGATGTTGCTATCTCGCTATGTGAAGTTTCTCAATCATTATTCTATGCAAAAAAGTGACAAGAAGACACGTGTATGTGGAGAGATCCATGGAGGAAGTTATAAAGGAATTCATATTGTTTTAATCTCTACATCGATTTGAGATCAATAATGGGAATTCAATAATGCAATGACCATTAGAATATGAAATATATGGATTTGGTATGAAAAAATAGAAAATAAAGAATAAATTATTTTCTACAGGATTTTTTGAGACTACATGAACATGAATGGTCATGGTGTGTTTTCAAGAGTATCACGGATTCAAAATCATAAATAGAAAAGATAGCAGGTGCTCATGTCATGATAGAAATTGGATATTTCCATATTTTATTTTCTATTATATGATTATTGCTCTACTAGAATTAAGAAAGGATAACAATAGACTATAAATGTAATGTCTTTTGACATAACAAAGGTGGGAAAGCTTGAGAGGGAATGGTTAGATTTAATTCCATTTACAATATTTTCTTTTCATGTTTTCTAGTTCATGCATTAGATAGCTTTGCACTTAGAGTTGAAAGACAATTGCACATGGTCCTATAAATAATTAGATGGATTCAATTTCATTTGATATTTGTAGTATAGTAATTCCATTTTCTACTTCATATATGGTTATGTTGCTTCTTTTGATAGGTTCATGCATGTTAGGAATTTCATTGGGAATTAAAGGATAATATATGTGAATCTATTGGATACTTGTTAAATTCTATTTTAGTCAAGGATAATAGCCAAACCAATTCCGCTTGCCCTCATATGTATAATACTTTCTTTCCTACTTTTGCATTTAGATGAGTAATTCACATTTAAAATAGAATTAGAAGTCAAAAAATATCAAGATAATCTACTGCAATCATTGCATTGAGTGTGATAGGATATTCATATACATCTTTCCTAACCTATTTGTGCCTACAAAAAACTTGGTTATCCTTTGCTACTCTCAAGTTAAGATCTTATAATCTCAAGATTTCTAATGATCTATTAAAAACACAATTTGTTGCATATATTGCATATAAGGGAGTTGTGCCTTACAATAAAAGGGGTAGTGATATAATGCATACACTGACCCATTTGTTGGTAACATCCTTTTGTTTGCTCACATTTTGGGCATCTAGAGTCAAGGTAAAGACAAGTTAGTGAGAGGGAAAAACTATTAACTAGCACAATTAAAACTCATATATATTTCCTTTTCTTTTATCCTCTCATGCATTCCCATGGATTCAATCTAGGGTTATAATAATTAAACCATAGCTTGTAAGGAAACTTTCAACAAAGAATATAATCATTTCCACATAACCCATAATAGAAGTAAAATAAATATGTAAGTGAAATCCACATGCAAGAGAATAGACAACATACCCACAAAATGTGACACAAGATATACCCTGAAAACCCTCATTGAGGAAAAGACACAACCTCTAAAAGCATCCATCACCATGTATTATTTAGCAAAAACAGTACTGCAATACAACCATGGAAACCTTCAAAGTCATAGCCACAACCAAGCAACCCATGTGAATAAACATGAATCCACACATCCCATGCCATGCTTCCATCCTTCACAAATCTTCCCTTGACTAACCTGTCAAGCCTTGTTCTGCTCGACTCTTGTTATTTTTCCTTCTATCTTTTCATTCCAACAACTACACTTGTAGTTTCTTATATAGTAGCAAGTCCAAAAAAACCACTAAGTGGTATTACATAAACAATGTGCTAAAACCATGTGCTACCTAGCCCATTGACCCCATACTTAATATAGGAAATTTAATTATTTTATCCAATATTAAATAATTACATGAAATATTATCACAATGTTACAATAAAACTCATCAAGTATATCCCATGGGAATCTTTACATGTTGCATGTCCATCTAGGTGCAACATTATATAATAAAATAAAATAATACAATATAAAAATATTATGCGATGTGTGCAACACCCATTATCTCAACATGTTTTAGAGTACAACTATTTCATGCAAAGAAGGGAAATATCTTCTAATGATATTAAATGGAGACCTGGACTATTGAGGTTTAAGATAGATGGTATGATAAAACTTGTGGAAATATTCCAGTCCTATCTTTAGAAGCTTCCTGGGAAGATACTAGATTTCCTAACAAACCTAATAGTTTTGTAGTTCTTCAATTATGAAAAGTAGATGATATATCTACTAAATATACAATGGGCAATTCTCAACAAGTTAGTGGTCAACTGATCAATTCCATATCTGGAACTATTTTAGAAAATACTTGTGATGTGCCCAAAGAATCTCTAAGCCCATTTATTAATACCAAGTTAAAATAGAACATGATGGAATCAATTCAAAATTCTTGCCAAAAGAATTTTTTAAAGGGATAGATCCTGATAAATAATGTAAGAATCTAGATGGAAGGAAAATATTTTATTAATATGGTTTTATTCTTCGTAAGGAGGAAAGTGAGTCCAAAAATTTAACACTAGGAACTAAATTAGGTTGGGTTAAAACCATCAGAAATGACAAGGGTAAGTCCCCAAATTTAGCAATAGAAACTAGAATCAATAGATGTGTTACTATTGTAGAAGTTAAGGAAGGATTATTTAGAGAGTAGAAATCAGATAATGGAGCTCAATCGATTAAACCACATGAAACAAAAGGAGGTGTTTAGATTATTCTTAACAAGGTTTTTGCAATTGAAGTAATTATTAATTCTTCAATATGACTTCAAACAATTACAATTCTATAAGATGGGAAGCCATTGAAAATATTGTTGGAACTAGAAGGAACAAATGTGCAAGTTGGAAGCATATATCTAGGTATGGTTAAATCTGTTAGTTGCACAATGAGTTCTACAAGTGTAAACATTGGTCATACCAAACTAGTAGTTTGGAACATAAATAAACCCTTTCCACTTTTTTAATTAGATTTGGATGTAAACGTGTTGGAATTACAATAGGAAAGGTAAACTTTTGAGAGAGGGGGTGAATCAGTAGTTTAAACTTGAACCCATAAAACTTTCACATTACATTCATCACATGAATCCAATGAAGGTTACAATGTTTTGACCATGAAACATGATCTACCTTGTGAAAGGTCTACCATGTTAAAGGCTTACAAAGACTATTAGGTCTCACCTTGTTAGAGGATTTCAACATCCTATTAAAAGTGTGCTTGTTAGAGGACATCAACTTACAACTAAGTAAACACCCCGTTAAAGGATTTCATACAACCTATTAGGACTACTCTATTAAGAGATTTGACTAAAATCACATGTTAAAATGTCACAGCATAGATCTTGTGGTTGGCACTTGCTTGCTTGATAATATATAACCTCTAAATAATGTCTTCTTTATCCTACATGATGGGATATCTCAATGTTGTATCTTTTTGTCTATCCTCTATTCTTCTCTAACTAATTTTGCAATTCACTCTTTCTTCACAACTTCTAAGTCACCATTAATGCTCTGCATGAAAACTATCTTGTTTGCTCCTTCAATTCCTTAAATATTCCATTTCATTCCATTCCATAAAGAGTTTAGGGCTTTGTCCTGCTTAAGAAGACTTTGTTGGCTTAAGGTTATGTATGAATCTATGGCTAAGATTCATCCATTTTTCCAATTAATCCTTCCCATTTTGTGATTGGCTACATGTGATTGCATAGGTAATCCAAATAGCGATTCATCCTTATCTCCAAAATATCAAAATATGATCTTAAGTTGGCTGAAAAATAGTTTTGATAGTTGTTTGTGCCATTACAAAAAAATATGTCAAAACTATGTTACTCGGCATATGAAGTCTCTAATGCTCAGTATGCATTATTTTTTATACTATGACTTGGCACCTACATTACTCAAAATCCACTATTTACTCAGCTCCTAAATCACTTTGCATGGTCTTTCTAATCAGCACTTGAGTGACTCAGCACTCATTGCAACTCAGCATGGTCTAATATTTATATGTTGTGCTTGGCATATATAATTGGTTTGGCATGAACTAAATAAATAGCTTAAGTGTGTTGACACTCACTTATCAAAACCAATATAAGATCATCCATCTCCCCCTTTTACATGAGTGTCAAAAACACTTGAATATAAAATATTATCCTTAATCTCTCAAGCATAACATATCCATGACTTGGCTTATATACAAAACTTAAAAATTTCAAAATTTTGCAATAACTTGTATACTTCAAAATTTGATAACTACCCCTCAGTTAATATGTATATATTGTATCCAAAATCTATGAATCTTTCTAAGTAAATGTATCTCTATTGTTACACTTTGACTTTAATGCATCGTGTTACTGATAATCATTCATCTGATATGCTCTTCCTTAGCTAATATTTCTCCCTTTATTCTCTTTCTCCCCCAAAAATATATATCTCCTCAATGATATATTTCCACCATTCTTATTGTTCTCCCCCATTTTTTTTTGTGTTTCTCCCCCTTTCTTTTATTCTCCCCCTTTTTCACAATTATGTCAAATGGAATATACACTTAGTGTGTGTTTGTCCAGAAAAGATTTATGGACATTCATTATTATCTTGAGGGCTGCATCCTCATTATCACATCCAACATCCAAAGTATTAATTCTGATTGCAAGCTCAAAATCAAGGTGTAACATCTAAAGTAGAAAGATTGGGGTCTTTCTTATGTAGATTTTTAGCGTAGCCTAGCTCCTTGTGCAATATCTCTATGTGTGGGGTGAGGGTAGCTTGTATGTTTGTCAATGTGGCTCTAATGTTAGCTCATCTACTATTATGACAACTAACTAACTCAATGTCTAAAGAAAATCCAAAAATGACTCTCACTCTAAGCTAGACTTGATTGTAATCTTGCACCTGATGTAGAAATTTTGCTCTCTAGACTCAGAATGTGACTTCTGGTCTCTTGGGTGAAGAGTGTAGGATTGCATAGTTTTGTGTACAATGAGAATATATTCTCAAGTACCTTCTTCACATCCTCAACCTTGGTTTCCAATATAACTTGAGTAAGTTCTATATCGCCAGATATTTTCTCATTTATTCTATTTTTGAACTTCTTTTCTAACCATTCTAATAGTTTTGCATTTGTATCAAGGTCTTCATTACTGACATTCTCCACCATATCTATCATTTTTTCTCTCCTAATAATTTCTTGATGCTTTTTCCTTTCCAATGGTCTAGGATTGGCTTAGAAAATTGAGTGTCAACACACTTAACAAAATTTTAAGGTTGATGCCAAGTATAATATAGATGTCAAGCTACAATATGTGCCAAATTAGAAATTCAATAGGTGTTGAGTGAGACAAAAATTCAATAGGTGTCAAGTGAGATAGAATTACTATAGGTGTTAAGCAATATAGAGTTACTATAGGTGAGATAGAGTTACTATAGGAGCCAAGCAAGACTGAAATCCTATATGTGTCAAGCATCAGCAATCAGTATGTGCCAAGTAACACATAATTAGCATAAGTGTTTGTGCCTTTACAAACTTAGATATAAACCATTTTTGAGCCGACTCTAAATGAATCTCGAGGGATCTACAAGATAAGATCACATATATTATATTTTCTATGTAATTAGCATTCAACCAATTATAAAAATGGAGAAAGCATGCAACCAATTAGGAAATATGGAAAGAATTGAGCAAGAAAGATGGATGAATCTTGATTGTAGATTCATAACTAACCCTAAGTCTCAAAGCCTTTATATGGAGCTTGAAACCCCATAATTCAATAGAGTAGGAGGTCATGTGGGAATCCATGAGTGAATGCTAGAAAAGTTTTGAAGGAAGTAAAAGGGGTGTGAAGACCTAGAGGAAGAACAACATTGCAAAATCAAATTGATTAGAATAGGGCATCAACACTATGAATAGAGTTATATTAGATCAAGAAGGATCAGATTAGAGTGAACAAAACAAGGATTTGGAATCAGCAATTGAAGATTGTAAGTCATTACGTAAAGACATTCTACTATACTTTCTAACCATTGTATTAGGAGAATGAAAATCCTATGATGATATGTTAGCTTAATAGCTATATTGTAAATCCTTAACAGGGTTGTAAATCCTTTAGACATGAAACTTTTAATAGGGTGTAAAGCCTTTAATAGGGCATGCCTTTCATAGGGCAGACCATTGATGGTGGTCCAAATTTGTAACCTTAACCAGTTACATATTGCTGAAGTGATCATTTGTGGGTTTCACCCCCACCCTAGTTTTACCTTCTCATTTTGGAGGGTTTCTAGGTGACCAAATATTCTATTATCTATTTTCATGCATGTCTTTATTTTCATGTTTATTAGAGATGTTAGATGCATGTGATTAATTTTAGCTAAAAAATTTAGAGGTTAAAGTTGATTACTTCTTATTCACCCCCCCTCTTAGAGGTAAATCTTCCCGCTTGTAAATTCCAACAATTAGTATTAGAGATGAGTTCTCACAAGGAGAAGCCTTATAGCTTGGAGAAAAATATTTGGAAATGCGAGTCTACAAATTTGGGAAGATCATAGAGAACCAAGAGATTAAGATACATTTCATTTTACATTCTCTAGAAGAAGCTAGGGAATAATTGAGGAAATCCTTAAAGAGAAGAAGAGAGATTGCCATAGCTAAGAATGATAGACAATACAAGGAGATTTTTTTCAAATGGAGATTCCAAGGATTTCGATTCAACAATAATAGACTTGATTGAAAATAATAGAGCTCAAGTAGAAGAGATCATAACTCTCAAGCTTGAACAAGAATCACAAGCTATGATGCTTTATGAAGTGACTGAACAAAAGAAAAGAGCGATTAAAGCTAACACTATGATAGAAGATGACAAGAGGAACCAAGAATTTCCAACATCCAGCTAGACACCTTAAGCCATATGATGAATGAACATCATGAACTAAATGTCAAGGACATTGAGGTCTTCATGCTGAAGATGAAAAATGAACAACTATAAAATAACCTAAAAAGAGAAAAGGAAATTGCAGAGAGCTTCAAAAAACCCAATGAAGCCATTAAGTATTTTGAACAACTTATAAAATCACCAAGATCCAATAATGATACTTCAGGACTAGGATACATCAGCACTATAAAAGGAGATTCATCCAAGACTATAGAGGAAAGAAGTGACAAAGGTAAGAAAACTAAACCTACTTGTCATTTTTGTGGTAAAGAAGGAAATACCTCTAATGTGTGGAGGAGCCAGAATGCCAATCAGCATGATAAACCTAAAAACATGGGTCACTGTCACAAATGCAACAAGCAAGGACATCATACAAATGATTGTAGGACTAGAACCATCAGAACACCAAGATTTGAAGGTCACTTCTACAATTGCAAGAAGTATGGACATAGAGATTTTGAGTGAGTATCAAAGCCTATGTGGACACCTAACCAATCAATAAAGACCAAAAGTCATGGAAATCACTATAATTGGGACTACAACACTAGGCATTGATGTCACTATTGTCAAGAATATGAACACGTCCCTAAAAATTACATAAGAACACATTTTAGTAGAAAGTATAGCAGATGGTTGAGCCAAACTACATGCTTCAATTGTTTGAAGACTAGTCATATTAGTAAAAAATTTCCAACAAGGTCAAAGGTACCCAACTTAGAGTTCAACAAAGGAGAAGGAAAGGTGGATGTTGAACACATTAGAGGAGAAATAAATTAAACATGGAAGAAAAAAGATGGAGGCAACACATCCAATGAAGGGATCACTTCACCAAAAAGATCAAGTGGTCACACTTCATCCAACTAAGTAAAAGAAGGTATGTGGGACTGATATACAAAGATTTATCATACATCAGTTCCAAGACAAGTAAGTAATGAAAAGGAGAGATCAGCATGAATAGAGATGCAAAGTTAAAATTTCAAGTTTTGACAAGTGTTGCCGAGTTTCCTTCAGATGTCAAGTAAAATCCTAATACATGTCGAGTTGGTTGCCAAACTCAATGGAAGTCAAGTGGTTAGTTGCAATTGAGTTAGTAGTGGATGCTGAGTGAAGGGAAATTTGTATTGAAGTTGAGTAAGGGTGTAGACGCTCAAAAGTGGTTCACATCTATGAATTCATCACTTCTTCATACTAATTTTTGCCATTTTCTCATTCTACTAACTTTGATCTTTTGGCCAGATTGATCATACTTTATCATTTGTATCCTTCTTCACATCAATTTCATATCAACTCAAAATCATATCAAATCAACTCGGAATCACCCCAAATCAACTCAAAATCACTCAGAATCAATCCTAACCAGCCTAGAGTGTATCAAACATCCCAAATCAATCATCATTTATTCGACCCCTAGGTATTGTTGTGGCTTTCAGTGCCTTGGAAACCTATCAACCTATCAATCTTATCAATTTTACCTTAGTACTATCGTGGCTCTTAGTGCTAGATCAAACTATCATTCATGCTATCCAATCTTTGACATTGTTGAGGCTTTCAATGTCAAATCATGGCATCATCAACCATTTTAATAACATTGACAATGTTTGACAGTGTTATTATGATCAAACCTTATCAATCAATTTCAATCTTGTAGCATTTACAATGTCGATGAAATGTTACATATCAACCAATTCATTGTCACATTTTCATCAAAGGATACTATGGCATTCATTTAATCAATTTGGCCAATCATTTATTAATTTTCTCTATAGGATTAAATAACCCATAATTTAATTCTATTATTCCTTCTAATTATTCTTCCTAATTATCATCCTCAATTAATTAATTTTATTAATTAATTGGTTCATTATCTACAAACCATGGAAATTTACAATTTCCTAAGTTCCATTTTCCATCATTAATTCCATTTTATACTAATTCTTACTTTGTGGAATAAGAGGATTTTTAATTCGAATATTTCATAAAATATTGCATCATCATGACGCTTGGATATGACACCTCATGGATTCTCCTTTGACACTTGGCTAAGACTTCTAATAATCAAATATTCTTATTCTCTTATGCATGTCTCTATTTGGCTTCTTTGTCATAGATTCTTGGCTTTAAGTGGGTTGAGGTGTCTTATGACGCGTCATAGATTATCTTCCACATTTAGCCATGTTTGACTTTCATGTGTCATGGAATATTATAATTGGCATATTTTGTCATATGTGTCATATATTCTCAAAGGAATCTCTTGCCACATCGCACATTTATGGGTGACAAATCCAATGCCCTCACTTTGAGTGTTGATTATAAAATGGACACTCTTTCTCTCATTTCGAGGCCTCTTGAAGTCTTGGAAGCCTTTAGGTCCTAATTTCTTTTAGATTTCTCATTCCATCTCTCACATTCAAATCACAACTTCAAGTATTCTCATGGCATTATCCACATCATAGACTTTTGCTTCAATCTTGTGTGCACTATAGGCAAATTGGAGCTACAATCATTTGGAGAAGAAAGAAGGACATGGGAGCTAAAAACGAAAAAGGGGGTTTCTATTGCTTTCTTTATTAGTTTGGCTTTCATGGTAGACTAGTGGGTGCTAATGTATGTTGATTGAGTTTTGTGGTTTTCTCATAGTATGTTATGCATTTAACCCATTTTCTGGTCCTACAAAGGGAAAATCTAGTATATGCCAAGTGTTGGAAAGATAATGGAAGCCAAGTAAAGCAAAATTGCTTAAGGAGCTGAGTGGACAACTATAAACACATTAAGCATTAAATGCTATAAAAGACTGGTATATGTTCACATTTTGAATCATTTTTCACCATCAAGAGAAAAGAACAAAAGACAAGAAGGGTGCAAAATGATTTCCATGCATGTTCTAAGCATTTGAGAAGATTTCAAGAGAGATTCAGCATAGTTTCATCAATTTTGAGGTATTTATACTAGTCCTGAGCTATGTAGTTTCAAAATTTCTTTGTGTTTAAATCCTAGATTGCACAAATGGCCTCTAGTTCTAGAAAACCTTAGGATAAAGAATTGTTTGAAGTTCAATTAGTGTCCTTGAAGTTGCATACAAGAATGGCCTAGCCAAAGCCCTATCTATAATTCTTCCTAAGTTAGTAATGGTTCAAGATGTTAGGAGATGCTATAACTATAAGATAGGTTCTATTGGAGACATAGAAATTAGGGAGGCATATGATATATTGTGTGAGAATGAAGTCTTGAAAGAAGAGTTTCAAATCATTGAGAAGAAGGCCTTAACCCATGCCCTAGAGTTCCCTTCCATTTTTAAGACTGAATGGATTAGAATTTAACTTAGTATGATTCATGATGGTAATTTATGGTTAGAAGATGAGCTAGTTAAGATATCAAAAAGGATTGTTCACAAGGTAATAGGGTATCCAACCCTAGATTGGCCCAAAACACTAAGAAGTGACTCCGAAGAAGCTAGTAAAAAGAATACTAGATTCAAGTAGATGTTGGCTATAACCTTGTTAAAAAGGATCATACCTATGATCTAGCAAAACTACAACTACAATAGATCAATGAAAATTTGGGATCTATAAGAAGAACAAAGGGAGCTCAATGCAAATTTAGAGAAATTTTGATATGTACATTCATCTATGTATAGAACTAATTTCCTTCTTTTGGAAAGGTTAGCTGGAAGACAAATAGGTCCATAATAGCCCAGGTGAATGAATATATTGAACAAATGGGGGCAAATTTTGAGAAACTCACTACCAACTATTTTGAAGATTTCAAGAAATCTATGAAATAGAGACTGGGGATACCTGTTTCATTAGTTAAGAAACATATAAATGATATTTTTTTTCTTGTTGATATTGACTACACTTAGATTCAAGCAACCATACCAAATGTAAGATGGCTTAGACCAATTGGGTATGAGATAAATATTGATGAGGTGTTTGCAACAATAAAAACACTACTTGTAGAATAAGTAGATAAAGATGCCCAAGTTTTTTTACATATGATGTAGTGAGATACAAGATGGATATGGAACCAAAGACTACTTCTACACTAGAGAAAAAGGATAAACTAGTAAAGAAGCTGAAAGCAAAATTTGGAGAAGGCACAGTAGAAGCAGAGGAAGAAGTTGAAGAAGAAATAGAAGAAGAGGAATAGGGGCAAGGAACACTAGTACTTACCCAAGGCATGGGTGAAGATGTTGAAGAAGAAGAAGGTACCAAGCAAAAAGAAGAAGCACCTAAGGTAGAGCCCAAAAAGAGGAAAGCACAAAAGAAACCTGCAACATAGCCTAAAACCAAGAAAGTAGCAAAGCCAAGCCCAATAAAACCCACCACAAGGGCAGATACAAGGGCTACAACAATGGTAGACAAAGAATAAGAAAAGAAGAAAGCCATAGACCAAGGAGGACTGGTAGAGAAAAAGAGGAGAAAATATGTGGCATCTCTAGAGTCAGATGAGGAGAGAACTAAGTCTAATGATAATAGCCAGTTTAGAGTGGTACGTCACACCAGAAAATTAGATTTGGAAAGCATTTGTGACAATATTAGGGATAATGTAGACTTGTCTAGATTGTAAAATATTGATTTCAATAAGTTAAGTAGAGAGGAGCAAAACTTAGTGGAAGAATCAATTTACAATATGATGGCCAAGTTTAAGAATACTCCACTTGAACTAGATAATACTATGCCTAAGGAGCTATATACAATTGTAGAAAATAAATGGTATTATTGCCTAAAAATGGAGAAAGAAATCAGAGAGTCAACATTGGCTCATGTAATGCTTGAACTCACAAAAGGTAAAATAAGCAAGGCAAGTAAGAAACATGGGAGCAAATTCATAGCCAAATACAGAGCCTTTGGCATTTTGCAATATATAATTGATGATGTTGTGAAGAAGTCCACTCTCATGTGGAAAGTAATTTATGGCCTCCACATAGTTTAGGGAAGGACAAGAAGATCCCTTTGAGGGAAGGAATAATGATGAGGAAGAAGAGGAAAATGAAAAGGAAGAAGTTATAGTGGAGAAGGAAACAAAAAGAGGTGATAAGGGAATAGCTAAAGAGTAGCAATAGGAATAGAGTGTACAAAACACAAAACTACCACCACCTAGTCTTTGACACGCAACACCTACACCTGTAGAGACAATAATTGTGAAGGATGTTCTTGACACCTTTAGTTAGAATATCAACCCACTGACTACAGAGGATCTTAGAAAGATCCTTCACCAAACCACACTACAAGCACAATTGTGTACCAATCTAATCTTGGTGAGTGTAGAGGAACTATAGAAGGTAGTAGCTAATAAAAAAAGGAGAAGGTGGATCCACAATAACCACTTTCACATACTCCAATAGCTAAAAGTGGACAACCACAAGAGCAACTGGCACAAAATGCATCTGCTAGGGTTGATTCCATAGTCACAATGACTTCAACTACTAAGGAGAAAGCAAAGGAGAAAATATAACAGAAGGATATCTCTGATCCTATAGCATAGAGTCAAGGTGCACCTCCTCAAATAATTATAATTGACCAAGGAAGATCTAAAGAGGACAAAGAAGAGGAGAAGACCCCTAAGGAGAAAGAAAAAGAGGCAATAACAACATTGATTAATTTTCCTACTATAGGGACTTCCACTGGAAAAACTCAACAGTTGAGCATTGATGTGGTATCTTTGCAAATATCAACACTAGGCTTGAGCTCTACCTGTTGTAATATCTTATTGGAAAGAATGCTTCTTGGGGGGGGTGAATCAAAAGTACTAGCTTTTGGCCTATTTTAAATCCTTAATAGCATATCTTTGAAATGAAAATGCATGCATAGAATCATTAAGCAATTATGAGAAATAAGTATGCATCACCACATAACACTTGAGATTTTGGTAACCTAGAAACCCTCCAAGAATAAGAAGGTAAAACTAGGGTGGGGATGATACCCACAAAAATTAATACAGCAATAATGTTTAACCACTTCTCATGGTCTGCCCTGTTAAAGGCTTTACACTATATCAATAGTGACCTGGTTAGAGGATTTACAAACACTTTACATGAAGTTATACCCTATCAAAGGATTTAATCACCTGTTTAAAGGATCTAAAAAATAGCTGTTAAGCTAACCTATCATCATAGGATTTCCTTTCTAATAAAATGGCTAAAGAATATTAGGTATAATAAACCTGATAGCTTACAATCCTTGATTGCTGAATACAGGTACTTGATCTTCTTTCTTTTGATCTTGATCCTATGAGATCTGATATTCATTTGTATCCCCTATTTTTGTTCTGATTAACTGAATATTTTTCTACTGATCTCTTCCTCTAAGTCTTTTAATACTTCACTTTGAAAATAGTTTCCCTTCCATATCTTCATCCTTCTCCATACAATGAGACTTAGTATTCCTTATAAAGACATTCAAAGACTTAGGGTTAGATATGGATCTACAATCCATATTGAATCTCTATTTCTGCTTATTCCTTATACTTCTATCATTGGTTGCATGCCTTCCCCATTTTTCTTATTGGCTGCATGTAGATTGCATAGGAAATTTAAATGATTTGATCTTATCACTTAAATCCTTCTAGATTTGCCATATGTCATCCTTGAAAATGGTTTACATCTAAGTTTGTGAAGTTACAAAATCATACGGTGATTCTAAGTTACTCGACACTTACTGCTTCCTGATGCTCAGCACCTTCTGTAACTCAACTCCTGTATCGTTCCTATCTTGCTCGACATTGTTTATGACTCGACACCTGAATATTGCTCAGCACTTGTATCATAGTCGGCACCTATAGTCACTCGACACTTGATCTTCACTCAGCACCTAAAGGCTACTCGACACCTAAAGATCACTTGGCACCTAATGGTTTTCCTAACTCGGTACAACCTATGGCTCAGCATACATAGTGTACTCTGCTTTAATGTAGAAAGTGGTTAATTGCTTTGGCACTCAAGTGGCAAAACCATTCTTAGTCTAACAATCTCCCCCTTTGACATGAGTGTCAAAAACACTTAACTAAGCATTATTTATCTAATCTTATGAGTACGTTCACTGATCTGCTTGGTATATATATATATATATATATATATATATATATATATATATATATATATATATATATATATATATATATATATATATATATATATATATATATATATATATATATATATATATATATATATATATATATATATATATATATATATATAGAGGTTTTTTTTTAAAAAAACTTTGATAAAAATATTGTAATTTACAATATATACCTCAAAAATTATTATAACTCCCCCTAAGTTGATCATGCCTTGTCATGTAAATTCTGATGTCTTGTACCATTATGCCTAATGTTCTCTTTAATATATCTGAGTTGATAATGCCTTGTCATGTAAATTTTGATGTCTTGTCCCATTATGCCTAATGTTCTCTTTAATATATCTTCACAATATTATCTTCCCCTTAGAATATTATCTCCTCCTTTTTTATACGGATGTCAAAGGGTCCTAAATAGTAATGCCATGCTTGGCCAAAAATATCTTATTTACCTCAAGGAGTATTTGGAGAGTTGCATCCCAATTATTTAAGGTAATATCCAATGACTTTTGTTGGATTGCAAGCTCTGCTACTAGATCAACAAGTCCTTCATGTGTAGAAATTTTTGGATCCTTCTTTAGAACTGTTTCTGCACACATTTGCTCCTTGTGTAATACTTCCAAGTGAGGAGTGATGAAGGCTTGGATTTGCAATAGCTTTTCTTTGATAGTGGCCTCTTTTGCTAATAATGTAGCTAATTCCCTCTGAGTGTGAAGTGTTTGAGAAAATTGCTTTTCACTTTGTGTAGGATCTAAGGGTAGTTTCTTGCTAGAGAGCTTTAATTTACTCTCAAGATTCAAAATTTTCAGATTTATTTCTTGTGAAAACTTGGTAAAATCACACAATTTTCTATAAAGGGAAAATATGTTCCCTAATACACTCTTTAAATTCTCTAATTTCTTGGCTAGGTCAACCTATCCCAAAATTATGTTATTAGCTATTTTCTAGTTGAATTTGCCTTCAAACTTCTTTTCTGACCATTCCATTAGTTTAACATTAGTATCATGGTCTTCATTATTCACTTGGTCAACTATATTAGATAGTTGCTCAAGTATTGGTCTGCTTGCATCTGGAGGTTGAAGACTAAAAGCATCCATGAATATATCTTTTATCTCATTCATTGCCTACTTGTATTTTTAGTCTTTCCTCATTGCCTCTTGCCTCCTTCTCTTATCCAATGCACTCTAGATTTCATTCATCTTTTCCTCATTTAGAGTGCTTGAATCATAATAGGGTATTTTAATTTCTTCACCAACCTCAGGAATACCATAATTAATGGTCCTAGCTACCCTAGTAGAACTTGAACTTGGTGTACTGACATGTAGGTTCATTGTTTCAGTACTCAACTTATGACTAGGTTTGGTGGGAGTTCTTGTTTTTGGTAATTCAACCAAAGTTTGTATTCCAGACTCTTCTTTATCTTGTGTTTCTTCTTTGTCCTCTTCTTCCTTCTTGGCTTCTTCTTGTGTCATTGCTATTGGAGGTATAGTCGTTGTTTGAACTATTATCCCTGTGACTACCTCTATTGTTGCACTTGGCTCCTGATGAGCTTGAGTGGCTAATGTTGGTGGTGATGGAGGTGGTAGAAATGTAAGCCTAGTAGTTTGAATGGTTTTAGGTGGTTCTTGTGGTGACACATTGGTTTCTTTGAGTTTGTCTACTGACTTTTGAAGATTATCCACACTGACCAATATAGGACTTGTACACAATTGTGCTTGTAGAGTTGTTTGGTCAAAGGTCTTAGTAAGATCCTCTGTAGTTAATGGATTGATTTTTTTACATGTGGTGTCAACAACATCCTTTATCTTTATGATCTCTATAGGTGTGGTAGTAGAGTGAGGCAGGCTAGGAGGTGAAACTTGTGTGTCTTGCACACTTTGCTATTCATTAGTAGCTTTGTCTTCATCTTTTCCTTCATCCTCTCTTTCTTTCATGCTTTCCTCTTCTTGAACCTTTTTCTCTTCTTCTGTCTTCTCTTCTCTCCTCTTCCTTGTTTCTTCAAGTTTAGTAGCAGCTTCCTCTTTGTATACCTCTTCAAGGACATCTTCAGTTGTCTTGTATAAGTTTTTCCAAACTCTTGTAGTTCTCTATACAACTTCTTCAATTTTGTTTTTTAGGATGGAGAATGCCCTATATTTAGGTGTAAACCTTTTACTATGCCTTTTGACTGCTTGAGTTACCCGTTCCTTTGTTAAATCAGGCAATAGGTTTGCTAGGGTTGATTCCCTCATCTCTTTCTCCATCATTAGACAGAAATTCCATCTGTCTTCTATAGTTTTAGACAATTCCTTTGGAAATTGTCCATCTAGTTCAAGAGATGTATACTTGAACTGTGCCATTAATGCGTAGACTGATTCTTCTATGCTATTTTTTTCCTCTCTACTAAACTTATTGAAATCAATCTTTTCCATTTCACTTTAATCTCCATTCCTAATCTTCTCACATAATATATCAACTGAAGATTTAGGAGGATGACTTACCCTTTTAGTCTAATCTTCTTCATCAGTATCAAGTTGGGCCACATATCTTTTCCTTTTCTTTGGCTCTTACTATGCCTTTGTGTTCTTCTTCTTTGTGGCTTCCTCTATGGCCTTTTGGGTAGAGGCCCTTGTTGTGGCTCTAGTTGTTGGCTTCTTAGGAATTTTCATGAAAACTTTCTTTGGTGAAGGCTGAGAAGTAGAAGGTCTCTTTGTCTTTCTTTTGATGACTCTACCTTTGATGGGTGCTTTCTTGGTTTCTACTTCCTTGGCACTCTCATCTTTCTCTTCTAGTGGCTCTTATTATGGCTCACCTTCTTCTCCTTCACTAATCTCTTCTACTTCGCCTGCTGCTCTAGATTCTTCAACACCAAATTTCTTCTTTATCTACTTTACCAACTTGTCCTTCTTCTTGACTGAAGTGGTTGTCTTGAGTTTTGTAACAACTCTTGATTTGACAGTGTCAAATGTTTCGAATGCCTGGGAAGATTTGTCCATTTTCTCTGCAAGTAATGTTGTGATGGCTACAGAAGCTTGGTCAACATCAAGCTCATATCCCAATGGTCTAAGCCATCTCATTCTAGGAAGGACTACTTGAATATAAGTATAATCAATATCAACAAGAAAACATATGTCATTTACATGCTTTTCTACTAGTGAAACTGGTATTCTCATTCTTTTCTTCATTGCATTTTTGAAATCCTCAAAATAGATAGACATTTGATCATCAAATCTATCTCCCATTTGTGAAATGAAATCATTAATTTGATCAAAAATGGTTCTATTCTGACTCCATTTAATTTTTCCAAATGAAGGGAATTCCTTTATTGCATAGAAGAACATACAAACCAATACTGAACCAAATTTACACTGTGCTCCCTTGGACTTTCTAATAGCTCCAAGATTTTCATTGATTTGTTGCAACAAGAGCTCTGCAAGGTTATAGGTGTGGTCTTTCTTTACAAGCTTATATTCCACATCCACTTTTATGCAGGGTACACTATTTAACCTACTGAATTGATAAAACTTATGTGATATGATCCTTACAACAATGTCTAGAAGGGGATCAGTTATGGTGCCTATAGTAATGCCTCTATTATTCCACTTTGCTCCTATGTTCTTCTCAATTGTTTCCTTCTTTTCACTTCATAATGTCTTTGGTCGATCTAGGGTTGGAAAACTTGTAACCCTATCAACCATTTTCTTGGTAATCTTGACTGGTCCTTGTTCTAACCAGAATGCTCTATTGTGGATTCTGTTAAGTATTATGCGCATCCACTCATTTTTTAATACGATTGGGAAAAATAGGGCTTTGGTTAAACCCTTCTTTTCTATAATAGAAAACTCATCTTTTAGGATACCATTTTCACAGAGTTTGTCATAGGCATTAAAGATTTCCAAATCTCCTATGGATCCTATTTTAGAGTTATAGCACTTTTGCACATCCTGAACCATAACAATTTTTTCAAGGATGGCGGATAGGGCACTAGTGGGATCATTTTTGTATGTAACTTCTGGTATAGGTCTAAACTCAGGTTGCTTAACCTCATTGCTGACAAGTTGAATCTCATGACTTACTATCCCTTTGGTCATTTTTGAACTAGATGCCATTTGTATCTGAACTAGGGTTTAATGATTAAAGTGAACTTTACAAACTGTAAAACTCAGCACCAAAAAGAAGTACCTGGATAAATGCTTAGGTCACTTCAGTAGATGCTAAATCACTAGTTGCAAGCTTGAAAATCACTCAGTTGTTCTCAAGGTAATCATTGTTTGTTTGAATGTCTCAAAAATGAATTGATTTTTACTTTTAACTGACAGAAGAAACTTTGCATTTAATGCATTTTAGTACCTGCACCTATCACTTAGCTTCCAAATTTTTTACAACTCGGCATCCACTTGGTAGCTATAATTACTTGACATCCAAAGTAGTTTCATTTGGCATCCAAAGAAAACTTGGCATCATCTTTCAAGTTTAGTTTTAGCATCTTGTCTTATGCAAATTTATACTTTGTAGTGCTTCTTCATGGTTTAGGGCTGATGTGTGATACTTCCTTATGTATCATCCCTATAGGCTTATCTTGTGATTAGTTAGATGAGAAGTGATCACTTGGCCTCATGGGTGAAGTGACCCTTTCATAGGATGTACTTGATCCATCCTTTTTCTACCATGTCTTCTTTATGTTTATTCTTATGTGTTCCACATCAATCTTTTCTTTGCCCTTATTTACTTTAGTCTTGGGTGCCACATGTCTAGTTTTCAAGCAACTGAAGCAAGTAGTCTAGTTCAACCATCTTTTATAGTTACCCTTGAAATGTGTTCTTATGCAATTCTAGGGTATATATCCACACTCTTGACAATAGTGACAACTGTAGCTGGTTTTATAATCCCAATGGTAGTGACCTCCATTATCTTTTTTTGGTTGATTTGATGTCCACATAGTCTTTGATCTGCATTCAAATGCCCTATGTCCATATTTCTTGCAATTATGACAATGTCCATTAAATATGTGTCCTTGGGACTTTGGATCTACAATCTTGTGTCATATGTCCTTGCATGTTGCATTTATGATAGTAACTCTTTCTTTTGGGTGTGTTTTTCTGATTGAATCTTCTACTCTTGCAAATATTAGTAGTATGTCCCTTATTATTACAGTAATGACAAATGGATTTAGAATCTTCACCTTTGTCACTTCTTTTCTCAACACTCTTTGATAATTCACCAACTTCAATGCTGTTGTATCCAAGTCCTAATGTATCATGGGCAAATCTTGGGGATTTCAGTGGCTTCGCTTAACTTGTTTAGATTCTCTGCTACCTCTTTTTCTTTGTTCAACTCATTCACCATTTGTTCATTCTGCATCTTCAGAGTAGAGATCTCAATATCTTTCATATTGAGTTCATGATGAAGGTTCATCATTTGGGCAAGTGTATCCATTTACAAGTTTGACATCCTTGTTAATTCAGTACATTTTTCTTCAATTCTATTTGCAAGATTTCTTTTGTCATATTCCATCATGACTCTGTCCTCAACTGCTCTTTTCTTTTCTTCAGTGATTTCACATAACATTATGGCCTGTGATTCATGTTCCATCTTGAGAGATCTTATCTCTTCTGCTTGAATTTTGTTTTTCTCCATTAGTTCTGCTATTGCTGCATCAAATTCTTTAGTGTCTCCATTGGAAAACACTTGTGTGGTATCAATCTCCTTGTAGTGTATATCATTTTCAGCTATGGCTATCTCCTTTCTTCTTTTCAAAGATTTTCTTAATTCCACTCTAGCTTTCTCTACTTTTTGTAGAGCGAGATGCACATCTATCACCTAGTTCTGAATAATCTTTCCAAGTTTGAAAACTTCCATCTTTAGATCTTTTCCTCCAAGCTATTAGGCTCCTTCTTGAGAGAACTAGTGCTTTGATACCAATTGTTGTAATATGTTATTGGGAAGAATTCTTTTAAGAGGGGTGGGGGTGGGGGGTGAATAAGAAGTACTAGCTTTTGGCCTATTTTAAATCCTTAATAGCATATCTTTGAAATGAACATGCATGCATAGAATCATTAAGCAATTATGAGAAATAAGTATGCATCAGCACATAACACTTGAGATTTTGGTAACCCAAAAACCATCCAAGAATAAGAAGGTAAAATTGGGCTGGGGATGATAGCCACAAAAATTACTACAATAAAAATGTTTAACCACTTCTCATGGTCTGCCCTATTAAAGGCTTTACACTATATCAATAGTGACCTGGTTAAAGGATTTACAAACACTTTACATGAAGTGCTACCCTGTCAAAGGATTTAATCACCTATTTAAAGGATCTACAAAATAGCTGTTAAGCTAACCTATCATCATAGGATTTCCTTTCTAATACAATAGCTAAAGAGTATTAGGTATAATAAACCTAATAGCTTACAATCCTTGATTGCTGAATACAGGCACTTGATTTGCTTTCTTCTGATCTTGATCCTCTGAGATATGATATTCATTTGTATCCCCTATTTTTCTTCTAATTAACTGAATATTTTTTTGCTGATCTCTTCCTCTAAGTCTTTTTATACTTCACTCTGAAAATAGTTTCCCTTCCATATCTTTTTCCTTCTCCATACAATGAGACTTAGTCTTCCTTATAAAGACACTCAAATACTTAGGGTTAGATGTGGATCTACAATCCATATTGAATCTCTATTTTCACTTATTCCTTATACTTCTATCATTGGTTGCATGCCTTCTCCATTTTTCTTATTGGCTGCATGTAGATTGCAT
This sequence comes from Cupressus sempervirens, assembly GCA_028749045.1. NCBI lineage: Eukaryota > Viridiplantae > Streptophyta > Pinopsida > Cupressales > Cupressaceae > Cupressus > Cupressus sempervirens. The sequence continues at coordinate 785,403,573 of CM053786.1, forward strand.
ATGAAATTTAAATGATTTGATCTTATCACTTAAATCCTTCGAGATTCGTCATATGTTAGCCTTGATTCAAATAGTTTACATCTGAGTTTGTCAAGTTACAAAATCATATGTTGATTCTGAGTTACTCGACACTATCTAATTCTTGATGCTTGGCACCTATTGTAATTTTGCTCCTGTATCATTCCTATCTTGCTCGACATTGTTTATGACTCAGCACCTAAATATTGCTCAGCACTTGTATCATACTTGGCACCTGTAGTCACTCGGTGCTTGATCTTTACTCGAAACCTAAAAATCACTTGGCACCTAATGGTTTTCCTTACTTGGCACAACCTTTGGCTCAACATACATAGTGTACTTGGCTTTAATGTAGAAAGTGGATAACCATTCTTAGTCTAACACTACCAAGGTAGCAAGGGTACTTCACTATGGAGACCTTGCACTTGATGAGGAGATAGTCATACCAAGCTATCACTATAAAAAAATGAACATAGAGTAGATCAATGAAGTGCAAGAGGCACTGGAGAAGAAGAAAAAGAAAGAGATACTCAGGAATGAGTATAAAAAAAAGAAAGAATTTATTGAAATCGAAGACATATTTCTTGATGTATTTAGCTTGCAAGTACCTGATGAGACAAAGCTAATAATGGAGCAATTATCCAACATAATGGAGTAGGTACAGAATGAAGACCTAGACACCAATGCCGAATTGCTTGAATGGTCTAAGAAGAAATTATAGATGAAGGTAAATGAGATAATATCTGGTGAGATAGCACTATCATAGGTAGAGCTAGATAAAAAGGTTAATATCTGGTGAGATAGCACTATCATAGGTAGAGCTAGATAAAAAGGTTGAAAAGGAGAAAGTAGTACTTGAGAATATATTCTCACTATACTCCAAATTGGGTGATTCTTCATACTTCACACAAGAGACTAGCTAGAGGATATTGAGCTTGGAGAGGAACCTTAAAGTATCTAGCATGTAGTTACCAAAGGATCTAGCTCAAAGTGAGAATTATTTTGCTATAATGCTTCACACAAAAAATGAATTAGTTATACACACAGCAAATGAGGCAAACACCAAGGCCAAATTAATACGAATCTAGTCTTCTCTAACCCCTCACATGGATGTTTTGCATAAAGAAATGGCCTTTGTAGAAAATGTCTTGAAAAATGATCCCAATCTTTCTACATTGGAAGGCCCAATACACCTTGTAGTAGAGACAACCATCCAACGTAAAGCATAGGAAATTGTATTCGATGATTGGGATGTTGCTTTGAAGATCATAATGGAGGTAAATAAATCCTTTTTGGCTAAGTATACAATTAATTCATAAGAGCTCTTTGACATTAGTGTCAAAAAAGGTGGAGATTTAATAAATTATGGGAGATACCCAAATGGGGAGATAATAAATTTTTGAGTTTTGAGAAGAGATAAGGAGATAAAGCCAAAATGATACAAAAACTATAAGGGAAGATGTGTGAAAGGGGGTGTAAAAATAGAGCAGACAGATATAGATCACACAAGGAAAGGAATGACAAGGCAAAGATAAAGAGTATCAGAATAATTAACATGAGAAAAATTCAGTATAGGGAGTTTTGGATAGATAAATGGCACATCAGCTTAGGGGGAGTTACAAGTTTTGAGGTATATAGTCTTCTACAAAATTTTGAACAATTTTTTGAAGTTTTGTATATATGCCAAACAAGATGTATATTGTACTCATAAGAGATCAGACTCATAATGCTTAGTTAAGTGTTTTTGACACTCATATCAAAGGGGAAGATTGGTGGTCTCAGTTTGGTTTTGACAATTGAGTTTCGGCACATTTAAGAAAATTCTAAGGTTGATGCCGAGTATAATATAGATCTAGAGCTACAATGTGTCAAGTCAAAAATTCAATAGATGTTAAGCAAGATAGAAATTCAATAGGTGTTGAGTGAGACAGAGTTACTATAGGTGTCAAGCAAGACAAAGTTACTATAGGTGTTGAGTGAGACAAAGTTACTATAGGAGCCAAGCAAGATAGAAATTCTATATGTGTTTAGCATCAGAAATCAGTAAGTGCCAAGTAACAAAAAATCAACATAAGTGTTTGTGCCTTCACAAACTCAGATGTAAACCATTTTTGAGCCAACTCAAGATGAATCTTGAAGGATTTAAAATATAAAATTGAATCTATTAAATTTCCTATGTAATCAGCATGCAACCAATCAAGAAATATGGAAAGAATTGAGCGAGAAAGATGGATGAATCTTGATCATAGATCCATAACTAACCTTAAGTCTCAAATCCTTTATAAGGAGGTTGAAACCCCATAATTTAGTAGAGTAAGTGGTCATGTGGGAATGCATGAGTGAATGCTAGTGAAGTTTTGGAGGAAGTAAAAGGCATGTGAAGACTTAGAGGGAGAACAACATTGTAGAATCAAGTTGATTAAAACAAAGCATTAGCACTATGAATAGAGTTATATTAGATTAGGAAGGATCAAATCATATTAAACAAAACAAGGATCTAGAATTAGCAATTGAAGATTGTGAGTCATTAGGTCAAGACATTCTACTATACTTTCTAATCATTGTATTAGGGGAATGAAAATCCTATGATGATAGGTTGTTTTAATAGCTATATTGTAAATCCTTAACAGGGTTGTAAATCATTTAATGTTTGTAAATCCTTTAGATAGGTCACTTTTAATAGAGTGTAAAGCCTTTAGTAGGGTAGGCCTTTCATAGGCTAGACCATTGATGGTGGTCAAACTTTGTAACCTTAACTAGTTACATATTGTTCTAGTGATACTTTGTGGGTGTCATCCCCACCCCAGTTTTACCTTCTCATTTTGGAGGATTTTCGGGTGACCAAATCTTGTGTTATCTATTTTCATGCATGTCTTTAATTTTATGTTTATTAGAAATGTTAGATGCATGTGATTAATTTCAACTAAAAGTTTTAGAGTTTAATGTTTGTTACTTCTAATTCACCCCCCCTCTTAGAAGTAAATCTTTCCACTTGTAAATTCCAACAGGAATGTTATAGTATGCCTATTTGTCATAGTATCATAATCATCCTTTGGTATAACAATTTATTCATCAAGGCTTATATCTCCACAATGAATTACCTTTTCAACTTTTTATGAGCTTGGTCTTGGCAATAAAATTTGTAATGGAGTAGCATCTATGCTTAGCTTCTAAAGTGTTTGTGTTGAAGGAGTGCCAAATGTTGGTAGGGCTACTAGTGCTAGGATGGGCACTTGTTCCTTCACCTTTGGTTCTATCTCTTTAGGCTTGCCCTAGTCTATCACTATGACTTGGCTTACATCTTGTTCTTGTGTTGTAGGTATAGATGAATCCATCTATCCTATTGCCTTCTATTGTCCTATAGTGGTGTCTATCTCTTCTATTGTTTTCTTCTCAATTTCATCAACCTTGGCAGGTGTATCTACTATCATTTGGATTAAAGGTTGTACATCACTAATTGAAGGGATGATGGAAGGTAGTTCTTCTAGATTCACCTTTTCCCTTGTGGCATTAGTTATTGCCTTTTGTAGTTCTTCTACCCTAACCAAAACTAGATTACGACATAGTTTGGATTGCAATGTAGATTGATCTAAGATTTTATCAAAATCTTCTACAGTAAGAGGATTGATTTTTTGAGCTAATGGATCAAAGACATCTTTGATAGTTATAGTTATAGTTATCTTGGTTGTGTCATGGGGAGAACTGACACTCAACAATTATGTGTCATGTACACTTTGTTCTTCTTGTTGCTCATGCTTAGCTATTGCCTTATCATCATCTTTTTTTTTTGTCTGTCCTCATAATATTCCTTATCATCATCTTATTTGCGATCATATTTAATATTGGAAGGGTTAGTTTCTCCTTTTTTTACTATAGTTGACCCATAAATGAGTTTCCATATTTGTGTTGATGTCTTAACAACATCTTCAATATTATTTTGGAGAATTCTAAAATCTTTATATTTAGGTGTGAACCTAACTACATATTTATTTACTACCTTAGCAATTTTTCCCTTAGTCAACTTAGGCATTACTTTGGCTAGTGTTGTCTCCCTAATTTGTCTTTCCAAATTTTGACAATAATGCTATTTTTCCTCAATAATGTCATATAGACTTTTAGGTATTGAGTTGGAAAATTCTAGCGGTGTCTTAAACTTTTACACCATGGCATATTATGCCTCTTCCACTTGGTTTTTCTCCTCTTTACCCACTTTTTCAAAATAAACATGACATTTTCACATAAATTCTCAAGATCTAAGAGAGGATTGTGACTTACCACCTTGAGTTGGTTGTTGACATCTAATTCTATCTTCTCTTTATCGGAATTTGATTGAGCCACATACTTCCTTCTCTATATTTTCTACTCTTGACCTCCTTGCTCTTTCTTCTTTGTCTTTTCTTTAGCCTTTTGTGTTGTAGCACATGTGCTGGCTCTAGTTGTAGGTATAGTGGGCTTTGGCTAAGTTGGTTTGAAAAGTTTCATTGTCCTTTCCACTAGCTGTGTCTTTTCCTTTCTTTTATTTTTCTTGGCAAGAGTTGGTGCTTCTTTGGCTTCTTCTCCCTTGGCACCTTTAGTCTCATCTTCTTCCTTATCTTCTCCCATGCCCTGTGTTAGTGCTAGAGGTTCTTGAGCTTGATTTTGTTCTTCCTCTTCATCCTCTTCTTCTTATTACTCTTCCTACTTGACACCTTCTCCAAATTTTTCTTTCAACTTCTTTACTATCTTTTCCTTTTCCTTTATGACAAAGGTAGTCTCTAAGTCCATGGTAATCTTAGATTTTACTATCTCATAGTTTCCTAAAACTTTTACAGTTTTGTCTACTTCATTTTCAAGTAAAGCTATTATTGTTGTAGAGGCTTCATCTACATTTACCTCATATCCTAAAGGTCTCAACCATCTTACCCTTGGTGTGGAAGCTTGCACAAATGTGTAGATAACATCAACAAGAAAACATACATCATTATAATGCTTCTCAACTAAAGAAACTGGTATCATTAGTCTCTACTTCATTGACTTATTGAAGTCTTCAAAGTAGCTAGTCATTAAGGATTCAAAATTTTCTCCTAGTTGCTCAATGTATTCTCCAATCTGCACTGCAACTAATCTATTGGTCTTCCATCCTATTTTTCCAAATGAGGGGAATCTATTTTCTACATAGAAGAATATGAAAATAAATATTGAACCAAACTTGAATTGTCCACTCTTAGTTTTTCTTATTGTTCAAGTTTCTCCATTAGTTGTTGTAATTGAAGTTTTGCTAGATCATATGTATGATCTTTCTTGGCAATTTAATAACCAACATCTATAGCTATATAGGGTACACTATTCAATCTATTGGATTGATAGAATTTGTGTGAGATTACCCTTACAAAAAAATTGATAAGAGGATCTATGAATGTATCTATAGCCATACCTCTCTTATTTCAGACTACTCTAGTATTCTTCTTAATCATTTCCTTGGAATCACTTCTTAGTGTCTTAGGCTGATCTAGTGTTGGGTAGCCAGTAACCTTATGAATTATTCTCTTGGTAATTTTGATTGGTCCTTATTCTAGCCACAAGAAAACATCATGAATTCAATTAATAACAATTCATATCTACTCTATTTTAAATACATTAGGAAAATCTAGGGCTCGTGTTAAACCCTTTTTCTCAACAATTTTAAATTCTTCTTTCAACACACCATTTTCACACAACTTTTTGTATGCACCTCTTATTTCAATATCACCAATTCTTCCTATCTTACAATTGTAGCATTTCCTCACATATTGTACCATTATCACATTCAGCGAGATCATAGACAATGTGCCAGAAGGGTCTTGTTTATAATCGGTGTTAGGAATGGATTTAAATATGGGCTACTTAACTTCATTACTAACTAGCTGATTGTTTAAAACTTCCTTCCCTTCAACATTTTTCAAACTTGATGCCATTGTGTCAACCTAGATTTTAGGAAAACATAAATTGCGAGATCAGTCAAAATGGTGATGAATCATTGCACAAATCTTCTACAATCACTTCTAAAGAATTTTTAGATTGCCTCTAGCTCTTCTTGCTCTTTCTTAATTTCCAAATGATGAAAAATGAGCTCAAATTGATCATATAAACTTAAAAAAAACTTGCATTTAATGTTGAGTGCTTACATAGCTTTAAGCTCGACATGAACCAGTTTTAGGTTCACTCAACATCCATTCATAGTTCCATCACTTGACAACTACAATGAGCTTGGCAACTTCTAACATTCCACTCCACACATATAGGAAGATTTTCATGCTCGAAAAAATCATGAAAAACTTAAAGATTTATCTTAAGTTTCTCATAACATCTTGCATCTTTATTCATGCTAATGTAGTCATTTCAGGACTATCTCCTTTTTGGAACTAATGTATGATATACCCTTTAAATATTAGTCCCACATACCTCTTGTTTGCGTAGTTTGATGAGGTGTGATCACTTGAGCCATTGGGTGAAGTGATCCCATATCCATTTGATTAGTTGTAAACATCTTTCATTTCACAAGCATTGTTCATCTCATCTTTCATGTGTTCAACATTTTTCTTGCCTTTGACTTAGTTGGACAATATTTACTGATGTGACCAATCTTCAAATAGCTAAATCATGTAGTTTGACTTAACCATCTTTTATAATTTCCACTAAAGTGTCCTAATACAATTCCCAGGAACATGTCCATATTCTTGACAGTAATGACAACTATATCTTGTATTATAATCCAAATTATGAGAGTTTCCATATTATCTTAGCTTTGTTTGCTTGTTTAATGACCACATGGATTTGGATCTACATTCAAAAGCTCTATGTCCATACTTTTGAAAATTGTAGCAATATCCTTCAAATCTTTATGTATGCAAGGTCTTAGTTCTACATTCATGTGCTTAATGACCTTGTTTATTGCACTTACAACTGTTACCTATTTTTGCCTTCAACCAAAAATTTGATTTTGAATGCCTACAACCCACCCAATGGTCTCTTTCCATCTTTAGTATTATTTTAAAATGCCCTAAAATAAAAAAAATTAAACATTTAAAACCTTATGGAATTTTATTTTATTCCCTAAGTTATTTCCGCTGGCCACAACTCCCCGCACCATCAGATCTTTCATGATCTATGGTGGTTGCTTTCTCACATTCTCATGATGCATTGTGTTTAAATAATGTGGGGAAGTCCCTTCATAATGCATGGCAAGTGGGTTCGTCTTCTTTTGTGGGTTGCAGAGGGAAGAGTTCTTAGTCTAATTGGCATTTTGATTGGCACCCGCTTTCCCACATTTTGTCTTTTGTCAAACTTTCTGACAATGTGGGCAAGTGCCCTAGCGACACATGTCCTACTGACATCACAAAGGATATTGACATGGGTTCAAAGGGTACAGGTTATGTGCACTGTCTGATGCAATCATATCAATGGCTGGCGCATGCCTACAATGTGAAGCTACAATGATGTTAAGTAATGTAGGCAAGCACTTGCCTACATCATGTCCTTGTGGGGTTAGGTTTGTTCCATATGCTACAAGGTGTTGCTAGTGGGGCAAGGTTGATGAGGTGGCTACCGAGGTGTTCATGGGCCTAAATTTTTTAGTGGGATAGGTACAATGTAATGAGGATCTTCATGACCATTAATCTTATAGAGCTCAATGATTAGTACTTTCTTGCATTATGAAGATGCGAGAAAATTAAACAATGTGAGAAAGTGCCTAAAGGGCACATGTCCTAGCAGGCCCAACTAAGGTATTGATAGTTTAGGCTGACAGGTGGGAGATCGCCACGATTAGGGTTTTAGAAAAGATGACATAGTTAGTTGAAAAGATGTGGTCAACCATGTGGAGACTTTGTGGGGTGGAAAAATGTAATGAAATCATTGGTCCATGTGGCTCATCCTAGTGGTAGAATTTAGTTGACTATTTGACCTTGCCAATTCACGAGCCAAAAATGAAGGAAATTAGGTCAGAATGATCAATTCCAACCACTCCTAAGTGAATGCTACACTCCACCACCTCTGTTTCTACCCATATACTTGGTTAGAATGGTTTAATGGTACTATTTACTATCTTCTCGGGGCCTTGTTTCAATAAGAGATTAGATTTCATGGCATCTAAGTTGGTGCCAAGGTTAGATTTTCCTTAGATCTACATGATTATTCTCTGTAAGACTTAATGGAAGTGGTTGTGGAGTAAATTTAGTTAGAAAATATATCAATTATGCCTGAGCTATAAAGTCACTTTTTGTAGATTTTGTTCTGGTCGACTCTTCTCTTACTTCTTTGATATTGCCCTCCAACTTTAGTGTAAATTCCGTTTGCCTCTGAACTGTATGACATTCTAACTTATCTCCTCTAGCCATTGATGTAAAGTGCAAGAACTATTTTCTTCTCATTGGTGTATTGTGGATATCTATAATCTTGCATGACTATATCTCTTTTGGCCTATGAATGATATATAATTGAATCCCCTCTTTCCTTGTGTCATTAATTTAGGTTTTTTGAACTGCATGTGATTGTTAGATTAAAGCAAGTCTAAATGTGTCTATCTTTTGGTGTCATGATGGTTCAATAGTGCATGTATGGGTAGAGATTGGTTTGAACACTCTATTTTGGTGCATCAACCCCTTAGGTTAGAATAGGCAGATTTGCTTCTATGCATTCTTTCTCCCTTTTCCTCTCCAAGAGTAGTTAGGTGCACCCTGATAGTAAAGGAGGTCGGCTTTCTCTGGAGACTCAACCTCAGAGTTCAAGTCTCATAGCTTGGAGGTTGTTTCCATGTTTCAAAAGGTTGTCCTTAGGTAAAAAATTTGGACATGGGTGTAAACTTTTGTGACAATAGTTTTTGGCATGCCCAGTGGGACTCTATTCAGAAAATTTCAAGTCTACTATTGTCAAGAGGAATATTTCAAGACTAATACTGAGGAGATAGTACTGGCTTTAGTGTTCAAGCCATCAAGGGCCTCATTCTTCAATTACTTGGTGACTCTAAGCTTCAAATACATTTGGTTCTAGACCAAAGTTGTAGTAATTCATGCCCAAAGCTGAAACAAGGGCATCTTCTAGAGGTAAATTTTAGTTCCAAGAGCTTTCATTTTCAAATCCTAGAAGAAGAAAGGCTAGAGTATCTTTATCACCAGTTAGGAGTGCAATAGTGACAAATACACCTATAAGATCTATCTCTACTCCTCCTACTATTAGATCTCAGCCTAGATTGCCATCAACACATATCAATAGACCACTTGTCTATATGACACAACCTAGGGCTCATGCTTTTGCCACCTTTAATGGTGGAAGTCCTCTTTTATTGGCCCAAAGACATGACATACCAATAGCTACACTGAAAAGTATACTAGAATTTACTGGTGAAACTTCTATCTCTCCCTTAGAACACATTCAAGTAGTTGCAAATGTGTGTAATATCCGTGGTATTATAGAGGATGATGTTGTAGTTATGCTTCTAGCATCATCCTTGAAAGGAAAATCACTAAAATGGTATAGAGTTTTGGCTCATGGTTCTATAACAGATTGGGATGGATTAGGAGCAGGATTGTGCAAACACTTTGAGCACAAAAGTGACCATTTTTCACTTTTAGAACAGTTGACTACTATAAAAAGAGCTCCCCATGAATGTATGATTGATTTCAACTATAGATTTCAGAAGACATGGGATAGAATACCTATTTTAGTAAAACCTACCTCTGGTAATGCCTTCTTGCATTACCTCAGAGCTTTTAACAATTACATTTCCACTACAATCTAAACTATGGGAGGAGATACCTTACCTAATGCTTATGATATAGCAATAAAGTTAGAAAACATCCTAATACAAGGAGATAAGCTAGCTCCAAGGCCTCTTATGCCTTTCTTTCCTAATGTTCCAAATCACCAACCAACAATGGCTCCTCTACCCATAACTTCCACATCATAATCCTTTGCTCTAGTCCCTCAAGCTTCCACATCTTCAAATGTTATAGATGAAATCAAGGAGATAATGTAATCTATGATGCTAAACGTAGAGAACATAGATAAAATATTGCAAGGCCAAGAGCAGAAGATGGAGGATAGCTTCTCTATGATGCAAAAGGTGAGTAACAAGGTGGTGACTTTGGAGGGACAACAAGCTCATGGTACCAAGGCTCATCAATTTCAATATCAAACTTTGAACAGTGGTAGGCCTCCAAATCATAATCATGGGAACAAATATTTTGATCAGAATAGGCAGAATAGCCATGCTTCAACCTCAAATGTAAACCAAAGTAGGGCCATAGTTTCTCAAAACAACATGGCCCAAGATCAGGATTTTTATCCCTCCTATAAATACTCCTATGCTCATTGCATGTGTTAGAAGGCTAAATATTATTTGGCTTTGACCATCCAAGAGCCTGCAGTAGGACAATCATACAAGGAGGACCAATTTAAAGATGCCTCGTACATGCAAGGACAAGGTGATTGCTCCTTTATGAATCATCAGATGGAGGAAAATTGTAATGTAAACTAGGATTCCATTTCTCACAACACTAGGAACAAAAGAAGAGCTATTGAAGATACCACTCCTCTTGATTAGGCCTCAACTTCAAATGCAATACCCCATGAACAAGCAGTAAATGATCAATCAAAAACCTTTCAGCAAAAAAGGAAAAATAATGGCAGAAGGGATGTAAGTGATCATCAAGTTGTTCCATCTCAACCTCCTAAAAATATAGCTCCCAAGGTTTCTACCAAAGCACCTATTATGCCATTCAGTGTGGTAGAATAGATTAAGAAGACAAATGTGAATATTTCCATGTGGGATGATGTTGCTACTATACCCATGCAAAAGAGGTTGCTGCAGCAAGAATTGGGAAATATTGAACCAAACGATCAACCAACCAACATGGAAAGTGCCACAATCCTAGTACAACCATCAAGGGAGGAAGAAGAAAGTAAAAAGGTTAGACCCCCTCCATTCTATGTTTCTCTAATTATAGGGGGTAAACTAGTCCACAATTGCATGATTGATTCAGGGGCTAGTAGTTCAGTGATGCCTAGGTGTGTTGCTAATGCTTTGGAAATGAAATATGAGCCCATTATTAAGGATGTATTATAGTTGGATGGTAGTACTATCAAGATGTTAGGGATCCATAGGAATTTGGAAATGGCCATACATGCATGCCCTAGTTGTATTATAACTCAAGATATATCCATTTCTGAAGTCAAGCCACATTTTTCCATTTTTCTATCAAGGGACTTCACTACCCAAATAGTTGGTTACATATCTTTTGATTGTTCATATATGTCTTTTAGAACAAGATATGGGGCCAAAGCTTCAATTAGAACAAAGCCTCAAGCTCTCCATCATACTGAACCCTACACCCCTAATCTCATCAACATGAATTGCACTATACTAGAAATGGATGAGAATGACATAATGAATGAGCCCACTATTTCCCTAGTAGAGATACCTAATTTTCTCTTAGATGAAGGGTCTAATCCATATCAATTTGATCCTATGCTAGAAACCCTTGAGACATGCCTTAGTACATATTGTATATTACAGAAGGATGCTCTAGTTTCCAATCTTGTGGGTGTATATGAGCAATGTTAGTATGCTAATAGAAACCAAATTTAAATAAAGCTTCTACAAACTAAAAAAAATTCATAAACTTCAAGATAGACTAAGATGAACTCTCAATTGAGAATATGAGCCATTAATGGGCTCTCTCAATGAGAAGCTCTCTTGTTGAGTAGCTTTGTCTAAATAGATAGGATGTATGCTCAACCTCATGCTTTGAAAAGGGCTTCAAATGGAGTTGGAATTTGGGTGTGAGTGTATGGTTTTGATGTAAAATGGCTTCTCAAAATGGCATTATGACTTTATTTCATGGATTGTGCTATTTTGCAAAGGGGAAGGATCCAATTTATAGGCAAGAGGCTTGAGGGATTGAGGGCTAAGATGCAAGGATGGGAAAAAGCTCATGGAGGGCTTAGATTGCATGAGAAGAGAGCACATGGATTGTGCTTCCTTATAGCCAATCAAGGAGTGACACATGTCACATGGTGAGAGGATGGAGGAAAGGAGAAGGATGAGTCAACAAAGGAGGCTCAAGGGATAAAATCTTCATAAAGACCCTCATAATGACTTGTAAGAGCAATAAAAGGGCTTGTAAGAGTCATTTATGACCTAGTGGACTTCATAAAGTTTTATGATTGAGATATTTTGAGGGTGATGAAAGCAATTTCGACTTGGACTTGATTAGGAAGGTTTTAAGCTTGTTTAGGCTTGTGCAAATTATTAGATGATGGATTAGGATGGTTTAGGATTAGCTTAGGGATAGGCAAGTGGATGACATTTAATGAGGGTGGGTGAAGGAGGAGATATTTGTTAACTTTGGCTTGGGTTAGTAAGTTTTAACCCATGTTTAGAGAATGTGACAAGGTTAGGAGGGGATTAGGATTAGGTTTAAAGACATCTTCTAGAAGAGTCTAGACTTTGGATGAGGATAAAGACTTTCTAGAATAGTCTAAAATTTCCTAGGATGAGGATGAAGACTTTCTAGAAGAGTCTAGAACTTCTTACGATGAGGATAAATTAGATTTTTAGGAAATAAATAAAGTTTTATCTATTTCAAAGGTTTGGGTTGAGGAGATATTTATTAAAACTTTTTTAATAAACATGAGGATTAATATTTAATCTTAATTAAATATTTTGAGGTGGGATTAGGGGTAGGAAATGATGGGATTAGCCTTTAATCGAAATTAAAGAAGGATTAGAAGATTTTGGAAGAGGTTATTGGTCATAAGGAAATTGGCCAAGTTTTGGGCAAAATTTTTTTTTAAAATTTTTTTTTAGGATTTTTGGTCAATTTATTAATTAAATAATTAATAAATAAGGAAATAATGTTTAAATAAGATTTAAACATTTTTGGGAGGGATTCCTTAATTAAATATTTTTAATTAAGATAAAGGGATTTAATGGCATACAAATTAATTAATTAATTAATTAAATAATTAATTAATAAATGATGATGTCATCAGGGATTTTTTCAAAAAATAAAAATACTTTATTTTTTAAAGGCTTTTTAGGTGTCTACATTTTGCCCCTCTTTGATGTGATGCCGCAAGTGGCATGGCATCAAAGATAAGAAAATAAGATGCCCAAGGCTAGAGCAGAAGAGGAGAGAATGAACTGTGAGATGCCCCCTCAAGAAGGCAGTAGGGAGAGAAAGTGAGGCTTGGTGGCTTCTTGAAAAAGACAAGAATCTGGGATGAGCAAGGAGACTCAAAGGCACAAGAGGAAGCAAGCTTCAGATCCCAGGGATTGCAGAGGATGAAGGAGTGGAGCGCTATAAAAAAGAATCCAGGATAGGGAGATGGATGAGGGGATTATAAAGTTGATGCAATAGGATTTCAAAGAGTTAGATTGGTGGAAGATGGGTTTTGGAGATCCCTAGGACTAGGATTGTGGATCTCGAAAGATGAGGCTTGGTGGATTGATTTGGATTGGTGGATCCCTAAGACTAGGATTGTGGATCCCTAAAGCTAAGAGTGATGAGTGATTCAAAGAGATACTGATGCATCAGCTGGGGTAGGAGAGACGGATGCTGGATATGGATGGGGGATAATGGAGATGAAGGAAAACCATTGAATCTTTTTGAGCAGGGGAATACTTAAAAGAGAAGTACCACCATGTAGTTGAGCACTAGATTTTCTATAGGACTATTGGTTAATTACCAAGGTTACTAAGAACATCAAGGCCTTTTCACCAACTGTCCAAAGGACTGACAAACTAACTCAAAACAAACACACAAGGATTGCCCCAGCATCACACATGAATCCTAGAGGAAGCAGCGTGGAAACGACTCTGGAGAACCCACAAGCAGAAAAGAAAAACAAATGAAAGACCTGATCATGACCTTACGCTCTAATTGCCCCATTCGTAGCATACCATGATATGGAAGATCATGGCAACCTTGAGGAGGGAACAAGGAGATTGCTTGGAAAAGATACTTCAAGACCCAAAAGGGAAGATCCCAAATCAAAAGAAAGTGAAAATCCAAAAGAGAGTCGTTTGCCAACGAGATGGGTAGGACAAGGTACTAACGGACCAAGATCAGACATGAGGAAAGCTATATCCTGCAAGGACCTATCGGAGAGCACCGAAGCTGGTGGATTTGGATGAGTGATGCATCTGGCAAGATGAACTAAGAAAGATAACACTTTGGTGATAGGAAATCTAGCTAAAGGATACGTTGGAATAGCTAACCAAGATGTGTGATGGGTGCAAGATGCTGATCAAGGACGAACTGACACGAACGCTAGATAGATACAATGGTACTAAGCTAAAGAGGATGTACAAGCTGATGGACCAAGGTATGTTACAAATGTACAAGTTTGTTCATGTTTTGGTTTTTGTGAGATGGAAATGTTTGTGAAGGATGGGATGTCTATAAAATGTGATAGGTGGATAGGTAGATGGTTTGCAAAAAGCTTAAGTGAAAATGGGGTTTTGTGTGTGCACGTGATAGTATACAAGCTAGGATACAGGATTATTTATAGGCTGGAATATGGTACAAACCTTGGACAAGATTCGGATAGACAAGGTATGGTACAAGATTTACAAGGTATAATAAAAGCTTTGGTACAAGATTTACAAGTTGTACAGGAGGTATTTACAAGCTTCATCAGATTTTGGATATTTGGTTGGAACACCAAGGGAACAAGCAAGTGTGTCTTATGGGATGGTGGGTGAATGGATGAGGGATAGGATAGTGATAGATAATGGATTAGTCTTTAGTACACAAGGCGCTTGAATTACCAGGATTTCACCAAGGTACCTATCCAAGGTGCTTGAATTGCCAAGTTTTCACTATTGGATGATTATTTCTCTTTACTATTTTTTTCTTTTGTATTTTTCAAAAGCTAGGTATACCAAAGATCTTTAAGCATAGAACTTCTTGAGATGAATGATGTTAGTAGGATCATTCAAGAGTTCTCCTTCTAGTGTAGATAGTTGATAAGCTCCGAAGCCAAAGGAAGCAGTGACAACATAGGGACCAAGCCATGTAGGTTCAAACTTGCCTTTCTTTTCTCGATCTACTTGGACTTTCATGTTTTCTTTGAGGACCATGTCACCTGGCTGAAAGTGTCATGGAAGCACCTTCTTGTTGAAATTCCTTTTGAGACAAGTTTGATAGACTGTGAGATGATCATAGGCTTATTTTTGCTTCTCGTCTAAGAGATCTAGCTGGGTGAGTCGAGCTACTCTATATTCTTCATCTGATATTTTCCCTTGCAAAGATATGCGCAAGGAGGGAAGTTCAACCTCTATAGGTAGTACCGCTTTGGCACCATAGACTAGGGAGTATGGAATTATGCCTATGGATGTACGGAAGGAAGTTCGGTAGGCCCATAGGGCTGGATTTATTTGTAGGTGCCAATCACAGCCGGAATCATTGACAACTTTCTTTAGAATTTTGAGGAGGGTTTTATTAGTTGCCTCTGCCTGACTGTTACCTTATGGGAAATATGGGCTAGAAAAGCGGTGATGGATGCAGAGGGAAGTGCATAATTCTTCTATGTTGAGATTTTCAAAGTTACCTCCGTGGTCGGTGAAGATGGTGGATGGGATGCCGAAGCAACAAACAATGTGGTACAAGATGAACTTGGAGACCTGAACTCCTGTAGCTGAGACTAGGGGGACTGCTTCCACCCATTTAGTGAAATAGTCTGTAGCTGTTATTATCCATTTATGTCCATCAGATGAGAGGGGTGTGATAGTTCCAACTAGATCAAGGCCCCAACAAGCGAAAGGCCAAGGTGGTGCAATAGGCTGTAGATCCTGTGCTAGATCGTGCACAAGATTTGCATGCTGCTAACATGGGAGACACTTTCTGACAAAGTCGCGGGAGTCTTCTTCAATGGTAGGCCAATAGTAGCCTGCTCTAAGGATTTGTCACACTAGGACAATACCACTCGTGTGGGCACCGCAAAGTCCAGAGTGTACTTCCTTTAACACCATCACGGCCTCATTTTGGTCTAAACATCGAGAGAGAGTATCGTGATAACCTCGACGATATAGGGTATTGGCTATGATAACATAGCGGGATGATTTTCGGATGAGGTTCTAGCATTGGGTACGTGTGAGGTGAGGGGATATGATACCATCATTAAGGTAAGCGTGAATCTCGAGGTACCAAGGGGATTGGGGACCAACCAAGATACAAACATGGTTTGAATCCTCATTCGCATAGGCGGGTGTGAGGAGCTGCTCCACTAAAAACTCATACTATGTAGCTGCTTGGGGAATTTCCAAGAGCGAGCCTATAGTAGCCATAGCATCTACTACTTTATTCTGTATTCGAGGCACTTGTGTAAACTGAAGCTTTGTAAAATGTTGGGTTAGCTGATCAACTAGCTCTTTCTAGTGTAATAGCTTTTCATCTTTGGTTTGATATTCATTTAGGGCTTGCTTGATGATGAGCTAAGAATCGCCAAAGATTTGTAGCTCAACAATGTTCCATTCTGCAACTATCTTTAATCCTGCTATGAGGGCCTCATATTCAGCTATATTGTTGGTGCTAGGGAATTGTAGCTTGAAGGCTTTTGGAATGTAATCTCCTTGAGGTGTGACCAACAATATTCCTGCCTCTAATCCATGAGATGTGGATGAGCCATCAAAATAAAGTTTCCATGGGGGTTGTTCTTCAATTAGACAGATATGCTCATCTAGAAATTCTGTGATCAATGGATAAGCATCTATTAAAGGTGCATCAGCTAGGTGATCTGCTATAGCTTGCCCTTTGATTGCCTTTCTATCCACATACTAGATGTCAAATTCACTAAGGAGCATAACCCATTTGGAAAAATGGCCTATAAGTGTTGTTCTAGAGAGCATATACTTGAGAGGGTCAATCTTGGAGACTAGTTGGATGGTATGACTTAGCATGTAATGGCGAAGCTTTTGAGTTGAGAAAACAACTGCCAAACAAGCTTTTTCCATAGGAGTTTAATTGAGTTCATAACCAACTAGGGTTCTACTGATGTAGTAGATGGCTCTTTCTTTGTTGTAGTCATCAAGCTGTGCTAGAAGTGCCCATAGAGCAGTAGGTGTTGCTGATATGTACAAAATTAGGGGATGACCAGGAATTGGTGGGACCAAGATAGGGGGATTGATGAGATACTGCTTGAGATGGTCAAAGCTATGCTGACATAAAGGATCCCACTTGAAGTTCTCATCCTTCTTCAGTAAATGTGAAAATGGTGTACACTTATCTGCAAGCTGGGAGATGAAGCGCCGAACAGATTGGAGCTTTCCTTGAAGAGAGTGAAGCTGTCGCAGTGTCTGGGGAGGAGGCATGTCTAAGATAGCCTTGACCTTCTTGGGGTCGATCTCTATACCTCGTTTAGAAACTATGAAGCCTAGAAGCTTGCCAGATGTGACCCCAAAGACACATTTCTTGGGATTCAGCATGAGATGATATTTGGCTAACCTATCAAAGACTTTCTCCAGGTCAGCAAGATGATCCATGAAGGTATGAGACTTGACCAAGATATCATCCACATAATCCTCCAAAATGCTATGGATGAGATCATGAAAAATGGTTGTCATAGCTCTTTGATAGGTAGCCCCAGCATTCTTTAGGCCAAAAGGCATCATGTTGTAGAAAAAGGTTCCCCAAGGGATAGTGAATGCTGTCTTATGTTGATCCTCTTCTGCAATCTTGATTTGATTATACCCAAAAAATCCATCCATGAGGGACAAAATTTCATGTCCAGCTGTAAGATCTACAATCATATCTATGTTGGGCAAGGGAAAATCATCTTTTGGACAAGCTTTGTTAAGATCTCTGAAATCAATGCAGATTCTGATGTCACTAGAAGGCTTAGTGACGGGGACCATGTTGGAGATCCACTCTGAATAGTCAATAGGTCAGATAACCTTAGAAGTTAACATTCTTTCTAATTCAGCTTTGACCAATAATGCCACCTTGGGGTGCATTTTTCTAAGCTTTTGTCTGACGAGCTTGATCTTTAGATCGACTGCAAGATGATGAACTACAAGCTTTGGATCAAGCCCTGGCATGTCCTGATATGACCATGCAAATCAACCAATGTTTTCTCTTAAGAATTCAAAGAGGAGATTAGCTTGGTCTTGTGATAGGGATGCAACAATGTGAACAAGTCTGGGGATCTCTAAAGAACCTCTGGTTGATTATCTTGAGGAGGCAATGCTAAATCCTCATGTTCTTCTTGTGGCTCTAGATTTTCTTGCTGAGGGGTTCTCTTCGTTGCCTTAGCTAGTCTCAAATTCACCTTAGTTCCAGTTTTGGGTGTATCGGATTTAGGTTGGGGATTTTCTCCAAAATACCCCTTGGGATCTAGCTTGTAGATATAGGTAGAATTTGGCTTTTTTTTCTTGTGAGGAGTTTTAGCTCCCATGAATCTTATAAGTGCCTCCTCTGATGTGAACTTATTGATGTGTATGACACTTGGTTGGTCCCAATCTATTAGTTGTGGATGGGCAAGTGGTACGTTAATGAGGTGGATGGACAGTTCTTGGAGAACAGAGTCTCTGAGGGAGATTTGGTCTAGGATATCATCGTAGGCTCTCTTTTCAACTTCCTTAGGAATGTCTTTGATTTTGACAAGGTTGCGGTGAATGTTCAAAAAAGTGTGACCATTCTCATTGGTGCCCCCAGTTGTGGGTATGCCAAAGCCAAGACCTGACTTCAATTCCCACTTGTGTGCGTCGATGGGGCACTGCATGCCTCTTTCTTCTGGTCTTAGACCACCACCTTAATAGTTCCATTTTTCAGTGATGAGCTTATGTTCTTGGGGATACTTTTGGCTAAAGTGATCAAGGCGTGCTTGATTTCTTTGAGGTGCATCCTTATGTAACCATTTGTTGATATCTGTAGTGAGCTCCTCATGAAGAGGGATTTTTGAGGATACAAAGGTTGTTGGGCCAAAATGTTTATATCGAGGAGGTGGAATCTCCTTAGCTTTGTGATATGTTGGTCGTCCATGGGCATGTGGATCAAGTGGGAGTGCCTCGACAACAAATGCATCTGATAGACTATACTCTCCACAACCTTTGTTATTGATCTTCACGGTAGATAGGGTAGAGGCGAGGATGGTTTCTGAGTCATTATAAGTGTGGGATGAGCTAGCGATGGATGTGTCGATATCAATTCCAGGGCAATGGTTTGTATATGAAGCTTCAACCACATTGCAGTAAGCAAAGGGTTCTGGATCGGCATGGATGGTTACCTCAGTGCCTTGATGCAAAAATTTGACGCACTGATGGTAAGTGGATGGAACGGCTTTCATGGGATGAATCCATGGGTGACTGAGAAGGATATTAAATGGTAGGTTTAGATCAATAACATGGTAGAGTGTCTCTTGGATGACTGGCCCAACCTTGATTGGTAGCAAAATAGTTCCTTCTATGGTTCTTTCCAAGTTGTCATAAGCTTTGATGGTGATAACCTCACTGATGATATCTGCCTCAGTATACCCAGCTTGTTTTATGAATTTTAGGGTGAAAATATTCAAGGCTGATCCATTATCTATCATTACTCTTTTCACAGCAAAGTTGGATACCATGATGGCTATGTGAAGCGAAAGGGTGTGATCTGGCTCGACCACGGGTATGTCGATGGGTTTGAATGATAGGGCACATGAGGATGAGAGGTGTCCAACAAGATTACGAAAATCAATAGCATTGATATCAGAAGGGACACAGGATTCTATGAGAGCACTGTTAAGGATGTTCTTGTACATAGGACTAGTGCGAAGAAGGTCTAAAATGGAGATTTGGGCTGGCATGTTCCCAAGGTGTTCCAAGATATTGTACTGGCTTTTTGATGGAGCTGATGGTGTTGGTGTAACAGGTGGGCCTGCAATGTTAAATCGTGCTCTTCGAGTGGTGACTGCACACTCATTTTTTGGTCCTTGGATATTGATAACATTGATGGTAGGCTCTTTCTCAGATATACAACCTATAAGGCTACCATAGTCTATATAGGATGAAGTGTGGTCATTGTTCTTCCCATGCTGTTGGTTTGGCTGACGGTTGTTGGTGTTGTTGTTGTTGGTTTGGATAGGTGCTTTTCCAAGATTTTGGTTGTGGTGTGGAGGAAAAGAATTTTGATAGATTTGTAAGCCTGCATTGGGAGAGGTTTGGGCACCAACAGTGATTTCCTTCCGATCAATGAGGTCCTGCACATAGTCTTTCAGTTTCATGCATCTGAGGGTAGTGTGACCTTTTACCCTATGAAATTTGTAGTACTCATTATCCTTGTACCATGCAGATTTGGATTGTCTTGGGTCAATTTGCTGGGTAGGAGGAATTTTGATGAGGTTTTCCTTGACTAATTTCTCAAAAATGACATCCAATGGCTCACCAAGGGGTGTATAGTTTCTAGGTGTAGGTTGGAATCTAGGCTTTTGTCTTGCAACTACATTGATGGCATTAGCTTGATTGCTAGACCCTTGGAAGTTGGGTCTTGGATTGTGGTTTTGATAGCTTTGGTTATTCTGTTGTTGGTAGTTGATAGCTTGTTGATTGTTTGGTTGATATGGTGGGTTGGACTGGTTGTCAGAAAGACCAACAATATTCACATGTCTGGTGTCAGTGACGCCATCTATTGCAACATGCTTGTTTTTGTTCCAATACCTAGACTTGTGATTGGAATGTGATTGATTTTGGTTGCCTTCCTTGTAAATCTTGACCACACCATCTTTAATGAGTCCTTGCTCAAGGATCATTCCTTTCTCTTTGATATCTTTGTAGGTCTGCAAACAGTTCATGGTCATGTGGTGAGTCAAGCTAGGATGGGCATTATCAATAAACATTTTCACCACATTGCGTTCTGGCAAGGTGTAGGATATGCAGGTGGTAAGGGTTTGCCATCTTTGTAGGTATTCGGCAAGGCTTTCTCCACCTCTTTGCTTGGTGTGGACAAGATCAACTATTGATAGCTCTGTTTCAACAAGATGGGCATATTGGGCTACAAATTCCTCAGATAATTCATCAAAGTTTTTAATTGTGCCATAGGGGATTCTATAAAACCATTCAAGAGCTGGTCCAGCCAAGCTTTTGGGAAAAAGGCGCAAGAGGAAGACATCATTGTATGCTACGTCCTGGCAGTGCATGTAAAATTCTTTGATATGTGTGACAGGGTCTCCTTTTCCTCTGAATTTGTCAAATTTGGGTACCTCAAAGTGTTTTGAAAATGGTGTCATGGTAATGGCTCTGTCAAATGGGTAAGGACACACATTCTCAAACTTTAATGTCTTCGGATCATTCCCTTCTTGGATGGCTTTCAGAGCTATCTTCATTTGCTCCCATTCTGAATTGATAGGTGATGGCTAGGGTGCCCCTAATGTAGGAGTGCCTTGAGGTAGGTATGTGCTGGATGGGGCCACTGAATATGGATGGCTATGAGCGATTTGCTGATAGGGATTGTACATTGTATGGCCAGCTGCATGGTGGATGATAGGTTGCTGAGGGGGAGGTGGCACATATTGCTGCATGTGCTGCGAGGCTTGCTATTGATATGGGATTTGAGGTTGGGATTGAGGAACATAAGCTGGCTGTGGGATAAATGGATTGCTTTGTGGAGGTAAGGTATAAGATGGTTGAGAGGCTTGGGGAAAGGATCGGGGGGCTTGTGGGGTTTGACCAATATATGTGGGTTGTGCCCCCATTTGGGATGGTATTTGTAAATAATTGGTGGTTGGTTGGGGTGGTGGATTACCTCCTAGAAGTGGCATTGAAAAGTAGTTGGTAATTAGAGGGAGTGGATTAGTTGGTGGTGGAGGTGGTGGGAATTGAAAGCTTGGGAATGGAACTGATGGGGTTTCATAGCTTTGTGGTTGGATTTGGAAGCTTGGTAGAGTGGTGGCAGGGGCTGGGGTCACTTCAAAGCTTGGTAGAAAATTGGTAGTAGCTTGTGGGATTTGATAGCTTTGTGGAGTGAGGGTAGTAGCTTGTAGATTTGTGGCTAATGGTATTGAGCTCCCAAGACCTAATGGAAATGATGGGATTGTGCTTTGGGCTGCAGTGAACAAGCTAGGGGTGATGAAAGGTTGATTACTTGGCCCCATGGGTGGCATCCCTATTGTATATTGCTGAGGTTGGCCAAAGATGCTAACACTAATTTGGGAGATGGGTGGATTTGGAAGGCTGGGTTGGGGAGCAGCAGCAGCAATAGTGAAGGGGGTGAACGGTGAGTTGTTTTGGGTAAAGGGGGTTTGGAGCGGAGAGGTATGAACCAAGGATGGAGTGGTGGTGGTTGGGTTGGCTTGCGGCATGGAGATTTCAACTTGGGTGGATGATGGTATGTTTGGGTCTGTTGGATCATATGGATTGGTTGGAGGCTCTTCTTTTGGCATATATTGAGGATAATTTGGATCATAAGAGCCTATGGGTAGTGGTAGCTGCCCAAACAATGGGTGAGATGGATCTGATAATGGAGGGGGTCTTCCAAAGTCAAAAGTTCCTACATTTTTCGTTTGAAAATTAGCCATGATTGTCTCTTTGTTCTTGTCTATAATGGCATTTACCAATACTGCATTTTTTGGTTGGTTCATGAAAGCTTCAATGTCAGTACATGATGGCATAGATTTCTCTAGGCTGAAGGATGGCTGAGTGCTTAAGGGGGGTGAGGCTATTCAATCCAAATGATAGGGCTCGATTGTTTCTTTCTTCTTGGCTAAGTGAGTGACGGGTGGCATGAAAAATGCTCCTAGGGATGAGATGCAATAATGCTGATGGATGCAAAAGGGGGAAGGCTTCTCTATGCAAATGATTTCCTAGGTTAAGGCAAAGCTATATGACAAAACCTAAGGAGGATTGGGTTGGAGATTCTAACTTCAAAGATATGTTGCCAAAGCACAAAAGGTCTGCTTTCCTATGTGCAAGATTGGTGGTGATTGTGTCAACTTAAGGATAGACTTATGATCCTTTAGGAAGAACACGAGATTGACCACTTGTGGATCCCAACCTTTAGCTCAAGGTGATGAGGTATAACAAGTGACAAAGCTGGATTACCCTAGACAAAGCTCTATCAAAGGGATAACCTTGGTGAGATTGATGGATTTGGAAGATTTTAGGAGTGGCAAACTTCTGGCAAAAGTGACAACAATTTTGAAGGCTTGGATGTGAGGTTTTGATTGCTGGCTAGATGGTTTGATTCTAAATGAGATGGATGAGCTAATAATTCTTAAGGGGATAACCTAAGGTGTCATGATTTTCTACAAAGATGACTCTAAATTGAAGCTTATCCAAGAAGATGTGGAGAAACAAGGGTGTCTAATCATAGAAATCATGCCTAGTTGGTAAGGCATAAGTAGGATTAACTCCTGGATGTTGGCTAAATTTGATGTTGTGCTCTAACCATGCCTCTTGAAGTGCTTCGTCGGTAGCTTTTTCCTCTGCTTTGTGGAGTTTGGCAATTCGTGGGCTTGGTGTTATTTCTTTTCTCTTGGCTGAAAGTTCTTGGTATGCTAGAGATGGTTTGAGTTTAACTTTGTGGAACTTCTGTTTGGGTTTGGGTTGCTCTGACATCAATTCCTGAATCTGCTTGGCTTTGAGAGATCTTGGTTGTTTTGCTTCAACTCGTTCAACTTCTGGAATAGGCAGTGACTACGCTAAGTATACCCTAAGCTAGGATTGAACAAGTTTGGCAAACATTCATTCAACAAATAAAAGATCAAGCAATAGATAGAAACAACCAGATAGAAGTTTTTGATTCTCAGAAAATGATACTTGCGCCAAGGAGTGTGTATGTTCTACAAATGTTTCGATCAGTCACCTCAAACACATTAACATCCTAGATGGTTGTCTACAAGGCTGACAGTTGGTTTAGCTAAGGAATCCTAAATATACCCAAGGTACGTGAGGCCCAAATCCGTAGATGAGACCAAAAAGATGTCACATAGTCGAGAGGAGAGGTAACCCACTTATCCTCTTTCACTTCTCAAGGGTATAAAGTTCCTTGAGGCTCAGCCCGAGTGACAAAATCTTGATCCCAAGAGAGGTGTCTTTCGATTCACCTCCCGATTCTTATACTCTTCCAGAACACTAGAGTTGAGGTCGTCCAGGGGGTGATGAAACCCCCAAGCAGGCCTCCTAAAAAGAAACAAGGTTTTGGATCCTAATCTTATGCACCCAAGATGGCCTCGAAAGATGACAAGGAGAGAGAAGACTTGGATGACCTTGGGCTAAAAAACACGCTTGTTCTTTTACCAACTGACTCTTATGTGTGCTAATCTAGACTTTGCAAGCACTCATGTTTAAGAGACAATGTTCAATTCCACCTTGAAGCGCCAACAAAAGTAAATTGATCGAAGAATGCAAACAATAATAAGAGTTAGGGTCAACAAAAGAAAACTCGCGTGCCCAGAGGCCCTCCATGTCAAGTATTGATTAATTTTCTTTAAGGTATTCAAGATTGAGTGTGAGTTTGTTTTAAGCCCAAAACAAAAGTGTGTGAGATTCGATTTCAAGCGCGTGCTCGGAGGCTCTCCACGTCAGTTGTTGTTCAATTTTAGTGCCCAAACTTGAAGTTTGATCGATTTAATCTAGAGTTTTTATCATTTAAGAATTTTGATAAAGTTAAAGAAAACATTCAAAGACCAAGTGAGTGAGTTAGATTGTGGAACATTTAGCACCTTTTTCAAGTAGACCCATCCCCATAAATGGCGCTGAGATTGAAACCAATGGTTAATATTTGATGGGTGATTAGAAAAGAGGTGAGTCCAAGGAACTACTCAAATTGATTTTTTCAAATTTGTATTTTAACTTAACAAAGTTTCTTAAATGTCCAAAAATCAAACTTTACCTAGATTGCATGTGGAAAAGAGATTTGTTTTGTTCAATTTTTAGAAGCTCCAAATCAAGTGTTTGATATTGCAATGGTTAATTGATCCTTGGCATTCAAGATTGGATTTTTTGTTTTAATCATGCATTCAAGGAAAATTTGATTTTAATCCATGGCATTCAAGAGTGATTTTAGAAACATGCATTCAAAGACAAGTGGTTAAACATTCAAGTTTTTTCCTTTGAGCATTCAAGATTGAAATTTTGTGTGTTGTTTTAAGAACTTTGAAGTGCTTTGTTTTAACCTTAGATCATTCAAGATTGTTTTGGACTCAAAAGTGAAAATGACTCTTTCGACTTTGGTTTTCATTCAAGATTTTGTGTTATAGTTTGTATATTTTAAGCCCCAAAAATGATATTCCTAGATTGTTTTGATGCATGAAAAACCTAAGAAACATTCAAGATTTTGCAACAAGACATTTGTTTGGAACAAATAACAAAGCTTTTTAGGACAATTTTGGCAACCATTTAGGACTCTTAGTTTTCATGAGATTTTTAAAAGAACTTTAAAATATTTGCAAATGAGGTTCATTTTATCCTTGATTGATGCTTTGAGTTTGATTGAGATTTAAGTGTGCACTTAGTGTTGATTTTGAACCTTTTGAAATGGAAACTTGAAGTTCTTTTTAAATTACCAAAAATGAAGTGTTCCTAACTTTGCATGAATGCATCTAAAACCTTGATGTTGCAAGGATGGAAATGATTGGATTGGTTTAGTTTCACTTGTTAAAAGATTTTTTTTTGGCAAATTTTTAGTTTTTAATGGATTTAAGTATGATTTGGGGGTTCATTTTAAGCACTAAAAAGAAGTGTGTATGATTTTTCTTCCTTAAAAAAAAATGGCCAAGATCTCCTACAAGAAGAAGAAGAAGAAGTAGATGGAATAAGAAGAATATAGACAAGAAGAGGAAGAAGAATTTCAAGTTCTTTGTCCACCTATAAGCTTGAAAAATCTGCAAACACTATGAGATAGATTATGAGTTCCTTTGTCTTCTTCATGCTCATGTGGACCTACAAAACCAATTTATACAATCCTACAAATCACAAAAATAAGTAAAATTAGCCAAAATCGGCAAATGACATACAAAACTTGACTAAAAAAGCTAATGGAGATGACCCATGTGGGGTCCCACCGGGTGTGCCAAAATGTATATGAGCAATGTTAGTATGCTAATAGAAACCAAATTTAAATAAAGCTTCTACAAACTAAAAAAAATTCATAAACTTCAAGATAGACTAAGATGAACTCTCAATTGAGAATATGAGCCATTAATGGGCTCTCTCAATGAGAAGCTCTCTTGTTGAGTAGCTTTGTCTAAATAGATAGGATGTATGCTCAAGCTTATGCTTCAAAAAGGGCTTCAAATGGAGTTGGAATTTGGGTGTGAGTGTATGGTTTTGATGTAAAATGGCTTCTCAAAATGGCATTATGACTTTACTTCATGGATTGTGTTATTTTGCAAAGGGGAAGGATCCAATTTATAGGCAAGAGGCTTGAGGGATTGAGGGCTAAGATGCAAGGATGAGAAAAAGCTCATAGAGGGCTCAGATTGCATGAGAAGAGAGCACATGGATTGTGCTTCCTTATAGCCAATCAAGGAGTGACACATGTCACATGGTGAGAGGATGGAGGAAAGGGGAAGGATGAGTCAAAAAAGGAGGCTCAAGGGATAAAATCTTCATAAAGACCCTCATAATGACTTGTAAGAGCAATAAAAGGGCTTGTAAGAGTCATTTATGACCTAGTGGACTTCATAAAGTTTTATGGTTGAGATATTTTGAGGGTGATGAGAGAAATTTTGACTTGGACTTGATTAGGAAGGTTTTAAGCTTGTTTAGGCTTGTGCAAATGATTAGAGGATGGATTAGGATGGTTTAGGATTAGCTTAGGGATAGGCAAGTGGATGGCATTTAATGAGGGTGGGTGAAGGAGGAGATATTTGTTAACTTTGGCTTGGGTTAGTAAGTTTTAACCCGTGTTTAGAGAATGTGACAAGGTTAGGAGGGGATTAGGATTAGGTTTAAAGACATCTTCTAGAAGAGTCTAGACTTTGTATGAGGATAAAGACTTTCTAGAATAGTCTAGAATTTCCTAGGATGAGGATGAAGACTTTCTAGAAGAGTCTAGAACTTCTTAGGATGAGGATAAATTAGACTTTTAGGAAATAAATAAAGTTTTATTTATTTCAAGGGTTTGGGTTGAGGAGATATTTATTAAAAAAATTTTAATAAACATGAGGATTAATATTTAATCTTAATTAAATATTTTGAGTTGGGATTAGGGGTAGGAAATGAAGGGATTAGCCTTTAATCGAAATTAAAGAAGGATTAGAAGATTTTGGAAGAGGTTATTGGTCATAAGGAAATTGGCCAAGTTTTGGGTAAAAAATAATTTTTAAATTTATTTTAGGATTTTTGGTCAATTTATTAATTAAATAATTAATAAATAAGGAAATAATGTTTAAATAAGATTTAAACATTTTTGGGAGGGATTCCTTAATTAAATATTTTTAATTAAGATAAAGGGATTTAATGGCATAAAAATTAATTAATTAATAAATGATGATGTCATCAGGGATTTTTTCAAAAAATAAAAATACTTTATTTTTTAAAGGATTTTTAGGTGTCTACATTGGGGACTAAAGAAGATGTGAGTAAGATATGGAGTATGTACTTTGATGGATCAAGGAATAAGAACGGATTAGGGGTGGTTTAATGTTGATGTCTCATGCACAAGTAAGGTACTACTTCTCCTTTAGGTTTCAGTTCAATTGCACTAATAATGTGGCCAAGTATGAATCCTTGATTTAGGGTCTCCTACTTGCTCGAAAAAGAGGAATTCAAGCCTTACGTGTATACAGAGATAGTGAGTTGGTGGTGAATCAAGTGAGAAATTAGAATATCACCAATAATGGTTTGCTCAAGTCTTATAAACATAGGGTATGGGATTTTCTTGAGGGTTTTGATGCATTTAATATTCAAAGCGTCCCTAGAAAAGAAAATAGATATGCTAATAGACTTGCAACAATAGGTGCATCTCATGATGTGCTAGGGAATTTTGAGGAGAAGAAGAAGCAAAAAATCAAAATGGTAGTAAGGCCTACCATCCGTAACAACAACATCCATTGGCAAGTGTTTGAATTTGATGAACAAATTGTAAACTTCTTGCAGAATAAAGAATTTTTTTTAGATAAAAACCAATCGAGACTGGAGGATCAGTATGGTGATCAAATCATTAATTTCAATTCCAAAAAATTTCCTAAGGGTCTCATTACCTTAGAAATTATTTTCAATCTTGATGACCAAGCAAGAGGCAAAATCATGAACCTAGCTATTGATGAAGACGATCACACCCCAGTCGCAGTTGCTAATGAAAAATCCTTAAACATGGGGAAGGTATATTTTGAGATTGAGCAAGAAAATTTTATTAATCTATGTCAAGAATTTAATGATGTATTTTCTTGGACGTATGATGATTTAAATGGTTTTGACCCAAGGTTGTTTCAGAACACCATAGATTTAATTGATAATGTCAAACCAGTAAGACAAAAACAGAGGACAGTGAACCCCAAAATTGAACCCTTAATGAGAAAAGAGCTATCCAAATTGATTGAGGCCAATATACTTTTCCCCATCAAGCACTCATCATGGGTAGCAAACCTTGTCCCTGTTAGGAAGAAGAATGGAGAAATTAGATTGTGTGTGGACTTTAGGGACTTTAACCAAGCTTCCCTTAAAGATCACCATCCCCTCCCTTCCATGGAGCAGATTTTGTCCAAGGTTAGTGGTTCAAAGAGGCTTTTATTTCTTCATGGATTTTCTATCTACAATCAAGTGCTGGTCAAAGATTCTGATAGGTACAAGACTACATTTACCACTAAATGGGGTACCTATGCTTATTGTAAGATGTCATTTGGGCTAACCAATACAGGTACTACATTTAAGAAGGCAATGGAGATGGCCTTCAAAAACATGATTGAAAAGTTTGTATTGCTTTACCTTGATGATATCATAGTGTATTCAAAGAATGTAGAAGATCATTTTGATCATTTGAGACAGGTGTTCTCAAGGTGTAGAGAGTTTGGGGTATCCATTAACCTAAGCAAGTGTGTCTTTGCTACTAATCAAGAAAAATTATTAGGACACATTGTATCTAAGGATGGTTTAATCATTGATCTAGAAAGAATAAAAGCAATACTTTCTTTCCCTCTTCGTAAACATAAGAAAGGGTTGCAAAGTTTCCTTGGTAGGATAAATTTTGTGAGAAGATTTATCCCTAATCTTGCTACCATGGTAAAACCCCTTACGACTATGCTCAAAAAAAGTATGGTCTTTGCATGGAACAAGTTAGGGAAGGAAAGTTTTGAAGAGATTAAGGTAGTCATAGCCTCAGCCCCTACTCTCATTAATCCAAAATTTGAAAAAGATTTCATCCTTTATACCCTAGGTGGTGAGTCAAGAATTTTCACTGTCTTGACTCAAGAAAATGATTAAGATGAAGAGTAGCCCATCACCTTCTTTAGTGAAGGTCTTAAAGACTATGAAGACAAATATAGCTATGTAAAGAAGCAAACCCTTGCAGTAATTAGAGCTTTAAAAAAATTTAGACGCCTCCTATCTCATAATAAAATTAATCTATTACTACCCCATGCAAGTGTGAAGGATTTCCTTTAGAGAAAAGATATTAGTGAGAAGAGAGCTGGTTGGATTACTAAAGTAATGAAATATGATATTGACATCTAGATTGCCAAGTTGGTAAGAGGGAAGGGGTTGTGTGAATAGATGATATCATATTAGGAACCTGATGAGGAAGTTGCTATGATACTAATAGAACAACAAGAGACAAGAAATGATGACCCAAGGAATTGGATGGATGATATGAAGAATTTCTTACTAGACAATGGATATCCTCAAGGATTAGATAGAACTAAAAGGAAACATTATAGACTATAGTCAATTCCTTATATCATAGTTGCTGATATCCTTTTTAGGAAAGATTTTAATGGAGCCATATTAAGATGCATTAACATAGACCAAGCTAAAAGAATGATCAAAGAGCTTCATGATGGCCCTGATGGTGGTCACTTCTTAGCAAGGACAACTACAATGAAGAACATGAAGGCTGGTTACTACTGGCCATCCTTGTTCTATGATTGTCATAGGTATGCACTAATACATTTGGTACCAAATTGCAACAGTAATTCCGTTGTAGTTTTTCCATCACAACCTTGTCATTGTCACAATTACGATGGTAGATCGTCGTAATTGCAACGACGACAAGGTTGTGACAGAAAAACTGCAACAACACTGCCATTGCAATTTGGAACCAAATGAATTAGTGATGTGAGGAAGTGTGAAAAATGTGCCTTCTTCTTTGGTAAGTAAAAGCTTGTAGCTCTTCCTCTTCATCCCATTTAGGTGGACTAGCCTTTTGCTCAATGGGGATTGGATTTCATAGGCCCTATCAATCTTTCTTTTAGTTCTTGTCACAAATGGATTTTAGCTACTACAGATTACTTCACCAGTTGTATCGAGGTAGTTGCATTAAAGGACACCATAGAATATTTAGTTGTTGAGTTCTTTGACAAAATTGTGACCAGTTTTGATGCCCCTTCAACCATTATTTTAGATGATAAAAAATCTTTTATAGGAGCTTAGATTTGTGCATGGGTAGTTGATCATAATATCTACTTGAGCACATCCTCAAACTACTATCCTCAAGGCAATGGTTTGGCTGATTCGTCCAACAAAAATCTGATTAAGATTATGAAAAGAACTATAGAGGATAACTAGAGGTGTTGGCATCAAAAGTTGAGGACTACACTGTGGGCTGACAACATAACACCTAAGAGGTCAATAGTAAATTCACCATTTATGTTGGTATAAGGCAAAGAAGCAAGGCTTTCAATTTCATTAGAATTCCCATCCCTAGAACTAGCTCATCAACTGGAGCTAATTGAAGATGCCATGGTAGTCAGAATGGCAGAGCTAATGGAGTTGGAAGAGAAAAGAGGTCAAGCCATATAGACCCTAGAAACACATCAGCAACAGGTGAAAGAGAGCTTTGACAAGAAGGCTAGGATCACAATCTTCAGAGAGGGTGGTTTGGTTTTTAAATGGGATACAGATAGAGCAAAGCTAGGGAGGCACTCAAAATTTGATGCATTATGGAGTGGTACCTGTGTGATTGTCAGTTGCAAGTAGGCTAATGCTTTTCAATTAAGTAAGCCTGGTGGTGAAATTTTGCCTATCCCAGTCAATGAGATCTATCTCAAACCATGTTTCTGATAAGGGTTGAGGTTTCATGTACCAAGGTAGTTTAGTTTTCTTCCTATTGTTTTCCTATTTTCCAAGAAGTGTATGAGCACATGTGTTTTGTTGGTCACAGAGTTGCAAAAGATAGAGCTTTATGTGTTTTATTCTCATACTGGTAGGGTTAGGATTTCATAGTGCATTGATCCAAATCTTTTATGACTCTATGGCCCAATGGATGCATAAGTTCACTGGTCATATACATAGCTGGCTTGCATCACCTCTAAGTCACCAGAAATGTTACTTATTTTTTCCTCTGGCCAAAAATTTGATTTTGAATGCTTGCAGCCCAGCCAAAAGTCTCTTCCCATCTTTAGTATTATTTTAAAATTCCCTGAAATACAAAAAATTAAACATTTAAAACCTTATGGCATTTTCTTTTATTCCCTAAGTTATTTCTGCTAGCCTACAACTCTACGCACTATCAGATCTTTTGTGATCTATAGTGGGCACTTTCCTACATCCTCAAGATGCACTACCTTTAAAAAATGTAGGGAAGCCCCTTCATGATGCATCTTCTTTTTTGGGTCATAGAGGGAAGAGGTCTAAGTCCAGTTGATATTTTGATTGGCACCCACTTTCTTATATTTTGTCTTTCGTCAAAATTTCTGACAATGTGGGAAAGTGCCATAGCAACACATGTCCTAGTGATGTCACAAAGGATATTCACATGGGTTCAAAGGGTATAGGTCATGTGCACCATTTGATGCGATCAAAACAATGGCTAGCACATGCCCATAATGTGAAGTTGCAAGGATGTTAAGTAATGCGGGTAAGCACCTCACTATCATGTGTCCTTGTGGGGTTAGGTTTGTTCCATATGTCACAAGGTGATGCCAATAGGGCTAGGTCATTAAGGTGGCTACTGAGGTGTTCGTGGGCCTCAAAATCTTAATGGGGCAGGCGCAGTGTAATGAGGATCTTCATGATCATTAATCTTATGGAGATCAACGATTGGCGCTTTCTTGCATTGTGAAGATGTAAGAAAATTAAACAATATGGGAAAGTGCCTAAAGGAAATGTATCCTAGTAGGCCTAGCTAAGGTATTGATAGTTAATGCTTATAGTTGGGAGGTCACCACAGTTAGGGTTTTAAAAAAGATGGCATAGTTAGTTGAAAAGATGTGGTCAACTGCATGGAGACTTTGCGGGGTGGCAAAATGAAATGAAATCATTGGTCCACGTGGCTCATCCTAGTGGTAGAATTTAGTTGACTATTTGACCTTGCTGATTCACAAGCCAAAAATGAAGGAAATTAGGTTTTCTTGCACAATCTGATCTTCATGATCAATTCCAACCACTCCCAAGTGAATGTTGTACTCCAGCACCTCTATTTCTACCCATCTACTTGGTCGAAATGGTTTAATGGCACCATTTATTGTCTTCTTAGGGCCTTATTTCAAAAGGAGATTAGATTTCATGGCATTTGAGTCTATGCCAATGCTAGATTTTCCTTAGATCTACATGATTATTCTTTGTAAGACTTAATGGCAGTGGTTGTGGAGTAACTTTAATCAGAAAATATCTTAGTTATGCTTGAGCTATAAAGGCATTTTTCGTAGATTTTATTCTTGTCGACTCTTCTTTGACTTCTCTAATATTGCCCTGCAACTTTAGTGTAAATCCCCTTTGCCTCTGAATTGTATGGCATTCTTCTTTATCTCCTCTAGCCATTGATGTAAAGTGCAAGAACTATTTGCCTCTCATTGGTGTATTGTGGATATCTACAATCTTGCATGATTGTATCTCTTTTGGCCTATGAATGATATATAAGTGAATCCCCTCTTTCCTTGTGTCATTCATTTTGGTTTTTTGATCTTCATGTGATTGTTAGATTAAAGCAAGTTTGAATGTGTATATCTTTTGGTGTCATGATGGTTCAATAGTGCATGTAAAGGTAGAGATTGGTTTGAACGCTCTATTTTGGTGCATCACCCCCTTAGGTTAGAAAAGGTAGATTTTCTTCTATGCATTCCTTCTCTCTTTTCCTCTCCAAGAGTAGTTAGGTGCACCCTGATAGTAAAGGAAGCCAGCCTTCTTTGGAGACTCAACCTCATAGTTCAAGTCCCACAGCTTGGAGGTTGTTTCCATGTTTCACAAGGTTGTCCTTAGGGAAAAACTTTGGACATGGTTGCAAACTTTTGTGACAACAACAACAATGAGTCATATTATTAGGCTTGACATTCTAAGTTGTAGTTTTGTTCTTGTACACATTAACAATATGTCCTCTCTTACCACAATTATGACAAGTACGTTTGGAGTTTTTACATTTGATGTTCCTTTCTTTTACACTTTTGGATGATTCTCCTTCTTCAGTGCTTGAGTAACCTAGTCTTGTTGTATCATTCTTTGATTTAGGAGATCTCAATTATTTCTTAGAGTATTTGATGGCTTCATTTGGCTTGTTGAATCTTTCAACAAATTTCTTTTCTCTCTTTAGGTCATTCAACAATTGTTCCTTCTGCAACTTCAATGTAGTTATCTCAATGTCATTGATATTTAATTCATATTTGGCATTCATTAGTTGACTTAGAGTATCTAATTACATGTTGGAAATTTGGGTTAGCTTTGTTGACTTATCTTCCAATTTTTTGGCCAGAATTCCTTTGTCTTCTTCAATCATAGCTTTATCTTCCATAGTTTTCTTCTTTTGTTTAGTTACTTTAGATAGCAATATAGCTTGTGATTATTGTTTTATTTTGAGAACTCTAATTTCCTTAGCTTGAACTCTATTCTTTTCCATTAGACCAACAACTACTACATCAAATTAATTGGATTCTCCATCTTCAAATAGCTTAGTAGTGTCTATCTCCTTGTATTGTGTGTCATTCTCCACAATAGCAATCTCTTTCCTTCTCTTCCAAGATTTCTTTAGTTCCTCTCTTGCTTCATTTAGTTGATGTAGTATGACATGTATTTCAATCTCGTAGTTCTCAATGGTCCTTCCCAACTTGTAGACTTCCATTTCAAGATCTTTCCTTAAAATTGAAAAGTTTTTCTTTTGGAGAACAAGGTTTTGATACCAATTGTTGGAATTACAATAAGAAAGCTAAACTTCTAAGAGGGGAGGTGAATCAATAGTTTAAACTTGGACCCATAAAACTTTCACCATACATTCATCACATGTATTCAATTTAAGTAAACTAAAATAGCATATAAAGCATATACATCTAAATCATATAACCATGTAAGCATTCACATACATAACACTAGATATGATTACCCATAAACCTTCCAAGTGAGAAGGTAAAACTAGGGTGGAGATGAGACCCAAAAATCTTCACTACTATAGTAATAAAGTGTATCTAATGAAGATTACAATAATTTTACCATGAAACACAATCTATACTGTGAAAGGTTTGTCTTGTTAAAGGCTTACAAAGACGATTAGGTCTCACCTTGTTGGAGGATTTCAACACCCTTTTAGTGTGCCTTGTTATAGGACTTCAACTTAAAACTAAGTAAGCACCCTATTAAAGGATTTCATACAACCTATTAGGACTACTCTATTAAGAGATTTGACTAAAATTACGTGTTAAAATGTCTCAACATAGATCCTACAATTGGCACTTGCTTCCTTGATAACAGATCCCATCTAAAAATTGTCTTCTTGATCCTTTATGATTAGATGTCTCAGTGTTGTATCCTTTTCTCTATCATCTATTCTTCTCTAACTAATTCTACAATTCACACTTTCTTCACAACTTCTAAGTCACCATGAATGCTCTACATGCAAACTATCTTGTTCACTCCTTCAATTCCTTAAACATTCTATTTCATTCCATTCCATAAAGATTTTAGGGTTTTTTCCTCCTTAAGAAGACTTTGGTGGCTTAGTGTTAGGTATGAATCTACAGCTGAGATCCATCAATTTTTCTACTTAATCCTTCGCATTTTCTAATTGTTGCATGTAATTGTATAGGGAATCCAAATAGAGATTTTTCTTTATCTCCAAAGTATTGAAATATAATCTTACGTCAGCTCAAAAATGGTTTACATAGTTGTTTGTGCCATTACAAACAAATATGTCAAAACTATGTTACTTGGCATATGAAGTATCTAATGCTCAGCATGCATTGTTCTTTATACTATGACTTGGCACCTAATTTAGATAACATCCAATATTTACTTGGCTCCTAAATCACTCGACATGGTCTATGTACTTAGCACTTGAGTGACTCGGTACTCATTGCAACTCAACATGGTCTAATATTTACATGGTGTGCTTGGCATGTATGACTAGTTTAGCATGAACTAAGTAAATGGCTTAAGTGTGCTGACACTCACTACTCAAAACCAATTTGAGATCAACAAAAATAAAGTTCATATGTTGAAAATTTAACTAATAATGCAAAGGTTGAGTTAGATTTAAAAGATGAAGAAGATGATATTCACATGAATCAAACCATCAAAAAATATGTCACAACAATGGAGATCAAGAACTTTCAATAATTATCTCCAACATTCATAGCAAGGAATAGCTCATGCCCAATAAGTAACGAAAGCCACAAAAAGGATAAGAAAGATCATGGCTATAACCAAAACCACAATAGAAGACCCACCATCATAGAGCATGGTAGGAAGAAACCTAGACATGGCTACCATGCAAACTACAAGAGCTCATGGCATGAAAATAAACTAGCAAGAGGAGAAGCCATGAATTTTTATAATAGTAGACCTTGAATCACCATGGTGTCCAATGCATAAACCTGGATGGAGAAGTAGCCATGAAAATGACTAAATAACCTATGAAATGGAGGTTAAATTCATGGTACAAATGGAGAAAAATGCACTAATATCTATGAGTCATGACATCATAGAAACTCACATCTTGAAGTAACCATCTAGCACTCACAGCCATTGGTAGACCCAAGAAATACCATCATGAATCACATCATAACCTGCATGGAGAATAAAAATAGATACCTAGAAGTAGTAGAATTGGATAGCTAAATCATTCAGATTTCTAAAATAATGGTGGCTAGGGTTTGACGGCCAAGCCTTGCATTCCAATGAAAAAATTGAAATGATCAAAATAATGCAAACCTTCATGATTTTCTTCCTTTTTTAATACTATATCAAACTTCATAATAATTTGGGTTCGTCTCTTAGTTGAAAACATTCTTGATAGAATTTTTTTATTAAAACATTAATATTGTGACTTGTTTAAATTCATATCATCTTGGATAAATAATTTATTTTTTAATTATTATTGCAATTGCATAATAAAAAATTGTAATTACTATTTCATAATTGATACTCTATGAATCAATTTAATAAAAAAATTTATGCAATTAAATAATAATTAAAAGAGAGGTTGTTAAAAAAATAAGGAGGTTTGAATCATAGTTAACTAAAAGTATTAAAAGGTTAAGAAGAAGTTGCAGTATTTTTATGCCTAAGTTTAAGGGGAGATGGTCAGTGGCTATTTTTGGACTCGCAGTTCAAACTCAAGACTTTGAAGTTAATTATTGGAGCTATTTTTAGCATTTTTAGAGTCTCCTTGGACTTGCCTACATGCGTAATTGGTCAAGGTATAGATTGGAGTGCATGTGGCATGTTCTTTTAGCAATTTTGACCAATTTCAATTGTAGTTTATTTTCGGAGCCTCTTTTATGCAGTTTTGCATGGCTATTGATGAGATTGACATTCTATATTTTTAGCTTGACATTAAAATTTGACCTAGGGTTTTGTGCATGATTTTGAGGAGATAAAGGTAGTTTTTTTAGTTGGCTATAAGTTGGATAGGTGGTTGAGAATAATTTTTAGGGGTTTCTTCATAGTTTGAATCAATTTTGACTTTTTTTTAATGCATATTTCTAAGATCTAAGTTAGGGCTTTGGGCTCTATTTATTGTACATTCACCTCATTATGAGGACTCTTCATTCTCATTCAAAGGTTTTACAAATTGAAATTTTTTGAGTTGATTGTGTTGGTCTTAGATTGGTTTTGACAATTGAGTGTCAAAATAGTTAACCAATTTCCAAGATGATGTTGAGTATAATACAGATGTCGAGCTACAGTATGTGCCAAGCCAGAAATTCAATAGGTGCCAAGTAAACTTTAGGTGCTAAGAAAGATTCAAATTTTGAGTCACTATAGGTGTCAATTCAATATAGGTGCTAAGAAAAGTATAGATGCCAAGTGAAATAGAGTTACTATAGGAGCCAAGCGAGATAGAATTCCTACATGTGTCAAGCATTAGCAATTAGAAAGTGCCAAGTAACACAGAATCAAAATATGAGTTTGTGCCTTCAAAAAATGAAATGTAAACCATTTTTGAGCTGACTCAAGATGAATCTTGAAGGATCTAAAAGATAAGATCAAATCTTTTACACTCCCTATGTAATCAACATGTAGCCACTAAGAAAAATGGAGAAAGCATGCAACCAATAGGAAAAGTGTAAAGATTTGAGTAGGAAAGATGGATGAATATTGATCATAGATTCATACCTAACCTTAAGTCTTCAAAGCTTTTAAAAGGAGGAGGATACCCCATAATTTGCATGAGTGTAAGAGGGTTGTATGGGAGAATGCTAGCAAAGTTTAGAGGGGTGTAAAGACTTAGAGAAGAAAGTGCAGCACTGTAGAATTTAGTCAGTTAAAACAACGCATCAACACTTCAAGTAGAGACATATCATATCAGGAAGCATCATAATAGACTGAGCAGAACAAGGATATAGAATTAGCAATTAAATATTGTGAGTCATTAGGTCAACACATTCTAATACTTTCTAGCCATTGTATTAGGAATGAAAATCCTATGGAGATAGGTTGGTCTAACAGCCATGTTGTAAACCTTTAAAAGGTTATAAATCCTTTAATAGGGTAACATTCCAAGTGAATGATTGTAAATCCTTTAACCAAGTCACTTTTAATAGGGTGTAAAGCTTTTAACAAGGCAAGCCTTTCATAGGGCAGACCATTGGAAGTGGTCAATCTTTGTAACCATGAATAGTTACATATTATTACAGTGATAATTTGTGGGTGTCATTCCCACCCTAGTTTTAACTTGTCAATTTGGAGGGTTTCTAGGTGACCAAAATCTTGTACTATCTATTTTCATGCATGTCTTTACTTTTATGTTAGTTAGATATGTTAGATGGATGTGAATGATCTCAGCTAATAAGATTTAAAGGTTAATGTCTATTATTTCGGATTCACCCCTCCTCCCCCTCTCAAAAGTAAATCTTCCCACCAGTAATTTTAACAATTGGTATCAAAGCCAAGTTCTCACAAGGAGGAGCCTTACATCTTGGAGAAAAGATTTGGAAATGGAAGTCTACAAACTTAGGAAGGTCATAGAAAACTAGGTGATTGGTATACAACCCACTCTACATACTTTGAAAGACCAAGAAAAATTTGAGAAAATCCTTAAAGAGAGGAAGATAAATTGCCATAGCTGAGAGTGATACATAATACAAGGATATTGGCACCTTAAAAGTGTTTTCAAATAGGGATGCAACAATATTAGATCTGATGGAGAAGAATAGAGCCCAAGCATAAGAGATTAGAACTCTCAAGATTGAACAAGAATCAAAAGCCTTGTTACTTTGTGAAGTGATTGAACAAAAGAAAAGAGCCATTTAAGATAAGACTATGCTAGAAGAAGAGAAATCTTTTTAACAAGTTGGAAGAAAAGTCAATTGAGTTTGCAAGAGTTTCCAACATCTAGCTAGATGCTCTAAGTTAGATGATGAATGCACATCATGAATTGAATGTTAAGGACATAGAGATCTCCACACTGAAGATGCAAAAAGACCTTAAAAGAGAGAAGGAGATTGTAGAAATCTTCAACAAACCTAATGAGGCCATTAAGTACTTGGAATAGAAAATAAAATAACCAAGAGCCAGCAATGACACTTCAGGACTAGCATACACCAACACTGAAAAAGGAGATTCATCCAAGACTATAGAAGAAAGAAGTGACAAATGTAAGAAGACTAAACCTACTTTTCATTATTTTGGTAAAAGGGACATAGCTCTAATGTGTGTAGGAGCAAGAATGCCAATCAGCATGATAAACCTAAAAAGATGGGTCACTATCACAAGTGCGAGAAGCAAGGATATCATGCACATGACTATAAGACTAGAACCATTAGGACACCAAGATTTGAAGGTCACTACTAAAATTGCAAGAAGTATTGACATAGAGCTTTTGAGTGCAAATCGAAGCCTATGTGGACACCTAATCAACCACCAAGGGGAAATAGTCATGGACATCACTATAATTGGGACCACAAAAATAGGTATAGTTATGACTACTATCAAGAATATTGACACATCCCTGAGAATTGCATAAGAACACATTGTAGAAACTACAATAGATGGCTTAGCCAAACCACGTGTTTTAGTTGTTTGAAGACTAGGCATATCGAAAAATATTGCCAACAAGGTCAAAGGAACCTATCTCAAAGTTCAACAAAGGAAAAGGAAAGGTAGATGTTGAACACATCAAAGGAAAAATGAATAAGACATGGAAGAAGAAAGATGGAAGTAACACATCTAATGAAGGGATCACTTCACCTAAAAGGTCAAGTGGTCACACTTCATCCAACTAAGCAAAAGAAGGTATATGAGATTGAAATACAAAGATTTATCATACATCAGTCCCAAGATAAGAAAGAACTAAAGAGGATAGATCAGCATGAATAGAGATGTAAATTTAATTTCAACATTTCACAAGTGTTCTCGAGTTGCCCTCAGATGTTGAAAAAATTCTAGTACATGTTGAGTTGATTTCCAAAGCTAGTAGAAACTAAATGATTAGTTGTAACCGAGTTGGTAGAGGAAGCTGAGTGAAGGGAAATTTTAGTTGAAGCTGAGTAAGGGAAACTCCAGTGGATGTTGAGTATTGAAATACAATGGAAGCCGAGTAATATAGAAATACTTAAGAAGCTAAGTGGATAGTTGTAAATGTACTAAGCATTAAATGCTACAAAATAAGGGTATATGATCATATTTTGAACCATTTTTCCTCGTCATGAATAAAGACCGAAGATGAAGAAGAGAGCATAGAAAATTACAAGTAGAGAATCAAGCATTTGAGTAGATTTCTATGTAGATTTAGCACAATTTTATTGAATCTAAGGTATTTATACTAGTGATGAGTTATGCAGTTTCAATTTTTCTTCATGCTTAAACCCTAGATAGAAGAAATAGCCTCTAGTTCTAGGAAATCTTAGGAGAAAGAGCTATTTGAAGTTCAACTTGTGTCTAATGAAGTTAAGCAATCTATTTTTTGGCCAATCCCTAAAGTTGCATACAAAAATGACCTAGTCGAAGCCCTATCTATTATTTTGCAGAAGGTATTTATGGTCAAAGATGTTGTTATAATTGTAAGATTAGTGCTATAGGAGACATGGAGATGAGAGAAGCTTATGATAGGTTGTGTGGTAATAGAGTCTTGAAAGAAGAATATCAAATCATTTAGAGGAAAGGGTTTGACTCGTGCCCTAGAATTCCCCATTATCTTCAAAATTGAATGGATTAGAATAGTATTGACTAGGATTCATGATGAGAGTTTATGGTTAGAGGATGGAACAATTAAAATATCAAAGAGAATTACTCATAGGGTAATAGGGTATCCAACCCTATATTAGCCCAAGACTCTCAAAAGTGACTCTAAGGAAGCAATTGAGAAGAACACAGGAGCCAAATGGAACAAGAGAGGAGTGGCTATAGATACCATTCAGGATCCTCTTGTTGACTTTGTTGTTAGAGTTATTTCATACAAATTTTATCAATCCAGTAGACTCAATAGTGTACCATGCATTTCAGTAGATGTTGGCTATAAACTAGTTAAAAAGG
This sequence comes from Cupressus sempervirens, assembly GCA_028749045.1. NCBI lineage: Eukaryota > Viridiplantae > Streptophyta > Pinopsida > Cupressales > Cupressaceae > Cupressus > Cupressus sempervirens. The sequence goes on from CM053786.1 coordinate 785,444,572, forward strand.
ATCATACTTAAGATTTTGCAGAATTGCAATTACAACAAATTAATGAGAACTTAAGAACAATAAGGAGAACTAAGGGAGCACAAATCAAATTTGGTGTAATTTTGATTTGTATATTTTTCTATGTACAAAATGAATTTCCATCCTTTGAAAAATTTAGGTAGAAAATCAATAGGTCCATTGTAGCTCAAATAAATGAATACATTGAACAAATGAGAGCTAATTTTGAGACATTTATGACAAGTTATTTTGAGGATTTCAAGAAATCCATGAAACAGAGACCGAGGATACCTATTTCACTAGTTGAAAAACATGTAAATGATATATGTTTTCTTTTGGATATTGATTATACCTATATTCAAGTAGCCATACCAAGGGTTAGATAGCTTAGACCTCTTGGTTATGAAATAAATATTGATGAGACATCTACAACAATAAGAACATTATTAGCAGAAGAAGTAGATAAGAGTGCACCACATTTTGGAACATATGATGTGGTGAGATCAAAGGTAGATATGGAGTTGAAAAATTACCTCCACATTGAATAAAAAGGATAAACTAGTGAAAAAGCTAAAGACCAAACTTGGAGAAGAGGCAGATGAGGTAGAGGCAAAAGAAGATGATGATGAAGATTAACAAGGGAAAGAGCCATTAGCACTAACCAAAGGCATGGGTGAGGATTTTAAGGAAGAAGAAGGTGTTGATCAAGAAGAACATAAGGCTAAACCTAAAAAGAGGAAAGCACAGAAACAACTTGCAACATAGCCAAAAGGCAAGAAGAAAGTAGACAAGCCTACCACAAGGGTAGATATAAGGGCAACAACAAAAGTGGCAAAGGAATAGGGAAAGAAGAAAAACATAGAGCAAGGAGGGCTAGTAGAAAAGAAGTGAAGAAAATATGTGGCACCCCTAGAGTTAAATGAGGAGAGAACATAATCTGACAATAAACAATTTAGAGTGGTAAGTAACACCACTAAATCTGACCTTGAAAATGTTTTTGATAACATTAGAGATAATATAGATTTAACTGGATTAAAGACCATTGATTTTAATAAGCTAACAAGAGAAGAGAAGAACATAGTGGAAGAATCTATCTACACTATGATGCCCAAGTTCAAGACTACTCCACTTGAACTTGATAATTCTATGCCTAAGGAGCTAAGTTCAATTGTTGAAAATAAATCACATTATTGCCTAGATATGGAGAAAGAGATAAGAGAGTAAACATTGGTTCATGTAATGCTTGACCTAACTAAAGGTCAAATAAGCAAGGCTAGCAAGAAACATGGGAGAAAATTTGCACCCAAATATAGAGCATTTAACATTCTACAAAATAAGATTGAGGATGTTGTAAAGAAGTCCACTCTTATGTGAAAAGTTATATATGGTCTCCAAATAGTAAAAGAAGCACAAGAAGATCCCTTTGAGGGAAGAAATGACAATGAAGATGAAGAGGAAAATTAAAAAGGGGAAGAAGGAGAGAAAGAGAAGGAAGAGGTTATAGTGGAGGAGAAGACATAGAAAGGTGACATGGCAACAACTAAGGAGCATCAACAAGAATAGAGTGTCCAAGACACACAATTTCCACCACCTAGTCCTCCACATCTAGCATCTACATCTGTAGAAATTATAATTATGAAAGATGTTTCTGATACTTCAAGTCAGAACATTAAGCCATTGACTATAGAGGATCTCAGAAAGATCCTTCACCAAACAACTTTGTAATCATAGTTGTGTATAAATCCAATTTTGGTGAGTATAGAAGAGTTATAGAAGGTTGTGGCTGAAATAAATAAGGAGAAGGTGAATACACAAGAACCACCTTCACAACCTCCTACAGCTACAAGTGATCAACCATAAGAGTGAGAAGCACATGATGCATCTACTAAGGTTGACACTACAGTCACAATAACTATCAAGGAGCAAACAAAGGAGAAAATAGGATAGAAAGATACGTCTAATCCTATAGAGCAAAGCCAAGGTACACCTCCTCTAATCACCATAATTGATCAAGGTAGAAGTGGAGAAGACAAGGAAGAGGAGAAAACCCCTAAGGAGAGTGAGCAAGAGGCAATACAAACTCTATTCAATTTTCCTACTATAGGGACTCCTACTAAGTAGTACAATTGAAAATTTTAGCACCAGGCTCAAGCTCTACCCTACACTTGATTAAGAAATACTCATCCTAAGCTATGACTACAAGACAATGAACCTAACATAGATCAGTGAAGTACAAGAGGCACTAGAGGAGAAGAAGAACTGGGAGATACTCAAGAATGAGTATAGGTAGAGGCAAGCACTAATTGAAATCAAAGATATCTTCCTTGATGCATTCAGCTTGCTAGTACCTAATGAAGCAAAGCTCATTATGGAGCAACTATCCAACATAGTGGACCAAGTGCAAAATGAAAACTTTGATACTAATATCAAATTATTGGAATGGTCTGAAAAGATATTTCAAATGAAGGTTAATGAGAAAATATCTAGTGAAATAGCACTATCCCAAGTAGAACTAGATAAGAAAGTTGAGAAAGTGAAAACAATACTTGAGAACATATTCTCATTGTACTCCAAGTTGTGTGATTCTTCATATTTCACACACAAGACTAACCAAAGAATATTTATCTTGGAGAGGAACCTTAAGGTATCATGTACACAACTACCTAAGGATCTAGCTCAAAGTGAGAAGCATTTTGCCACAACACTTCACACTCAAAAGGAGTTATCTATATTAACAATAGATGAGGTTAATATTAAGGCCAAATTAATATAGATCCAATCTATAATCACACCACACATGGAAGTATTCCATAAAGAGATGGTCTATGCAAATAATGTTTTGAAGAAATATCCTAATATTTCTCCATTAGAAGACCTAGTACACCTTGTAGCAGAAACAACCATCCAAATCAAAGCATTGGAAATAGCATTAGACAATTGGGATGCTTCTCTAAAGATTATCATGGAGGTAAATAAAACCTTTTTGGCTAAATATTCAATTCATTCATAGGACCCTTTGACATAAGTGTCAAAATGGGGCAGATAATACATTATGTAGATATGGGGGAGAAATCCATTTTTGAGATGGAGAAAATAAGATGTAATAGATTGGGGAGATAATAAATGATACCCAAAGGGTGAGATAAGTTTTTTTTGAGAGAGATAAGGAGGTAAAGCCAAAAAGTTACAAAAACTACAATGAGATGTGTCAAAGAGGGAGCAAAAACAAAGGGGGAGTACAAACAAAGTAGACACAAAGTAGAAATAGAGTAGATAGAAACAAAAGAAAAGGAAGGCTAAGGCAAAAAATGGAAAAAACATGAGCTAAATCCAGTGTAAGGAATTTTGGATGTAAAGATGGCACATCAACTCAAGGGAAGTTACAAGTTTTTGAGGTATATAGTTTTCTACAAAATTTTGAACAAGTTTTTTGAAGTTTTGTACATATGTTGAACAAGATGTGTATTATACTCATAGAGATTGGATTCATAATGATTAGTTAAGTGTTTTTGCAACTCGTGTCAAAGGGGGAGATTGTTACTCTCATATTGGTTTTGACAATTGAGTGTTAACACACTTAACCGATTTCCAAGATGATCCCAAGTATAGTATAGATGTCAAACTATAGTATGTGTCGAGCTAGAAATTCAACAGGTGTTGAGTAAACTTCAAACACTAAGAAAGACTCAAGTGCTAAGTCAATATAGGTGTTGAGTCACTATAGGTGCCGAGAAAAGTATAGATGCCAAGTGAAATAGAGTTACTATAGGAGCCAAGAAAGACAAAATTTATATATGTGTTGAGCATCAGTAATCAAAAAGTGCCAAGTAACACATAATCAACATATGAGTGTGTGCCTTCACAAACTTAGATGTAAACTATTTTCAAGCCAACACAAGATGAATCTCAAAGGATCTAAAAGATAAGATCGAATCTTTTACATTCTCTATGTAATCCGCACACAGCCAATAAGAAAAATGGAGAAAGAATGCAACCAATAGAAAAAGTGTAAATATTTGAGTGGGAAAGATGGATGAATACTGATAGTACATTCATACCTAACCCTAAGTCTTTGAAGCCTTTAAAAGGAGGTCAATACCCTATAATTTTCATGAGTGTAAGAGAGTTATATGGGAGAATGCTAGTGAATTTATATTGTAGAATTTAGTTGGTTAGAATAGAGCATTAGTACTTAAAGTAGAGACATATTAGATCAGGAAGGATTAGAAAAAACTTAGTAGAATAAGGATCTAGAATCAGCAATTAAAGTCATCAGGTCAACGCATTTTAATACTTTCTAGCCATTGTATTAGGAATGAAAATCCTATGGAGATAGGTTGGTCTAACAACCATGTTGTAAACCTTTAACAAGGTGATAAATCCTTTAATAGGGTAACATTCCAAGTGAATGTTTGTAAATCCTTTAACTAGGTCACTTTTAATAGGGTGTAAAGCCTTTAGCAAGGAAAGCCTTTCACAAGGAAGAGCATTGGAAGTGGTCAAACTTTGTAACCTTAAATAGTTACATATTGCTATAGTGATAATTTGTGGGTGTCATTCCCACCCCTATTTTACCTTCTCATTTTGGAGGGTTTATGGGTGACCAAAGTCTTGTGTTATCTATTCTCATGCATGTCTTTACTTTTATGTTAGTTAGATATGTTAGATGCATGTGAATGATCTCAACTAATAAGATTTAAAGGTCAAAGTTTGTTACTTCTAATTCATACCCCCCCACCTAGAAGTAAATCTTCCCACATGAAATTTCAATAGATTGTAGGAGTGCTTTGTAGCATAGATTTGTTCAACATTGATAATAAAAATTCAATGATCCTTTCTCATTGTTTTTTGTATGATATATTCCTTATTGCATGTTAGAATATTGATACTTGTAATAGTATGTCCTTTTTTTGTATCCTTATTCTTTTACAAAATATTTGTAAAGCCTAGGTTTTCCTTTCAAAATAAAAGATTTTGGGTCCTTGTATAGAAATACTTTTGTAATTGCATGCTTGTCTAGGTATTGTGAATCATTTGTATTGTGGGTAATTTTTCTTGATTTAATTAAAGTTTGATACAAGTCATTGGTGTATTACCTTATTTAGGTTTAGTATTCATTATTTTCATTCACTTCTTATCCATTCTTCACATACCATTAAGTTTTTTTAGGTGATCATTATACCGGCCTAGCTCCCGAATATTCATCTCTCATTTTAGGAAAACCAACCACTCGAGAGAGTTTCTATGTTTCAGAAAGATATCTAGATATTTCATCTTGCTAAAGGCACAATCTTGATTGAAAATAATTTTTTGGCAAGCCTGGTGGGACTCGTGTTGCTTCACAGTTCTCTAAATTACAATATTTTACTGTTATTTTGGTGTCAAAAATAGTATTCCAACCTTTTTGTAGGTATTTTATCAATACCTATAAATTCTATTTTGAAAGCTTATCACTGATATGGTTGCATTTTTAATGATTATTTTAATAAGATGAACTCCCACAAGATCAAACATAGAAGGATTTATATATGAAGAATTGCAACCCAGTAGAAGAGGAAACTGATCAACAAGATGAGGAAGAACACCATGAGCTACAAGAGGAAGGTTTTCTTCAGTGTTTGAATTAGATAAATACATCTAGTTGTACCAATTGTTATACCACCATTAACTATTATTCCACCTATGCTAGCATTACTAACATTTAATGTCCAAGTTGCAATAGAAGAAAATGCTGCTACAACTCCTATCAGAGAGTTAAAAGAGAAAAGTTTGGACTCAATGGAGGAAAGTGAGATTATGATGGAAATTTTGTAAAGTTATGAAAATGAAATAACAAACTAGAAGAGGCAACAAGTTCAATACAATAGATAAAATCAAGCTTCCTATAAAGAAAATAGGAAATCAAACCAAGCTTTAGGATCAAACTAGTCAAGGAAAGCTCAAGGACAACAAAGAAACTATGGTCAAAGAGCTAGTCAACCCTACATTTATACAACTCCTAGTACTTATAAGAGTTGATAGTTTTTCCTCAAAAGAACTATGTAAATGATGAAGAGTGGTGCAATACTTATAATATTGGTCATTTTTGGCTTGATTATGCACATGTGCTTGAGACAAAAAGACAAGATGTTCTTAAAGGAAAAGTAACTATTCAAGGAGAAGTTCATCATGATCAAATTCACCAACAAGGTACCCCTAATGCTACTCTATTGAATTTTAATGGAGATGAAGCTATTATAGCAATGAATTTTGATCAAAACCAAGTTTGGAGAATTGTAGCATAAAACACAAGGTGAAAGACTAACAAGGTACAACAACCTTCTATTAAGCCATAATAACAAGTTGATAAGGGAAAACAACAACATGTTTACATTGTTAATACTCAACCAAGACCTTCAAATGTGCAAAAGACACAATATGTGCTAAAAGGATAGTAAGGGCAAGCTCAAAATACAATTTTATAACCATCACAACAAAAAATGGAGCCTCTTATACCAAAACATTAGTCCAAAGTTAGTATAGAAAATTTCAATATCATTAAGAATTTGAAGAAGACTCATGTTCTTGTTTCTATGTGGGATGTTTTAGCACTTTGAGGTCAAAAAAATATGCTATAGGAAGAGTTATAGTCACTTACCTTGTCTTATGATGCTTTAGTATACCAAAATCCTATAGTCCTAATGGTTGAAAATTCTAATACAACCTAACAACCATCCAAGCTAGTCAAACCACCAGCTTTTTACATTATTATTATTATAGTCAAGTACCGTGTACATAATTGCATGATAGGTTTGGGAGCTACTAGCTCAGGTATGACAAAGAAAATTGTAGACTAGTTAGGCCTCAAATATGAGCCACTTGAGAAAGGGGTAGTTCAACTAGATGGGATATCTATTGAGGTAGTTGGAGCTATAGGGAACTTATATTTGACCTTGTATTCTTTTCATAGTTTTTTAGTCCCTATAGATATTTACATAATTTACTATCCTCCCTATTTTTTTATATGTTCATAATGAGATTTTACTACCAAAATAGGAGGTTATTTATATGCAGATTGGTCTCATATGAAAATCCCCACTAGGTATGGATTTAAGGTCGCAGTTCCATTTGAACCTATTGCAAAGGATTGCATTGAACATCATATTGTTACTGCTAAAAATAAAACAACAACAATTTGATCAAGAGGAAATTACTATTATTTATGAGCCTAAAACATAGATAGAAATATTCTTGATATATTATTGTATGTATGGGCTACTAAAAATGTTGAAATTAAATAAGAATTGGTTAAAGAACCAAGTTTGGGAAATTATGTTATTCATGAGACTATTGATTTTTTGCCAGATGTCATGAAAAGTGCAAATTTAAGTTCAAAACAATAAGACAATGTTGTTTGGAAGTTGTTTTTTGATGGTTCACATGGAAAAAAGGTGTAGGAGGAGATTATATGCTGATTTTGCCAACAACAAAAAATTATTTTGCATCTTTTAGATTTACTTTCATATGTGCCAATAATGTTGTTGAATATGAAGCGCTTGTGAATGGATTAAAATGGACCATAAAGCAAGGTATCAGTTTGTTACAAGTTTTTGGTGATTTTGAATTGATTGTTAACCAAGTTAGAGGCATATATTCAACCAAAAATGATCTATTGAAAAGTTGTAAGCATGTTGTGTGGGATTTAGTTGAAGGGTTTGAAGCTTTTAACTTGCAATCTATTCCTAGAAATCAAAATAAGCATGTTGATAGGCTTATAGAAATAGGTGCACAATATGATATACGATTTGAAATCAATAAAGAGACAGGAAATAATCATGTAAAAGTTATTTTTAGAATTATTTTACCAAATAATGCTAGAAGTTTGCAAACTTTTGAATCCAACCAACACATTGTTAACTTTTTAAGTGAGGAAGCTAAATTTTCTTAGCCTAACTAACAAAAATTGAAGGAGCAATATGATGATCAGATCATTCAATTAAGAAGAAACATACTACCTAAAGGTTTTATTACTTTAGAATTTATTTTTAACACTGATGATTAGTTTAAAAAGGATAAATCTAGATTGTAGATCAAAAAATATTAATATGAAGAAATTGAAGTTGCCAAGGATCAAATGTTGAAACTTGGAAAGGTATATAATCCTAAACAACATCAAACTTTTATTAATTTATGCCACATTAATTTGACAATATAATTTCTTGGAATTATTCAAATCGAAAGGGATTTGATCCTAATATTTCTCAACATACAATTGAACTAGAACCTAGTGCAAAACTAGTTAGACAAAAATAGATGCCAATAAATCCTAAGTTAGAACCTCTCATGATCAAAGAAATGAATAAGTTAAGTGAGAGCACTATTATATTCCTTATTAAGTATACTTCTTGGGTGTCAAATGTGGTTCCAATAAAGAAGATGAATGGAGAAATTAGATTGTGTGTTGATTTTCATGATTTAAATAGAGCTTCATTCAAGGATAGGCATCATTTTCCTTCAATGGAATAAATACTACAAGTTATCTCAATTTTAGAATAATTTTCACTAATAGATGGTTGGTCAAGGAAGAAGAAAAATACAAAACAACATTCACAACCAAATAGGGAACTATGTCATATCAAAAGATGTCATTTGGTTTATCAAATGTAGGTGTAACCTTTCAAAAATAAATGGATAAGGCTTTCTTAAATTTAATGTATAGGTTTGTACTTGTTTATCTTGATGATATTACTATTTTTTCAAAGAACATTGCTAATCATTTTTAGCACTTAAGAGTGATATTTGAGAGATGCAAACAATATGGTATTTTCTTAAATTCAAAGAAAAGTGTGTTTTCTATCCATGATGTAAGTCGCTTGGATTTATTATTTCTAAAGAAGGCATTACCATTGAACCTAAAAGAGTAAGTGCAATTCTTGCTCTAAAACTTCTAGCTCATAAAAAATGACTTTAAAATTTCCTAAGAAGGATCAACTTTATAAGAAGGTTTATTCCAAATATTGTAGAATTGTTAATGCCATTAACAACTATGTTAAGAAAGGGTATGGATTTCAGCTAGACAAATGAAGGTAAGTGTAGCTTTGAACTAATAAAAGAAGCATTAGTATCTAATCCTACATTATTAAATCCAAAAATTTTAAAGGATTTCATATTATATGCCTATGGAAACATTGATAGAATTGTTGACATGTTAGTACAATGGAATAATGAACGTTTCAAACATCCATTACCAGTTTTCAATCAAGGATTAAATGATTATAAACTACATTATATGTTTGAAAGAAACATGTTCTTGTTATTATAATAAGCTTGAAAAAGTTTAGGCATATACTTTCAAATAATAAAATTAAGCTAATGGTTGCTTACCCTTCTATTAAATATTTCTTGTTAAATAAAGATCTGAACACTAAAAAAGAAGGTTGGATCACAAAAGTAATGGAACATGACATTGAGATCAAAGTATGATGTTGGATTATCTTGGGTGTAAGATCAATCTTGCATCACCCAAAGATATTTTCTTTTCAATATTTTCTATTTTAATAAGGACTAGTAGACAAGGTCGTTACTATATATGGGAACTTGCTATTTTTAGTAAGTTTTTCATATGAGCTCAAAATGTTCTCATTTTCTATAGGAAGGTTCATTTTAGAGTTATAAGCCTACTATAAAAACCTCATTGCTCCAACTTAAGTATTAGAGAAGTTATTTTAGATTTTTGATGGAAAAAATTTGCAAAAAAACCTTTAGGCTCATTGTTGGAGGCCTTAGAGTGCCTAGATGAGGTTGAAAAAGCTTGATGAAAAGGCATTTGCACCACTCCAAACCTTCAGATTAGGAGCTCTTATTTTCAAAAAGTGGTTGTAATAGCCAATCAGGGTAATGGTTTGTGAGTTATGGCCTTTTAAAATTAGGCTACCCAAAATATCTAAAATAATAGTCCAAGATGTATTTGGCTAACTCTAGATCTATTGTTTGGGTCTATCAGCCCTAGGTATTAAGTTTCAATGTGTAAAACCTTCCCTAGTGGCATAAATTTTTCTATTTAAGAAGGCCCCAAACATTGTCTAGGAGGGCTTAGGGTGATAGTTCACAGCTTTCCTTGTAGATTACTATAACGAAGGTGCCCATGTGGGTTAGTGTTGGTGTAAATAGGTATTTACTATTTACACTTTACTTAAGTTTACTTAGGTTAGTGCATTATTTTATTACTTTGCATTATTTTCTTATTTCTCTTTATGAGACACTTGGGATTTTGTGCATCTTCTACAGTTGTCATGTAGACAACATAGAAGTATGCAACTCTAATTATGCACATGGTGTCTAAACCACATGAGTTTGCATCATTCATGGAGTTTTCATGTAGACAACATAGTTTTTTGCACTCCTAATTTTGCACATGTTTTCTACAACACTAATATGCATGTTTCACCTTTGTAGGGTTATCCTCACATCATTGCACTTACTTTGATACATAATGGAGGATAACCCATATCTAGTGGACATGTGCCTAGTTGTTGGAATTATCATGATCCTAATTTCAAAGCATTCTAGATGCATCTCAGAGGCCTTTATATTGAGGCACTACTAGTGTACTTGTATATAGAATTGAATACTATATAGTTGGAATTATCTATGCTTGTCTTTTGAGTTCCTTGTTCTTGGCATATATGAGGGGATAGATCTTCAACATTTAGTTGCATACATGCTATAGAAAAATGGTGTAGCTGAAAGAAAGAATAGAACCCTTAAGGAGATGACTACTTGTATGCTTCAACACAAGTCTCTTGATCAAGTGTTTTGGGTTGAAGACATGTGTTGTGCCAACTACATTCAAAACCAAAGTCTACATAAGGCCTTAGATGGAATGACACCTTTTGAGGCATGGTGTGGGAGGAAAGCAAGTGTTAAGAACTTCATTGTTTTTGGTTCTCCAGCATGGGCAATGATACCTCCATAAAAGTGAAAGGCATTAGAACCACAAAGAAAACCATGCATATTTGTTGGATATCCTGATCATCTCAAAGTATATAAACTGATGGATCTAGAGACTCATGAAATATTTTATGAGAGGAGTGTTCATTTTGAAGAGACATGTCCAAGTTTGGCTTCTTCAACTCCTCCTTCTTCCTCCTATGTGGATAGTTATAATAGTGATGAAAGTGACTCGGAAGATGAGATTCCTCCAACCTTGACTCATAGAACACCACCTTTGTAGGGTCAAAAATTAGTTGAGGACATTCCTTCATCTTCTTCCACTAAACCTCATTGGGTACAACAAACTCTTGATGTAGTAGGTCCATTGGTGGGAAATCCTTCAGATACTCAGAGGACTAGGTCACAACACAAGTCATTTCCACATGCATACATAGCCATTGCTTCAGATCCACATTCTTTTAAGGAAGCATCAGGGATTCCAAAATGGGATATAGCTATGGAGGAAGAATACAATTCTTTGGTGAAAAACAACACATGGGACTTAGTTCCCCTTCCTAAGGGAAGAAAAGTGGTTTGATGCAAGTGGATCTATTGAACCAAATTTTAAGTAGATGGAAGTATTGATAAACATAAGGCTAGACTAGTTGCCAAAGGTTTCTCACAAGTTCCAGGTATTGACTATATAGAGACTTTTGCACCAGTTGCCAAGATGAACTCCATTCACCTAACACTAGCAATTGTTGCAGCTCAAGGATGGGTTGTACACCAGATGGATGTTAAGAGCACATTTTTGAATGGTGAACTTCATGAGGAAATTTATATGGAGCGGCCACAGGGGTTCATACAGAATTCTACTATGGTTTACAAATTAAAGAAGTCTATTTATGGTTTAAAGCAGGCTCCTTGGGCTTGCTATGCCAAAATGGATTCATTTCTCCTCTCAGTAGGTTTCAAAAGATGTCATTTTGATTCAAATGTTTACATTCTTCAAAAGGATGAATCTCACTTGATCATTACAAGGAGCACTGCATCCATCATAGCCAGTGTCAAGACCTCTCTATAGGATAGATTTTCCATGAAAAACTTGGGTTTGCTACACTACTTCCTTGGCATTGAGATCATACAGTCTTCAGCAAGGATTTTACTTTCATAGCCCAAGTATGCTCTTGACTTGCTTTCTCAATTTCACATGAGTGACTACAAGCCTACTCCTACTCCTTTCTTATTAGGTGTCAAGCTAGAGGCTAAGTGCACTATTCCACTTGTTGATGCAACATTATACAGACAGTTAGTCAGGAGCCTTATCTACTTGACACACACACACACCCTGATATTGCCTTTGTAGTTGGTATGGTTTCACACTTTATGCAAGAACTTCATAAACTTCATTGGAAGGCTGCCAAGTGCATTTTGCACTATATCAAGGGTACACATACACATGGGATTCATTATGCACTAGGTACAGGGCTTCAGTTGATTGGATACATAGATTTAGACTATGCAGGAGACTTACATTCTCGAAAGTCTACTTCAGGGTACTTATTTCACCTTGGCTTGTGCCCTATTTGTTGGCAAAGTAAGAAGCATAAAAATGTTGCTCTTTCTTCCATAGAGGTTGAGTATCAAGGGGCTATCAATGTAGCTACAGAGGTTCTTTGGTTACAGCATATCTTGGAGGAGTTTGGATTCGATCTACCTAAGCCAACAGTTCTTCATTGTGACAATCAAAGTGCCATTGAAATCTCTAAGCATCTAGTTCAGCATCAGTGGACAAAGAACATTGAGGTTCACATGCACTATACCAGAGAGATAATACATGAGTAGACCATTGCACTTCAGTACTGTCCTATAGCAGAGCAAGTCGCTAATATTTTCACCAAACCCTTCACCGAGGTCAAGTATACTCATTTACAAGATCTCTTGGGGGTGCAGGATGTTGCAGATAGGGGAGTCCATTGACTTCTCTCTTCTTCTTCTTCTGGGAGGGATTTATTCCTCTTATGAGGTCCTCTTCTCTCTCTTTTTTGTAGTAGGGTTTTTCTGATGAGGTTTTCCCTCTTTATTTGCTTTATGAGAGATTGAATTGCATTATTTTAGCATTGCTTTTGTACATAGGTACCTAACATGGCCTAGTAGTTAGGACCCATTATGCATTAGTGAGGTTAAGCGCATTCCCCTAAGTTGCACTTAAGGGGGGGTGTTGGTGTAAATAGGTATTTATTATTTACACTTTACTTAAGTTTACTTAGGTTAGTGCATTATTTTATTACTTTGCATTATCTTCTTATTCCTCTTTATGAGACACTTGGGAGCTTGTGCATCTTCTACAGTTTTCATAAAGACAACATAGAAGTACACAACTCTAATTATGCACATGGTGTCTACACCAAAGGAGTTTGCATCATTCAGTGAGTTGTCATGTAGACAACACAGTTTCTCACACTCCTAATTTTGCACATGCTGTCTACAACACTGATGTGCATGTTTCACCTTTGTAGGCTTATCCTCACATCATTGCACTTACTTTTGTACATAATGGAGGATAACCCATATTTGGTGGACATGTGCCTAGTTGTTGGACTTATCATGATGCTAATTCCAAGGCATTCTAGATCATCTCAAAGGCCTTTATATTGAGGCACTCCTAGTGTACTTGTATATAGAATTTCAATACTATACAGTTATTTTGATCATACTGTGGTCTAATTTGTGCTTGTGTTTTGAGTTCCTTGGTCTTGGGTAAATTCTGCCCTAAGGTAGATTCTTATACTTAGCATATTGTACTTTCAATTTTTATAATTTCATATTTGTGGCACAAATAAGAAGTCCATATTTTGTCCTTGTATTTTCTATTGTTTCTTTGTTTCTATTATAGTTTATGGTATTAAGGGGAGTAGCCTTCATCAAGTGGTAATAGAGTCAAGTTTCTTGAGTGTGTGGATAGATTGTTGATTGTGAGGTAGTTTACACTAGGACCATGGTTTGGGTTTAGCATGTAGATAAATCATCAATTCTGAGGTAGTTTACATGAGGGTTTCAATGAAATTGTGAAAAATGCCTCTATGAAGAGAGCATGGCAATAGAGTTACAAGTGTTACACCTAAGGGTTTTAGAGCCCTCTAAAGATAGATGTAAGAATTGGAAGAAAAAATGCATGGAGGAATGAATCTTATCATAAGAGATGAAAATGAGGATGAGGATAAAGTAGAAGAAAATGCTGAAGTAGAGGTAGTTCTAAACCTAGAGGAAGAGAGGCTTTTCAGGGCCATCTCCAAGATTTGAAAAAGACTTAAGTTTGAGGTTCCCACATTTTTTAGAAATGTCAACTCAAAGGAGCTGATTCATTGGATCAATGAATTGGAAGAGTACTTTGAGTATGAAGATATTTATGATCTTGACAAGATGAAGTTTGTGGAGGCAAAATTAAAGGGACATGCGAAGATCTAGTGGTAGGAGATTCAGTTGGAGTGAAATAGAAAAGAAAAATAAAAAAATCACTAGATGAGATCGAATGTTAGCTAAACTAAAGTGATAAATCATTATCATGGATTATGAGATTGATCTATTGAAGAAGATCCATGAGTTGAAGCAAGTGGGAAAATCTATTTAAGAGTACACCAAAGAGTTCTACTAAGTTCTCATTAGAACTGGCCATGTAGAAGTTGATAAGGAGAAAGTCGCCTATTACATTAATGGGTTAATGTCAAGAATTCAAGATGAGCTAAGTCTAGTTCAAATGAACAATATTGAGGAGGCATACTAATTTTAGCTAAGAGTTGAAGAGAAACTAAGCAAGAAGTTTGACAACAAGAATAGTGGAAGAGGTCACAATGGAAGACCTAGTGGATGATCTTATGGTGGTTGCAATGATGATCAAAAGAAAAAGGATGAGAAACAAGATGGGAAAAAATTCCAATTGTTTCCATGATCAAACCAATAGAGATTAGAGAGGAAGACGTGGAGGAAAAAATCTAGAAGAGAAAGCTTTCATGGGAAATGTTTTCACTATGGACAAGAACGATATAGAGAATTTGAATGTACCTAGCATCAAGGAAGGAAAAATCAAAGAATAGAAGGCTAGGCCAAAGTTGCACATGTTGATGAAGATGCTAGATCATCACATTCTAAATATGTTGAAAGAGGAGAAGTCCTAATTACTATAAGAGTCCTGCTAAGTGGTGAGATTGAATCTAATTAGAGATTGAGCTTGCTTTGCACAAAGTGCAGATGTCAATATAAAGGTTGTGATGTGATTATTGATGGTGTAAGTAATGATAATTTGGTATCACAAATGATGGTCACCAAGTTGAATTTGAAGAGGTAGGAACACCCATGTCCATACCAAATTGCTTGGGTGCAAGAAGACCACAAAGTCATGGTCAATGAGTAGTGCTTAGTGAAGTTCAAGATTGGAAGCTACCAAGATGAGGTACTTTGTGATATCATACCAATTGACATATGCCATATGTTATTCGGTAGGTCATGGTAGTTTGATAGGTGTGTCGTACATGAGGGGCAAGTAAATACATACTCTTTAACCAAGGATGGAGTGAAACATAAGTTGAAGCCATTGAAGGAGAAAGAAGAAAAGGTATGTAGTGCTGCCAAAATATGTTTTGTTGATGGAAAAGAGTTTCTCAATGGTATGAAGCATGAGCATGTGTTTTGTTATAATTTCAAAAGATAGTAAAGAAGAAGTAGAGAAGGTAACTACAGAAGTGGCAGATATGTTGGAAGAGTTTTTTGATATTGTATTAGATAATGTACCTGATGGATTGCCCCCAATGAGAAAGATTAGTTACCAGATGGATTTGGTTCTAGGAGCCAATTTTCCAAACAAGATAGTGCATAGAATGACACTAGTAGAAAGTGAAGAGTTGAATAGAAAAGTTCATGAGTTATTGTAGAAGGGGTTGATTCAAGAGAGTCTGAGTCCTCGTATTGTACCAACAATATTAACACCAAAGAAGAATTGAGAATGGAGGAGGTGCATAGATTCTCATGCTATGAAAAAGATCATAATCAAGTATAGATTTCCATAGTCAAGGATAGATGATATTATGGACTTGTTTAAGTTGAGCTGAGTATTTCATAAAGATATATCTAAAGAGTGGGTACCATCAGATTCATATCAGAGAAGGTAATGAGTGGAAGACTTCTTTCAACATGAAAGAAGGATTGTACAAGTGGTTAGTCATCCTTTTGGGCTAACCAATGCACCAAGCACTTTTTTGTGGCTCGTGAATGAGGTATTGAAGGAGTTTCTAGGTATTTTTTTCTTTGTTTACCAAGATGAGATATTGATCTTTAGTAAGACATTGAAGGAGCATTTGATTCATATTTGCAAGGTGTTTGATAAGTTGAGTGAAGAAAAGTTGTTGATAAAATTGAAGAACTATAGTTTTGTAAAGGAGTTACTGTATCTTAGATTTGTAGTCCTAGTAGAAGGTCTAAAGATGAATCTAGAGAAAGGGACGGCTATCCTCAAATGGCCAACTCCAAGGAGTGCAACAGAGATAAGATCTTCTCATGGACTAGCTAGTTTTTACATAAAAACCATAAGAGATTTTAGTAGTATTTGTGGACCCTTGATTGAAACAATGAGAGGTGATAAGAGAGAGTTTAAGTGGACTATAGCAGTAGATAAGATTTTTAATCTATTGAAACATAAAGTTACTAAGAAGCCTCATTTAGCACTTCCTAATTTTAATAAGTTGCTTCAAGTAGATTGTGATGCTAGTGGTACTAGAACAGGAGCTATTATGAGCCAAGAAGGAAGACCTCTTGCTTATTTTAGTGAGAAGTTGAATGATGCAAAATGAAAAATATTTTGTTCATTGTCAGGAATTTTATGCTATAGTTCAAGCACTGAAGAAGTGGAGACACTATCTTCTTCCTAAAGAGTTTATTTTGTATACTAATAATAAAGCTTTGCAATAATTGAATAGTCAAGGAAAATTGAATCAAAAGCATATGAAGTGAGTTGCATTTTTGCAAAATTATACATTTGTTTTGAAACAAAGGAGTGTGAAATCTAATAGAGTTGCAGATACTCTTAGAAGAAGACAACTTTTGCTAATAGAAATGTAGATAGAGGTGGTTGGGTTCAAAGAACTCAATACTTTGTATCTAGATGATCCTAATTTTGGTGAAGCATGGAAGGCTTGTATAGAACTTGTTACACTTGATTGGACAAAGTGGTTGAATTTCATGATCTAGGATAATATGTTGTTCAAAGGAAGCTAGTTGTATATTCCAAGAAGTTCAATAAGATCTCATCAAGAAGAAGCATAGTGGAGGATTGGTTGGACATTTTGGTAGAGATAAAACCATAGATTTAGTTGCTAATAATTATTACTAGCCACAGTTGTAGCAAGATGTGAAGAATTTTATAGAAAATTGTAGAGTATGTCAGATGGTGAAAGGAGTAAAGTAGAATACAAGGTTATATCAGCCATTACCTATACCAGAGAAGTCATGGGAGGATTTCAACATGGATTTTGCTCTTGGAATTATCAAAGACACAACATGGGCATGATTTTATTTTTGTGGTGGTTGACAGGTTTTCAAAAATGGCACATTTAATTCCTTGCAAAAAGACTAGTGATGTTGTTCATGTGGCAAAGGTGTTGTTTGAAGAAGTGGTGAGACTACATGTCTTGCCAAAGAGAATAGTTTTAGACCAAGATACCAAATTTGTTGGCTATTTATAGCATACATTATGGAAGAAGTTGAAGATAGATTTGATGTTTAGTTCATCACATTATCCATAGACTGATGAATAGAGAGAGGTTATGAATCGTAGTTTGGGAAACTTGCTGAGATGTTTGGTTTAAGATAAACCAAAAAGATGGGATATGATTTTACCATAGGTGGAATTTGCATATAATAATTCTATCAATAGGAGTACTAGTAAATCACCATTCTAGATTATATATGGGAGTATTCCTTGAAATGATTTTGAATTTAGGTAGTTGAACAAAGGTGAGATAAGTAGTGCTAAAGAAAAAGATTTTGGTGAACATTTGAAGAACATCCATGAGGAGGTGAGGAAGCACATCATAAAGATGAATACATAGTATAAGGCTAAGGTAGATGTGAAAAGGAGGTCTAAGGAATTTTAGATTGGAGATGGAATCATGGTTCATTAGAGAAAGGAGTGTTTTCAAGTGGGTACATATAATAAGATGAAGATGAAGAAGTTTGTACTATGCAAGATAATGAAAAGGCATGATTCTAGAAATGCATATAAAGTGGAGTTGCCTACTAAATTAAATATTTCACTAGTATTTAACATTTTAGATTAGATAGAGTATTATGAAGGAGCTGATGGAGAAGAAGTTTAAAAAGCATAGTGGAGTATTCTAGTAGCTAGTTTGGTGACAAAGGAGATTGAGGAGATACTAGATAGTCATGGTGGAAAAAATCCTAGGAATAGAACTAATGAGGAATATCTAGTCAAATGGAAAGATAGGCCAGTTGAGAATTCATCATGAATAGTAAAGGAGGAGGTTAAGTATCTTGATTTTCCTCTAAACACTTGAGATGTGATGGGGTCACTTCTAAAATTATCCTGGGTGTTTGACATAGGAGGATCTTGGGTATAAGAGCAATATTGCATCACCCAAAAATATTTTCTTTTTAGTCTTTTCTATTTTAATAAGGACTAGTAGACAAGGTGGTTACTATTTATGGGAACTTACTATTTTTAGTAAGTTTTTCATATGAGCTCAGAATGTTCTCATTTTCTATAGGAAGTTTTTTGTTAGAGTTATAAGCCTATCATAAAAATATCATTACTCTAGCTTAAGTATCAGAGAAGTTATTGAGGATTTTGGTGGAAAAAATTGTAGAAAAATATTTGGACTCATCATTGCAAGCCTTAGAGTTCTCGGATGAGGTCCAAAAAATCAATGGAATGGTGCTTGTGCCCTTCCAATCCTATAGATCATGAGATGGCATTTCTAAAAAGTGGTTATAATAGCCAATTTGTGCAACAGTTTGTGAGTTATGGCCTTTCAAGTTTGGGCTACTTGAAATATCTAAAATAATTGTCCAAGTTCTATTTGGCTAACTCTATATGTATTGTTAGGATCTATCAGCCCTAGGAATTAAGTTTCAATGTCTACAACCTTCCCACATGGCATAAAATTGTCTATTTAAGAAAGGCCCAAACATTGTCTAGGACGGCTCGAGGTGATAGTTTTCAATTTGCCTTATGGATTAATATAATGAAGGAGCCCATGTGCATTAGCATATTGTAATTGTGAATTCTATAATTCCACATTTGTAGCACAAATAAGAAGTCCATATTTTTTTCTCAAATTTGTTGTTGTTTCTTTATTTCTATTATGGTTTATTGTATTAAGGGGAGCACTCTTCATCAAAGTAACTAAGCTACTAAGAGGCAAGGGTTTATGTGAATAGTTTTTTAGAAATGGAGATAATAATTTATTTGGTGATGTTGATGTTGTTTTGACCATACTAAATGATGACCAATATGTTGTTCATAATATTTAGAATGATTGGGTGGATGATATGATTAATTTCTAGAAAAATGGATAGTGTCCTAAAGGTTTTGAAAGGAAAAAATAGAGGTATTATATATTGCAAGCTATTCCTTACTATTTAATGAATGGTATTCTATTTAAGATGGATTTTCAGCTTTTTGCTAAGGTTTATTAAACTAGACCAAACTGAGCATTTTTTAAATTAGTGTCATGAAGGGCCAGTTGGAGGAAACTTCTTAAAGAGCTACAACACTTAAAGTAATGAAGGTGGGTAATTATTGGCCAATTATGTTTAAAGACACACATTCTTGCATAAGAAAGTGTAGGAAATGATCAATTTTTCCTAGTAAAGAGAAATTAGTAGTGCTACCCTTGTAGCCTATTTCTGTGGACCAACCATTTATGACATGGGGTTCAAAATTTATTAGTGTTATTAATCCACCTTCAAGTATAGGGGATGGGGACACAACCCAAGAACAGAATGGACACAACAGAAAAGGGGAAATTATATTAACTGAGAAAATAAGCTAGTACAAATAGTACAGAGAAACTAAACTTCAAAACATGCCCTAAGGGCTTACAATAGCATAAATCTGGAGATAATTTCTCTTTTCAGTACCTCCTCTCAAACTCCACTCCGAACTGCCTTTTACAATGCCAGAAATCTCCTTAAATAGACCCTGAAGGGTTAAGGACTAGGAGTACATTCTAGAAAGTGCTAGTACGCATCCACCAACCAAATAGAAGGTTCCAGAAGCTGCGTTAGAAGTTGGTGCAAATCTAGAAGAATCCAAAAACGATAACCAAACTTTCGGGAAGCATAACTTTTGAACTGTAGCTCCGATTGATGAACCGTTTACATTTTTAGAAAGCTCTTGAAGCGCTCTATATCCCTATGGAAAAGCTTTGCTCATCCCCCATTTTTTGGCCCTTTTTGAGGTCATTTAATGCCCCTAACCTAACTTTGAAGCATTCTTAGGAGGTCTCCAAAACTCAAAAAACTGCAATAACTTTCAAACCATGGGGCCTTTTGACTTGATTCTTTTTTTGGAATGCTCTAAATCACAATTAAATTCATCTAGCCAATTAACACCTTCTAGGTCACCAAAATGATGGCCAAATTGCATGTTCCTATTTTTTTAGGATTTTCTAGCACACTGATAGTTGAACTGTGAGAGTTGGAACCTTTATTTGACCCAAATGGGTGTCCAAAAATGAAAACACATGAAACAGAAACTAAGTCTAAGTACATTTTTTTTTGGGTGACACAGGATTGCCCTTATACCTCTGGATGCTCCTGCATCAGACACCCAGGGTAGATTGAAAAGTGACCTTGTCACTTTATGAATGGTAGAGGAAATCCCAAATGGGAAACCTCAGCTGCTGAAATCCAAGTTGGGTCCTCGATCGACCGTCCTTTCCACTTCACCAAATACTCTTCATACTACCTATTTCTGGTACTCCTACCCACATGATGATCTAGAATTTCTTCTATCTCCTCCTTCTTAGAAGTAGGAATCAGACATGGCTCTAACACCAACTCCTCATCTGCACCATCATCATGATACTCTGTTAAATCTGCAATGTTGAAAATGGGAGAAAGGTGAATACCATCTGGCAGCTCCACTTCATATGCATTTCCTGAGTCACATTTCTTCAAAATTTTGCAGGGGCCAAATTTCTTCATTTTTAGCTTGTTGTAAGTATCGGTTGGAAATCTTTCTTTTCGTAAGTGTACCATGACTAGATCCCCTACTTGGAATTCCTTATGTCTTCTCCTTTGATCAGCCCTAGCTTTATACTCTTGATTCATCTTGGTAATGTGTGCTTGAACCTCCTCATGTAGACACTTGATATGTTCAGCAAATTCCTCAGCTTTAGCACTTGTCCTTTCCCCTTGTTCTATATTCCTCAGCTCTGGTGGAGTCCTTGGGCTACTCCCATATACAATTTGGAATGGTGATTTTCCAGTACTCCTATTTATAGAGTTATTATAAGCAAACTCTACCTGTGGTAGAATCAAATCCCATCCCTTGGGCTTATCCCCAACTAAACATCTCAGCAAATAGCCCAAACTTCTGTTTACCACTTCTGTTTGGCTGTCAGTTTGTGGGTGATGCATGGAACTAAATTTCAAGTCTGTTCTCAAATTTTTCCACAATGTCCTCCAGAAATACCCCACAAATTTGGTATCTCTATCAGAAACTATGCTTCTTGGAAGACCATGTAGTCTTACCACCTCTTTGAAAAACAAGTCTACAATATGGAAAGCATCATGAGTTTTGTGGCATGGAATGAAATGTGCCATTTTGGAGAACCTATCAACCACAACGAATACTGAGTCATTACCTCTTTGTGTCCTTGGAAATCCAAGAACAAAATCCATACTTATGTCCTCCCATGGCCTTGATGGAATAGGAAATGGCTGATATAGGCTAGTATTGTGACTAAACCCCTTGGCAACTTGACAAACCTGGCAACTCTATACAAACTTCTTCACATCTTGTGAAATTTGAGGCCAAAAATAATGTTCTCTAAGAATGGAAATGGTCTTATCTCGACCAAAATGTCCTGCCATCCCTCCACTGTGTTTCTCCTTAATCAGATTTTCCCTCATGGAACTCCTTGGAATGCACAATTGACTACCCTTGAACAACATTCCATCCTAAATCAAATAGTCTAACCACTTGGTTCTATCTATAGCGACAGGCTCTTTACAAGCTTTCCATGCTTCAACAAAATCAGGATCCTCGGGGTACAAATTTTTGAGTTCATCAAACCCAACTACTTCAACCTGCATTACTGTAAGCAACAATTGTTTCCTACTTAGTGCATCTACAACCCTGTTAGATTTTCCACTTCTAAGCTTCAACACAAATGTATAGCTCTACAAGAACTCTACCCACTTCATATGCCTCTGATTCAATTTAACTTGGCTATTTAGGTACTGTAATGCCTAATGATCAGTATACAAAAAAAATTCCTTTGGAAATAAATAATGCCTCCATTTCTTTAGGGCCTGAACTATTGCATAGAACTCTTGATCATAAACAGAATACTTCTTCTTTGTATCATTCAATTTTTCACTAAAATATGCAATAGGCTTACCTTCTTGGCTTAATACAGCCCCAATGGCGCTGCCACTAGCATCACAATCAACCTGGAAAACCTTTCTAAAATCTGGAAGTGCCAACACAGGCTATTTTTTAACCTTCTTCTTCAGCAATTCAAAACTTCTCACAGCTATTGCAGTCCATTTGAACTCTTTTCTATCCCCTCTTATTGTATCAGTCAGGGGTGCACATATGCCACTAAAATTCTTAATAAACTTCCTATAGAAACTAACCAGACCATGAAATGATCTTACCTCAGTAGCAAATCTTGGAGTAGGCCATTCCAAGATGGCTTTTACCTTCTCTGGATCCATTTTGAGACCTTCAGGTGATATAACAAACCCCAAATAGACTAACTCCTTTTTTGCAAAGATACACTTCTTCAGATTGATTAACAATTTCTCTTCCCTTAGCCTTTCAAGGACACTATGAATATGTAGTAAATGTTCTTCCAAAGTCTTGCTGAAAATTAAAATATCATCCAAATAAACAATAACAAATTTTCCCAAGAACTTCTTAAGTACCTCATTCATGAGCCGCATGGAGGTGCTTGGGGCATTTGTCAATCAAAAGGGCATGACTAACCACTCATAAAGACCCTCCTTGGTCTTGAAGGCTTTTTTCCACTCATCTCCTTCTCGAATCTATATCTGGTGATAACCAATCTTCAGATCTATCTTTGTGAAGTATTGAGCTCCACTAAAGTAGTCCATAAGATCATCCATCCTTGGCAAAGGAAACTGGTATTTGATGGTTATTCTATTTATAGCTCGAGAATCTGTACACATCCTCCACTCTCCATCCTTCTTTGGTGCGAGTACTATAGGTACTGCACATGGAATCAAGCTCTCTCGAATCAAGCCCTTCCTCAACAGCTCCTAAACCTTTGTATTTAGCTCCTCTGTTTCAGTAGGAGTCATCTTGTGAGCAGCCTTGTTAGGCAAACTAGCTCCAGGAATCAGATCTATCTGATGACTGATTTGCCTTACTGGTGGCTATCCATCTGGAACATTATCAGAGATAATATCTCCAAATTCCCCTAGTAAATATGAAACTTCAAATGGTATTTCACTACTACCTTCTTTATCTTTCCTAGGAATCAAAGCATAGCACATATGCTGATGTTTCATGCCATCTAAAAACTTTCTTTCATCAACAAGACAAATCCTAGCACTTCTACATACCTTTTCACCTTCCTTTTTCATGGGCTTCAATTTGTGGCAAACTCCATCCTTTGTCAGAGAGTATGTGTTTGCATGTCCATCATGTACTGCATTTCTATCAAACTACCATGGTCTACCCAACAATAGATAGCAAACATCCATTGAAATAACATCACAGAGAACTTCATCATGGTAACTCCCTATTTTTAATTTTACTAAATATTGTTCACTTACCAAGACCTTATGATCATCTTTTACCCAAGCAATCCAATAGGGTTAGGGATGTTTCTCCCTCTTGAGCTTCAGCTTAGAGACCATCTCTTCTGATACCAAGTTATCAGTACTATCACCATCAATGATCACATCACAACATTTATCCTCACACTTGCATCTAGTATGGAACAAACTCCTCCGTTTTCCTATTTCAATCTCACCACTTAGTAGGACTCTTTCATTTACCATGGTCTCTCCTCTTTTTGCATCCTCTAAATGTGATGATTGTGCATCCTCATCCACATGAGAAACCCTAGCTTGGCCCTTAGCTCTCGTATCTGTCCTTCCTTGTCATTGAGGTCATTCAAAGGCATGATGACCTTCTTCATTGCAATGGAAATAGGTACCACAGAAGCCTCCTCTTCCTTGTCCACATCCTCTACCTCTTCCTCTCTGATTTCCAAAGTCTTGATCATGGGAGCGGTTGAAACCCTCATTCCTCTAGTTCCTGCGAGTACCCACATCTTCATTTTTCTTTTGAGTTTCATTGCGGCCTCTAGATGATCTACCACTTCCCCTTCCTCCTTGACCGCGCCCTCTTTGTCTTCCTTCAAACATTTTATTCAGCTTCTCATCAACTCATAGGGCAAACTGGTATGCCTCTTCAATGCTTCTCATTCTTACCAGACTTAATTCCTCCTAGATGCTAGGTCACAACCCACTAATATAACGAGCAACCTTCTCCTTATTTGCTTCTATATGCCCTACTCTAATCAAGAGTCGGTAAGACTCCTCTGTATATTCTTGGACTAATCTTCCTGCTTTCTTTAGCCCATGCATCTTGTTAAACAGATCAAGCTCGTAGTCCACAAGAATGAATTGCTTCTTCAATTTGTCCACCATGCGATCCCATCTTGTGATCTTCTCCTTTCCTCTTTTGTTTCTTTCCAATTGGACCTCTTGCCACCAGATTTTGGCATGACCTTTCAGTTTGGCCTTTGCAAACTTAACATATCCTCATACTCAAAGTATTCTTCCAGTTCATTAATCCAGTCGATCAACTCATCTGGTTTTAGATTTCCTGAAAATACACCCACTTCAATTGTAGGTCTTTTCTCGAACTTAGTAATGGCCCTAAAAAGCCTTTCCTCTACATGATTCAGAACTTTCCCATCAAATTCCCCTTCTGGTCCCATTACTTCTTCTTCATTGTCATCCTCACTGTCGTCACCTACGGCAACATTTTCTCCTCTTGCAATGCCTGTACTTGCCTTTGAAGGGCTCTAACCTCCACATGATTAATAGCTCTGGCCCTTCTACCATGCTCTGTTCATGGAGGCATCTTTTTAACTCAAACCCACAACCACACAGTCCTGGTGCAAACTGCCTCACAGTCGATGCTCTGTCTACACACTCTGGAAAACCAGCTCTGATACCACTTGATGGGGACACAACAGAAAAGGGGAAATTATATTAATTGAGAAAATAAGCTAGTACAAATAGTACAGAGAAAATAAACTTCAAAACATACCCTAAGGGCTTACAATAGCATAAATCTGGAGATAATTTCTCCTTTCAGTACCTCCTCTCAAACTCCACTCCGAACTGCCTTTTACAATGCCAGAAATCTCCTTAAATAGACCCTGGAGGGTTAAGGACTAGGAGTACATTCTAGAAAGTTCTAGTAGGCATCCACCAACCAAATAGAAGGTTCTAGAAGCTGCGTTAGAAGATGGTGCAAATCTAGAAGAATCCAAAAATGATAACCGAACTTTTGGGAGGCATAATTTTGAACCATAGCTCCGATTGACAAACCGTTTACATTTTTGAAAAGTTCTCAAAGTGATCTATAGCCCTATGGATAGGCTTTTCTTGTTCCCCATTTTTTGGCCCTTTTCAAGGTCATTTAATGCACCTAACCTGACTTTGAAGCATTCTTAGGAGGTCTCCAAAACCCAAAAAACTGCAATAACTTTCAAACCGTGGGGCCTTTTGACCTGATTCTTTTTCTGGAATGCTCTAAATCACAATTACATTCATCTAGCCAATTCACACCTTCTAGGTCACCAAAATGATGGCCAAATTGCATGCTCCTATTTTTTAAAGATTTTCTAGCACACTGATAGTTGAACTGTGAGAGTTGGAACCTTTATTTGACCCAAATGGGTGTCCAAAAATGAAAACACATGAAACAAAAACTAAGTCTAAGTACATTTTTTTTTGGGTGATACAAGATTGCCCTTATACCTCTGGATGCTCCTGCATCAATAGGTCATAATTGGTTAATGATAGCCATTGATTATTTTACAAAGTGGACTAAAGAAGTGGCTCTTAGAGATGCAAATGAGATTGATGTTTTAAATTTCTATGATGATTTAGTTTGTATATTTGGCATACCAGATTCTATTATCTCAGATAATGTACTTGCTAATATAGGAAACAAAATTGTAGAATGGGCTATTAAAAAAGGGATTATCTGAATACTTCATCAAATTACTACCCATACGGTAATGGGCAAGCTGAATCCACTAACAAGAACCTGACTTGTATTATAAAAATATATTAGAAGGGAATCAACTTTATTTGCATGAAAAGTTAAAATCAACACTATGAGTTGATAGAACAACTCCTAAAAGGTCAACTAGTATGTCTCCTTATACGCTGGTTTATGGTAAAGAAACTAGATTACCTATTTTAGTTGAGTTTTCAGCATTAGATTTTATGCATCAATTAGATATGATTGATGAGGAGCCTATGACAATAGCTCTAGCTCAACTCAATGAATTAGAGGAGAAAAGAAGAGATACCTTGCAAAATATTGAGCTTCATCAAGCTCAAATGAAAAGAACATTTGATAAGAAGGTATCTCCCAAGAATTTCTAGCTAGGAGACATAATATTGAAATGGGATGAATTGAAAAGTAGGCCTAGGAAGTGTACAAAGTTCAATGCCATGTGGGCTAGTCCATATATCATAATGGGTAGTATACCACACAATGCTTTCTATTTGTTTACACTTGAAGGAGTGTAGTTGGGAATTCCAGTTAATGGGATTCACCTCAAGCAATGCTTTTGGGGTATTTTTAAAATTTTAGTAAGTGCCTTGGCACAATAGAATAGAGGTATGATTTAGATTTTTCATAGTTCAATAAGTGTTATTTTAGCACATTCAAATTCAAGTTTCAATGTTTTACTTGTTAGTTGTTAGTAATAAAACTAAAAAATACATGTCATTATCAATCTACTATAAATAGATGAGGTATATATCACACAAATGATAGAATAGATTCTAATGTCTTGAATCATACATAATTCATGAGTTCATAACAAGTTCACAATGACATGGTATAGTTTTCAACCATTCAATTGTAAAGAAATCAAAAAACATTCATGCATATAATGTCTTTGAATCAATCTTAGAAAAATAAAAAATAAAAATTCTAATGTTTGTGTTAAAATTGACTTGAAATAGTGTCTTGAGGCACAATAGAAATATGATGTATTATTCATCATCATATTTGACTGATATACCAGCATAAAAACATAAAGATACCATAAAATAGGAGGTGTGGTCACTCTAAGATAGGTGGTATATCACCCCAATATAACCATAAAAATACACCAGGTTTTTGTTATGATGTAAGGTACAATTTCAAGTTCTATAGTTGATTTTTTTAGTTGTTTTAGTATGTTTACAACCAAATTTGCAAGCTATCATAATAGCTAGCAACTACTAGCCTTCACAACCAAGATATAGTTGTTATGCCATAGAAAGAGATAATAAAATGAAACTATATTCATCTCTTTACCAAGATAAAATTACATCATGGTTATCAAAACAAATAGCTACAAAATCCTATGATATCTTATAGATCTAGTTTGAGTTTTTAGTTTTAGTTTCAATTTCAGTTTGGTGTGGTGTGGAGTGTTCATTTAGAAAGTGTGTTTTAGTTTTCAAGTTTTCTAAATTTTTGAGAAGGTTCATTTCTCTAATGCTAAAGATAATATTGTACCCAATGTATATTCTTAAGGAATTTGGTCTACTACTATTTAGTAGGACAACATCCTTGAAAGGTCACCAAAATATATCAATTTTGCCTACCTTTTAAATTTCTATGTTAAATTTTTTGATATATTGCAATATGTGTGTTAGGTTGCTGATCATGAATATTACAGAATGGTTTGGATGTAGAATATGAGGTATAGAAATCAATAAAAATAGAAATCGGTCATTTTTATTCAAATTACATACAAGTACCAAAATAGTACAATTTTATTGAAATATATTTTAGAACTATTTTATAAGGTACAAAATGTTCAAGATTTAGACAATACTTGATACAATGCATTTAGATACCATGCAAGTTATGGAAGCTCCTAATACACTATTTGAATAAACACATTGCATAAACATAAAAGTACTAGAGAGATAAGGGGAAAAGCCTTTATTGCCTAAATGGAAGGGTTCTTGATCTAAATTTTGAAGAAGATTTGAGCCCACATCTCCATCTTTTAATACACCTACAAAATGTAAAGAGGGAGATTAGTTCATATGAACAAAGCAATGGAAACCATTCCAAATACCTCTACACTACTTAGTGTTCTTACAAAATGATTATTTAGGTAGTGCATTAAAGTATGCAAAAGCAAGATAAATATCTGAAAAGAAAGAAGGTTTTATGCTAATAATTTTGTTTCATGTGTAGATATAGGTATGAAGTTTGAGGAGTTAAAGGATCATCCATTAGATACACACATGAAGCCTTTCAACTGAGTCATGTAGGGGCAAACACCCTGGTGAGACCATTGAAGGGGCATATGTATGTTACAAGAATGGGACCTTATGGTCAAACTAAGGTAGTTGACTAAAGATTTGAGGAGATTGTTAAAAGGATGTACATCAACTACAAGTTTAAAACGTTTCAATCAAATCATGAAGCAGTTGAGGACAATCGAAGATAGAAGTATTAAAGGGACATGATCTTATCTACATGAAACCTTTTTCTTTTATACACATATCAAGATTATATGGTTTAAGCATCAAAGGGAAAAAACTTTGAGGCTTGATGCCACTTGTTTTGAAGAAAATTGTAGAATTGAAAGTATCATGATTATAGAGGAAACTATGTGGAATAAAATAACTGAGCAACATAGGCTACATGAGAAGCTATAGAAGGTTTCCCTAGGTATATTTTTAGAGTACAACTATTTTTTGCAAAGAAGTGAAATATCTTCCACTGATATTAAATGGAGACCTGGACTATCATTATGTTTGAAGGTGCCCTTAGTAGGTCAAACTTCAAAGAAAACTATTGAGGTTCAAGATAGATGGTATGATACAAGTTATGAAAATATTCTAGTTCTATCTTAAGGAGCTTCATGAGAAGATATTTGAGTTCCTAGAAAACCTCATGGTTTTTAAGTTCTTCAATCATAAAATGTGGATGACATATCTACTAAATATACTACAATCAATTCTCAACAAGTTAGTGGTCAATTGATTAGTGCCATACCTAGAACTATTTTAGGATATATTTTTAATGTGCCCAAAGAACCTCTAAGCCTAGTCAATAATAACCAAGCTCAAATAGAACATGATGGAATCAATTTAGAATTACTACCAAAAGGAGGTTTTAAAGGGATGGATCTTGATAAACAATGTAAGAATCTAGATAGAAAGAAGAGATTGTATAAACCTATAGAAGAGTCTTAGTTTCCTTGTGGTTTTATTCTACTTAAGGTGGATTATGAGTCCCAAAATTTAATAGAAGGAACTAAAATAATTGGAATTAAAACCATCAAAAAAGATAAGGGAAGTAAGTCCCAAAATTTTGTAGTAGAAATTGGAATTGATGGATGTGCTACTATTTCAAAAGTTAATAAAGAATAAGGGGGAGAGTTGAAATCAGATAATGGAACTCAATCGATTAAACCACATGAAACAAAAGGAGGTGTTGCGATTGTTCTTAACAAGGATGTTGTTATAAAATAATTGTTAATTCTATAGTATGCGCCATTCAAAGAATTGCAATTCTTGATCATGGAAAACCAATGTGAATATTATTGGAACCAAAAGGAACAAATGTGCAAGTTGGAAGCATATATCTTGGTGTGGTTAAATCTATTAGTCATAGAATGAGTTCTACACATGTAGATATTGGTTGAACAAAATAAGCATTTTTTAACATAAATGAACCCTTTCCACTTCTTTCATTAGACTTGGATGTAAAAAAAAGTTAATCTAATGACAATTTAACTAACAATGGAAGGGTTGAGTCAAATTTAAAAGATGAAAAATATGAGTTTCACATTAATTAGCCCATCAAAAAATATGGCACAAAATGGAGATCAAGAACTTACAGTAATGAACTGCAACATTCATAGCAAGGAATAGCTCACACCCAACAAGTAACCAAAGCCATGAAATTGAGAAGAAAGCTCACAGATATAACCATACCCACAACAATAGACCCACCATCATAGAGAACAATAGAAAGAAACCCAAACATGGCTACCATAGAAACAACAAGAGCTCATGACATGAAAACTAGCCAGCAAGAAAAGAAGCCATGAATTCTTATAGCAATAGACCCAAAATCACCATGGTATACAAGGTATAAACTCACATGGAGAAGTAGCCATGAAAATGAATTAATAAACAAAAAAATTAAGGTAAGGTTCATGGCACAAATGGAGAAAAATTCTCTAATATCTATTAGTCATAACATCATATAAACTTGTGTCTTGAAGTAATAGCCCAACACTCCTAGTGACTAGTAGACCCACGAAATACCATCATGACTCATGACATAAGCCTGCATGGAGAATAACAATATATACCCTAAATTAGAAGAATCCAACAATTGAAACCTTCATATTTCCAAAATAATAGTGGCTATGGTTTGAAGGCTAACCCTTATGTTCCAAGGAAAAAATCAAAATGATCAAAATAACACAAACCATCATGATTTTCTTCCTTTTTGAATACTATATCAAACTTTGTAATATTTCAGGTTGCCTCTTAGTTGTAAACATTCTTGATAGAAATGTTTTATTAAGAGATTAGAATTGTGACTTATTTAAAGTGATATCATCTTGGATAAATAAATTTCTTTTAATTATTATTTTAATTGCATAATAAAAATTTATAGTTTTTATTTCACAATTGATATTCTATGAATCAATTGTTTACTAATAAAATTAATGCAATTAAATAATAGTTAAAAGAGAGTATGTTAAAAAAGAAAGAAAGAAGAGGTTTGAACCATAGTTAACAAGAATTATTAAAAGGTTAAAAGAGAGTTGGATTTTTTTAATGCCTACTTTTGAGGGTAGACATTCAATGGCTTTTTTTTTGACTCGTAGTTCAGACTTGAGACTTTGGAGTCAATTATGGAGCTATTTCTGACACTTTTAGAGTCTTCTTGGAATTTTCTACATGCGTCATTGGTCAAGGCATAGTTTGGAGTGCATGTGGCATGTTTCTGAGCAATTATGACTACTTTTAGTTGTAGTTTATTTTAGGATACCTTTTGAGGTAGTTTTGCATGGTTATTCATGAGATCGACATGATATATTTTTAGCTTGACATTGAAATCTAAACTAGGGTTTTGTGCATGATTTTAAGTAGATAAAGGTAGTTTCTCAGTTGGCTATTAGTTGGATAGGTTTTTGAGAATAGTTTTTCTGGGTTTCCTCATAGTTTGAATTAGTTTTGTCTCTTTTGCTTATGTATATTTCTGAGATCTGAGTTAGGGATTTGGGCTCTATTCATTATACATTAACCTCGTTATGAGGAATCTTCTTTCTTGCTCATATTTTTTGTTCATTGAAATTTTTTGAGTTGATTATAGGAGCACTTTGTAGTGGAGAATTTTTCAACATTGACTATATAGATTTACCAATTCCTTTTCATTGCCTCTTGTGTGATATTGTGGGTTCTTTTATTTTGTGTTGTATTTTCTCTCCATTCAAGCTATATTCCTTATTGTTAGTTAGAATCTTGATACCTATAACTGTAGGTCTTTGTTTTTGTCCTTATTCTTTTGCAAAAAATTGGGAAAGCCTAGGTTTTCCCTTCAAAACAAAAGATTCCAAGTCCTTGCATAGAAATACTTTTGTAATTACATGCTTGTCTAGGTATTGTGGGTAATTTGTGTTGATTTAATTGAAGTTGAATACAAATAATTAGTGTATCACCTCATTTAGGGTTAGTATTCATTATTTTCATACAATTAAGCTTTTAGGTTATCATTATTTAGGAACTGGCCTAGCTCTTAGTCTCATTTTAGGACAACCCACTAGTTGAAAGAGTTTCCATGTTTCAATAGGATAGCTAGATATTTCATGTTTTTAAAGGCTTAATCTTGATTGAAAACTAGAATTTTTACCATTTTGGAATGGAGCACAAATTTCAAGGTGGTATTCTATTTTTTGATCATTTAGATTAAATAAATATGAATCTAATGGAGATCTATAGGTTTAATTAAACAACAAAACCTGAAAGATTCCATAATGACAAAAGGTTTCTATTTAAAGGATAGAAATATGGTTTTTGTTGCTCATTATTATTGATGTGAATTTTGGTGATTGAACTAAAAAAAGAAAGAATAAGGTGAACCAAGTATAATAATATTGAGAAGATCAAGTAGAGGAAGTGTTAAGTGGAAGTTTGATGTGTGTGAATCAGCTAGAAAGTGATCAAAAGAAAGAGATTGAGTGCAGCAAAGATCTAAATAAGAAAGGTAGTTCTAAAACCTAAGACATCATTTACTATCAATTTATTTCCATTGTAATAGAAAAATCTCTTAATCGATCAGACATAACAATATTGAAAAATCCTATATGTTAACATTCAATAGTAATATTTGTAAGTCCTTTAGACCAAGACACTCTTTAGAAATGTCAAGGAGGGATAAGGTCTAGATGATATTTGGTTTAAATGTTATAACAAGGTGACATTAAAAATTTGTATGTAACCTTTAACAAGGTTGGCTCCTTATAGGGCCCCCTTCAGAAGAGTGAAATTATTTGGGTTGTCAATTTCCAAGAGGTTTTTTTCTTTATAGGGTTTCTACATTAAATTTTTATGTCAAAATATGTTAATGCTTATTGAGTTGCATGTTTATTTCAAGTTAACTATTAAAATGCTATAAATTAGTATAAATTGGATATTTACTTTGATACTCAATATATTGAGGAATAGTAAGTTGATAGTTTGATGAAAAAATTACTTGATTTAAATTATGATGTTAGATCTATCTATTGAGTTGATGATCTAAAAGTGTATAAAGTTTAAGTTAGTAAATAGTTTTTTTAAGGCCTTTAGGATAACTATTTATAACTAATTCACCTCCCATCCCATTCTCTATTATATAAGAATTCATACCAAGGCTCAGTCATTGAAAGAAAAAATTTGAAGGGACTTAAGCTAAAGATTTGAAGATGTATAAGAAAGAGGTAGCAAATTTGAACAAGAAGACCTTGTCCTCATGAAAAAGTAGGATGAGGCTTTATCTATCTAGGATTGGAGATAATGCACCATACTATCTAGACAACTAGTACACATCACCTATTGGTCCTATGAAAGTTGATGAGATGAACCAAAAGAATGAACATGATAGTCTTAAGATTGAGATTACTTTTACACTAAATGATGCTAAGTTTGATGATGTCAAACATTGTGGAACTACTAAAGAAATGTGGGAGAAGCTAATACTTATTCATGGTGGGGATCAGAGTGTATTGAGAGACACAAAAATAATTCTTAGAGGAAAATATGATGAGAAGAAGGTGAAAGATGGAGAAAATAGTGCTCAATATGTCAACTAATTCAAGGAAATTATGAGTGCTATCAAAGTTTTTGAAGGTGTCATCTGTAATGAAGAATTTGTAAGTAAATTTATCAAAAATCTATTTACTATTTATCCTATAAGGGTATCTTCTATTTAGGAATTCAAAGCTATACCTAGTAACTATCTCACTCTTGATGGTTTAGTTGGTTGTTTGACTACATTTGAATTAAGAAATTATGATAATAGTGTGCCTAAGATTGAGAATACTTTCAAGTCATCACTAGTCATTGGAAGTTCAAAGAAAGAAAAGATTGGTGAGGATGAAAGTGATTCAATTTTAGAGGAAGATGTAGATGATATTGAAGCACTATTTACAAGGAGGATACCAAGAGGAACAAGAAAATTTAAAGGTAAACTTCCCCATTTATGTTTTAAATGCAATGAAGTTGGTCATTTCTCTTCTAGATGTCCTAACAAGAATAAGAGTGAAAAGAATGATAAGGAGCACAAATACATAAAGAAAAAGGACTACAAGGACAAAGGGAAGAAGTCATGCTACATTTCTAAGGAGGAGAACACCGAGTATGACATAGATGATGAGAAGGAAGGAGTAGAAGTGGTATATGTTGTTGCTAAAAAAGACCCTAATGAGGACCAAAATCATCTTATTCTTCATGTTAGTAAAAATGAAACATGGATTATTGATAGTGAATGTTCACATCACATGACTAGTGATATTAATAAGTTTGATAAACTTAACAAATATGATGGTGGAACTACTAAATGTGGGAATAATGGTCCATGTTCTATGAAAGATAGAGGTTCATTAATGGTAAATGATAAAATCATATGTGGGAATGCATATTGGGTTCAAGGACTAAAGTATACTCTATTGAGTACTTCATAATTAAGTAATATAGGTCACAAGCAAGAATTTTACAGCTAAAAAGTTAAGATCTATTATGATAATGGAAATATGATTGGTAATGGAGAGAAAATAAGAGATGGCCTATTTTACCATGAGCATACTATAAGTACATGCTTCTTTGAAAATTTTGAATATGCATGGTTGTGACATAAGAGGTTTTTTCATGTTAGCTTTCAACATATGGTCAAAGTAAGTAGAAAGAAGAAAGTGAGAGGCTTACCAAATCTACATAAACATGAGAATGCTAAAAAATGTGAACTCAGTATGATGATTAAGTCTAGTTTTTAAAGAAAACAACATTCAACCAATGATATTATAGAATTAGTTCATACTAATATATCTAGACCAATGAGATTTGAAAGCTATTATGGAGATATATATTTCATACTATTTTTTGATGATTATTCTGGGATGATGATTATCATGTTCATGAAGTTAAAGTTACATGCATTTGATATGTCCAAGTGGTATAAAGCTAGAAATGAAAAATAAATTTGTTAAAAAAAAAATATTTGACACTTGATAGAGGTGGTGAGTTTATTGAATTCACTAAAAAAAATGTTGAGCATGAAATTAAGCGATAATTATTTTCACCAAGAACACCACAACATAATGGCATTGCTAAGAGAAGTAATAGGTCAATTGTTGATTTTGCCAAAACATTTCTAACTAAAAATGGATTTGCACAAATTTTTAGGAAATAATTCATAAGCACTCAAGTATATACTCTCAACCAAGTTTAGCCAAAGAAAGGAACAAGAAAGACACCATATGAACTATGGTATGGTCATACAACAAATGTAAGCTATTTAAAAATATTTAGAAGTTGATTTTATATCCATAAAGATGCAAGGAATGGTAATTTTTCTTAGCTTAGTCTTCATTTTTCTTGCATCATGCCATACTTCATAGCTTAGGTTCCTGTATGCTCTATCTTATCTCACATAGATTAACTATGTGGTATTGTAACTCTTCATATTTGTTAAATTACTCTTGAATTTCATTTAGAATAGATTTCATTTTCATAGAACTTCATTAGTTCTTGGATATTGACATCCTTGCCTATACTCTTTGAATCTTTCATTCTACGGTACACCTTGCAAGGGTTTCTTTAACAAGGATCATTTGGGAGCCACCATTTCATAGCTCTTGCACATCAATAGATATTAATATGTAAGTCATTATTCAAGGTTCCTAATCTATTGTATCCCTTGGATAAAATGTCTTAAAGAATTATATCTACATTTTTAAGCTACAAACATAGCACTATCATTTTCCCTTAATGTAATCACTTTTTAAGCTTTAAAAAATGTGATTTCATTAAGAAGAACTAAAAGCATTGCATCTAGTTCTCCATAACCCCATCAAGTTATGTAGAACTAGAACAAATGATAGAGATTGAGAGTGAGATATGTATAGAGAGGTGTGGTAGGATGGGAAGAGAGAGATAGAGAGAGGGAGTGATGAAGAGAGAGGATATAATGGAGAGAGAGAGAGAGAGAGAGAGAGAGAGAGAGAGAGAGAGAGAGAGAGAGAGATTATAGATAGATAATATAAATATATCTTTACATTTCTTTATATTTATATATCTAGATACATATTAAATTTATATATGTAAAAATATATTTATATATTTATAGATTAAAAATATTAATGTAAGTATATATATAATATTTTTGTTACAACGGACTTTACTTTTACATAGATATAACACAATTACATTATGTTTGGTATGACAATTTAGTTTTACTATAAATAACACGATCATGTTTTATTAAACATAAAAGGGTGATCACATTTAGGATTTGTAATAGACATATTAAACTACCCAAAGGCTTTTGTTGATGTTTTCCCTTCATTTTTGTTGTGTTAGACATTTTTTCATCTTCTAAGATCAATTTTCATCTTTGATTAAATATATTTTTAAATAATTAAGTGTATATCTCTAAAATTACCGCCATAATCTCACACATTTTCTTAGCTTTCTAATTATATAATTTATTTTTAGTTTTTGGGGAACACTATCATAGTGGAGTTATTTTTTCTATATCACTATTCGGATAGTCCTCTCAAACATACATCTGTCATTTTTAATAACTTTTGATCTACTTAATTGAATAGAAATAAATTACATATTATTGATCTAAAATTGATTTTATACACTTTACGAAAACTAAAGTGTTGAGTTTTTATTATTTTGATGCAAGTTATGCCCAACTCACAAAGAGGTATGACAATTTTAGGATGTGATCACTTCAAAAATTTATAGAAACAAAAACTACTTTTTAGATAAGTACTAAAACTTCAAAAATACTAAATATAACTATATGTTTTGTGGAGTACATAGACATAGCTATGTTATCTTTTTTAGAAAAATATTAAAAAAATTTCCCAAGTATATAGGGTTTGACCCTCTTAATTTTATTCATTTAAAACTAAACCTTAGTAGTTCGGAACCTAGATTCAAAGCACAACAATTTTCCTATTTTACACATTTTCTCATTTTGAGTACATAACCATCAAATAGATTTTTTGGTATCTCTAACTATTGTTTTCTACTAGTGTCAAATTCTTAGTAATATACAAGGAAGAGTCAGTCAATCATCACTATGATCGAACTAGTCTATATAGACTGAGTCATGTGATAGACTTGTAACTAAACATGTATATGTCAAGCCCAATAGGAGCTAAGAAAGTCTTTTGTCACTGAGTATTTTGGATACAAGTCGAGAAGAATGATTTAATGTAGGAGTATCAAGCTTGAATTTTGGTGGTGCTATTATTTTCATGGTTAGGGATGTGTTAGAGACATATTGGAGTACCTTTCCTCATCATTGCATGAAGATTGAATGGATTGAGTTGAAGTTTGAGCCATTTTACCTTGTTGCTGTAACTATGTTCCTATTGCAAGCTATGTAACTAATTTTCTACAATAAGTTAGAGGCTGTAAAGCTTACTGATTAAAGAGGGCCTAGAGTACTATTTTTGGTTAAGGTATCTAGTCCTAATTCATTATTAGTTGGGAGATATGGAAATTCTCATGGAGTATCAATTTTTGGCAGTTTGCACAATGGATTTTTGTGTGTGGCTTCCAAGATTAATCTAAAGATATTCTTAATGAATCAGCCTTAGAAAGCTTAAGTGGTTGTAGAGAACCTAAATTACTACCTTCAAGTTGAAGCACAAGTTCTAATTCAATCAGAGCTAGGAGATATTGCAATTTTTCTTGAGTATCAATTTTTGGACATTTAATTTTTGTTGGAGGCCAACTTGTGGCTCTTCAAGTATTTAATGTTAGTTTTTGGCATTCTAGACCAACTTGTGTCTTAGATTGGTATAAGTAGAGGGTCTTGTGGAGTCTTTTAGTCATTTTTTTAGAGGATAAGTGAGTGTGGGAGTAGTTGAAGGAGAGTTTTCTTGATTCTATGGACAAAGTGTCGAATGTGAGGTAGTTTACAGTAGGATTGTGATAAAGTTGTGAGTATGTGGATAGAGTGCCAAATGTGGTAGAGCTTACATTTGGATCTTGGATATAGTTTGAGAAGGGCTAGTAGTTGTGGCTTGGAAAACAACGAGATTGGTTGGTGGGCTTGTGAGCACTAGTTGAGATCTTCCTTGTAGGTTTCTACTATAGTGTGGATCTAGACTAGCTAGTGTTTGGGTTGGATCTTAATGGATCTTGTAGAGTTGTTATTGTAATTTCTTTGTATTTGGCCATAACTAGGAAGACCTTATAGCTTGGCACATTCCATGTAATAGTTATTTTATGAATAAATTATTGTAATTTGGTATCAGAACTTGCATTATTATTGTGTTTCCACTATGTGATTATTTGCTAGGGGCTAAGACATCTTCTTTGGTGATTCTCATTCCTTGCATTGCATCAGGTGCTATTAGAGAAAATGTTGTTCCTAAGCATGTAGATAGATCACCAAATTTGTGGAAGTTTGCACCAAGACTTGGGTTGTAGAAGTAGATCTGAGTTAATTTTGATCTAGTGGTGTATTTTCTTTCTAGAGTCCTAGATTTCTTGGTTGCAAGGTGGAAGATTTTGGTTTTAGCTTGCAATTGCAGAGGGCTTGTAGATGGGCTGATGGATGTGAAGATGGAAAACTAATATTGTTGAGGCTTGATCATAGAGAGTTTGCAGATTGCATATCCATGGTCCTAGACTGTGATTTGGTACCTAATTATTCGTGTATGGTTGCAGGTTGCAATATGACTTGCAAAAAAATTGGTTTTTCCACAAGGATCATAGGAATAATTTATTCTAGAGGGTTTATGAAGATTTTGGGAGATGGCTTTAAGAGGATTGAATCCTAAGATGATTACAAATCTCCATGATGTGCTAGAAATGAGGTTTTCTAACATGTTTGCTCAAGTTGAAGCTAGTTTGGCTAATTGAGCTAAGGAGGTGCTTGCTCAGTTTGAAACTAGTTTAGAAGAGAGTTGTTTGGTTAGTTAAGAAACTTGTTTATGAGAAAAGATGGCATAGCAAGGTCAAGGTGGAAGAGGTTAGTTTTTCTAATTAGTTTGTAGAGTCTAATGCAAAAAATATTGAGTGACTTGAGGTTATCATTGAGGATATTCCTAAGCTTGTTGATGTTGGGATAGAGATTGGTTTTCATGATCAGTTGGTTGAGTCTGACATGGAAATTATAGAGCACTTGGTCATGGATGATCTAGTTGCTATTGGTGGTGACTTGTATGTTGCAGAGCATCTTGTTGTGAGCAATGATATTGGTGGTATTATGTGTTTGGCATGTGTTGATAAAGATCTACATATTGTTGCTGATATGGAGATTTTTGTTGTTGGTGTGGATTCACTAGTTGCTAATGTGGATGAAGATTTGCTGATGAAGCATTATGTTTAGTTTGTTCTAGGGTATGAGCATGCTAATTAGGTTGTTGATATGT
The DNA here is from genome assembly GCA_028749045.1 of Cupressus sempervirens. Lineage (NCBI taxonomy): Eukaryota > Viridiplantae > Streptophyta > Pinopsida > Cupressales > Cupressaceae > Cupressus > Cupressus sempervirens. The sequence goes on from CM053786.1 coordinate 785,484,138, forward strand.
ATTTTATTCTAATGTTTTAGTGGATGAAGCATGGATGGTTGGTTTTTATATTTATTCTTTTGACTTTGATGAAGTGGAAGACTTTGGTAAAGATGAAGTTGGTTGCAGATCTTTCTTTGCGCATCAAAGTATGGGACACACTTTTCTATTTACCTAGGGAGTCTGATGCAGGAGCATCAAGCTTGGATTTTGGTGGAGTTATACTTTTATGGTTAGGAATGTGTTGGATACACATTGGATAACCTTTCATCATGATTGCATAAAGATCAAATGGATTAAGTTGAAGTTTGAGTCATTTTACATTATTGCTGTAATTATGTGCCTATTTTGAGCCCTGTAACTAATTTTTTGCAATGATTTAGAGGTTGTGAAGTTTAGGGATTAAATAGGGCCTAGAGTACTATCCCTAGTTAAGGTTTCTATTCCAATTCATTATAATTTGGGAGATATGGCAATTCTCTTGGAGTACTAATTTTTGGCAATTTTCATGATGGAGTTCTATGTGTGACTTCCAAGATCAATCCAAAGATATTCTTTTTGAATTAGCCTTAGCAAGATTTAGGGGTTGTAGAGGACCTAAAGTGATACCTTTAGTTTGAAGCATGAGTTCTAATTCAATTGGAGCTAGGAGATATTGCAATTTTTTTTGGCTATCAATTTATGGACATTTAATTTCTGTTGGAGGCCAACTTGGGGCTCTTCAAGTATTTAGTGTTAGTTTTTGTCATTCTGCGATGACTTGTGGCTTAGATTAGTATAAGTAAGGGGTCTTGTGGAGTCTTTTAGTCATTAATTCATTGAATGATTCATTCACTTAGAGGAGAAGTGAGTGTAGGAGTAGCTGAAGGGTGAGCTTTCTTGAGTCTATGGATAGAGCACCAAATGTAAGGTAGTTTATAGTAGGATTGTGATGAAGTTATGAGCGTGTGGATAGAGTGTTGAATGTGATGTAGTTTACACTTGAATCTTGGATATAGTTTGAGAAGGGCTAGTAGCTATGGCTTGGAAATAAGGAGATTGGTTGGTGGGCTTGTGAGCACAAGTTGGGATCTTCCTTGGAGGTTTCTACCAGAGTGTGGATTAGGAGTAGCTAGCATTTGGATTAGATTTGGAGGGATCTTGTAGAACTATTATTGTAATTGCTTTGTATATGGCTATAACTAGGAAGGCCTTAAAACTTGACACATTTCATGTAATAGTTATTTTATGAATAAATTATTGTAATTTGGTATCAAATCTTGCATTATTATTGTGTTTCTATTGTGTGATTATTTTTTGGGGGCTAGGACATCTCCTTTGGGGGTTCTTCTACCTTGCACTACATCATGATTATCAAGTAGTCAGATCATATTGATGTTAAGTTACATAGTGAATGCCAAGTATAGTAGAGATTGAGTGACAACAAAAAGAACAATGAAGGTCAAGTATCATAAATACTTTATGCAAGCTACACAAAATTGACATTCAAGTCAGGAATGATACAAACTTTGAGGTAAACTATTCTAGGTCAACATGGACAAAATATTTAATATTTTAGAGGTTGTTATAGAGATTATTACTCATTTTATGATGTTGATCTTGAATCCATAATGGAGGTGAACAACCAATCAGAGGGAAAGTGAAAGAATCTAGAAAAATCTTTAGAGATCATTAGATAGAGAAGATTAAAATCCCTATTTGATATATGATAAAAATTGGAAAGTAAGTTATTCATGTGATTATCAAGCAAATTAAGGTGATAGTGAAAACATTAGAGAGGAGGCAAAAGAGTTCAATTATAAAGAAAAGAAGAAGCAACTTTTGAAGCAATGAAGTATAGTAAATTTATATTAATCAGAGATCAGAACATATTGAAGAGAAGAGATACAAAAACTTCTTATCAAAAGAAAACAAAAGGTCAGGTACTCAATTATTTTTATTAGACTGAGTCAGGGATAATCTCTTAAGAAAGTCATTTTAATAGACCTTTGTAAATCTCTCAACCAAGTCCTTACTTTATTGTAAGTGTAAAATCCTCTCACAAGGTGAGACCTAATAGTCTCAAATGCCTTTAATAGGGTAGACCCCTCACAAGGTAGATCATTAGAAGTGATAAAATTGTAACCCTAATAGGTTAACTTTATTATTATAGTTGTATTAGTGAATAGATTGTCTTCCCCTTTTTAAAGTTAAATAAATTTCTCTATACCCAAGGTAGGAAACCAATGAATCTCAAAACGGTTGAGTAAAAATTTCTTTAACTATTTTCCTTTGAATTTTAAGATGTATAGACCCCTTTGATATATTATCAATGAATTTAATTCAACAACATAGTAAACAGACACACACACACACACACTTTTATTAGAAAGTACCTAAGGATCTCTTTTATATTGTTGGGTATGGAGGTGAAATACACAATTTTGAATAGAAATTAGGAAAAACTAAGATACTTTAACAACATAAAATAGAATAAAACTTGAAAACCAACTGCAACAATTTAATATAGTAATCAACATCATACAAAATCAACATAATAGTTCACAAAGTAACCACAAGAACTATTTTCAAACTCAAAGTATTGAACTATAATATGTATTGACAGATGTATAAATGTAAATTTCTAAGCCCAAATTCTTTAAAAAAAACATTCACATATTATCCTTGGTTTCCACTTATCACTATTCAAAAAGGCCCCAAAATAATACTATTGTTAAGATTGTCTTATCTCTAACTAAAAGCTAACCTTTTCTATATTTTATAATATGTATAGTTTTAAAATATGAAAGGCCTCCATCAAAACCTAGCCATCTCAGTTACAAGCAATTACTAAGAACAATTAATTAAAACCATTATATATATATAACTAAAAAGGACAATCCCCTCACAAGTAAAATTCTTCACTAAGTTTATCATCTTTAGTCATGGCTTTCTTTACCAACTTCCAGCTCCAGAAAGAGCTTATGAATTCTTGAATTGTGTTAGAGTGCAAATTCTTTAGGTTGGGCAACTTTGACTTGCAAGCATCTTTCTGCCACCTTAGTTCCTTGATCCTCTTGCTTTGCCTAGGCACGAGCTCCTTGTTTAAGTACAACATAGATTCCATGTTGGTCATGGTAGTAAAATCTTGAGGGGTAGGACTATTATTGTCCTAATCTTAAACATGGTATCATGGAAACTCTATAAAGTTCTCTGAATTTGTCATTCGATCTTTGAACGATAGAATTTTGGTAGGACTGATTATCTATATTTCTTTTCGTATCCATTTATGCATCTTTATGATCTCACACTCAATTGCACACATCTCTTCTATGGTATTTTTATATAGAGATTCTTTCCAACTCATGTTACTTTTCAAACTGACAAGCATACATGGGTCTAAAGCCTTCATGGGATTTTTTTAGAGAGGAATTTTATCACACCATATTTTTCTAGTTCATGCACCTAGAAGACAATCACCTAGCATCAACTTTGATTTATTTCCCACATAAAAATGATAGTTTAGACTTCCCCAAGTATCACCTCTCCCTCTGCATATGTAGTGGTAAAATCCAAAATGAATCTACTTCCTTCCTTTGTGAAAAATCCAACCCACACATTTGTAGCCTCTAAAAATAGTCTTCCCCTTTACATCTGTTTGACTAGCTGCAAGCTATCAGAGGAGTTTGGGTTAAAGACTACAAAACCTAAATTAAAGGAAGTACATCAAAATTCATTAGAGAATCATTATACTTGGCCATATTGAAAACCAATCTTTTTATTTCATTCTTCTCCTTTCTATATTTTTTCTAATTGACTCAACATGTGGTTGGGTGAGAACTTAAAGATGTGGTTGCTAGTGTCTCTGAAAAGAACCCCAAATCTGTGGTGGTAACCTTAAAATATTCAGCCTACATGTCACTTGATCCTTCTTTCTATCTATAGGTGGCCACTTTTTTTGTTACCTTCCATGTGATAGGATCCTTAGTTAGACATGCATCATTTTTTACCTTCTTGTTCTTTGGAGTGTGAGTGGCATATTTGGTGACTATGAGTTCAATGGGCATAGACATAGGATAAAAGCTATGTTTCTTATTCAAAGAATTAGAAAACCAAGGGGAATGTTACTTGCAATTTTTACCCCTTCAATGGTTCTAGGGGGTGTCATGAAGCTAGACTAAATAAAATTTATAGTACCTATCAATTTGGCATCCATATCTTGATTGTTTGATAGTGCAAGATCTTTCCCTTTGCTTTCCCCTTGATCCATAGGGTTAAGCCCTTAAACTATCTTCTAAGCTAGCATCATAGACCTAGTTCTAGACTTGGTCCTAGGAGCTACCAATCAATTTGGTGGGACCACTCCTTTCTTTCTCTTACCTATTGAAACACAATCTACAACATCAGATGAAAGGGGAATGTCAGAAGTTAAAGATTTAGAGAAAGAATCACCTTTATGGGTTTCATAATTTGTTTCTCATTGGGTGACTTGGTTCTTTTTCCTCTTAATCAGTTATCTATGCATGCCAATATGGATATAGTCTTGAGGTTTATGTCACCCTCCTCATCCATGTTTCAATAAACCTCAAGTTGACTTTGCTCATTCGTTTCTTCCCAACCTAGTTCAATAACTTCTAAACTATCTTCAATAAGTCCCTCTAGTTTGAACTTCATCTTTAATGAGGTGATCTGAGAAAATGTCAACCCTGAGTGGTATCTTTCTATAATCTCTTGTTCATTGTTGTAGTCTTCCCACAAATATTTGAGATGAGGCACTGGCTAAAGGTGGTCCTTTCTACCAAGCACTAGTCTTGCAAACCTTTTATTGTCAAAATCTCTCCTCCCTTAGTAGAACCCAAAATTAAAATTCAATAGGTTGCTCCCAATTTTTGAAGCATTAATCATTGTGTTGCAAGCAAGGGAGTCAATTTTAATGGGGAAAATAGACTCCCATCTCTCTTCAAGAAGACTATCTTCTACTAAAGAGAATATTTTTTAGCATACTTTAGCCATAACAAAATAGTCAAGAGCATACTAGGGCAACTTAATGGGCTCTTCTTCAAAACCTCCTATTCTCAAATAGGTGAACCTAGGGAACTAAATGTAGAAACTTTCATAGGTTTGAATCAATATTTGATAATCTAGTGACATCATCTACATAGGGGTTCTAACAAGACTAAGGTGTACATCTCCCATAAAAACATCATGTACTCTCCTAAAATCCTCTAACACTCTATCTTTTCTTACTAAAGGACAATACTGATGTAATGCCCTACCTAGAGATCCACGAAGGCTTGAGGAATGAACACTCGAGTGCAAGAACAACACAACATCACAATGAACAGAAATACATCTTAGGAAAAAAACAACCAAACTAAGTACACGAATCCTCCCATCTGTCAATAGCATCATAAGACCATTGTGGGTCCTAGCCATCCCCTGTGAGTAACATCCCAAGCCACCGACCAGATCATCGATAGTATCATAATAGGGAAATCACTACTAAAAACATGCACAATATCAGCATAAGGAAATCTAACATGCAAGTGATAATGCATAAGATAATCCTACAGTAGATAACATCACCTATCACATGCTAAACAATAGTAAGCAATAGATATACTACTAAATCAAATAACATCATCTAATCATATGCTAAACATCATGATAAGGGAATGCATAAAATAAACTAACATCATCTAAACATGATATACAAGCATCCCAATGAAAGCATAAATCAAAACAAAGCATACTCCGAAACCCAAAGTACCAGGTGAAAATATCCAGCAATAGTTGCGCTAGGACAAGACCATCTATGTACACTAGTCCCTAGCAGTAGTATAGGTAGATATGTCTCCCAACCACATGGCACCAATAGGTCCACACCCGCCATGCTGATGGAGATAAAGATCCAACCACAAAACACACAAAACAACATCCATGGCTAACACTCATGCTAGATAGTATGATTATTGTAACCAAGAACCTAAGAAATTTCAAGGAGTACAGGTCCTGGTCAAACACTCAATAGGCTACTAAGTACAAGCTAACATCCTAGAGAGTCGCTTGGCATCAAAAAGCCCAAACTCAAATTATGTGTGGCAACACTCTCAAGGGACTTTCTCGGAACCATCACATGAATGAAGATCTTTTCATTATCTTATGTTTTATTAACACTCATAGATTTTCTTTAATTATCACTTATTTAAAACTTCCTATCCTCCATCAACCTCCGACGCCATAAATGTCAAGCTGTGAGATAGAAGCCCCCTCTAGATGCTACCCTACCCTACCCATGCTCATCCTACGACAAGTGCTCGTGGGCATGCATACTCCCATCCCAACCTTAATGATCAAAACTTCTAGAAAAGACATGGAAGGTCGAGACTCGCAAGTCCTCCAAAAAATGTACACGCATGTACTTGTGTATGGTGCACCACCATCACAAAGATCATAACACAAGGACAGGATGAGAACATAATGCAAAACAAAATACCCAACCGAAAGCAACTGAAGAGGACAAATTCTACACAAATCCCAAGCCAATAAAATCATACATCAAGAAATCACTCAACTAGCCTCAATCTAAGAGTATGGATTCTACATGAATCCCAATAATGTAACAAGACCAAACATCATGAACTTACTCAATCGTCCTCAATCCAAGAGTATTGATTCTACATGAATCCCAGTGCTCATGAAACCAAGCAAAGGTCCAAAAAAACCATAACAACGGGTATAAAATACTCAACCGAACACAACGTCGGGAGTACGGATGCAACATGCATCCCAATGCAACATAAAAGTGCAAAAGTGGTCTGACTGATATCCAAACAGATCATCAAGGTCCATGACCCACATTGTGCCAAGAAAATCTGAGAAAATAGGGTAGCATACAAAATGAGGTAAAAACCCCAAATTTTGGAAAACTTCAAAATTAAAACCCATTTGACCTTTGGGCACAAAAACCCCCGAAAATCCAAAAATAAATGAGTTTGGACACCATATGCAAAAATAGCTAGCATAATGGCACAAAACCCCAAACCCTCATCTCAAAAAATAGAGAAATGTTCATACCCGCCCAACCAGGTAGAGCTAACATATAGAAATGGAGGGGAACACTAGTTCTTAGCCTCCAAACAAACGCCTAACAAAAATAGAATAAAAAATGAAGCAAAACAAATAAAACAGAAAAGCCCTACCTCACAGCCAAAATGGCAAAATTGGAATCTGAGCCAGAAAATAAATCACTCGTAGAAGTAACTGAAACTAACGGCAATCCAAGGTTTCCTCGAGCTGGATCTAATGAGCCCAACCTCACAATAATCCCACACTCGTAGCTCCCACAACAAACAAAACAATAAATCCTCATGAAGAGGATTTTGGGTTTTACTCTCCAACTTTCTAATTCAAAATTGAGAAGTGAGGAATTAAATTCCTTTTTGGATACTTATTCAATTTTCGAGTGAATAATCGATTAGGGCAAATAACTAGCCAACCTAGTTAAACCCCGAATTAACCCAAATGAAAATAGGCTATTCCTATAAATAGGAATTCATCTATGGAAAATCTACCAGAAATTAAAATAAATCAATTAAAAGCCCAAAAAGCTAAAAATGCAAAAATCTCCTGAACAACTTTCATGACAATGTGAAACTCTAAACGCACAGACACGCTCACTAGTCAAATCACATAATGCAAATGAGTTCGGATTTAATAATAACTGAAAGGTTTAAATTAAACATTTAATTAAGGATACATCAACCATACAAGGATGACATTGGTAAAATATGAAAGGCTGAATTACTAATTCCATGTGCCACCGCCGGGGATATAAATCCTGCACACTAAACAACATGATCAAGTGCACTTGCATATAATAACATAGCCAAAGCAATAAATGCATTAAATCACCTAATTTAACCATTTATTAATTTATATTAAAATAATCTATTTACATTAGTCACATTGGCATAAAGCATAACAACGCAGGAATGAAGTAAATAACCATAGCATTAAATCCATCACATAACATAATCAGAGGTATGTCCAAATACCAAATAACCAGATATCATCATAAAACACACTGTCATCTCAAAATGGCATCGTCATGCAATATGGTCAATTGAACAGCATAGTAGTCTCAAATCTATAATACTAAAATCAAAGTGTAACATCTGACCCTCAGGTCCTCTTAAATATAAAGCATAACATAAGAATAGATATCTCTCAGATCAAAATAAAACAAGGCAAATGTCTGCAACACATAATCAAAGAATCCAACATGAACAATCCATTTAATTACTTAAGCATTTAATAATGGTTTATTACTTTGCATTAAAAAGGCATTTAAAACACATAAACAACCATAGTCATAAACATGACTAACCACTGCTATAGGAACCTAGTCCAGTGTAGCATGGTAATAGTATATAGTGCAATCTCTACACATATCTCAAGGTAATCATAGAACAACCTCATGATACCACATCGATCCTGGTAACCACTAGCACAAACCTCAGTGAACCATAAATCACAATCTCATAAATTAGTCAAAAAGCATAATCAAAGCAACTAATACAAAAACATAAATCCAAACACCTTGACAGTGTAGACCACTCAGGGTCACAATCATGATCCATCACAACAAAAGATCAACACCATTGCATCCATCAAGATGACATACAGAATTCAAATGGGAGAGGCACTACAATTGATATATCATTATGTCTTTTGTCCAAGGTCATTAGGGATATAGGTGAGATCACTCACACTTGTAAGCTAGTAAGTCAGATAGGAAGACATATAAAATTATTTCTTATAGGCTTGTGAGTGCTTGAGGTATCTCCTTAATGAATTGGATTTCAAATCATCCTAATCTAGAAATTTTTTAGTAGTTAAGACAATATCTATATAATCAAACATCCATTCTTCAAAATCTAAAATGTTAGCCTACCCCTTATTTCTTTGCAACAAAGCCATAAAGTTATGTAAATGGGGTTTCATATTATCCATAGTGAGTACTCTAGGAATTCTTTAGCCTCCCCTATAAAATGTTTATGTCCATTTCCTAGCCATTTTTTTGCAATATTTTGAAGGATCTTCTCAATATTGAACCAAGGACTACGTAGGACTGAAACTAGGAAAGGTACATTTTGGAAACTTTAGGATAGATGGGATGGTTTCTTTGGTAATAGATAGCAAGGGTTCTCATTTTTGTCTAGTATTCTCTTGGCTTTTATGTTATAGTGGTCTATACAAAATTGGATTAATTATGGGCTTAGTAATGCAGGAGGAAAGGTGGTTGCTTCAAAGAGACCACTTGTTAGGACTTCTAGAGATCCTTTAACCTTATCTTATTTTATAAATCCTTCTTTTTAATTTCTCAACCTCAACTCCCATCAAATTAGTATTGTAAATTATAGGTTTTCAAAAATCAAGACTAGAGTTATTTCCAAAAAAATGCATGATGGACTTCATTTTCTAACAAAAAAGTAGTTTTCCCAACCATTCTCTCAAAAGAAAAATGACATTATAAAAGCATACATGAAATATTTTTCAACTCTCACCTATAAGTCATTGAATAATCAAAATACTCCTCTTTCTTCTCCCATTGTTCAACTCTCAATTTACCATGAGGTGGGAAAAAAACAAATGAGTTTTAGACTAGTCTTAAAGGAAAGCTAGCATACTAGGGAATGTGCCACCAAATGATGAGGTTTTTTATGGCAATATTATTGCAAGTTTGTAAAAATGATTCAAGGAGTCATGATATTTCTTCGTTAATCTATTTCTTGAAGGAATTGTCTTAACAATCATTATTATTCTTCTGACGACACAATCTAGCCTTAAAATAAAAGATTTGGCTCTTTTCACTTATGCTACCAGCTTGTCACACGTACTAAGTGTAGTATTGATTTGGAGGGGATGTTTACATCATCATTAGGACATAAACTCTTGTATCTTTGGGACATCTATATTGATAGATACCAATCACATTCTCAATTATCAATTCCTAGTGTTAGAACTACTTTGAATCAAGGTTCAAAGAAGTTCGAAGTGGTTCAGAAGAAAACCAATGATGTACTTGGTAGTTCCCACCTATAAGACAAAAGTTAATCCAAACACCTTTCACTGAACTACTTTCAATTGAGGTTCAAATAAGTTTAAATTGGTTCAAGGTATTTAATCACAACATTTTTACAACAATGTTTGACTTTATGCACATTAAGTTAGAAAAGCATATCAAGGGGAAAAACACATAGTTTGAAAGGTAGACTTTATAAAATGAAGAGAAAAATAGAGGATCAAACATGGTGACTCAAAAATTAGGGCTAACAAGTAGTGAAAATTTGTGGGTGTTATCCCCACACTATTCTTACCTTCACCTTGCAGGGTTTCTGGGTAACCATATCTTTATGTTGTGTTCTTTTATTTCATGTATGTGATTGATACTTATATGTACATGTTACACCATTTTATTTTACAAGTTATGATATGCATGCATTAGATATGAGATGGTAAACATGGTGAATGCTCTAAATTTGTGTTAAAATTTATAGTGTAATGGATCTTCATTTAACTCCCCCCCCCTACCCCTCTCTGTATCTTAGTTTCCCAATTAAGACTTCCAAAAATTAACAATTTGTATTAGAGAAAAGGTTCTCTTGAAGAATTTTAATAACTTTCTAATTTTGATATTGGAGATGTAGGCTTATAAATCGGGCAAGTTTATTGACAATCAAGTGACTAAAATCTAACTCATACTACAAAAACTTGAAACAACATGACAAGAAATGAAGAAATCCTCTAAAAGGAAGGAGTTGTTCATTCAAAATAAAAGAGCATCTCTATGAATAAGTTGATACTACATGACAAGTTGAAGCTATAACTCCAAGTGCGGATGATGTAGTCATTGTAGATTTACAAGAGAAGAAAATGTTCTAAATGAAGAAGTTAGAGGACTAAAAAGAGAACATGAGATCCACTTAGTAAGGCTATGTGAAGTGATGAAAAAAAAGAAAGATGAAGAAGATAAGGTTGCAACTGAAGACAAAAGACAAATGGAAACTAGACTTGAAGAAAGATCACCTGATCTGCAAAAACTTACAAATACTCAACTAGACATGAAAAATCAACTCATGCTTGCAAATCAAGAGCTAAACATCAAGGATATAGAGATAGAAAATCTAAGATCATAGAATGATTAAATGATAAATGAATTGATAACTAAGAAATAACATATAGAAAAATTGAATAAGACTAATCAAGCAATGAAATAGTTTAAAGAAATTGTTAAATCACCTAAGTCATCTGACAACACCTCTAGATTAGGGTATGCAAAGGAACATTCATCCAAGAGTGGAGAACTAAGAAATGAAAAGATAAAAGGAAAGCCTACATGTTACCATTGTGGAAAACTTGGTCACACTAGAAATATTTGCACAAGCAAAAATAGTATGCAAAACCCTAAACGTAAGTTTATTGGTCATTACTTTTATTGCAAGAAGCAAGGAAATCAAATACATGGACGTAGATCAAGGATGAACAACATACTTGCTAGACCTAGGTTTGAAGGTTATTTCTACAATTTTCAAATGTATGGACATTGAGCATATGAATTCAAATCATTGACAATGCCCTATTGGACCAATAAAAGGTAGAATTATGCACCTAATAATGTGTGTTCCAAATGTCAGAAGTTTGAACATCTAAACTAAAACTATAGAGCCCATGTATCAACATCAAATCATGATCACATCAAGGGTAAAGGAAAAGTGGACATTGAACAAACAAGGAAGGAGATGAGTCAAACTTGGAAGGAAAAGGTAGAAGATGGAAATATTAGATTGAATGGAGTTGAGATCACCCAATCAAACTAATCAAGTAAGGTATGTAAGGAATTTTATACTTAATAATATATCTTGCATCAATTCCTAACATAAAATGCACTAAAGTTCATAATTGTATACAAATAGATGTGATAGAAAAGATCTATGATGAGCACAAGTACAGAAAAATATTTATATGAAAAATTTCAAACATCAGTAAAATTTCCTATAATGATTGAGCTATGCAATATGAACCAAGTACTTCAAATGCCAAACTAGTGTCCAAACTGAGTTAGAAGGAATAGACTGAGCTATATAATGGAAATCACATTCATAAGGCCTAATATCATTCTAGATAGCTGGCTTCCACCTACCAAAGTACATGACATTAATGGAGACCCTAATTCGAGAAAAAGAGAGTATATATTGAAAAATAAAGATGTATTTTTTGCCTTGAATATAAAATTTAAGAGTAGAGAGAGATTTGAGAGATTATCAAAAGAGATTTCAAGGAGATCTAGAGCAACTTTGAGATATAAGTTTGATCAAGAAAAGACTTGATAAGTTTTGAGTTGTTCAAAAGAAAGATGTTTGGAAACCCTATCGAAGAAATATGGCATCTTCATCATCAATAGGAAAGAGGAAAGGAATAGAGGTAAGAAATATTCAACATGTGAAGAGTGGTGCCTATCGTCTACCTAAATTTTGTGTTATTCTTCAGATCACAATGAAGAGAAACTCGATGGGTGTATTAATTATGATTCACAATGTATGAAGTTATTATATGTAAAAAATTGGAGAGGTTGGTAATTATGAAATATGTGGAGCATTTGACAAATTATGTGATGAAGGAATTATGAAGGATAAATACAAGATTGTTGAGAGAAAGGGTTAACTTATACCCTATATTTTCTAAGGAACTTTGAGATAGAATAGATTGAGGTGGTGCTAAAAATGGACCTATAGAGATTACAAAGAAGATAATTCACAAGGTCATAGGGTATTCAACCTTTGACAAGAAAAATCCCATGTGATGTTTGAGTTGAGAAGAAATCCAAGAAAACACAAAGGCTAAGTGGAATGGATTAGGAATTTCCATCTCAACCATAATAGATCCAATGATTGAATGTGTAGTGAGAGCGATTTTACAAAAATTCTACCAATCAAGTAAACTAAATAGTATACTATTTATGGTAGTCAATGAAGTGTTAAAGATTGTCATGAAGGACCATGACTATGATCTTGCCAAGTTGTAGAGATTGAAACTAGCAAAAAATATAGCATTGAATAGAAAGGAAAAGAATTCTATGTGTAACTTTGGATCACTTTCTATGTGTATTTTCTTTTATGTAAAAAATTATTTTCCTGGTATTGGAAATATTGTTTGGCAGACAGATAAACCAATGATGAGACAAAACAATGACTATATCACTCAATTAGGAGAAAATTTTAAGAATGTCATTAACACATATTTTGAGGAGTTTAAACAAAGAATGAGAAAGAGAATGATGATATCAATGGAGTTGCTAATGAAATACTATAATGATGTATTTATTCTAGTAGGAATAGATAAAACATTTGTATAGGAAGTAAAACCAAGTAAGGGTTGGCTAAAAGCTTCTGATTATGAAGTTGATAATGACAAAATAAGTGCAAACATCATTCCATTACTAAAAGAAGAGATTGCTATTGAAGTAGAACCATTTTTAAAGTATGAAGAAGCTAAGCCAAGAACATATGTTCATATAAAAATAGATTCGAAGGAGAAGAAAATAAGGAAAATTATTGAAGACCTAGAAGAGAAACTAGGAACCCAAGGCAAAGGAAAATAGCCTTTACAACTCACACAAGGTCTTGGAGAAGATGAAGAGAATGATACCCGTGATGAGGAAGAAAGAGAAGGAGATTGAAGAAAATACCTAGTCAAGGTTACTCCATCAACCAAGAAGAATTAAATTATTAAGCCTAAAGAAAAGGAAATTCCAAAGATGATAGTGGTGGCATCCCTCTCTCCTCCAACGTTGACCAAACGAAGGACCAAGGTAGTAGTAGCAAGCACCAAACTAATAGTAAAGAAAGGAGTAGTGAAGACTACCAAATCAAGTTGCTCAAGAATAGAAAGGGAAAAACCTTGAGACCCAATGAGCTAACTAAAGAGGATAAAATTGATTAAGATGAAGGAAAGAGAAGAAGATGATGTAGAGAGAACATAATGAGATGAACTATTCAAAGAACCTAGAAGAGAAAAAAAAAATTGATGAGTTCTATGTTGACATATGTAGCTCTATAGACTTATCATGTTTTAGGTATGTAAAATATGATGCATTGAATGATGAGGATAGAAAGTTGAAGAAGCCATGGTGGATGTGATGAAAAATAATAAATTGGATGCCTCCAAATTGGAGAGGAAATTTTCAATAGAATTATAAAAAAAACTTGATAGGAGATGGAAATAGACATTGATAGTAGAGAAAGGAAGTAGAGAAGGCGCATTAGCCAAGGTTATGCCTATTTTTTCAAAGGAGAAGAACAAAATATTTTTGGAAAAGTATATGAACTTATTTGTTTCTAAATTCAGATTTTATTTTATTTTACAAAATAAAATTGAAGCTATAGTTCAACAAAATGATTTTCTATGGAAAATCATTTTTTATTCTAGTCACTAAGGGAGTAGAATTAGATAAAGAAGCAGAGATTGTGACCATTTAAGATCATCATAGTGATGGGGAAATATTAGGTATGTTGAGTCCACAAGGCAACATTTCACCTATTCATGCTGCAACACCTAAAATTCTAGTTGTTGAGCATCTGAACCACACAAATATAAAGAAAGAGAAGCAAGAGGCTAAGGAAACTAATAAAGACACAAGTATTGAGATTTCCACCACCATTCAATAAGGAAAAAATGTGTTAGGACCTCACAGTGAGGAAATAGAAAGGAAAATCAAGCAGTTCCAAGTGCTACTATTGTTGTCTCAAGCATTGATATTCAAGATAGACCAAGTGGTGACACCCCTTCACCAACTCAAAAAGCACTATTGAGAAGGAGCACTCCCTTGCTAAGTAAAGGGAAATAAATAAAGCATAGCTCTCTAGATATTCAAGATAGTCTAGATGAAGTTATTGAGATGACAACATGGGATATGGGAAATCTCACTCTTGAGAAATGATGCAGGAGCATCCAGAGGTATAAGGGCAATCCTGTGTCACCCAAAAAAATGTACTTAGACTTAGTTTCTATTTTATGTATTTACATTTTTGGATACCCATTTGGCTCAAATAAAAGTTCCAACTCTCATAGTTCAACTATCAGTGCATTTGAAAATTTTGAAAAAATAGGAGCATGCAATTTGGCCATTATTTTGGTGACCTAGAAGGTGTGACTTGGCCAGATGAAGGTAATTGAGATTTAGAGCATTCCAGAAAAAGAATCAGGTCAAAAGGCCCCACGGTTTGAAAGTTATTGCAGTTTTTTGGGTTTTGGAGACCTCCTAAGAATGCTTCAAAGTCAGGTTTGGGGCATTAAATGACCTCGAAAAGGGTCAAAAAATGGGGGACGAGTGAAGCTTGTCCATAGCGCTATAGAGCACTTCGAGAGCTTTCTAAAAATGTAAACGGTTCATCAATCGGAGCTACGGTTCAAAAGTTATGCCTCCCGAAAGTTTGGCTACCGTTTCTGGATTCTTCTAGATTTGCACCGACTTCTAACGCGACTTCTGGAACCTTCTATTTTGTCGGTGGATGCCTACTAGCACTTTCTAGAATGTACTCCTAGTCCTTAACCCTCTGGGGTCTATTTAAGGAGATTTTTGGCATTGTAAAAGGCAGTTCGGATTGGAGCTTGAGAGGAGGCGCTAAAAGGAGAAATATTCTCCAGATTTATGCTATTGTAAGCCTGCAGGGCATGTTTTGATTTTATTTTCTCTGTACTATTTGTACCAGCTTATTTTCTCATTTAATATAATTCCCCCTTTCTATTGTGTCTATTCTGGTTTTTGGGTTGTGTCCCCATCAAGTGGTATCAGAGCCGGTTTTCCTGAGTGTGTAGACAGAGCGCCGACTGTGAGGCAGTTTGCACCAGGACTGTGTGGTTGTGGGTTCGAGTTAGAAGATGCCTCCACGTAGAGAGTGTGGTGGAAGGGCCAGAGCTGTTGATCCTAAGGAGGTTAGAGCCCTCCAGAGATAGGTACAAGCATTGCAAGAGGAGCTTCGTAGAGGAGCAAATATTGCCGCAGATGACAATAGTGAGGATGACAATGAAGAGGAAGTAATGGAAGTTGACGGGGAAGTTCTGAATCCTGTAGAGGAAAGGCTTTTTAGGGCCATTACTAGGTTTGGGAAAAGACCTACAATTGAAGTGGGTATACTTTCGGGAAATTTGAAACCAGATGAGTTGATCGACTGGATCAATGAACTGGATGAATACTTTGAGTATGAGGATATAAGGGATCCAGATAGGGTTAAGTTTGCAAAGGCCAAACTGAAAGGCCATGCAAAAATTTGGTGGCAAGAGGTTCAACTGGAAAGACTTAGAAGAGGAAAGGAGAAGATCACAAGATGGGATCGCATGGTGGACAAATTGAAGAAGCAGTTCATTCCTGTGGACTACGAGCTTGATCTGTTTAAAAAGATGCATGGGTTAAAGCAAGCAGGAAGGTCAGTCCAAGAATATACAGAGGAGTTTTACCAACTCCTGATTAGAGTGGGGCATGCAGAAGCAAATAAGGAGAAGGTTGCTCATTATATCAGTGGGTTACGACCTAGCATCCAGGAGGAACTAAGTCTGGTAAGAATGACCAGTGTTGAAGAAGCATACTAGTTTGCCCTATGAGTTGAAGAGAAGCTGAGTAAAAGGTTTGAAGGAAGACAAAGAGGGTGCGGTCAAGGAGGAAGGGGAAGTGGTAGATCATCTGGAGGCCACAATGAAACTCAAAGAAAAAATGAAGATGAGGGTACTAGCAGGAACCAGAGGAATGAGGGTTTCAACCGCTCCCGTGATCAAGACTTTGGAAATCAAAGAGGAAGAGGTAGAGGACATGGACAAGGAAGAGGAGGCTTTCCTGGTACCTGTTTCCATTGCAATGAAGAAGGTCATTGTGCCTTTGAATGCCCTCAATGACAAGGAAGGACAGATAGGAGAGCTGAGGGCCAAGATAGGGTTTCTCATGTGGATGAGGATGCACAATCATCACATTTAGAGGATGCAGAAGGAGGAGAGACCTTGGTAAATGAAAGAATCCTACTAAGTGGTGAAAATGAACCAGGGCAACAGAGGAGTTTGTTCCGTACCAGATGCAAGTGTGAGGATAAATGTTGTGATGTGATCATTGATGGTGGTAGCACTGATAACCTGGTATCAGAAGAGATGGTCTCTAAGCTGAAGCTCAAGAGGGAGAAACATCCCCAGCCCTATCGGATTTCTTGGGTAAAAGATGATCATAAGGTCCTGGTAAGTGAACAATGTTTAGTAAAATTCAAAATTGGGAGTTACCATGATGAAGTTCTCTGTGATGTTATTTCGATGGATGTTTGCCATCTATTGTTGGGTAGACCATGGCAGTTTGATAGACATGCAATACATGATGGACATGCAAACACATACTCTCTGACAAAGGATGGAGTTTGCCACAAATTGAAGCCCATGAAAAAGGAAGGTGAAAAGGTATGTAGTAGTGCTAGGATTTGTCTTGTTGATGGAAGGAAGTTTTTGGATGGCATGAAACATCAGCGTATGTGCTATGCTTTGATTCCTAGGAAAGATAAAGAAGGTAGTAGTGAAATACCATTTGAAGTTTTAGATTTACTAGGGGAATTTGGAGATATTATCTCTGATAACGTTCCAGATGGATTGCCACCAGTAAGGCAAATCAGTCATCAAATAGATCTGATTCCAGGAGCTAGTTTGCCTAACAAGGCTGCTCACAGGATGACTCTTACTGAAACAGAGGAGCTAAATAGATAGGTTCAGGAGCTGTTGAGGAAGGGCTTGATTTGAGAGAGCCTGAGTCCATGTGCAGTACCTACAGTACTTGCACCAAAGAAGGATGGAGAGTGGAGGATGTGTACAGATTCTTGAGCTATAAATAGGATAACCATCAAGTACCGATTTCCTTTACCAAGGATGGATGATCTTATGGACTGCTTGAGCGGAGCTCAGTACTTCACAAAGATAGATCTGAAGAGTGGCTATCATCAGATACGGATTCGAGAAGGAGATGAGTGGAAAACAGCCTTCAAGACCAAGGAGGGTCTTTATGAGTGGTTAGTCATGCCCTTTGGATTGACGAATGCCCCAAGCACCTTCATGCGGCTCATGAATGAGGTACTTAAGAAGTTCTTGGGAAAATTTGTCATTGTCTATTTGGATGATATTTTAATTTTCAGCAAGACTTTGGAAGAACATTTACTGCATATTCGTAGTGTCCTTGAAAGGCTAAGGGAAGAGAAATTGTTAATTAATCTAAAGAAGTGTGTCTTTGCAAAAAGGGAGTTAGTGTATTTGGGATTTGTTATATCACTTGAAGGTCTCAAAATGGATCCAGAGAAGGTAAAATCCATCTTGGAATGGCCTACTCCAAGGTCTGCTACTGAGGTAAGATCATTTCATGGTCTGGTTAGTTTTTACAGGAAGTTTATTAAGAATTTCAGTGGCATATGTGCACCTCTAACTGATACAATAAGAGGGGATAGAAAAGAGTTCAAATGGACTGCAGCAGCTGCGAGAAGTTTTGAATTATTGAAGAAGAAGGTGACTGAATAGCCTGTGTTGGCACTTCCAGATTTTAGAAAAGTATTCCAGGTGGACTGTGATGCTAGTGGTAGCGCTATTGGGGCTGTATTAAGCCAAGAAGGTAAGCCTATTGCATATTTTAGTGAAAAATTGAATGATGCAAAGAAGAAGTATTCTGTTTATGATCAAGAGTTCTATGCGATAGTTCAGGCCTTAAAGAAATGGAGGCATTATTTATTGCCAAAGGAATTTGTTTTGTATACTGATCATCAGGCATTACAGTACCTAAATAGCCAAGGTAAATTGAATCAGAGGCATATGAAGTGGGTAGAATTATTGCAGAGTTATACATTTGTGTTGAAGCATAGAAGTGGAAAATCTAACAGGGTTGCAGATGCATTAAGTAGGAGACAGCTATTGCTTACAACAATGCAGGTTGAAGTAGTTGGGTTTGATGAACTCAAGAATTTGTACCCCGAGGATCCTGATTTTGCTGAAGCATGGAAAGCTTGTAAAGAACCTGTTGCTGTAGATAGAACCAAGTGGTTAGACTATTTGATTCAGGATGGCATGTTGTTCAAAGGTAGTCAATTGTGCATTCCAAGGAGTTCCATGAGGGAAAATCTGATTAAGGAGAAACACAGTGGAGGGATGGCAGGACATTTTGGTCGGGATAAGACCATTGCCATTCTTAGAGAACATTATTTTTGGCCTCAAATTACACAGGATGTGAAGAAGTTTGTACAAAGTTGCCAAGGGGTTTAGTCAAAATACTAGCCTATATCAGCCATTGCCTATTCCATCAAAGCCATGGGAGGACATAAGTATGGATTTTGTTCTTGGATTGCCAAGGACACAAAGGGGTAATGACTTAGTATTCGTGGTGGTTGATAGGTTCTCCAAAATGGCACATTTCATTCCATGCCACAAAACTCATGATGCTGTCCATATTGCAGACTTGTTTTTCAAAGAGGTGGCAAGACTACATGGTCTTCCAAGGAGTATAGTTTCTGACCGAGATACTAAATTTGTGGGGTATTTCTGGAGGACATTGTGGAAGAAGTTGAGAACAGACTTGAAATTTAGTTCCACGCATCACCCACAGACTGATGGCCAAACAGAAGTGGTAAATAGAAGTCTGGGCAATTTGCTGAGATGTTTAGTTGGAGATAAGCCCAAGGGATGGGATTTGATTCTACCACAGGCAGAGTTTTCTTATAATAACTCTGTAAATAGGAGTACTGGAAAATCACCATTTCAAATTGTATATGGAAATAGCCCAAGGACTGCACCAGAATTGAGGAAGATAGAACAAGGGGAGAGAACAAGTGTTGAAGCTGAGGATTTTGCTGAACACATCAAGCGTCTACATGAGGAGGTCCAAGCACACATTATCAAGATGAATCAAGAGTATAAAGCTAGGGCTGATCAAAGGAGAAGACATAAGGAATTCCAAGTAAGGGATCTTGTCATGGTGCACTTATGAAAAGAAAGATTTCCAGTTGGTACTTACAACAAGCTGAAAATGAAGAAATTTGGCCCCTGCAAGGTTTTGAAGAAACATAACTCAGGAAATGCATATGAGGTGGAGCTGCCAGATGGTATTCACATTTCTCCCATTTTCAACATTGCAAATTTAACAGAGTATCATGATGATGGTGCAGATGAGGAGCTAGTTTTAGAGCCATGCCCAATTCCTGCTTCTAAGAAGGAGGAGATAGAAGACATTCTAGATCATCGTGTGGGTAGGAGTACCAGAAACAGGCAGTATGAAGAGTATTTGGTCAAATGGAGAGGACGACCGATCGAAGACTCAACTTGGATTTCAGCAGCTGAGGTTTCCCATTTGGGATTTCCTCTACCATCCATAAAGTGACAGGGTCACTTTTCAATCTACCCTGGGTATCTGATGCAGGAGCATCCAGAGGTATAAGGGCAATCCTGTGTCACCCAAAAAAATGTACTTAGACTTAGTTTCTATTTTATGTCTTTACATTTTTGGATACCCATTTGGCTCAAATAAAGGTTCCAACTCTCATAGTTCAACTATCAGTGCATTTGAAAATCCCAAAAAAATAGGAGCATGCAATTTGGCCATCATTTTGGTGACCTAGAAGGTGTGACTTGGCCAGATGAAGGTAATTGAGATTTAGAGCATTCTAGAAAAAGAATCAGGTCAAAAGGCCCCACGGTTTGAAAGTTATTGCAGTTTTTTGGGTTTTGGAGACCTCCTAAGAATGCTTCAAAGTCAGGTTTGGGGCATTAAATGACCTCGAAAAGGGTCAAAAAATGGGGTATGAGCGAATCTTGTCCATAGGGCTATACAGCGCTTCGAGAGCTTTCCGAAAATGTAAACAGTTCGTCAATCGGAGCTACGGTTCAAAAGTTATGCCTCCCGGAAGTTTGGCTAACGTTTCTGGATTCTTCTAGATTTGCACCGACTTCTAACGCGGCTTCTGGAACCTTCTATTTTGTCGGTGGATGCCTACTAGCACTTTCTAGAATGTACTCCTAGTCCTTAACCCTCCGGGGTCTATTTAAGGAGATTTTTGGCATTGTAAAAGGCAGTTCGGATTGGAGCTTGAGAGGAGGTGCTAAAAGGAGAAATATTCTCCAGATTTATGCTATTGTAAGCCCGCAGGGCATGTTTTGAGTTTATTTTCTCTGCACTATTTGTACCAGCTTATTTTCTCAGTAAATATAATTCCCCCTTTCTATTGTGTCTATTCTGGTTTTTGGGTTGTGTCCCCATCAAGAAAATAATTATTTTGCAACAAATTTTGGAAAAAAAAAGAGAAAGAAATGGGAAGAGATAAGAAGAGAGCATCAAAAGAGGCAAGTACTTGATGATATAAAGGGCATTTTTCTAGATGCATTCGATATACATAATTTTAATGGGAAAGCCCCAATTATTTTGCACCATGTACATATAGTTGAACAAATAAATATTGGAGACATTGAAGCAAATGATAAGATGATCGCGTGGTCATCCAAGAGATTTGAGAATAAGGTTGTGCAAAAAATCTCAACAACTATTGCTGAAAAATGTTGATTTATAGGCACATATATAGAACACTGTGGATTTTATAGATATGGTACAATATCTATATGACATTTTGTGTGATGTGCCAAGATTCAATAGTGATCTTTAAGAAAATATCCAACAAATTCAAGTTGACATGCACTTGACCAGTAGTTCAGTATCACTAATAGCCAAATGTATTACATGAAACTATAATAAGCTATTACTTTCTCAAGGTCAAAGGGAGAGATTTTTGGTATCTCTAACTATTATTTTATATTAGTGTCAAACACTTAGTAATATACAAGGTAGAGTTAGTTGGTCATCACTACTAGCGAACTACTATGTATAGGCTGAGTCATGTGATAGACTTGTAAATAAACATGTATATGATGAGCTCTATAGGAGTCGAGAATGTCTTTGGTCATTGAGTATTTTCAATACAAGCCAAGAATAAATATTACTAAGTAGTTATAGCATATTGATGTTAATTTACATAGTGAATATCGAGTAGACTAGAGACTAAGTGAAAACAACAAGAACAATGAAGGCCAAGTATCAAAAATAATTTTGTTGAGTTACACAGAATTGGCATTCAAGTTAGGAATATGAAAAACTTGAGGCAAACCATTTAGTCTAGCATAGACAAAAAATAATAATTTTAGAGGTTGTTATAGAGATTATTATACATTTTATGATGTGCATCTTGAATCTCTATCGGAGTTGAACAACCAACCAGAGGCAAAGTGGAAAATTCTAGAAAAATCTTTAGAGATCATTACATAGAGAAGATCAAAGCCATATTTGATATATGGTGAAAAGGAGAAAGCAAGCTATTCATGCGATCATAGAGAAGATCAATGTGATAGTGAAAGAATTATAGAGGAGGCAAAAGAGTTTAGTTATGAAGAATAGAGGAAGAAACTTTAGAATTAGTGAAGGATAATAAAGCTATATAAAATCAGAGATCAGATTCATAGTGAATAGAGGAGATCCAAAATATCTTAATAAAAAAAAACTAAGGGTCAAATACTAAATCAGTTTCAATAGATTAAGGGATAATCTCTTAATGAAGTGATTTTAATAGATATTTTTAAATCTCTTAACTGAGTCCTTACTTTGTTGTAAGTGTGAAATTCTCTTACAAGGTGAGACCTAACAGTCTCAAATGCCTTAAATAGGGAAGACCCTTCACATGATAGATCATTAGAAGTGATCAAATTGTAACCCTAATAGGTTAACTTTATTACTGTAGTAGTGAAGATTTGTGGGTTTCATCCTAGCCCTAGTTTTACCTTCACCTTGGAGGTTTTTTGGGTAACTAGATCTTTGTTTTATGAGTTTTTTATTTCATACATTTGATTTTACAAGTTATTATATGCATGCATTAGATGTGAGATGGTAAATGTGGTGAATGCACTAAAGCTATATAAAAAGAAAAGTGTAATTGATCATGATTCACAACACCCCCCGCCCCAACCCCCACAATATCTTAGCTTCCCAATTAAGACTTTCAATAATCAACATGATCTTCTAAGATCAAGTTTTACTTAATTTCAAAAAAGAAAGGTATCAAATTATACCCCCCTTTTGCATACCATCTAGGTGCACTTACCTAGGAGTTATGTCCTTGTAGGTTAGTTTTAGATGGAAAAATAAGGCTTTAAAATCCATTTCAATGAAATGAAAATTTATCTAATTGAATAAAAATTCAAGTCATATGTTCATCTCTATAAAACCATTATAATGTGGCCTATCACTTAGATTAAGTATAAAATAATAATAATAATAATAGATATCATCCTCAAAGTACTCAAAATTGATAAGAAACAAAAAATAACATGTAAACAAGCATTCACGTTACCATCAAAATTATAATGTAGTGTCATGAAGTCTCCTAGTATTATCATGGTGTATATAATGAGGTGCATGGGGGTATCACTATTATCCATATGAAGAGCTAAATATATTTTATTGTAACACATTGTTTTATCTTGTGATATATGAATATCAATGGAGAAAACATGATGTGTAGAAAGATGATCGACATGAATCACACAAATATATGTAAGGAAAGATATTGTATATAAACAATATAAACATAAAGATATAAATACATGTGAGAGAGAGATCATTTTATGGTAAACTAATGATAGGAAAATGCAAAATCATATACTATATGTTATAATCATAAAAGTTAAAAGACAAGGTAATATCAAAATATGTAATACATATAATCAAAATCCATAGAAATTGAGAAGTTAAGAGAGTTGATTGCATATAAAGGAAAATGGTAAGTATTAACCAATACTAACATATAAAATGAATTTACATCAATAGCATAACAAGTAGTAGAAGCATAAATCATGGGTGGTGGGTTTTTACTAATGGACACGAATGTGCTATTTGTAAAACAATATGCATTCATATCGACCAATAAAATGGATAACCCTTGATGAGCTAGCTAATAGTAGATGTATAGAAAACATAAGTATATCCCTATGTACCTAATCATTATGAAAGCATGATACAGACAAGGATAAATTTTTAAAAACTAGGAAATTAATAAGTAAATGATAAAATTTTAATGGTAGACAACTAAAACCAAAAAGGAATAAAGATGGAACTTTAAGGGATATAAGAAGATATAAATTCACTTTGCCATCACATTAAGAATGCCAATAGACATAGTAATTCTTGGAGGACACTCACTTCTATGAGCTATGCCCCAAACATTGAATGGATTAATAAAAATGTTGATTGTTCTTCTTTAGGGAACTTAGGTTAGGCTCTTTATAAATGAACATGGCATTTTAAAACTAGATGACGTGGGAAATTTGGGTTTCCAAAATACCTATATAGCTGATGTAGAAATGGATCATCATGATATTTAATTAGCCTTTCAATGTGGACATCAAAATCTCATCATCAAGGGAGATTCTATGAATGTAATCAAGGTGTTTTCAGGGAAGGAAGCACTAAGGTGGATGTCTATAAAATCATTGCTAAAAGACACAATTATTGGCAATATGGTCAGTTAGATGCCTAGTGAGTTTTCATTTATGGCAACATGTACTCAACATTTTATTTATGCATTTATAGAGAGAAAATTGTCTAAGTGTTAGATATTTTGCAACAATATAGAGACAAATGTGATGTGTATGGATGACACAAATTGAGTTAGCTCTCACATGGTTGAGGATAGCTTTATAAAAAATTCATGATGACATGGGTATGTGCACATATGTGTATGGATAGACATAAGTTATAGATAAAATACCAATTCAGGTACTTGATAGAACAAAGAAGAGTATATTAGAAATATGAGTTATACAATGTAAGAAATTATTTTTGGTGTAAAAAAATTACTAAGTCATAATGAGTCAATTTTTTAGATATTAATCCATAAGTAATTATATATGATGTCAAGTATGTGAAGACATGAAGGTTGACTAAGTAGAGATTATTAATGTGTGAGGTATAAGTAAAGATCTTATCTTGTACAAAGAATGTGAAGTTGATGTGGAAGTTGTATGACATGAAAACTATTGCGTGGACTTCCTAAAAGATATATGAGCCTTATGTAATGTGAGATTTGATGTATGATCATAGGAAGTGTAAATTAAAAAAGTGAGAAAGTATTGTACATATACATATACTTGTGAAGAACTTAATTATATAATTGCATGTTAGGGAAGTGGGCTTTTCTTCCATACGTTGTATTATATCTACCAACTCCTAATAGGGTTGAAGCCACTCTTAATAGGGTTGAGGCTTCTAACAAGGCCTAGTCCTCTAACAAGGACTCAATGCATTATATGCACTTCATAGACTCTTAAAAAGGTCAATATTCTTAATGAGATTCTTTTGTTTAGTGGATCATCTAGTGGGTATCATCCCCACTAGGGTTTTCCCTTGTCTAGGGTTTCTCTAGTTAAAAAAAAATGGTGTTATCAGTTCTCTTTGTGTATGGTTAGATTTACTATTCAATATTGTTGGTGTACTTTCATATGCAAGTTATAAAGTAATTAACAATTTTTATTTGTGGGCAAAAGTTTGTAAAATACTGATTCACCTCTCCCCTGAATATTATCTATTTCTAACAATTGGCATCAAAGCCATGTTACTGATCTAAATATTCTTAATATCTTGGGTAAGATCTATATGGGTATGGAATAATTAAAGAGTAATCTTGAAGAAGCTCTTGAATAGATTGACCTTCTTATAGAACAAAGAGATATCCTGAAAGATAGGTACAAAGATGCAAAATTTTATATTGGAAAACTGAAAGACAAGATTGATGATCTAAAATCTGGTAAGGAATCAAATATGCATACGAGTGACAATCATGAAGTAGGAAACCTCAATAAAGAAAATGAGATCTTGAAACATGAGTCAAAAAATGTGGAACTTCAATTGAGTCTTAAGAAATATGGTAGCAAGAGTGAACCTAATCTAAAATCTAAGAATATAGACCTTAGATCCTACTTGAGTCAAGTGACATCTAAATTAGATTCTATGAAGATTAAACATACAAAATTAGAAAAGTATAATACCATTGTAAAAGGAGAATTGACACAAGCTAAGCAGTAGTTAGAGAAATTTTATTCTAGTAGTGAGAAAACTGATGAACAAATATTTCCCCAAAGACCTTCTTATGATAAGACATGCCTTGGTTACCTTATTGGAGAGAAATTTGCCAAGAAAGTTGAAATTAGAAAAGAATTAGATCCAATTGTTGAATCGCCTAAATAGTTTGATCTAAGTAATATTGAATCAATAATTACTACCGAAGTATCTAAAGATATTGAATTAGTTGATTTGTCTATTAAACATGATGAGCCTAAGAAAATAGAGCAAGTTGACAATCCTGAGAAAGATGAACCACCCAAGGAAGTCAAACATGAGTTCAGAGATAGATGTTTTATAAGCAATGAATCTCACCATATGAAAAGAGATTGGATAGGTAACTCATGTAAACCGATTACTAATTTCTATTATCATAATTTGTTGGAAATGATTGAAATAATCATAAGAAAAGCTGTTGGAATAATATATGGAACTGGTAAAGAATTTCCTCAATCATTATTTTGTCATTGATGTCAAACTTGCTACTTGCAGGAATGAAAATTGCTTTAGTGATCCAAATACTATCAATTAGTTGATTGTCAAGGTGGAGGCAATCAATAAGATGTAACCAAAAAAACTAGAGAAAGGTTGAAGTTATGATGTTGTAATGAAGTAAAAGGATCAGCTAAGCCATTGATTAAAAAGTGTATTTGATGACATACTATAAGATACAAAGGATGGGCACACTAAAAAATATCAAAGAGTTAAGGTTTTAGCTAAGTCTTTTGTAAAGCTCAAACTAAGTTCATTAGAGAGAAGGAGCCGAGCAAGCTAGTAAGAGCCAAGAAAATTTCTAGTTAATGTCGAGTAAACTTCAGATGCCAAGAAAGATCAGATGTCGAATACACTTTAGATGCTGAGCAAGATCAGATGCTGAGTGACATAGAGTTAACCAAGTGTCGAGCAGAATCAAGTGCCGAGTAGAACCAAGTGCCAAGCAGAACCAAGTGCTGGGCAGAATTAAGTGCCGAGTAGAACCAAGTGCCAAGCAGGTATAGGTGCCAAGTATCATAGAGGTGTCGAGCACCAGTAACTCAATAATGCCAAGTTGCTGCATTATTTTAGAGATCAAAGACTTGCCAGATCTAAGCCGATAAGGTTGTTATCTAGAAATTTGTAAATTAAAAGGAAGATAAGAATGATGAGCTGGTGGCACAGAACACCATGTAGAATGTTTTTAAGGATATAATTGGCAAAGTTTCTAGAAGAGAACAAGATATGGGGTAGATACATTGTATCCTACCTAATCCATTTTGAAACCCTAAAATTGGAGATGGAGAATTGAGCGGCAAAGGCAAATCAGTTTTCTATTTAAGAAGACATAAGTTAATGAACAAGGTGCTAAGGGAGAGAGAAGTGGTCAAGCATAAAAGAATGAAGTACTGAAGAAGGTGCTAAGGGAGAAGACAACACAAGAATTCTATTTGGATAAATGACCATAAGGATGATTGCATTGGCAGAATGAGTAAGAAGACTCAAGGGGACGAAGCTTGAGAGGAGGACAAGCGGACAGAGCTAGAGTGATTGAAGCCAAGCATAAGGATTGAATTGAAAGTGTGATCTAAAATCTGCAAAGTATGTTGTAAGTTATATCAGATCAAAAGACCATTATCATTACTTTCTAGCAATTGTAACAGTAAGTTTAAATCCTATGGACTTAGGTTGGTTTAATAGCCATAAGATAAATCCTTTAACAGGGTGACATTCCAAGTGAATGTTCTAAAGACCTTTAACCAGGCCCATTCCTAATAGTTTGGTGAAATCCTCTAACAAGGTCACATTTAACAGTGTGTTGTAAGCCTTTAATAGGGTAGGCCTTTAATAGGGCATCACTTCAGAAGAGTGAGAATCAAGTAGCATGTTACTGGTGGTTTTTTCCAAATTGGGTTTCCACGTAAATCATTGTGTCATGTGTTGATCTTGGATGTTTTATCTTTACATGTTGATTTACTGTAACTTTCTTATATGATTGATAAAAGTGTATGGATTCATTAAAAATAGTAAAAAGGGATTAATAGGACATTTTGACGTTGAATAACTGATTCAACACCCCCCCCCCCTCTCAGTTATTCTAAAGAATTCTAACAATTGGTATCAGGGCTGACTGCTGATTCAGTTTAAAGGGACTACAAGTAGAAAAGATCAAAATGCCAAAAAGAGAAGTTCCCAAGCTCAACAAAGACAACTTTGTTGCATGGAAAAGTTTGATGAAGCTACATCTTGGATCCATAGGAGATTATGCTCAAAATTTAATTGTCACTAAACATGTAGATCCAATAGGTGCTCCTACTACAGAAGACATGAAAAACAAGCAAGAGCACAATCATACAATGTTGGAAATTGCCTCTGCACTCTGCTATGCTGAATTTGATGATATCAAAGGATGTGACACTGCATTCAAAATGTGGAAAGCCCTATCAGACATCTATGGAGGAGATCAGAATGTACAAAGAGCAAAAAGAGAAAGTCTCAGAGAAAAGTTTGATGACATGAAAATGGAAGAAAATGAGAATGTTGCTCAATATGGTGCAAGAATAAATGAAGTGGTAAGTGAAATAAGATGCTTGAGTGGTCAACTGGATGAAGATACTATTAATAGTAAGTTCTTAAGAACCTTGCCCCCTATCTATGCTATTATAGTGTCAACAATACAAGAGCTAAGATGTATACCAGGAAACAATCTAAGCTTTGAAGGTATAATAGGTAGACACGCTGCATTTGAGTTATCTAACTTTGACAACTACAGACCTAAAAATGTTGAAACTTCTTTTAAGGCCAAGTTATCACTAAAAGATGTTGAATAGGTGAAATCAAACAAAGGAAGAAAAATGAAGTATGTATCCAGTGATAGTAGCACTGATGAGGAAGATGTGGAACAATTGGAAGCATTGCTTGCTAGAAGATTTCGCAGGGGCAAAGGAAAATTCAAAGGTAAGATGCCTATTATTTGTTTCAATTGCAATGAAGTAGGTCTTATTGCTGCAAGGTGTCCACAAAAAAAGGATTCCAAGGAAGGCAACAAATACAAGTACATAAGAGATGATGACAAGAGAGATTACAAAGAAAAAGGTAAGAAGTGTTATATTGTTGAAGAAAATTCTGATGACAATGATGATGAAGTTGTTTATGTAGCCATGAAGGACCAATCTGATGAAGAAGAGACCACAGCACTGGTAACATGTATAAACAAGAATGACAGATGGATCATAGACAGTAGATGCTCACATCACATGACAGGAGACAAAAGTAAGTTTGTTAACTTTACTCAGTATGATGGAAATAGTGTTAGATTTGGTAATAATGCTCCATGTCAAATCAAAGGAAAAGGTTCCATTAAGCTCACAAAACAAATTTCATGTGACAATGCATACTATGTTGAAGGATTAAATTACAATTTACTAAGTGTCTCACAGTTAGGCAATATAGGTTGCAAAGTGGATTTTGGAAACAAAACTACAAAAATCTATGATACTGATGGTAAACTGATAGTAAAAGGAGATCAAACAAAGAGTAATTTGTTTTACCTTGATATGGATGATGTTTCTTGTCTATTGCAAAATTTGATGATGAATGGTTATGGCATAGAAGATTATGTCATGTCAACTTTGACAATCTAGTCAACATCAGTAAAATGAAGAAAGTTAGAGGTTTACCAAAATTGAAGAAGCCTGATAACATCATGTGCAAACAATGTCAGCTAGGAAAGATGACAAAGTCAAGTTTCAAAAGAAAAAACTATACATCTAAAGACATACTTGAGTTAGTTCACACTAACTTATGTGGTCCAATGGAAATACAAAGCTATAGAGGAGATAAATATATAATGCTATTTTTTGATGACTATTCTAGGATGATGACTGTTATGTTCTTAAAACAAAAATCTGATGCTTTTCAAATGTTTAAGTGGTATGTGGCTAGAGTTGAAAAGGAAACTAAAAAAAGCTTGAAATGCCTAAGATCAGATAGAGGTGGTGAATTTACATCAAATGAATTTGAGATATTCTATAATGACAAAGGAATCAAAAGACAAACGTCAGCTCCTAGAACTCACCCACAGAATGGAATTGTTGAAAGAAGAAACAGATATGTGATTGACTGTGCCAGAACATTAATGATGGAAAAGACTATTGCTCTAAAATACTAGAGAGAAGTAGTAAGTGTAGTTGTTCATACATTGAACCAAGTACAAGTCAAGAAAGGTACAAATACAACACCTTTTGAATTATGGTATGGTTACTTACCCAATGTAAAACATTTCAAAGTGTTTGGTTGTAAATGCTTTATCCTTAAAGATGCTAAAAATGGAAAATTTGATGCAAAAAGTGATGAAGGTATATTCCTTGGTTATTCCACTAGAAGTAAGGCATATAAGTGCTTGAATACTAATACTAACAAAATTGTGGAAAGTGCAAATGTAAATTTTGATGAGCACATAGAAGTTCAAGCTAAAGAACCAAAGAAAATGGAAGAGTACAAAATCTTTGAGTATTCTTATGAAGGAATGACTGATGATAAGGATGATGTCAATCAAATTGAAACTCAACAACAAATTTCAGTATCATCCGAGTCTCAACCAATGAATACTGAGTTGCATTCAGAAGCCAAGTTGCAGAATAAAGGAAATGGACAATCTGATTCTGAAAACAATACACATGATGAAGAACAACCTGACAACGAAGTGCATAGTGATCCTGAATCTGAAAGATCAAACATGGAAACAAGGACAGAGCCAAGGTTATCCAAATATGTAAAAAGACATCACACTATTGAATAGATAATTGGTGACAAAGATGCTAGACCAATGACAAGGAATAGACTAAGACATGAATCATGTCTGATCAACAAAACTGAACCCAAGACAGTATATGGTGCATTACAAGATGATGATTGGTATAAAGCTATGGAAGAAGAAATTGATCAAATAAGAAAAAATAAAACTTGGAGTTTGGTTCCAAGACCAACTGACAAGAATGTGATTGGCACAAAATGGGTATTCAGAAACAAACTAGATGAGAATGGTGAGATTACCAGAAACAAAGCTAGACTAGTATGCAAGGGTTATGCCCAAGAAGAAAGAATAGACTATGGAGAAAAATTTGCTCCTGTTGCTAGAATGGAAGGAGTAAGAACTTTACTTGCATATGCTACCTACAAATATTTTAAGGTCTATCAGATGGACGTAAAATTTGCTTTCTTAAATGGTATACTAGAAGAAGAAGTTTACATTGAACAACCAGAAAGATTTGTTGATGAAAACAATAGGGATATGGTGTGTAAGCTACATAAAGCACTCTATGGGTTAAAACAAGCACCTAGAGCATGGTATGAGAGACTTCACAAGTATCTACTGCAAACTGAATTTGAAAGAACTAATGATAACAACAACATGTACATCAAAGCAGAAGAAGGTAAAGACATTATTGTGTCTAAAATTTATGTGGATGACATAATTTTTTGTGGAAAGGAAGTACTTTGCAAAGGCTTTGCTGACAAAATGAAACATGAATTTGAGATGTCTATGTTTGGAGAAATCAAATTTTTTGTTGGATTGCAAGTACACCAACTCAAACATGGAATATTTATTACAGAATCAAAATACATCAAAGAAATTCTTAAAATGTTTGGATTGGAGGAATTCAAACTAGTTAGCACACCAATGCCAACTAGAAATAAGCTGTCCAAAAATGATGAGTCAGCTAAAGTCAATCAAACAATGTATAGATCCATGATTGGAAAACTACAATATGTTGTACATAGTAGACCAGACATAGCATTAGCAGTTAGAATAGTGGCTAGGTTCTCTTCTAATCCTAAGGAAAATCATCTCATAGCAATGAAAAGAATAAAGAGATATCTTAAAGGAACTGATGATTTCAGTCTATACTACAAAAAGAATCAAAAATTTGAGCTCAATTCATATACAGATGTAGACTGGGGAGGTAACATTGATGATAGAAAATGCACAAGTGGAGGTGCATTATTTCTAGGCAAAAGGCTAGTCACTTGGACTAGCAAGAAACAAACATGTACATCCCAGTCCACTACAGAGTTAGAATATGTGGCAGCCACAGTCAATTGCACAAACATTGTATGGCTCGCACATCTATTGGAAGGAATGAAAGAAGAGGTAACAAAACCTGTGATATTGTATTGTGATAATACAAGTGCTATAAACATATCCAAAAATCCAGTAATGCATGCAAAAACCAAGCATATTGCAATCAAGTATCATTATTTCAGAGAATTGGTAGAAGATAAACAAGTAAAGTTGGAATACATTCACACAAAAGAACAAACTGTAGATATCTTCACCAAACCATTTCCCAAGGATGCCTATGAATATCTAAGAGGCAAGTTGGGGGTAATACCTCTAACTCAAGTAGTGTAAGGCAACAAGGAAGTTTCCCTGTATCAACAGGAATACATCATTGAAATATTAATAGGTTGATGCAAAGGATGACAGTAGGAGCAGAAACTCCAAATCAGTCACAAGCATGGTGACAAAGGGAGAAAAACAACAAGAAGCCAAACCTTATATTTTGCATGATAAAGATGCTAAATCTTTGGCATTTATGTCAAAGAGGGAGAAGTATACAGAAAACTGATCAATACAAAGAATATGAAAGAGGGAGATATAAGAGATCAGTAGTAAAAATATAGCAAGACAACATATACAATCGTGGTGGTAACTAAGTTGATTAATTGATTAGTTTGGTTTACCATCAATGCCAAAGAGGGAGATTTTTGGAAATGATTGAAATAATCATAAGAAAAGTTGTTGGAATAATATATGGAACTGGTAAAGAATGTCCTCAATCATTATTTTATCATTGATGTCAAACTTGCTACTTGCAGGAATGACAATTGCTTTAGTGATCCAAATACTATCAATTAGTTGATTGTCAAGGTGGAGGCAATCAATAAGACGTAACCAAAACACCTAGAGAAAGGTTGAAGTTATGATGTTGTAATGAAGTACAAGGATCAGCTAAGCCATTGATAAAAAGTGTATTTGTTGACATACTATAAGATACAAAGGATGGGCACACTGAAACATATCAAAGAGTTAAGGTTTTAGCTAAGTCTTTTGTAAAGCTCAAACTAAGTTCATTAGAGAGAAGGAGCCAAGCAAGCTAGTAAGAGCTGAGAAAATTCCTAGTTAATGTCGAGTAAACTTCAGATGCCGAGCAAGATCAAATGTTGAGTAAACTTTAGATGCCAAGTGACATAGAGTTAACCAAGTGTCAAGCAGAATCAAGTGTCGACTAGAACCAAGTGCCAAGCATAACCAAGTGCCAAGCAGAATCAAGTGCTAAGCAGAACCAAGTGCCGAGTAGAACCAAGTGCTAAGCAGGTATAGGTGTCGAGTAACACAGATGTTTCGAGCACCAGTAACTCAATAATGTTGAGTTGCTACATTATTTTGGAAATCAAAGACTCGCCAGATCTAAGCTGAGAAGGTTGTTATCTAGAAATTTGTAAATTAAAAGGAAGATAAGAATGATGAGGTGGTGGCACAGAACACCATGTAGAATGTTTTTAAGGATATAATTGGCAAAGTTTAAAGAAGAGAACAAGATATAGGATAGATACATTGTATCCTACCTAATCCATTTTGAAACCCTAAAATTAGAGAGGGAGAATTGAGCAGCAAAGGCAAATCAATTTTCTATTTAAGAAGACATAAGTTAATGAAGAAGGTGCTAAGGGAGAGAGAAGTGGTCAAGCATAAAAGAATGAAGTACTGAAGAAGGTGCTAAGGGAGAAGACATCACAATAATTCTATTTGGATAGATGACCACAAGGATGATTGCATTGGTAGAATGAGTAAGAAGACTCAAGGAGACGAAGCTTAAGAGGAAGACAAGTAGACAGAGTTGGAGTGATTGAAGCCAAGCATAAGGATTGAATTGAAAGTGTGATCTAAAATCTGCAAAGTATGTTGTAAGTTATATCAGATCAAAAGACCATTATCGTTACTTTCTAGAAATTGTAACAGTAAGTTTAAATCCTATGGACTTAGGTTGGTTTAATAGCCATAAGATAAATCCTTTAACAGGGTGACATTCCAAGTGAATGTTCTAAAGACCTTTAACCAGGCCCATTCCTAATAGTTTGGTGAAATCCTCTAACAAGGTCACATTTAATAGTGTGTTGTAAGCCTTTAATAGGGCATCACCTCAGAAGAGAGAGAATCAAGTAGCATGTTACTAGTGGTTTTTCCCAAATTGGGTTTCCACGTAAATCATTGTGTCATGTGTTGATCTTGGATGTTTTATCTTTGCATGTTGATTTACTATAACTTGCTTATATGATTGATAAAAGTGTATGGATTCATTAAAAATAGTAAAAAGGGATTAATAGGACATTTGGACCTTGAATAACTGATTCACCCCCCCCCCCCCCCCCCCCCCCCCCCCTCTCAATTATTCTAAAGAATTCTAACATAATTGTCATGGTTATGGACATAAAGCAGTAGATTGCAAGAAACCCAATGGTATAAAGCCCCGAGTTATCTACTCTTTTCATGCATTTTTTATGTTTAGAATAACAACATTCCAAAATTCTTATTCCACAACATAGGTTGAGACTCCACTAAATAGTCCACACCCAAAAACTAGCCTTCTCCTAGTCTATTTAGACCCAGTCTAGGAATAATATATATTCAAGGTTCAATTTGATTATAAAGGTGGAATCAAATTTCCCCCACACTAAAGACAATCAAAATAAAAAAGTTTAGACTTAACAACACATTCCCTAAGTTTTGGCATCCAAGGAAACTCTTTTTACACAAGAAAGGCTATGAGGACTATGACCAACAATTTGGTATAACTTTCTCTCAAGGAAAAAAGCAATCCCAATTTCTAGTTCTACAACTAGTCTCAAGGTAATACAAGAGATGCAAACTTGACAATTTCTCTAACACACCTTTTCCTTCAATTCACCTAGTAGGAATTAGACATAATTAGGTCTCTTATAGAAAGAAATTACCCTATAAAATACCTCCCAATCACCACCAACACTTGGATCATGTCAAGGATCATAAAAAATTGCTAAGTCTCTGATTTCATGTTTAGATTCCACCCCCAACTCAATCTATGCATTCATTTGCACAAAATTGAATAGTAACACAAAGATGCATGTCCTAGGATTTGTTTTATAACTCTAGTGGCCAGCATTGACATTTCCTACAACTTCCAAAATGTTAAAGTACAACTCATATATTACAAATAACTAGGAATCTAATTTTTCCCATGGCTACATTGTAAGATATGAGAATAAGAAGATGAAACCCTAGGTATGGGCTTTATCTAGACTAGTCAACACAAAAATCTCTCTGAAATGCTTATTCCTCCAATTCAAAGCCTTAAACTAGACATAATTGAAAAGTAATTCTATCCTCTATCTAATCATGTGATCTATCTTGTGATGTGAAGCTGTACAATTCCATAAAACACTCATAAACAACAAAAATACACCAAAATTTTAGTTTTCTTATGGATTCAATGCTTCCTCCATACAATATCAATTCCAATTTTAAATTAGACATGTTTTACATCCTATTTTTACATATCCCAACAATTATTTCAACCAAAAATTGGTTTGGAGCAATTTTGCACAAAAGCAACTAAAAATGCAAAAAGTTGCTTATTTGCAACTTTGACAACTTTTGACAACTTTTAGCAAAAAGTTTTCAAACAACATGTTCTCATTATTTCTTTCATAATAGTTTTCCCCTACACCATAGTTCTAGGGCTTATTATTTCTTAATGAAGATGTATTTGAGTTTGCCCCTACACCATACTTCCAGGGCTTATTAATCTCAAGTCCCCTTGAGATGAGTTCTTGTAAATTTGTTCCATGCCTGTTCATGTTTTCTTCACCCATCCAAATAGCCTCCTTTTTAGGATAACCTACCCACTTCACTAGATACTTCTTATAAGTGTTCTTCCTAGTCTTTTTAATGACCTTGGTGTCCAAGATCATCTCAGGTTCCTTTTTTCATGGGAACATAATGCTGCAACATCATCTCCAAACTCCTCCAACTTTGTTTCATTGCATCCATCTACACCACCATTTTAAGGTGTGAGACTGGAGATATTGAAGATTGGTGAGACACCAAGGTGTACTAGAAGTTCAAATTTATAATAATTTGCACCCAATTTTCTCAACACCTCACATGGACATATGCTTTTCATGATTAGTTTAGTGTTCTTGTCCTTTGGAAATCTCTCCTTTTTCAAGTAGACCCACACCAAGTCTTCAACCAATAATTGCACATCTCTCCTACCTTTATCTTTGTCTTCTTTATACTTTATTGCACTCTTTTCCAATGTCATCTTCACTTGATCATGGACATCCTTCATGTGTTTAGAAAATTTTTCACCATGGGCATTGATTAGAACATGAAATGGAATCTCTCTCAAATCTAAGATACCCTTTGGGCTATACCCATAAAAAAATTGAAAGGAATTCTTCCCCATACTTCTATTCATTGAATTCTTGAGTGCAAAATTAGGCTATGGTATAATTTCATCCCATTTTGCACCATACTATTTGGTAAGACATATAAGCAAGCTCTCTAGTGATATATTGATCACTTCAGTCTACCCATCCATTTGTGGATGATAGGCAGAACTAAAACTCAAAACTATGCCTTATCTCCTCCATAGTGTCCTCCAAAAGATCCCAAGAAACTTCA
Source organism: Cupressus sempervirens (assembly GCA_028749045.1). Classification (NCBI taxonomy): domain Eukaryota; kingdom Viridiplantae; phylum Streptophyta; class Pinopsida; order Cupressales; family Cupressaceae; genus Cupressus; species Cupressus sempervirens. The sequence continues at coordinate 785,521,010 of CM053786.1, forward strand.
CATCCCTGTCTGAGATGGTGGACTTGTTGAAAACAATTGATCAATTGTAAATTGTCTTTTATGTTACACAAAATCTCATATATTTACCAATCTATGTATGTCGAGCTCACTTAGGCAACAAAGATAGTTTCCTATATCTATTAACCATTCTAGTGTTTGCCAAGATCAAAAGACAATGTCTAGTGAGTTCACTCAGGTGTCAAAGAGAAGTTCCCATAAGTTGAGAGTTAATTGATCTCACTCAAGCAACAAAGGAAAGTTGGATGGAACTAGTGTTAATCGAGCTCACTTAGTTACTAAAGGAATTTTGTGAAGATATAGTGTTAACCGAGTTCACTTTATTAACATAGGAAAATCACTTCAATGTTAGTATCTACCGAGCAAGTTTAGCTAACAAAGGATTTTATTGCTTTAGCATATTGAGATTAATGAATTTGTTTGTTTCTTCTAGCTGACTAAGGAGATGAATATTATATATTCTAAGTTGTATTCAAGCTGACTTGACAATGTCTATAGTATAAGTATAAGGTCAAGTTGAGGATTGAAAGTGTGAAAAAGTGTGGAAGAGAAGAAGATGTTTAGAGGAAGAAATTTGGAAGGATAAGTAGAATATCCTTGTTCAGTGGAAAAGATTAATCTAATCAAGAAGGATCAAGTATTCAAGCTAGAATTGAGATCAAAAAATAGCAATACAATTGCATCAGCAATCAAGTCATATCATTGTTACTCTCTAACCATTGGAGTAGTGTATCAAATCTCTTAACCTAGTTGACTTAACAACTATTTTCCAAATCCTCTAACAAGGCAACAGTTCTAGATTGGAGTGTCTAAAGACCTCTTACAAGGCCACTCCTAACAGGGTGATTAAATCCTCTAGTAGGTTCATAACTAACCGTCTATTTTGCAACCTTTAACATGGTTGGATCCTAATAGGGCTCACTTTAGAAAAGTGAAAAACAATAACTAGTTGCAATTGGTGGTTTTTCCCAAATTGGATTTCCACATTAAATCATGGTATCTCTTGTGTTCATGTTATTTATTTCATGTGTATGCAATTAAGTTAATTAAGCTTAATCACATTTTATATCTTATAGGAAAGAGATTCTCAAGTTGAACAGAGATAACTTTTAGTCATGTCAGGAAAACATGAAGCTACATCTAGAAACCATTAGTGATTCAAGTTTTAAATATTTGAATTCTTAGCATAAGGCTCTTACTAGAACAATGACTATGGAAGAGATTGTTGAAAAGAAAAATCATAATATCATGATGATTGACATTGTATCAACTCTTAACTATGTTGAATTTGATGAGGTCAAAGGGTGTGCTACTAATCATGAAATGTGGACAAAGCTAAATGATATCTATGGAGGTGATGATAATGTGAGAAGAGCCAATGTAGAAAGCTTGAGAGGTCAATTTGATCAGATGAAGATGAGAGAGAGGATGAGAACATTGCAAAATATGTTGAGAGAATCAAAGCATCTAGAGGGATAATTGAAGATGTCACAGTGGTACATAAGGTATTCAGAACCCTTCTTCCTATCTATGTAATTAGGGTGTTCGCTATTCAAAAGATGAGATTTGATCCAAATAATAAGATAAACTTGGATGCTCTAGTGGGAAGATTGATAGCATTTGAGCTAGATAATTATGATGATTTATAAGTTCCTAGTTCTAGCAATCTTGAGCCTTCATTTGAAGCCAAGTTGTCACTTAATAAGAAAGTTACAATTTCTAAAGGAAAACAATCTGAAAGTGAATAGGAAGACAATTCTAAATTAAAGCACTGCTTGCAAGGAGGTATCCCAACGGAAAAGGAAAGTACAAAGGTAAAATTTTGCTAATCTATTTTTCTTGTAAAGAAGTTGGTCACACTACTTTAAGGCATCCAAATAGAGAAGACGAAGATGAAAAGAAGAAAAACAAGTATAAAGGAAAGAAGGGTTTCAAAATGTACAAGGACTACAAGGAAAAGGGCAAGAAGTCTTGTTTCATGGCTAAAGATTCAGATAGCAGTGATGATGATGAAGTGGTCTATATTTTTGTGAAAGATGAATATTGTGATGAAGAAGATAAAATGACACTTATTTATCATATTAGCAAAAGTGATACATGGATTATTGATAATGGTTGTCCTCATCATATGATTGGTGATAAAATAAAGTTTGAACATATGGAACACTATGATGGTGGAAGTGTAAGATTTGGAAACAAAGAACCATGTTGCATAAAAGGAAAAGGTTGTATTTCTCTAACTAATAAAATCAAATGTGATAATGCTTATTGGGTTGAAGGATTGAAACATAATCTACTGAGTGTGGCATAGTTGAATAACATTTTATTCAAGGTAGAATTCATGAATGGGAAGGCCAAGCTTCTAGATGGAAAAGGAAATCTAGTTTGGTCTAGTAACCAAAATAAAGTTAACTTATTCTACCTAGATCTTAGTGAAAGTTCATGTTTCATTTCTCAAGTAGAAGAAAGTTGGTTATTGCATAAAAGGTTATGTCATGTGAAATTCGATAACCTAATCAAGATAAGAAAGAATAAAATAGTGAGAGGTATTCCTAGTTTCAGAAAACCTTGTATGGGCCTATGCAAAAATTGTCAAATTGGTAAAATCAGCAAGACAACTTTCAAGAGCAAGGAAAATCATGTTCCAAAGAAGTCTTGGACTTGGTTCATATAGAGCTTTGTGGACCTATTAGCATTGAGAGATATAGTGGAAATAAGTACTTTATTTTATTTGTTGATTATTACTCTAGAATGATGACAGTAATGTATTTGAAAGATAAATTTGAATCCTTTTAAAAGTTTAAGTTGTATTTGTAAGAGTAGAGAAGGAAACAGGAAATAAACTAAAATGTTTGAGATTAGATAGAGGAGGTGAATTCATTTCTAATGAATTCAATGAATTTTTCACTAAAAAAGGAATGAAAATACAAGTATTAGCAGAATGGTTTAACATAAAGAAGAAACAAATCAATCATGGATTGTGCAAGTACCTTGATGATAGAAAAGAAAGTTGTAATCAAATATTGGAAGGAAGTAATCAGTACAATAGTTCATACCTTGAATAGATTACATCTGATGAACTTGACTCAAATCAAACTCCTTATGAACTTTCGTATGGCTATAAACCCAATGTAAGTTACTTGAAACTATTCAGTACCAAATGTTATATTTTAAAGGAGACTAGGAAAGGTAAATTTGATGGTCAAAAGTGATGAAGGCATATTCTTAGCATAGTCCAGTAGAAGTAAGGAATAGAAATGTTTGAATCTAACTACTCATAAGATCATAAAGAGTGCACATGTAAAGATTGATGAGTTTACAAAAGTGACTAAAGAAGAGATGTCATCCACGAAATTTTAGGGAAAAATACAACTAACAATTTTTAAATTTTTTTCTATTTATTTTTGAAAGGAAATTAGATTTCCTTACACAAGATAAGATGTAGTTAAAAGATTAACCAGTTCCATCTACCCAAGGTCATACAAGTTTAAGTTTTCAATCTAACCTAGTACACTCAATAACATTATCTGAATGGGAATGGTGCCTTACTAATTGGTTGATGATCGTCTATTCACAACGAAACCTTCCATCCAATAGGATGACTCATAAATGGTTTTAATATTTAATGAAAATTCCCAAAAAGACATCTAATTACTGAGGGAAACAATAATTTTTTCCTTTCTAATGACACAAGTCTAGACATAAGATTGTAATACAATTTTTTAATATGTGTGTGTGTGTGTATGATCCCTCACTAGTATCTAAGTAGATATACCATAAAATGCATATTAAATCCTAGTTACATTGGTTTTATATTTTTGGGTGGATTGATCTTAGATCATGATATATATATATATATAGACACACACACACACACACACACACACACACATATATATGTATGTATGTATATATGTATGTATGTATGTATATTAATTGTCATATAATAAATCCATCTAATAAATTTAAATACTTACTATATATTAAGTATTTTAAAATAATTATAATAAAATCTATTTATAACAAATAATGTACATATAGGCACATAACATATTCTAAACTCTCAACCAACTTAATATTTACTAACCACTAATTAATGACCTAAATATTAATTGTGTCCTTTATACTTTCCACTTAATTTTTTACGAATTAGTTAATCCATATTTCTTTTGTTATCTATAACACATTAATTACTTTAATTACACTAATTACCACTTCCTAAGTAGTATATTATTGAAATCGACTAATTTACCAACGTAATAATCTAATTTATCATTTGTATCATACTAGCAATATCCTATGTATTAACCACTATCTATATAATAACATGTAGATCTCACTAACTTGTTAATTAAGTTACATTATGTAACAAAAAAAGATTGATTTTCACTATATTTATTATCACTAACCCCTAACTAATTATATCCATATTACTCATTATCTTTCTATCAATACTATTCTAAAATTTCTTTATCTCCTAACTCAACTATAGAAATTATCTTCTAACTAGTCTATTAAAGTTGATTAATAACTATTGTTAACTACCTAATAAACACTTATACTAACTTATACTAACTACCTTTTAGTAATATGAGAATCCTACAATACATTCCAAATATTTCATAACCAAAACCTTACTACACATAAAAACATTTTCCTATTTCTACTACCTTTTATCAATATTAAATATCCCTCTCTACACATCTCTAAACCCAAATTATATACTTTAATTCTAAGTATTTACTTTAATTAAACTCACTATCCCAGGAGAATTTTTGTACCATTCCTAGATTCAAGTGACTTCATAAGTTCTTTCTCATCTTCCAAAGGACATACTCTGACATGGTTTCCTTAGCTTTGGCTAGATCCCAAGCCACCTAGGGTTATGGGAGTACACTCTTTTATAGGTCTAGGAAGGGTGGTGACTTTTACTATGTACATGGGACAACACCACTAATTTTTCAGGTGGGATTACAACAAGATAATCATGCATAGCTAAGTGCACATGTTTGTAGTTTTTTTAAAAAGAATACTTTAATATATTTCTTTTGTGGGTGGATACTTTATGAAGTGAAGTCAACTAGAATAAGGGAGGGGAATATATGTTTTTAAAAGTTATGCTTCCCTTACCACTCATGTGAGTTGATTCTTGTGTGGGGTTGAAGTAACTTTTTTATAATTCTTTATAATTCTTTTTAAATGTGACTTGTTTCATAGGATATTTATGTACTAGTCTTACTTTACCTTCAACTTGGTAACCTTATTGCCTAATATGTATTATGACTATTTTTTTAAAAAAAAATCTTATCTAGGTGAGAAGATGCTATAGTGTATTCTGTTTGAATATTATATTAGACTATAATAGAAACCAAAATAATTTCCACTTCTCATACAAAATCCAAAGAACTAAATGTGCATGTACAATTTGTCTCTCATGGTATTTGATATATAGTCTATTTGATACATCTTTCCTATGCATCTATGATGTTATTACTATTGATCTAGTATTAATATGATGTTGCTTCCATATTCCAGTAAAAATATATAAATGAATGGGTCTCTTTATAATTTGTTCGAATAAAACTTATCATGAAATTTCTTTGGACTAAGATCAAACATGAAACCTATAGATTTGTATTTTTCTTTCAATAATGAAACTAAAAATGGTATTTCTTGTGGAATTAATTTGTACTAAAATTTCTTCACATATTTAAATCCTTGACAAAAACATTATCTTGAATTGATCTTAATTTCAAATGAGTAAAATAAAATAATACATATTTTTTCCTCAAGCATCAAATAAATGACTATATCTAAAATGAAATCTTTCCATACCCAAACTATGATACATCAATCTCCCCTTTACCATTACATCTAAATGCATGAATCTAGAATTTTATACTGTAATTTCATATGACCATATCTCCCAAATTCTTCATTTCTATCATGGATTATTTACTCACCACAATGTACACAAGGTGATAACCTCACTTTTAGAATACAATAAACAAAAGATACAAGTGATGGTTTTGATTTTTTTTTCAATACAATATACAATTAGATAGTGAGATTTCACCCTTTCAAACACATTACCCAATAATATACCCCTTCTTGTTCCATCAATACATGGGGAATACTAGACGTCTTCCTTGGATTCCATGAGCATAAAACCTACAAAGTCATTCATACAAGAACCATGGAGGCTCACCTCCCATCCTATGCTTCTATGAAGCCACCCACTGATCAAGGGAAACAAGACTCAAATGGATTACTCCCATACAAATAATATCACATAAAATAGAACATCATGATACATAACCAATTCCCTCCAAGGTTTTAACACAATGATTCACTATTGGAATCATAAAACAGTGGGTGAAGGTGGACTCTCCAAAGATGAGAATACCATATCCATAGACACATATACATTTTCAAATGTGTAATGCCTCTTCAAGGCCATCAAAATACATCATCCTCATCACCTCAATACTCTTATACCTCCCATAATACAAATGCCTCTTAAAGGCTATCAAACAAGGCATATGGCTTCAATGGAGCCCATACTCGATGAACAAGAAAACTCTCTCCAAGAGGAAAATCTCTCAACTTCAATGTTGAGCCCAACTAACCCCTTCATCCAAGGCATCTCTTCCCTCCCAAGGGTGAGTGAAGTGTTCACACCCACACAACATTTCATATAGAAAATTGAGAGAAAAAATAAGAGAAATTGATCACAACATTTGCACATGTAAAAACAAATACAACACCACATACATTACATATTTTCATTCACAATATGAACAAGTGTTCTACACAATGAACAAGTACAATGAGGATCATGGAATGGGCACCAACCTTTGTCCATGATAATGGCAAGGAAAGTTGTTGAAGAGCTCTTTATTTCCTTAGCTCCCTCTCTAAACCCTAATTGTCTATAAACATGGAGAGTCGGTGAACACCCCACTAGTTTGTCCAAGACCACTAAAAAGGACTCTTCCACTACCTCCTTTTTGAAAAAACACCAAGCCACTATCTCTTACAACTCTATCCCTACCAAACTTGTTACTCTTGACTAACAGCAAAAATGGGGTTGAACTAATGGGGTAACTCAAACTTTTAATTGGTGGAATAATTCATTGGTTAAGGGGTCCCCTAGGTTAAGTATAACCAAGACCAAAACCCTAGCTGACATGTCATCAACACATAAAAGACTAGAAGTGTCAAGTGACACATTTAAATACATTACACATCACAATGACATGTTTCTACTTACCCATGAACTTAAATTCACCACACACACACACACACACACACACACACAAGCTTACATTTACAAAATAAAACACATTACAATGAGGCTTTTCAATCTTCCAAGATTTTCCTTGGCTAAACCATGTTCACATAAGTTTGGACCTTGTTTCTCCCAAATAATTCCATTGTTCATTTGCCTAAACACTAACTTGAACATCAGAAGCCCAATGAAAAAAATCATATAAAATGCATGTATATAAGTGCATGACAATTTCATTTTAGATAATTCACCTTAACATCATAATCAATTTTCATTTTCTAATCATTTTCATATAAATCATTTAAAGCATTAAAATATTAGAATTTGCATATTGACATTAATATCTAATTAAATGATCAACTAACATTCTAAACCACATCATAATCCATTTCCTATCATAATGGTGAAATATTAAATCTATACTGCTAAGTCATTCAACATGGAAATTAGTTCTGAACACAAAGTTTAGGTCAAAATCATCAAAATGTAAACATCACAACTAATATCCTTTGATTCACTTCAATATAGTTTGATTACTAACAGTATCATGTTATCATTATGAGATAGTACATTATAAGGTGCATCAATTTTGTTAGATAAACACGATGTTTGCATAGTCATGTCTCATAGTTTCAAAATCTATCATAGAATAAATCCATTAAATTTTATTGGGTCGTAAAATTTTTCTTCATAAATATCCACATATCCACCTAATACTACTTACACAATTATTGGATCATTGCATTACATCATACAGAGTTCTACCATGTAGATCCTTATCTAATTTTGATAAAAAATTTCATCTATGATTATTTGAAATTTTCACAAGAGTTCTTGTTTATTTATCTTTCCAAAATTCAATTATCCTAATAGCCCATACTATATCATGAAATCATCAACATAGTTTCTAGGTTATGGCATCTTGAACCTTTATTCCATAGGTCTTAGCTTATCAACCTAATGTAATTTTTAATACAATACTTAACACAATAGAGACTAAAAGTTATATTATTCCTAATAAGATCTTAGGTTCATATTGGTAAGGGAAATGTCAGTCATGGCATACTCAAATCTAGGAACCTACTTACCATCATTCTATTATAAGATGTATGATTACAGTATAAAATCCACAATTTATAGATAAGAGGTAGAAACATGACATTTCATCTTCTGACTCTTCCTATATCTAATCATATTTGTGTTATTGGGACTTAAAATAGGATACTAGGGAAGGGGCCTTACAAGAGAGCAGTAAAGAACCTAAAGATTATAGAAAGTTTATTTACTTTGAACTTGATATATTGCCTAATCCAATTGGAAGTCAATAAACTTCACCTCTCGAGTCCCCAAAATCTCCAAAAGCACCCAAGTTGTAGCTACTACAACCTAAGTCACATTCTAAAGGACCCAAGTTGTAGTCAAAGGCTACTTAGATCTAGCTAGTGTAAGCTGAGTCCATATCTAAAGGACCTAAGTTATAGATAGTGAAACTCAAGTATGATGCAGATGATCATGGTGAAATAAGTGGAACAAATTCTAAATCCAAAGTACATGTATTAGAAAGATATGTTAGAAGGTACCATGTATCTAATCATATCAAATTGAAAGGTAAATGTTTTCTTACTAAATTTGAACCTAGAATAGTTAAAGATGTTTTGGATAATGAAATTTGGATTGAAGAAATGAATGAAGACATAGATTGGGTAGAAAGGAATAAGACTTGGACTCTTGTTCCTAGACCCAAGGATAAGAATGTAATTGGCACCAAGTGGGCTTTCAGAAATAAGCTGAATGAAGATGGAGAAGTTTCAACAAGAAGGCATTGACTATGGTGAAATTTTTTCTTCTTTTGCAAGATTAGAAGGTCTTAGGACCTTACTTTCTTATGTTGCATATAAAGGACTTAAAGTATATTAGATGGATATGAAATCTTCATTCTTGAATGGAATTCTAGAAGAAGAAGTTTACATAGAAAAACCTGAAGGTTGTGTAGATCCTAGCAAAAAGGATATGGTATGAAAGAATTCATAATTATTTGATGAAGATTAATTTTTAAAGGAAAAATGATAACAACAACCTATATATCAAAGAAGAACCAGACAAGAAGATTGTGTAGGTAAAAATCTTTGTGGGTGACACATTGTTTACTAGAAATGATGATTTATGTTAAGCCTTTTCAAAGGAAATGGAAAAGGATTTTGAGATGTCAATGTTTGGATGAATCAAATTCTTTTTTGGCTTGTAGATTCACCAAAAGAAAGATGGTATCTACATTACTCAATCTAAGTATATCAAGGAGATACTGAAGAAATTTAGAATGAAGGATTCAAGACCAGTTATAACACCTATGTCTATTGGACATAAGCTTTCTAAAAATGACGATTCCAAGGAGGTAGATAAGACCACATATAGACTAATGATTAGAAAAATTCAATATGTTGTACATACTAGGCCTAATATTGCTCTTGCAATTGGTATGGTAGCAAGATTCTAAGCTAATGCTAAAGAAAATCACATGATGGCACTAAAGAGAATCATGAGGTATATGAAGGGTACTGAAGACTACAGATTGTGGTGCAAGAAAGGAGGAAATTTTGATTTGAAAGCCTTCACTGATTAAGAATGGGAAGGAAGTGTTGATGACAGGAAAAGCACTAGTGGTGGAGTGTTCTTTCTTGGTAAGAGACTAGCGTCTTGGACAAGTAAGAAGAAAAATTACATTTCTTAGTCTACAACAGAGGTAGAGTATGTTGCATTAGTAGCTAATTGTTCCAATGTTTTTTGGTTCAAGCAACCATTGGTAGGTATGAAGGTAGAAATCAAGGATCAAATGCTTATCTTCTATGATAACACAAGTACACTTAATATATTAAAGAATCATGTGATGCATACCAAGACCAAGAACATTGTAATAAAATATCATTTTCTAAGAGAATTGGTTGAAGACAAAGAGGTAAGATTGTAATATGTGAATACTAAAGAACATATTGTAGACATATTCAAAAAGCCATTACCCAAGGACACATTTTTGTATCTAAGAGGTAAGTTAGGATTTATTCCCCAATTTGAAGCTCACTGAATGAAGTTTAGTGATACATAAACTAGAGCATGTTGAAGATTAGTCAAATTGATGTAGTAATGAAAGGTCATAATGCATATGAATCTATACATTAGGTAGATTGATATTCACAGAATATTGTCTTTGGCATAAGATGTCAAAGAGGGAGAGTTTGGTTTTCATATCATAGAAATTTTGTTTGAAGATATGAAAGAGGAAGAACTTGGTCTAATATCAAAGAGGGAGAGTTTTCTACCAAAAGATGTTGAAGATAGAGTTTGCCAATAGACGGAGAAACTGAAGTCAGAGGGAGTTCACACTAATAAAGGGAGTTCTCATCTAGATGAGAATCAAAATGAAACTAAGGATATTTTCCTTACTTTATTTTTCTCTAATATTTCATTGTATTATGAAATTTTGTGTTTCTACCAATGCCAAAGAGGGATATTGTTGAAAACAATTCATCAATTGTATATTGTCTTTGATGTTACACAAAATGTCATATCTTTAGTAGTTATTTTATTTCAAGGTCACTCGGGCAATGAAGACAACTTACTATGTCTACCAATTATTCCAATGTTTTCTAAGTTTAGAAGATAATGTCTATCAAGTTCACTCAAGTGTCAAAGAGAAGTTCACAAAAGTTGAGTGTTAACTGATCTCACTCAAGTAACAAAGGAAAGTTGGGTGGAACCAATGTTAACCAAACTCACTTGGTTACCAAAGGAATTTTGTGAAGATGTAATGTTAATTGAGTTCACTTGGTTAACACAAGAAAATTATTTTAGTGTTAGTATCTACCTAGAAAGTTTGGCTAACAAAGAATTTTCTCATTTTGGCATATTGAGTTTAATGGATTTGTTTGTTGGTTCTAGCCAATTAAGGAGATGAATATTAGATGTTATAAGTTGTATTCAATGCTACTTGAAAATTTATATGGTGTAAGTATAAGGTCAAGTTAAGGATTGAAATTATAAAAAAGTGTGGAAGAGAAGAAGATGCTTAAAAAAAGTGAATTGGAAGGATAAGCATAATATCCTTGTTGGGTAGAAAGATTAATCTGATTAGGAAGGATCAAGTATTTGAGCTAGAATTGAGATCTAAAAATAGAAATAAAATTGCATCAAAAATTATATCATATCATTTTTATTCTCTAACAACTATATCAAATCCCTTAACCAAGTTGGCGTAACATCTATTTTCCAAATCCTCTAACAAGGTGGCATTTATAGATTGAAGTGTTTAAAGAACTTTGAAAAGACCACTCCTAATATGGTGATTACATCCTCTAATAGGATCACACCTAACAGTTTGTTTTGTAACCTTTAATAAGTTTGGCTCCTTATAGGGCTCACTTCATAAGAGCAAAAAATAGTAACTAGTTGCAACTGGTGGTTTTTCCCAAATTGGGTTTTCAAATTAAAACTTGGTGTCTCTTTTGTTCATGTTATTTATTTTATGTGGATGCAACTAAGTTCATTAAGGTTAATCACAGTTAATATCTTAAGATCTTCATGTTTAGTATATGCAAGTAATAGTTGATAGTATAGTGCTTGTTGAATTATAACATATTGTTAGTGTTAAACAAGTCCATGTGTGTTAACCGAGTAACAATAGTTTCAATAGAGTTTATGTTTTGTATTGACATATATGGGATCTAGGATTTATTATAGTGGTAACTAATTTAACCCTCCCCTCTTAGTTACTCCTCTTATACTTTCAACAAGACTATGGTGAACCATGAAGTCTCACAATCTCCTTGAAGAACAAATTAGCAATATAGGTAGCATTACTAGTACTTTTACATGGAATAAAATGAGACATCTTACTAAATCTATCAACTACCATATAAATATTATCAAAACCTTTTTGTGTTCTAGTAATCCCATGACAAAGTCCATGTTGCAACTAATCCATTGTCTAGTTGGTATAAACCAACATTTGTAGAGGTTCCCTTGGCCTTCTAACAAATAATGCATTACTCCACATACTTTCTTACATGTGTCTGAACCTTAGGCCAAAAATAGTACCTCCTTACCTATTCCAAAATTTTATCCAAGCCAAAATGGCCACTCATGGTACCTACATATTTTCCCTCGTTGAACACTTTGGTATGCACAATTGGTGTCCTTTGAACAATAACCCATTTGGATGATAAAATATGTGTATTTCATGTGATAATCCTTAGAAAAATCTGAACATACCTAATATACTTCTTGGAAATCCTCATCATTTTCATACATCCCTTTTAAGGAACCAACTCCCACACTCTGCAATCTGATTACTTGTACTCCCAAGTTCCTTTTACTCAGAGCATCTATCACTTTGTTGGTTACTCTCTTCTTATGTTTTGTAGTGAAGCTAAATGCTTGAATAGATTCTAACCATTTTATATGTTCATGACTAAATTTCTCTTGTCTATTTAGGAAACCAAGGGCCTAATTGTCAGTAAAAACCACAAATTCCCCAGCCAAAAAATAATGCCTCCATTTCTTCAATGATTGAACCAATGTACATAATTCCAACTACAACATTTGAAGTATCACATTACAAGATAAATACCTTTTGAAAATTAGGAACAACAAGTACTATTTTTTCTACCACCTTCTTCTTTAGCATTTTAAATTCTTCTTCAGCCTCTTTGGTCCAAGAAAATTTGCATCTCTGACCACCTTTTATTGTGTCCAATATAGGTGCACAATATTGACTGAAATTTCTATTAAATTTTCTATAGAAAGAAGCAAGTCCATGAAATCTTCTTACCTCAAACATGTTTCTTAGAGAAGGCCAAATTAGTATAGATGCCACCTTATCAAGGTTCATCTTGATAATCCCTTCAAATATGATAAACCCAAGATATTCAAGCTCCTCTTGCAAAAAGATAGTCTTCTCCAAGTTCATGAATGAGCTTTCCTCTTGTATCCTCCTTAAGACCAATCAAGATGCTCCAAGTGATCTCCCTTTTTCTTATTGAACACTAGTATATCATCAAGATACACTATAAGAAATTTTCCAAGGAATTCTCCCAAGACCTCATTCATAAGTCTCATGAACATAGTTGGAGCATTAGATAGCCCAAATGGCATCACCTCCATTACTACAAGCCTTCAATGGTTTTATAGGAATTCTTACATTCATCCCCTACCCTTATCCTAATCTAGTGATATCTTCTTTTCAAATCAACATTGGAAAAATACCTTGCTCCACTCAAATGATCAAGCAAATCTTCTATTTTAGGCATAGGGAATCTATATCTTATAGTAATCTTTTTTAGATCCCTAGATTCTATACATCACCTCCATGTCCCATCCTTCTTTGGACCTAAAAGGGATGAAACTAAACAAGGGATCAAATTTGTTTCTATTAACCCCTTATCTAGGAGTTCTTGAATCTGTTATGCCATCTCCTTGTTTTTTTGAGGTGTTAGTTTATAAGAATATTTGTTAGGGAATGTTTCTCTAGGAATGAAATCAATATTTTGATTTACCTTTCTAACTGGTAGAAGTGTGCCTTGTATATCTATGGCCAAGATATCAACATACATCTAGTAGATTTACAACCTCCTTAGGACCTACTCTCCTCTTTTGTTCTTCCATCTTAGGAGCTCCCTCCTCCTTCCTCTTGTCTTGTGGCTTTATTACCAAAGTATAGAATGGGGATCTATTCTTGAGATTTTTTACAAACTCCTTCTCTCCTAAAAACAAAATTTTTGATTCCTTTTGTTCCTCCATATTATCAAACATGGGTAATAAAGTTACCTTCTCTCCTTTGTAATTTATGGTGTGGGTGTTCAATCTCCCATCATGGTTTTCCTCCACATAATACTGCCATGGTCACCCATGTAACAAGTGGTAATCATCCATTGGAATAATATCACAAAGTACTTTACCTTTTTACTTTCCAAGTTGTAACTTCACCCAACATTTTTCTTCAATGACAACATGATGACTCTTTTTGAGCCATGATACCTTGTAGGGGAAAGGGTGAGGTATCATCTTTAATTTTAATTTCTCCACTACTTTTGCAAACACCATGTTGTTAGTAAACTAACTACCAATCACCATTTTACATACCTTGCCTCCAACTCTGCAAGTTGTCCTTAATAGAGACTTCTTCTAAGGTGGCTCTTGTGTGGTAGGTGTCCTTAGAAAATTCCTTCTCATCATCAAGTTTTCCCATTCCTTAGGTAGTGCATAGGAATTTTGATTTTGGTCCCCTTGAATGTCATCTTCCCTAATCATAGTAGTCCTTCTTTCTATCTGATTACTTGGATTCGTAGGGCATCTTAAGGAAATATTCCCAACTTTATTGCATCTCTAGTATCTTGGAGGTCTTGAACATCTATCTCCAAATCTTCCCTCAGAGTCCTCTTCTTCCCCTGGAAGATTCTCTAGAACTACTTTTTGCATGATGGCTTTCTTAGCTACTATGACCCAACTATCCATTATTTTGTCCTCTCCCATGTCTTTTCCCTCTTCCTTTATTTTATAATTCCTTTTGCCTTCTACATCTTCCACTTATGTTTTGTCTTCTCTTGAGTTTTCCTTCAACTTTCAATGCCAATTGATAGCATTTTTGGAATGTATTAAGAAAGCATAGAATTTTTTAGTGTCTTTACACCACCAAGTAATAAGATACCTGATAAAAATATGGTAAATATCGAAATAAATTAAGGATTAGCCACTTTCCATAATTAGCTAGATGGTCTTTAGATCTAGACCCAACTTCAACAAAATCATAAAGATTTTCTACCTTTTGGCTCTACAAAACCAAGGCGAGTGCACCTAAGGGATAAAAAGATTCAGAGCTTGATATTATTCACATTTAATTAATTCAATGACATTATATTACAATATTCATCCTCTATAGTAGATTGGTCATAATTCTTCATAAAATTACAATTAATTCTAGGTAACAATAACTAACTAAAACATAGAGATTATATGCAAACAAGTGTTGACTAGCTATGATAGTCTTCATACAATTAAAGTAAAATTGATATTGATTTAAAGGATTTTCTTGATGTCTATTTTTGATCTCTTCATATGCAAATTAAAATAATTGATCAGTGCCTCATCCATTGGGATTTAGAGTCTATCCAACTATTCTGACCTAATTGTTTGCATTATAATCAATATCATTAGCAATTCTCTCTAACAAGCATTCTTATGCACATCATTATTAATGCCTTGAAATCCTATCATATTCACTAAAGCATTTACTTAATCAATTAAATTAAAAGAAATAATGAACTAATATACAACTTATCCTAGTTGCATTTAATTGAAAAAGGCTTTGCCCATACAACCTCAAAATAACTAGTCAATAACAATGGAGACACAATTCAAAGAAAATAGATATGGCAATATTTTATCGTTTTATTAATTCTTTTTGAAAATTATGTAACATTGGATTAGAACTCAAAAAAGCTCAAAAAAAGACACCATGATCCTAGAAATTTAATGTATTCTCAAAATTGTAGAGAAAATATATCACAAAATTGGCATCAAGAAAACTAGACCAAAATAAAACTAACAAAACGAAAAGTTGTACAATAGTTTGGACCACCCCTCTAAACTTTGGATTAAACTTATAATGTGAGATGTAATAGACTTTAGGCTTAGAGAGTACCTAACAACTATCCTTAAGATAGATAGATATTCACAAAAGTTACTATCATAAAAGACAAAAATTGGTGCAACAAAATTTTTTGATCATGAATATTGTTTTGTGGGACCACTTTTGATGAAATTTTGTGTTGTTGAGGAATTCATGATTGGCTTTATAATTATTCTTTAGAGCATGTGGCCTTTGTAATTTCATGTGATGGACCATGTTTTGATGTTTGTAGACTTAATTCAACTCGAGGTTCTCCATCTACATCATCATGTACTAACAAATTGATAGTTACATTGATTGTCCTATTGCCAACTCATCTGTTTGGGCCTCTATGCTGATAACTGCAATTGGTTGTGTTTCTTTTTCTTCTTTAGCTTTTATTGATGTGTTAGTTACTTTCAAATCATCCTGCTCTATTTCATCATTATTGATTTTGCCCATTTCCAATTGCTTTGCATATATAAAATTTGCCATCCACTTGTCAAAAAAATTGTGTCTGGACAATTAAAATTTAGAATATCATGTTTTTTCTTCATCACACAATCCCCTAATTTGTCTATTTCAATAAAATAATCTCTTAAAGAATCATAATTTTTTTGTACTTTTACAACTTCTTCAGTTGTATTTTCCCACCATGCATTTCCCTTCTCATTTATGATCCTATTCATCCCGAGGCATAATAGGTCATCCAATTTGTGGGCCCACTCTTCTTTATTTTTTAATTTATCCTTTAAATCAAAGGCACGGGGGAAGATTCCAAAGTTTTTACTCTTATATTTTGCAAGATAGTTTACGATCCTCCTCTGTAATGCAATTCTTTTATCAACAAACTCAGAGAGACCATCAGTAAAGTCATAACTCTATTCTATATGCTCACAAGATAGAGTGATAACTAAAAAACACAAAAGAGTAACACCTTTATCCCTATTATTCTATTTATTAATAGTTGGCTTCAAGGCCTCCTTATTTTGCTTCAGATCATTCCATATGTTTATTACCTTTTTCAATTATTCATAGAATGTTGGCCAACCAATCTTATCAACCAAATAAATAATTGATTTCCTCAATCTATCCTAATATTAGATATCTAATTCTACATGTAATGCCAATAGTTTGCTCTCTTCTTCTTCAAAATCCTTAGCAATATAATATTGAGGCCTCTATGGTGTGTCTAGAATTTCAATAAGAGGAGTGGATTTAAAAGGCTCCATTGGTAGATGAGGGTAACTGATTCTTTGCCTATTGGACTGTCCATGGAAGAGTAACATCTTTATCTTTGTTATTCCATTTATTAAAAATTGGCTTTTAGGCCTCCTTATTTTCCTTTAGCTTATTCCATATGTTTATTACCTTTGTCAATTGTTCATAGAATGTTGGCCAACCAATCTTATCAACCAAATACATAATTGTTTTCCTCAATCTATCCTCGTATTGGATATCTAATTCTACATGTAATGCTCATAGTTTTCTCTTTTCTTCTACAAAATCCTTAGCAATATAATATTGAAGCCTCTATGGTGTGTTTGGAATTTCAATAAGATGAGTAGATTTAAAATGCCCTACTATTAGATGAGGATAAGTGATTCTTGGCCTGTTGGACTATCCTTGGTGCCCCATCAACTTATTCTCAAGTTTTATTCTCTTTTGTACTTCTTTATTATAAGAAGCTATAGTATTTTCATATATTTCTTTTAGTTCTATTCTTTCTTTCATCTCCCGTAGGGTTGTGGCTAGGGTGAGGTTGGTTGTTCCAACATTTAGCTATGTGGCATCTTCACTTGGAGTATCTTTCATCCTTTATACAATCAAATTTCCTATCAAATTAGTATCATTAGGATAAGAGGATCTAGCTCTAGATCCTTTTCTTATAGACCAAATAACTAATGCAAAATGATCTTCACTAAATTTGTTACCTTTTAGCTCCTTTTTTACTTTTTCATCCACATTCAACCTTTCAGTAATAGAGTTATAAACCATTACATCTGCAATGTCCCAGTTTGGAAATCCAAGACCCTGGATGATTTTATCATTTATCTTCCATCTTCAGGGGTCAGGCTCTTAAAATATTGCATCATTTCCTCTTTTATTTGTTCTTGTATGGAAGCTTCTTCCATCTTGGGATGCTCTACCTTTTTCATATTGCATCTTCCTTCAAATAATCTTATAATGGTCCTCCATGAAAATTGATAAAAAGCTCTTGATTTAATAAAGTTATCATCATAAATAAATTCATGACTTTCTTGTTCCACAACAAGGTCCAACTCCCTTCCTCTATAATCAGAAATATTTAACTAAAGGCTTGGCATGGGAGGTTCTTGAGGATTCCCTTCTTCTAGTTTTGTAGTAGTAATAAAGATTTCCCCTTAGGATCCCAACCACAGCATCTTAGATCCTTAGTAAGTTGCTCATCTCCTAAATGCAATGGGGATTAAGAGGGTGAGTACTCCTCTTTTTGAAGCACCTATCTCTCTTTTATCTTTTTCCTCTTCGGCATTGGCTCATCAACCCTCTCCTCCATAATAGTACTGGTGGATCAAATTATTTATTTACCTTTTCCAAATATAGATCTTTCATTTTGAATGATATTGTAGCTAGGCCTCCTTTGAATAACCAGTTGCTTTGATCCTACTACAGGGGTGAATGATAATATTTTCATGACCTCTCAGGCCTTATCAGGATAAGAATTAATAAAGAATACTTCCTTTTCATTCATTTCCTCCATGATCTCTAGGCAAGTGACCATTAATTTATTTGTTTTATCTATGTCTACCTTGGCATCTTTTCTAGTCTTATAATCCTTATCAAAACAATTAACAAATTCAAAAACCCTTGAGTATACTCTCTACTTCTCCTTCTTAATCTCTTGTTTTTGGGGAGAAAATTTATTTCTAATTATGTCTTTAGGGAAGTAAGGCTGATGTTTCTTGGCACCAGTCTTGGCCCAATATCTAAAAATATCAAAAAATCCTTCACTATCATTGAAGCGGTCATGAGAAACAACCATCTTGTATTGATCTAAAAAATTACACAAAAACAACCAACTACCCTCGGTGATAATTGTAAGGAAACTTGCAATAAAGAATATAACAGTTCCTCATAGCCCACAATATATATAAAATAAATATGCAATTAAAATTCACATACAAGAGAATAGACAACATACCCACAAAATTTGTAATAGAAGATATACCTTGGGAAACCCTCATTGAGGGAAAAATCTTAGCCTCCAAAAGCATCCATCACCATGTATTTTTCAGCAAAAATAC
Source organism: Cupressus sempervirens (assembly GCA_028749045.1). NCBI lineage: Eukaryota > Viridiplantae > Streptophyta > Pinopsida > Cupressales > Cupressaceae > Cupressus > Cupressus sempervirens. The sequence goes on from CM053786.1 coordinate 785,540,262, forward strand.
CATTACAATACAACCATTGAAGCCTTCAAAGCCATAGCCATAGTCAAGCAACCCATGTGAACAAGCATGAATCCGCACATCCCATGCCATGCTTCTAACCTTCACAAATACTCCCTTTGCTAACCTATCAAGCCTTATCTTGCTCGACTCTTTCCCTTTTTGCCTTTTGTCTTCTGCACGCCAAAAACTTCCCATGTGGCTACTTATATAGTAGCACATCCTACAAAACCACCAAGTGGTATTACAAAAACCATGTGCTACCTAACCCATTGACCCCACATTTAACATTGGAAATTTAATTCTTTTCCCTAATATCAAATAATTATAACAAATATTATCATAATGTTACAATACAACTCATCAAGTTTATCCCATTGGATTCTTTACATGTTTCACATCAATCTAAGTGCTCCTAGATACAACATTACATAATAAAATAAAATAAGATAGTAAAAAAATAGTATAGGGTCAATTTATAGCCACTTGTTGTACATATTGCATGAGGTCAATCTATAGCCACATAAATGAACAAGGGAATAATCCCTCCTAGCACATCCACCATCATGGATAAAATTACACAAAATGCTCCATCCTAGTACCTAAAACAAAATGAAAGCATCCAACATCTAAAACATGAATGATCTTACCTCCTACTATGCCACTACCACCAAACATACATAGAAGCCAACTAAAGAGAAAGCCACCCAACCTATCACATTAAAACATCATTAAATCCTATACCAACTAAAATTCCAAGTACAAAAACCTAATCCAAATGTAATCACATGTATCTATAGTTGTCAAAGTATCGATAGCTGAAATAACACCCACAACAAGTGTCAAATGTTAGAAATAGAGATTATTGGGGGGGGGGGGGGGGGGGGGTGTCGGGGTGGTGTGAATCTATAATCTACAAACTTTAGTTGCCAACTAGGTATTATTACTTACTTTAAACCATGTATAACAAAGAAATAAAGTAATGTTGAATAGTAATAGTAACAATACACAAAGATAGCTCATGACACCATATTTTGTTAACTAGGGAAACCTTGGCTAAGGAAAACCGTAGTGGAGATGATACCCACTAGATAATATACTGATATATATGTTCCTTGTTAAAAGATGGACCCTATTAGGAGTGAATGAGAAAATTCAATATAACTAGTCTTTATTAGGAGACTTTGAATCCCTGTTAGGAGATTCCAACTGTGTCAGGAGTTGTAGGATAATGTATGCAAGAAGAGCCCACTACCCAAACATGCAATTTCAACTACAAGAAGATCTCACTACTCAAACAAGTAATTTATTGTGACTTTCCTTCCTTGTCTAATCTCTTATCTTCAACATGATCTTGGATCACTAGATTAAACTTCTCATATATCTCTTTCACAAAAGATCACTCACTTCACAATCTTACAAGATAGCACTAATACACCCAGATTGCACACAACAAACACTTCTTATCACAAGAAGTCCTTTGCATAATAACATGCCTTTACATAAAATATTTCTAGGTCACCTAATACGACAATACATTTTTCCAAGTTAGATTAAAGATCTAGGATGTCGACCCTAATGGAAAAGTAATTGTTTTACAATCAAAACAATTATTTCCTTCAATTCAGTTGTCCTGCTTCATCAAAACATGATCAACTCTGTTCTATACAGTCTATAAAAACTTTTGAAGTTATACACATCATCATCAACATGTATACTATCTCCATATAACTTTTCTTGACATAATATGATTTATGCAACATGTTATAAATAAAATAATACAATGTTGTAAACTAAATTCTATGCTTAGACAATTTTTTGATAGCCAAAAACCAAGTATCTTTATTTCCAAGGTTTCCTATCAGCATGTACATCATGTTTTTATGTTAATGAAAACAATTACATACCACTATTAGTCAATTGTCAACAGCAAACCCATCCAACTATCGTTACCTCCAAAGGTATAAAAAGTGAATTTTACATCATCAACATGTCCAATATGTAACTAACAATAAAAAGCCTCAAGAGAAATACTTACCACATATATACCAAGAAGCTCCCAGTAAAAAAAATAATGTCAAATCTATAACTAATCCACACACAACATCTCAAGGAAGTGAATCCATGTAGTCTCAAGGACATTCACAATACATAAACTATTAACCTGTAAAAACAACTCTCATAACAAGTCTCCAACACTCTCTCAAATTCTCCATAACCATCAAATGAAAGAGATAAAGTAATAAGTATGCCATCTCTCACATGACATACATGAGCACAAACTAGTGATCACAATGTCTAACCAATCTCAAATCTAATGTAAGTGAAAACTAAACATCTAGGAAGATAACCAAGACCAAAGAGAAACTATGCAAATCATAACTTGCATCATGTTCTTCTACACACACCTCTAGATGTAAATTGTGCAAGTATGGTCTCCTCCATAAAACCCCAACAAGAAGCCACTATAACACCCAAATGATACAATTTAACTAATAATTGACGTAAACCTCTCACAAGAAGATCAAACTCATAAACCATTCCTAAACCAAGGAATATGCCCAATATAAAACCATCTCCCAAATGAACTCTCCATAACTAACTCATGTACCGTAGCTCAAGATCCATATCCATGAAAGACAAGCATAAATAAAATTCATCTAAGAGAAACAATGAGCTATACCTCTCAAGTAGAAAATCATCAAGTAGACCAAGAGTGGGGAATGAGAATTCTCATCAAGATATCCAAGTCTCCAACCAAGATTCATCTAAGAAAAACCTCCTCTCAAGTCCATATTAGGTTAATTCCCCTTGGAATTTTTGTTGAAACCATCAACCATCCCAACAAATACTTCTCTAATCCAAGAGAAATCAATTTCACCACTATCTCTAAGTATCCATGAGCACCTATAACCAATCAATCCATGCCAATTCCAAATGTAACATAAAATTATCATGAAGTATCCAAATTATGATCAATGCACTTAATACAAAGAAACTAAACTAAGATCATTGCCAAAGTTCCAACCATGGCCTTAGGAAGATAAACATGACAACATGATCTTACCATCTCTAAAAAAGAAATAACATGCTTCATATGAACATACTATAACATGTCAAACTCTAAACACATATCAAGAGTATACCATGACATAAAATGAAATCATCCTCAAGGATAACATGTCAAATGAAAGCATAAACCACACCTTTACCAAGAACCTTATGAATCCTCAAGATGCAACAATCTCCACACACCATGAAGAAAACCATCTCTACATACTATGAAGAATCATCTCCACACACTATAAATATAACCAAGAACCCCATGAGTCTTGAAGATCTAACCATCTTCACACACCATGAAGATAACAAGTACACCATGTAAATGTCAAAGACACTTCTATAGAAATAGGATCTAAGACAAACCTCCAACATCTACAAACACTAAATAAATATATCAATGGAAAAATATTCTTACTCAATTGTGGTATTGAGTAATCCATGGCATTGTAAAATCCATCTCCTACATGAAGATCCTCCAGGTCTACACCTACACAACCAAAGTGTCAGTACCAAGTGAAATCAAGATCTCCAAACCAAGAAGATACAAACCAAACTAGGAACTAATCCTGTACTGCCACCTTATCACTGCCACAAGCTCCCACTAAACTATGTATCCAAGCTATCCATGACATCATGATGAAAAATCATCCTCTAGCTATGAGAATTAACCAAGGCATCAAACCATCAAAGAACTTAAAGTGCACATCATGAGCTCCTCAAAAGAAACTAAATAGCCATGCTCCTCAACTAAGAAGATGTACCACCATAACCAAATAAAAATTTTAAACTAATGAACATCAAGGATGTACCTATATACCCAATCATGTCATGCCAAAATTCATGACACCATGATCACATCCATAAACTAAGCAACTAACTCTCAATGTGTCCAACTTTTCAGCATTAAATAATCAACCACAATCCTCTACCATGATTATACTTGGTAACAACATCTCATCCCTTCTACATGAAGAAAAATCAACAAATCATGTCACTTAGGGCATAGGAAACCCAAATCCAAGCCACCAATCTAAATATACATCAATAATGAAAGATCAATGGGCAAAGACAACCAATAACCAAGCTATAAATCCAACTTATAAGTATAGACTACTTACAATGTCTATACAACTTGTAGATGCAACAAGCCATCATACATATCCAAACCAAATATTGATAACCATATCATTGTGAGACCAATCTGAAATATGAACTGAGTATACAATGACATCGAATCTAAATCTCCAAACATACAATGTCATAAACTCACAGTGCTAGCATAGTCAATATATACTATAAACTATTTAGATTAATACATCACCAAATAAATCATGTCAAATCTACACTAAATCTGAACCAATGTGTAGAGCTCTCCAAGAGGTTTATGTTGACTACTAAAAGTCCAAAATCTGACTTTGTATGCCCAAGTTATGCCCTAATTTGTGATCAAAATAAATATCTACTTTTCAGGCTCTTAAAACCTTATAAAATGTCAAAATAACATTATCAAACTTACACCAAGTTATAGTACTTTGAACAAGCTTTCCAATGGTTATAAGAAGTCTAAAATCTGATATCCTGAGAGAAAGCTATGGTCATTTTACTAAGACAGTCTTTTTACCATTTTCAATTTGATTTTATTTTTTAGTGACAAAAATTCCAAAAAGATTAAATTTGATGACCATCATGGGCTAAAACTAAGAAACTCTTTCATTTCCTCTAAACATGGCCAAACTAGGGCTTATTATATATCAAATTTTATGAAAACATCGACCCATATCTAATGGTGAGCTATGTTTTACCTAGGGGCTCATTTCTACAAGCTACCCCCTAAAACACTCATTTAAATGAAACATCTAAAAATCCCTTTTGTCCAACAATTTCACATGCCTAAAATCTACCAATATTCGATCATAACAACAAATCCAAAACCTTTAGATCTATAATAAGCAACTCACATATCTTGTTCTTTCTTTTATCCTCTCATGCATACCCATGGATTCAATCTAGGGTTACAACAATAAAAGCATAGGTCTAATACCACTTGTAAGGAAACTTGCAATAAATAATATAACTATTTTCACATAATCCATAATATATCTAAAACAAACATGCAATTAAAATCTATATACAAGAGAATAGACAACACACCCACAAAATTTTTGATACAAGATATACCTTGGGAAGCCCTCATTGAGGAAAAAAAACCTAGCCTCCAAAAGCATCCATCACCATCTATTATTCAAAAAAAACACCACTACAATACAACCATGGAAGCCTTCAAAGCCATAGCCATAATCAAGCAATTCATGTAAACAAGCATGAATCCACACATCACATGCCATGCTTCCATCCTTCACAAATGCTCCCTTGGCTAACCTGCCAAGCCTTATCCCACTTGACTCTTTCCCTTTTTGCCTTCTTTCTTCTCCACACCAACAACTACCCTTGTGGCTACTTATATAGAAGAAAATCCCACAAAACCACCAAGTGGTATTACACAAACTAGGTGCTAAAACCATATGCTACCTAACTCATTCACCTCAAATTTAATATTGGAAATTTAATTCTTTTCTCCAATATTAAATGATTATGTCAAATATTATCACAATGTTACAATACAATTCATAAAGTTTATCCCATAAGAATCTTTACATGTTGCACATCCACCAAAGTGCTCCTTGATACAACATTATATAATAAAATAAAATAAGACAATAAAAAATATTATGCAATACGTGCAACACCCATTATCTCAACAATAATGAACTAGTAAGCCACTATGCAAGATGGGAAAATTGAGCCCCTAGACTGACCAGTCAATTATGCTTCCCCTAATCCACCTTGCTGCCATAGTGTTTTAGCTATTCCCACCTTCAAAGCTACTTGCTAAGGATGGACATGGGGAGTCCCTTGGAATCCATACACTCTAAAAATTGTAGACACAAGGTATGGTATACTATCTGCCCAGTTATGGGAAACCTTTAAACAAGTAGGATTATCCATAAGCCTAATAAAATTGATCAATGCCTTAGGTATTTTAGGATTGTCCCTTAATAGGAGGTTCCTCAACCTAGATGCAAAGTATCTATCAAAACTCACAAAACTAGCCTCTTCTACATCCCAAGTCATATCTGCACTCCATAAATAGATTGGTAGAGCTTCTCCTTGATATTCTATGTTTAATTTTATTTCTTTTTCAAAGTAAGTAACCCCTTTAAACAAGAAAACATGGATAAAAAATGAATAATGGCGAAATCGTTTCTCAACTTTGCTCTTTGCAATTCCAATTAGGCCTATGTGAATTTCCTCTACAAAATAGGATGCAAAATCAAAAATTGTATGCAAACCAAAATAAGATATTTGTGTCATCATATACATGAACTTTATTGGCATAAAATTTTGTTCATCCTCACAAAAAACCCTACACAAAGTCATGTAAATATCAATGGCCCTATTATTGAAAAGCTTCTTCTTAAAAGGTTCTTTAGTTAATGTTATGATAAAGGTCAAATTGCCAATTGTAGCCAAGTGTCCTCTCAATGCACCTTATCTAACTTGATACTTTCTAGACAAATACTCCTTTTCCAATTCCTAAAAGTCAATGATCTCATGGTAATTTATGGTTAGCTCCAATCCAAAAGCCTCTTGAATCTCTTCTGCAATGATTTTTATCAAACACTTCCCATCTACTATCCTCACTATCTTGGCTACTAGATCATAATTTAGGGCCACTTCTGTAAGAAGGTTTGAATCCATGAAAACCCTAGGAACTACTAGCTTTCCTATATAAAAGTTCCAAATATTCCTGGGGGCAAACATTTTTTCTCTAAGAACCATCTCTTAAACAACTAGAGCCCTGTTTTAGATGTTATGGCATCCCTAGTCTAATTTCACTTATCATGCAAACTATCTGCAATCTATAGCCTAGGGTTTATAGGGAATATCTTCTTAATCTAAGCTAACTCATTTTTGGATTTGATGTAGGGAGCTTCCCTTAATACCATAAACTCCTAACAGAAACATAGAAACAACAAAAAAATGTGAGAACAAAATATGGACTTCTTATTTGCACTACAAATGCAGAATTACAAATTTCATAAGTACAATATTCTAACCCACATGAGCGCCTTTAGTACAATAATTTGTAAGACAAGTTGTGAACTATCACCCATAGCTATCCTAGATAATGTTCGAGCCTTTCTTAAATAGGTAGTTTTATGTCACTTGGGAAGGTTCTAGATACTCAAACTTAATATCTAGGCTTGATAGACCCTAACAATACGCATAGATTCATCCAAATACATCTTTGACAAATTATTTTAGAAATTTTAGTATCCCAACGTTTGAAGTCCATAACTCACAAACCATTGCTTCGATTGGCTATTACAACCACTTTTCAAAAATGTCAGCTCCTAATCTATAGGCTTGAAACTACAATAGTGCCCTTCTGTCAAGTTTTTAGACCTTATCCAAGCACTCTAAGGCCTCTAACAATGAACCTAAGGATTTTCTACAATTTTTTCTACCAAAAATCTACAATAAATTCTCTAATACTAATGCTTGAGCAATGAGATTTTTATGGTAGGCTTACAACTCCAAAATGAACCTTCCTATAGAAAATGACAACATTCTGAGCTTGTATAACAAATTTACTAAAAATAGTATGTTCCCATAAATAGTAACTACCTTGTCTACTAGTCCTTATTAAAATGGAAAAGACTAAAAATAAAATATTTATGGGTGATGCAAGATTTCCCTTGTACCTAGGATGTTCCTGCATTAGACATTCAAGGTAATTTGAGAAGTGACCCCAACATATCTTAGGTGTTTAGAGAAAAACCAAGATGGTTAACCTCCTCCTTTGCTAGTCATGATGAATCCTCAACTAGTCTCCCTCTCCATCTAACTAGATATTCCTCATAAGTTTTTTTTTTTTGGTATTTTTTTTAACACAACTATCTAGTATCTCCTCAACCTCTTTTGTAGCTGAACTAGCTACTGGAATGCTCCAGTGTGCTTCTGTAACTTCATCTCCATCACCTCCTTCACAATACTATATCAAATCTAAAATATTAAATACTAGTGAAATATCCAATTAAGTAGGTGACTCCACTTCATATGCATTGCCATAATCATGCCTCTTCACTATCTTGCACAGTCCAAACTTCTTCATCTTCAACTTATTATATGTACCCACTAGAAAACACTCCTTTCTCAAATGAACAATGACTTCATCTCCAATCTAAAATTCCTTATATCTCCTTTTCACATCTACCTTAGCCTTATAATGTATATTCATCTTTATGATGCGCTTCTTCATCTCCTCATCGATGTTCTTTAAATATTTAGCAAAATCTTCTGCTTCAGCACTACTTATCTCTCCTTTATCTAATTGGCTTATTTTAGAAGCATTTTTGGGACTACTCCCATATATAATTTGAAATGGTGATTTACCAGAACTTCTATTGATAGAATTATTATATGAAAATTCCACCTATGGTAAAATCATATCTCATCCTTTTGGTTTATCTCCAACCAAGCATCTTAGCAAATTTTCCAAACTTTGATTCACAACTTCTATCTATCCATCAATCTCTGAGTGATGTGATGAACTGAATTTCAAATTTTTCTTCAACTTCTTCTACAATGTATGCCAAAAATAGCCAACAAATTTGGTATCTTGATCTGAAACTATACTCTTTGTAGACCATGTAATCTCACCACTTCTCTAGAAAACAAGTCTGCTACATGAACAACATCACTAATCTTTTTGTAAGGAATAAAATCTGTCATCTTTGAAAAATTTTCAACCACAACAAAAGTAGAATCATGCTCACACTATGTCCTCAGTAATCCAAGAACAAAATCCATGTTGATATCCTCCCATGGCTTCTCTGGTACAAGCTATATTCTACTTCACTCCTTTCACCATATCACATACTTTGCAACCTTGTACAAACTTCATCACATCTTGCTACAACTATGGCCAGTAGTAATTTTCAGCAACCAAATCTATGGTTTTATCTCTACCAAAATATCCAACCAATCCTCCACTATGATTCTCCTTGATCAGATTCTCTCTCATTGAACTTTTGGCAATGCACAATTGGCTTCTTTTGAACAACATATTATCCTGATCATGAAATCCAACCACTTTGTCCTATCAAGTATAACAAGTTCTATACAAGCCTTCCATGCTTCACCAAAATTAGGATCATCTAGATACAATGTACTCAGTTCCTTGAACCCAACCACCTCTATTTGCATTTATGTTAGCAAAATTTGTCTTCTACTAAGAGCATCTAGAACTTTGTTAGACTTCCCACTCCTGTGTTTCAAAACAAATGTATAACTCTACAAAAACTCAATCCACTTTAAATGCCTTTGGTTCAATTTTTTTGACTATTTAAATATTACAAAGCTTCATGATCAGTATACAAAACAAACTCCTTAGAAAGAAGATAGTGTCTCCACTTCTTCAATGCTTGAACTATAGCATAAAATTCCTAATCATAAATAGAAATTTTTATTTTTGTAGCATTCAACTTCTCACTAAAATTAGCAACATGTCTACCTTCCTAACTCAAAAAAACTCCTATTGTAGTACTACTAGCATCATAGTCTACTTGAAACACCTTGTTAAAATTAAGAAGTGTTATAACAGATTTCTCAACATCTTTTTGTTTCAATAGATTAAAACTCTTATCTACTCCTATAGTCCACTTAGACTGTTTCCTATCCCTTCTCATTGTTTTAGTCAAGGGTCCACAAATACTATTAAAACTTCATATGAACTTTATGTAAAATGTAGCCAGCCCATGAAATGATCTTACCTTTGTCACACTCCTTGGAGTAGGCCATTCAAGAATAGCCTTCACTTTCTCTGGGTCCATTTTCAAACCTTCTTATGAGACTACAAATCCCAAGTACACCAACTCTTTCTTTACAAAACTACACTTCTTTAGGTTTATCAACAACTTTTCTTCCCTCAACTTATCAAACACCTTGTGTATATAAATCAAATGCTCCTCTAATGTTTTACTAAAGACAAATACATCATCTAGGTAAAAGATGATAAACTTTTTGGAAATATTGTTAACTAGACTAAGTTACTAAGAGGGGAGGGGTGAATCAATAACTTAAAAAACTTTTAACAATTTCAACTCTTGATCCAATAATCCAATTAGCATTTAATTCATCACATCTAATCTAATCTAATTGCATCGATAAGAAACTAAAAATATGAAAGCATTCACAACATTGTGACACAAAGATTTGGTGACCCAAAAACCTTCCAAATAGAAAGTAAAATTGGGGTGGGAATGTTACCCACAAGATTTAGTATTGCAATATAAATTTGGCCTATTAAGGCTTACATTGATCACTTCTGATGATTTTTCTGTTAGGAGCAATAAGGATTACTATATCCATCTTGTGAGAGGGTTTACAAACATATAATGAAGTATGCACTTGCTAAGGGGATTTACAAAAGACAGTTAGGTCTACCTTGTTAAAGGATTTGACTGATCCACCTATTAGGATGAAATAGTAGCTGATCTTTGATATGCAACTTGGTTTGTTGAAAGAAATTCCTTTATGTACTAATCACCTTGCTATGATAGATATGACCTTGCTGCTCCTTATACTGCTATAGCCTTTGTAATTCTCTCTTTACGACTCTTCTATAATTATATTTGATTATATTGGATTCACATTCACAAACTTGGATATGATACAATTTACTACATATATACTAATCCATTTATACAAATTAAAAAGTTGGCTACAATACAAGTTTACACAAATATTACAAAGTTGGCTCAAGTATAGACACTCAGGCTCTAAAGACTGACTCAGTGAATTTTTGATACTTGACAACCATTGTTAATGCTTAGCGTTGTTATGCACTCAATAGACATAGAAGCTAAGTCCATACTAATCAATTCCAAGTAGTCTTGAACTTGGTCTACACTGGTGACTCAGTAGATATTGTAAAACTCGTCATATAAACTAAATCACTTGTTTACCACTACATAGCTTAGTAAACACTATTACCTTGAGCTTGGTATAAATTGAGTCACTTGGTTAACACTGAGTAGCTCAGTTAACACTAGACTCCCATCACATAAACTGTGAACTCGATAAACACTACACAACTCGATTTGTACTGGTAAACTTGGCATGCACTAAGATGCTTACTTTACACTGTTGATCTTCACTATAAGTATAACTTCTTGATAAACACTAGAATTTTTCCAAAGGACTTAGTAGCAACTATAGAACTTAGCAACAACTAAAATTCTTGGCAAACATTGTTAACTATACAATAAGCTCGTTGACTATTTACAATCTAAATAAGTGTGTGTCACTAATAAAAAACTTGATTGATATGTCAAAAATATTCCCCTTTGGCATTAGTGACAAAAAAACTATTATCATCCAAAACTAAATTCAAAAACTTTCTTGAATACCTTGTATCCATCACCTTCTGATACTAGCTTGATAGAGTAAACTATTTTTTAGATTTTTCAAATTTGATTTTGTAAGATATATATATCTATACATCGTAAGGTTCTTTCATGAATTATACTATACATCTTCATGCTAAATAAAACATATTCTTACTATACATATCTTTCTCCCCCATTACTTTTATAACTTATCACATTTTCTCCCCCATAACTTATATCTTTCTCCCCCTTTTTGACATTAATTCTAAAGATTTATTCTATTTATTTATGTAGTAACACCAAAATGAGATTAAAAAATTGAGTGTACCTTAAGTATGATAGCCAAAGTTTTATCCCAATTGTCTTGTGGGACCTTACATGTGTTGAGTGCAATTTGCACTTCTACTAACAACTCTATTATGTGGTCTACTATGGAGAAGTTATTGTCATGGATGAGAGATTTAGAATGTGAAATATGTTTCTATAGTGCATCCATATTGGGAAGAATCATGTTCTATATATCTACAAATATAGATATGATCCTTGATTCTTCTCTAAGCAATTCTACTTGCATAACTATCAAATTCCTCATCTTCTTGAAGTGTGTAGAGCTTGAACTAGAGTCAAGTTGCAACTGCTAAGCACTAACCTTGAGATTTCCATCTATTTTGGAAAATTTGTTCTTTATTTCCTTGGTAAAATAGGAAACATTACACAACTTACCAAAAAATGATGATACATTTGTACAAGATGTTTCCAGTGTTAGTCTCAAATTGTTTTTGATAATTGAGTGTCAACACACCTAACCAATTCTCAGGATGATGCCAAGTATAATATAGAATTTGAGTTACAATGCATGTCGAGCTAGAGATATCAATAGGTGTCAAGTGAACTTCAAGTGTCAAGCGAGCTTTAGGTGCTGAGTGAAGTTCAAGTGCCAACTCACCATAGGTGTCAAGTAAAGTATAGATGTTGAGTGAAACATAAATGCTATAAGTAGCTGAGTGAGACAAAATTTCTATATGTGTTGAGCATCAACAATTAGTAAGTGTTGAGTAACATAGAATCAACATATGAGTTTTTATCTTCAAAAACTTAGATGTAAAGCATTTATTTTGAAGCCAACATAGGATGAATCTCGAAGGATCTTGAAGATAAGAACAAATCTTTTGCATTACCTATATAATCAGCATGCAACCAATAGGAAAAGTGCAAGAATTGAGCGAGAAATGAAGATTTAATATTGGTCATAGATTTATACCTAACCCTAAGTCTTCAAAATCTTTAAAAGGAGGATGAAGCCCATTTGTGTATGCATGAGAGAGAAGTGTATGGGTGAATTATAGTGAAGTGTAGAAGTGTAAAAAGACTTAGTGAAGAACAGAACAACATTCCAAAATCTAGTTGATCAAGAACAAAGTATTAGAACTTCAAAGAGTGACATATCAGATCAAGAAATGATCAGAGCAGTCAGAGCATAACAAGGATCTGGAATCAACAATTGAGCATTGCAAGTCATCAGGTCAAGACTTTCTAATACTCTCTAGCAATTGTATTAGGAATGAAAATCCTATGAACTTAGGTTGGCTTAGTATCCATTTGTAAATCCTTTAATCGGGTGGCATTCCAAGTGAATGTAATAAAGTCCTTTAACCAGGCCTACTTTTAGCAGGGTAGTTAAATCCCTTAACCAAGTCACTTTTAATAGGGTGTAAAGTCTTTAACAAGACAGGCCTTTCATAGGGCAAACCATTAGAAGTGGTCAAACATTTTAACCTTGAATAGTTACATATTTCTCTAGTAATACTTTGTGGGTGTCATCCCCACCCCAATTTTACCTTCTCATTTTGGAGGGTTTCTGGGTTACCAAATCTTGTGTTATATGTTTTCATGCATATCTTTTACTTTCATGTTGGATAGATGAATAAAATTCATGTGAATGTTATCACCTAAAAGATTATAAATAGGGTTAAGGTTAGTTACTTCCGATTCAAGCCCCCCCCCCTCCCCCCCTCAAAAATAAATCTTCCCACTTCTAAATTCAGGCAATTGGTATCAAAGCTAAGTTATCACAAGGAGAAGCAATATAACTTGGAGAAGAGATTTGGAAATGGAAGTCTACAAAGTTGGGAAGATCATAGAGAATTAGGCAATTGATATACAACTTGCTTTACATGCTTTGGAAGAAGCTAGAGAAGAACTGAGAAAATCCTTAAAGAGGAGAAGAGAGATTGCCATAGCTAAGAATGATACATAGTATAAGGAGATGGACACCTCAAACATATTTTCAAATGGATATTCCAAAGAGTTTGATGTAGAAATAGTAGACCTGATGGAGAAGAATAGAGCTCAAGTAGAAGAAATTAGAACACTCAAGCTTGAACAAGAATCACAAGCTATGATGATTTGCGAAGTGAGTGAACTAAAGAAAAGAGTCATTGAAGACAATGCTATGCTACAAGAAGACAAGAGAAACCTTGCCAATAGACTAGAAGAAAAGTCAATTGAGCTTACAAGAATTTCAAACATGTAGCTAGACACCCTGAGTTAGATGATGAATACACATCATGAACTAAATCTCAAGGATATTGAGATCTCTACACTGAAGATTCAAAATAAACAACTACAAAATGACTTGAAAAGAGAAAATGAGATTACGAAGAGCTTCAACAAACCTAATGAGGCCATTAAGTACTTTGACAGCTACTAAAATCACCAAGGGCTAGTAATGATACTTCAGGACTAGGATACACCAGAGCTGAACAAGGAGAGTCATCCAAGACTACAGAAGAAAGGATTAACAAAGGTAAGAACACTAAACCCACTTTTAATTTCTATGGTAAAAAGGTACATACCTCTAATGTGTGTAGGAGCAAGAATTCCTATCAACATGATAAACCTAAGAATGCAAGTTATTTTCATAAGTGCAAAAAGAAAGGACATCAAGCACGCAACTGCAAGACTAGGACTATCAGAACACCAAGATTTGAAGGTCACTACTAAAATTGCAAGAAGTATGGACATAGAGCCTTTTGAGTATAGATCAAATCTTATGTGGACACCAAATTAAGTAGCAAGGGAAGGTAACCATGGACATCACTACAATTGGGACTACAACACTAGGTATAGTTGTCATTACTATCAACAATATGGACACACTCCTAAAAATTGCATAAGGACACATTTCAAAGGGAACTACAGTAGATGGTTGAGCCAAACTACATATTTTAGTTGCTTAAAGGCTGGTCATATCAACAAGAATTACCCAACAAGGTCAAAGGAACCCAATTAAAAGAACAACAAAGGAAAAGAGAAGGTAGATGTTGAACACATCAAAGGAGAAATGAATAAGACATGGAAGAAGAAAGATGGGTGTAGCACATCAAATAAAGGGATCACTTCATCTAATAGGTCAAGTGGTCACACATCATCAAACTAAGCAAAGAAAAGGCATGAGGGACTGATTATAAAGCTTTATCATACATCAGTTCTTAAAACAAGCATGTACTGAAAAGAAGAGATCAGCATGAATAGAGATGCAAAGAAAAAATTTTCAAGATTTTGCAAGTATTACTGAGTGGCCTCAGATGTCGATAAAAATACTATTGCATGCAAAGTTAATTGACAAAAATAGTAGAAGCTGAATGATTAGTTAGAGTCATGTTGGTATAGGAAGCTGAGTAAAGAATACTCCTGTTGATGTCGAGTAGTTGAAAAGGCAATAGAAGCCGAGTAGTGTAGAATCTTTTAGAAGTGAGTGGATAGCTATTCCTGCACTAAACATTAAATGCAATGAAAATAGGTTATATTATCATGTTTTCAATCATTTTTCCTCATTGTGAACAAAGAGAAAAGATGAGAAAGAGTGCAGAGCAAGTCCAAAATAGAGAATCCAGTGTCTAAGTAGATTTCAACAACATTTCAACACAATTTCATTGATCTTGAGGTATTTACATTTGTGTCGAGCTATACAATTTCATATTTCTTTGCATACCCTAGATTGCAAAAATGGCTTCTAGCTTTAGGAAAACTTAGGAGAAAGACCATTTGAAGTCCAGCTAGTGTCCAATGAGGTGAAACAACCAAATTTTTGCCCAATACAAGAGGTATACTATAGAAATGACCCAACTGGAGCCTTATCTATCATATTGCCCAAAATTAGTTATGGTTCAAGATGTAAGAAGATGTTATAATTACAAGATTGGAGCTATAGGTGACATGGAAATGAGGGAAGCCTATGAGAGACTATGTGAAAATGGAGTGTTAAAGGAAGAATACCATATTGTTGAGAAGAAGGGTTTGACGTGAGCCCTAGAATTCCCCACCATTTTCAAAACTGAATGGATCATATTAGTGCTAAGACAAATACATGATGGAAGCTTATGTTTGGAGGATGGCCCTATAAAAATTATGAAGAGAATTTTTCGTAGAGTGATAGGGTACCCAACCCTAGATCGGTCGAAGAGCCTTAGGAGTGATTCCAAGGAAGCAATTGAGAAGAATACTAGTGCTAAGTGGAACAAGAGAGGGATGACAATTGATACCATTCAAAACCCTCTTGTTGATTTTGCTATTAGGGTTATTTTACAAAAACTCTACCAATCCGGCAGACTTAATAGTGTGCCCTACATTACAGTAGATGCAGGCTACAAATTCATGAAAATGGATCATGCTTATGATCTTGCAGAACTGCAATTGCAATAGATTAATGAGAATTTAGTTGTAATCAAGAGAACCAAAGGAGCCCAATGCAAATTTGGTGCTATTTTGATTTCTATATTATTTTATGTTCAGTATGAGTTTCCTTCTTTTCGCAAAGTTGCATGGAAAACTAATAGGTCAATAATAGCTCAAGTTAATGAATACATAGAGCAAATGGGAGCTAATTTTAAGACCTTAATGACTAGCTATTTTGAAGAATTCAAGAAGTCAATGAAGTAAAGGCTAAGAATCCTAGTTTCCTTAGTAGAGAAACATGTAAATGATGTATGCTTTCTTGTAGATATTGACTATACATACATTCAAGCTACCATTCCAAGAGTGAGATGGTTAAGACCTCTTGGCTATGAAATTAACATAGATGAAGCATCAAGAGCAATAACTACATTATTAGCAAAGGAAATAGACAAGGATGCACCACATTTTGAAACCTATGATGTGGTGAGATCAAAAGTGGATATGGAGTTAAAGACTACCTCCACTCTAAAAAAGAAGGATAAACCTATTAAGAAGCTAAAGGCCAAATTTGGTGAGGGCACTACAGAAGTAGAAGAAGAAGAAGATGAAGAAGCTGAGGATGATGAGGAGGAACAAGGTCAAGGGCCACTTGCTAAAACCCAAGGTATGGGGAAGGATGTTGAAGAGGAGGAAGGATCCAAGTAGGAAGCACAAAATCTAGAGCCCAAGAAAAGAAAAGCTCAAAAACAACTAGTTGCACAGCACAAGGGGAAGAAGAAGGCAACAAAGCCAAGCCTAGCCAAGCCAACTACAAGGGTAGATGTCATGGCTACAACTCAAGTGGCTAAGGAACAAGAGAAGCAAAAGGTAACAAAAGAAGGAGGGCCTGTAGAGAAGAACAAAAGAAGAAAGTATGTTGCACCTCTTCAATTAGATGACGAAAGGATAGAGTCTGATGAAGATAAATTTAGATTGGTAAAACATTCTACCCAATCTAAATTGCAAAACATTTGTAATAACATTAGAGACAATGCTGATTTAACTAGCTTGAAGACCATTGATTTCAATAATTTTTCAAAGGAACAACAGAACATAGTGGAAGAGTCCATCCACACTATGATGGCTATGTTCAAGACCACCCCACTTGAACTAGACAACTCAATGCCTAAGGAGCTAAGCTCATTAGTTGATAATAAATGGCATTACCATCTGAAAATGGAGAAAGAAATAAGGGAGTCAACATTGGCTCATGTAATTCCAAACCTAAGAAAAGGTCAAATAACTAAGGATAGCAAAAGGCATGGGAGAAAATTTACAACCAAATATAGAGCCTTTAGAATTTTGCAAAACCAAATAGAAAATATTGTGCAAAAGTCTACACAAATGTTGAAACTAATTTATGGATTGACAACTATGAAGGAAGATTAGGAAGACCCATTTGAGGGGAGAAATGATGATGAAGAAGAAGAAGAAAATCAGAAAGATGAAGAAGGAGAGAAAGTAAAAGAAGAAGAAACATTGGAGAAGACACAGGGTAAAGAGGCAATAGCTGAAGAACAACAACTAGAAAAAAATGTCCAAGACACCCAACTGCCACCACTAAGTCCTCCACGTACAACACTTGCAGAGGCTATAATTTTCAAGGATATTCCTAACACTTCAGATTAGAACATCAACCCATTGACTATAGAGGATCTCAAAAAGATCCTTCACCAAACTACACTACAATCACAACTATGTAATAATCTAGTTTTGGTGAGTGTGGATGAGTTGTAGAAGGTTGTAGTAGAAATCACTAGGGAGAAGGTGAATACTCAAGAACCACCTTCACAACCTCCCATAATTATTGCAAATCAACTTAAAGAGCAATAATCACAAGATAAAACTACTAGGGTTTATCATATAGTCACAACAATAGCAACTACTGAGGAACCAACAAAAGAAAAAATAGGACAAGATGTTCCTACTACACAAATCCAAGGTGCACCTCCTCAAATTATTATTATTGATCAAGGTAGTAGAGAAGAGGAGAAAGAAGAGGAGAGAACCCCTAAAGAAAAGGAGCAGGAGGCAATACAAACATTGGAAAACTTTCCTACCTCAGGGACTCCTACTAAGAAGTCTACTACTGATGCAGTACCATTGCAAATTTCAGCACCAAGCTTGAGCTCGACCAAGGTTGCAAGGGTACTTCACTATGGAGACCCTACACTTGATGAAGAAATGGTCATACCTAGCTATGATTCTAGAACAATGCATTTAGCACTAATAAATGAAGTGCAAGAGGCACTTGAGAGAAGGAAGAAACAAGAGATACTAAAAAATGAGTATAGATAGAAGTAAGGACTTGTGGAAATCAAAGACATATTTCTTGACACATTTAGCTTCCAAGTACCTGATGAAATGCAACCCATCATGGAGCAATTGTCCAACATAGTGGACAAGGTACAAAATGAAGACCTTGAGACTAATGTTAAATTATTAGAATGGTTAGAAAAGAAGTTTTAGATGAAAGTCAATGAAAAGATATCTAGTAAAATAACACTTTCACAAGTAGAATTGGCTAAAAAGGTTGAAAAAGCGAAAATAGTACTTGAGAATGTATTCTCATTGTACTCCAAGTTGTGTGATTCATCATATTTCACAAAAGAAACTAGCCAAAGGATACTAAGCTTCGAATGAAATCTCAACATTTCTAACACAGCTACCTAAAGATCTAGCTTAGAGTGAGAAGCATTTTGCAACTATGCTTCACACACAGAAAGAGTTAGTTGTATTGATAGTAGAAGAGGCCAATATCAAGGCCAAATTGATGAAAATTCAATCCTCCACTACCCCACATTTAGAAGTACTCCAAAAAGAAATGGCATATTTAGAAAATGTTCTAAAGAAAGATCTTAATCTTTCTACTTTAGAAGGCCTTGTACATCCTGTAGCAAAGATAGCCATCTAGCACAAATCATTGGAAATTGCTTTAGATAATTGGGATGCTTCTTTGAAGATGACTTTGGAGGTATTTTTAGTGAAATATTGTATTCATTCTTAGGACCCTTTGACATAAGTGTCAAAAAAGGGGGAGAAATTTATTATTGCATGGGGAAGATGTAAATAAGAATGGGAAATAATACATTTTTTGATGGAAGTAATAAAGAATATCCGAAAGGAGAGATATTCAAATTCACATTTTGAGGAAGTAATAAAGGATGCAAAAACTACAAGAAGATGTGAAAGGGGAACATATATAGAGTACAAATAGAAATAGGGTACACAAAATTAGAGGCAAAAGAATGATAAGGCAGACAAGGGAAAGAGTATCGGATACATCAACATGAGACAAATTTAGCATAAGAGTTTTGGTTATAGAATTGGCACATAAATTTAGGGGGAGTTACAAGATTTTGAGGTATACAAAATTTTGAACAAGTTTTTGAAGTGTTGTACATATACCAAATAGAATATATAGTATACTCATAGAGATCAGATGCATAATGTTTAGTTAAATGTTTTTGCCACTCGTCTCAAAGGGAGAGATTGTTAGTCTCAGATTGGTTTTGATAATTGAGTGTTAACACACTTAACCAATTCTCAAGATGGTGTCAAGTATAATAGAAAAATTGAGCTATAGTGTGTGCCAAGCCAGAGAATTCAATAGGTGTCGAGTGAACTTCATGTGCTAAGTGATCTTTAGGTGCCAAGAAAAGTTCAAGTGTAGAGACACTATAGGTGCTGAGCAAAGTATAGATGCCAAGTGAAACTGAAATGCTATAAGGAGCCGAGTGAGATAGAATTTCTATATGTGCTAAGCGTCAAAAATTAGTAAGTGTTGTGTAACATATAATCATCATATGAGTTTTATCTTCACAGACTTAGATGTAAACCATTTTTTTTGAAGCCGACATAGGATGAATGTTTAAGGATCTTGAAGATAAGATCAAATCTTTTGCATTACCTATGTAACCAGCATGTAGCCAATAAGGAAAATGGAGAAGGTATGCAACTAATATAAAAGTACAAGAATTGAGTGGGAAATGAAGATTTAATATTGGTCATAGATTCATACCTAACCCTAAGTCTTCAAAATCTTTAAAAGGAGGACAAAACCCCATTGTGTATGTGCAACAAAGAAGTGTATGGGTGAGTTATAGAAAAGTGCAAAAGGGTGAAAAGACTTAGTGAAGAACAGAGCAGTATTGCAAAATCTAGTTGATCAAGAATAGAGTATCAAAACTTTGAAGAGTGACATATTAGATCAAGCAAGGATCAGAGTAGTCAGAGCAGAACAAGGATCTAGAATCAACAATTGAGGATTGCAAGTCATTAGGTCAAGACTTTCTAACTCTCTATCAATTGTATTAGGAATGAAAATCCTATGGACTTAGGTTTTCTTAGCAACCATTTGTAAATCCTTTAATAGGGTGGCATTCCAAGTGAATGTACTAAAGTCATTTAACTAGGCTTACTTTTAGCAGGGTAGTTAAATCTCTTAACCAAGTCACTTTTAATAGGGTGTAAAGTCTTTAATAGGATAGGCCTTTCACAAGGTAGACTATTGGAAGTGGTCAAACATTGTAACCTTGAATAGTTACATATTGTTGCAGTAATACTTTGTGGGTGTCATCCCCACCCCAATTTTACCTTCTCATTTTGAAGGGTTTTTGGGTTAGCAAATCTTGTGTTATCCACTTTCATCCATTTCTTTTACTTTCATATTTAATAGATGAATTAGATGCATGTGAATGTTATCAAATAAAACATTTTAAATAGGGTTAAAGTTAGTTACTTTTGATTCACCCCCCTCTCTCAGAAGTAAATCTTCCCAGTTGTAAACTCCAACATCTAGAGTACCCAAAATTGTAGAAAGTTATACTTGATAGATAGCAATTTTTTGAGCAATGTGCTGCAACACTTTATTATCAAACTTATTTTCTACCTTTTGTGCTAGCTTATCCTATTCATTAGTATCTTCATTAAACTTTTGAATTGCCTCTGCTAGCTAATACAAAAATTGGTTGTGAAGAATCAACCTCAATGCCTATTACCTCTACAAAAATGTTCTTTTCATCCTCAATAATTTTAATTTCCTTATCTCTTTCCTCTCTTAATATTTTCTATTTGGCCTTCTTCTCGAGGAGTTTAATAAATGACTGCATTTGGTCTGACGTGAGCTTAGAAATGTCTGAATTAGGGATAAAAATTTCCTCATCTAGTTCTAATTCTTCCTCTATCTCTTTTCCTTTACCCAATAATTTTTTGCTTGGTTGAGCATTGATCCCAACTATCCTTGCACTTATAGCTTTTATGCCCACAATAGAATAATTTTAGACATACTAGGACTGGCTATAAAAATTGATACTGCACTTATTGATGGAATACTAATAGAAATACCTAAGGAATCCAAAATTAATTTGTTCAAAATTGTTGTGCTCAAAACTAATGTAGCCAACTCAGTTGAAGAGGGAAGAGTTTGCTGCTAAGTAGATAAAGTGAAGGTCATTTTAGTCAATGATGTGCTAAGATGAATTGGCACAAAGAGTGACTAGACATTTTGGTTATCATTGGTGGTCTCAATCAATCATTGTTGGGGTTGTCACTATTTTGATTGGAGAGTGAGGAAGTGAGGCAATGACTATTACAACTATCTTAACTGGATCTATTTCCTCATCATCTTGTTTTTCTTCCTTGGTAGCCTCTTGCCCTTCTTCCTCTTCATGATCAATTGTCAAAATGAGTTGCTTCTTCAAAATTTTCCTCTTCATCTTTTTCCTCTTTATCATCATTATCATCATCTTTTATGTCAATATGAAGATAGATATTTTTCCAATTGTTAGTTGCATTCCTTACAACATGTTCAATATCTTTCATCAGAATTAGGCAAGTGTTGAATTTCAGAGCCAATTTTGCTTCATTTTTCTTTAGTGACTCTTTTAATTATGCATCTGATATGCTTGGTATAAGCTTCCTTAGAGTTTTCCCATATATGTCTTTGACAGTTTGCATGGGAAATTCCTATCTTAGCTTAATTTTCTCCAAAAAATCATTAGGAATCTAAGAAGCAATTTGGTCTAGTGAGTATTTTTATTTAGCCATTTTGTCCATCACTAGATCTTCTATCTACTTCTGCTCTTTAGTTGTTATGATTTCATAATTTAATGACTTAAAGTTTGTTATATCAGCTCTAGCTTCCAAATCTTTTAATCTATCTTGGAAGTTGGGTGGAGGTTTTCTAAATATAATGTCTCTTCCTTGTCAATTTTCTTACCAGAGGATCTTCTTGTAAATACTGTAGTGGATGGCTTTGGTGGATTGGTGATAATTACCTTGCCCTTCCTTCTTAATGGTTATTCTTTTTTAGATTTTTCCTCATCCTCTTCTTCCTCATCCTCACTTTTTTCTTCAATCAATAAAAGGGTAGAACTTGTTTTCAATTTAGCAATTCTTTTCTTTCCCTTGTTAACTGCCTAAGGAGCCTTATTTCTAGTTCTATCCTAACTTTTTCTTCATCATATATACCAAAATGTGCAGTCTTATGATCAAATATTTCATTAATAAGTGCCTCAATGATGTCATTTTTTTCCATCAATATTAAACTCATATCCAAGAGGTTTCACCCATGCAATTCTAGGCCTAACTATCTGAATGTATACTTTGTCACTATCCACCATAAAACACACATCATCCTTATAATCTTCAACAAGTTTCTTGGGGATTTGGTATCTATTGTTCATTTTCTCTTTGAATGCATTAAAATAATTGTCCATAATACTATTATAGTTCTCACCAATCTCAATAATATACTCATTGATTTGATAAAGTACAAGCACATCTTTTCTCCAAACAAAAGTTCTTTTGGAGGAATGAATTTTTGAATATTAAAAAAAAAAGGTTATCAGCGAGCCAAACTTACATGGATTATTCTTTGATGTCCTAATGCTTTCCATATTTTTTTTGAACTATCTCAACAGTAGCTCAACAAGGTCAAAAGATAAATTATTCTTTACTACATTGTATGCAAGGTAAATTGTTGCACATGATACATTGTTCAATCTGCTTGAGTTGTAAATCTTATGTGCAATAATATGGATTACAAATTTCAACTCCATGTTTGTGACATTTCTAATCTTCATTCCTCTACCATCCCATTCTACTAAGGTTTTCTTTTTGAGTTCCACCTAACCTGGGGTTTTGGTCATTTTAGCTTTGGCTAACATTGGGAGACTAGTGATTCAATGAATCATTTTCTTTGTGATTAATATTAGTTGCTCCAACCACAACTATCCATTATGCACCTGACTAAGGATAAACCTAATCCATTTTACTTGAAATTCATGAGGCATGTGAGGGATATGAGTTAACGCTTTACTTTCTAGGTGTTAGTGCTTGGGTTTCAAAACTCCATTTACACATAATTTATGTAGGGCATCATCCATTTCCAAAGTGCCAATCTCTTGAATAACACATTTAAAGTTACTACAAATATCATTGATCAATAGTACATTTGGAGGGATTTCAGACTATGCTCAACTCAGATCAAGGGTTTCAATGATTGCAAGAGTGAGTTTGAATTATGGTGCCTTCCATTCCACTCCACAAACCAACATATTTAATCCTTTCTTTTCCTTGCTATTGTTTGATTCCATCTTCACTCAATAGGGTTTGAGAGAATTTGAAATCTTTCATTAAAAATTCACTCAAATCACTTGGATGCTCTGAAGATTGCATTTCACAATAGCTCTTAAGAATTTCATAGTAAGAATGACTTTGATTTCATGCCTTTTATCAAAAAAATTCCATAAATTCTTTAGTATGAAAGGTAGATCAATTGAGATCATGTTGACAGATTTTCATCCACTTCTTGTATTGAACACTCAATGAATACTTTGTGACTCAGTAACCATATGCATCTTTGTTACTCCAGACCTTGCTCGGTAAAGTCTGTGACCCAACCTTACTCAGTAAAGAAGGTAACTCGGTAGACACTAGCACCCTTTTTACTTGGTGATCCCTTTGTATCCTAAATACAAATTTGGATCATTTTTCTTTTTCCATCTAGAACTATTTTGAATGTTTCCTTTGGTAGTATAGTCCCAGTTTCTCCTTTGAGAACTTAAGTAGAAATGGTAGTCACTCAATTCTTGAGTGATTTGATCATCATTTCTTGGACTTGTATTCTTAGTAGACTTTGGAACCCATTTTTGTCTCATCTATTTTCAAATGCTATAAGCTTTTTCCTTCTTCTTATCTTCAATTCTACTAGTATTCATGCATTTCTTGGCAAGATGACCAAGTTCTGTAAAAATGAAATATCTTTTACAAGTGTTGTAGTCCCAACCAAATATGGCTTTCACAATCTACTATGCTGGATTCCATATCTTGGTTTTGCATTCTGATGACTTGTGTTACATTTTCTTTCAAATTTGGGTTTCTCGTTGCATTCATTAGCCTTATGACCATGCTAACTGCAATTGTAGTACTTTCCATTGAATTTATCTTTTCCATTGGTCAAACATTTGTTTAAAGTATGACATAGCTTACAATGGTGATTGCAAGTAGGTCTTTGATTCTTTTGAGCTCCTTGCTTGGATAATTCTCCTTCTTCTATATATCTAATTCCTGATTTTCCTTTTTGTTTATAGATATTTTTCTCATTCAATTGATTCATGTCTACTTGGGATTTCATAATTCTTTCATTGATTTTCCTTTCAAAGTTTAGATCATT
Source organism: Cupressus sempervirens (assembly GCA_028749045.1). Classification (NCBI taxonomy): domain Eukaryota; kingdom Viridiplantae; phylum Streptophyta; class Pinopsida; order Cupressales; family Cupressaceae; genus Cupressus; species Cupressus sempervirens. Next base: position 785,565,168 of record CM053786.1, read on the forward strand.
TCGTAATCTTTCATTTTCAGATCTTAGGCTCATGATTTCTTCATCAACATTGCAGAGATGATCAATAAGGTTTACATGTTGAAGGAATTGATTCTAGATTTTATCATTCTTTCCATCTATCTCTTCTTTTATCTTGTTCTTCTACTACATGACTTCACATAGCCTTACTGACTAAATTTATTGTTCTCTTCTTAGCTTTCCTACTTCTTCTTGCAAGGAACCATTCTTTTCTAGGAGTTCTTTGATTAGTTCATTGGCTTCATCTTGATTACTTGAATGAAGATCTTAAACCTTTTCTTCAATGTAGAGATGATCATTCATTTGAATTGCGAATTCTTTTCTTCTTTCCAAGGATTGAGAGAGTTACACCTTTGCTTTCTTGAGTTGGACAATAGCCATCTCCAAATCTAGCTTCTCATTGTCAATAGCTTTGTCAAGTTTGAATATTTCCATGGCCTTGATCTTTGCTCAAGATATTAAACTTTCTCCTAAGAACCACTAAGCTCTAAAACCAATTGTTGAAAATATTCTTAACTAGGCTAAGTTACTAAGAGGGGAGGAGTGAATTAGTAACTTCACAAACTTCTAACAATTTCAACTCTTGATCCAATAGTCCAATTAGCATTTAATTCATCACATCTAATTTGATCTAATTACATGCATAAGAAATTGGAAACTTGAAAGCATTCATAACACTGTGACACAAAGACTTCATGACCTAGAGACCTTCCAAATAGGAAGTAAAATTGGGGTGGGGATGATACCCACAAGCTTTAATACTATAGTTTAAAGATGGCATATTAAGGCTTACATTGATCACTTATAATGATCTACCTTGTTAGGAGCAATAAGGACTACTATATCCACCTTGTGAGAGGATTTACAAACATACATTGAAGTATGCACTTGGTAAAGAGATTTACAAAAGAATGTTAGGTCTACATTGTAAAAGGATTTGAATGATCCACCTATTAGGATGAAACAGTAGCTAATCTCTGATCTCCAACTTGGTTTGCTAAATGAGATTCCTTTATGTACTAATCACCTTGCTATGATAGATATGTCTTTGTTGCTCCGTATACTACTATAGCCTTTGTAATTCACTCTTTACTTCTCTTCTCTGATTATATTTGATTACATTGCATTCACATTCACACACTTGTATATGATACAATTTACTACATATATACCAATCCAATCATATAAATTACAAAGTTGACCACAATACAAGTTTATAAAAATATTACAAAGTTAGCTCAAGCGTGGAAACTTAGGCTCTAAAGACTGACTTGGTCAAGGTCTAATACTCAAAATCATATCTCAATGCTCAGAATCATCATGCACTTGGTGGATGTAGAAGCTCATACCATATCGATTACTTCTAAGTAGTCTTGAACTTGATCTATATTGGTGACTCAGTAGATATTGTGGAACTTTCGATATAAACTAAATCACTTGTTTACCACTGTGTAGCTCGATAAACACTGTCACCTCAAGCTTGATATAAATTGAGTCACTTGGTTAACATTAAGTAGCTCAGTTAACACTGGACTCCCATCACATAAATTGCAAACTTGGTAAACACTACATAGCTTAGTTTGCACTTATAAAGTCGACATACACTAAGATGCTTGGTTTACACTATTGATCTTCACTAGAACTATAACTACTTGGTGAACACTAGAATTTGTCCAAAGGACTTGGTAGCAGCTATAGAACTCAGCAACAATAGGAATTCTTGGCAAACACTATTAACTATACAATAAGCTTAGTAGCTATTTATAATCTAGATAAGTGTGTGCCAATAATAACAAACTTGACTAATATGTCAACAAAACTTACCTAGAAACTCCTTCAACACCTCATTCATGAGCTTCATGAAAGTGTTTGGTGCATTGGTTAGCCCAAGGCATGACTAACCAATCATATAGTCCTTCCCTTGTCTTGGAAGCAATCTTCCACTCATCACCTTTTCTGATACGAATCTGATGGTACCCACTCTTTGGATCTATCTTTGTGAAATACTTAGCTCCACTCAAATAGTCCATAATATCATCTATCCTTGGAAATGGAAATCTATACTCATAATTTTGATCTCATTGATAGCACAAGAATCTATGCACATCCTCCATTCTCCATTCTTCTTTGGTTCTAATACTACTAGTAGAGCACATGGACTTAGACTCTCTCAAATCAAACCCTTTTGCAACAACTTATGAACTTTCCTATTCAACTCTTCACTTTTTTCTAGTGTCATTCTATGTGGTGCCTTGTTTGGAAAACTAGCTCTTGGAACTAGATCCATCTAGTGATTGGGTTTAATCCATCAGGTACATTATCTGATATAATATTAGAAAACTCTTCCAACATATTTTCAACTTCTACAAGTACCTCCTCTACTTCTTCTTTACCATCTTTAGGAATTATAACAAAATACATATCCTCATGTTTCATACCTTTAAGAAATTATTTTCAATCAACAAAACATATTGTGGAAGCACTATATACCTTTTCCTCTTTATCCTTCAATGGCTTCAACTTATGTTTCACTCCATCATTAGTTAGAGTGTAGGTATTTTCTCACCCATCATGTACAACATGCCTGTCAAACTGCCATGGCCTACCCAACAAACATATGACATATGTCCATATGTATGATATCACATAGTACCTCATTTTGGTAGCTTCCAAGCTTGAGCTTCACTGAGCATTGCTCATTGGCCATGACATTGTGGTCATCTTACACCCAAGAAATATGGTGTGGATGTAGGTGTTTCTACCTTTTTAGCTTCAATTTGGTGACCATTATTTCAGACACTAGATTTTTAGTACTTCCACCATCAATGATCACATCACAACACTTATCTTCACATCTACACCTTGTGCAAAACAAGCTCCTTCTTTTCTCAAGTTCATTCTCACCACTCAGTAGGACTCTTCGGTTAACTAGGACTTCCTCTCTTTTAGCATCTTTAGAATGTGAGGATCTGGCATCTTCCTCAATATGTGCAACTCTTTACTCACCTTCTATTCTTTTATTTGTCCTTCCTTGGCACTAGGTACATTCAAATGCTATATGCCCTTCTTCTCTGCAATGAAAACATTTTCCACAGAAGCCTCCTATTATAGATCCTTGTCCTCTACCTCTTCCTCTCTGATATATATTGTTTTATTCATTGAAATGATTGAAATTGTTTCCCCTTTGGTTTTTATTGCTACTTCCAACCTCATTCTTACTCTTTTGATCATCATTATGACCACCATAAGATTGTCCACTACATCTTCCACCAGAACCTCTTCTATTGTTCTTATTTTCAAACTTCTTGCTTAGTTTATCCTCAACTTTTAGGGAAAACTAGTATGCCTCCTCAATACTACTCATTTGAACTAGACTTAGCTCATCCTGAATGTTGGGTCTTAACTCATTAAGATAATAGGCCATTTTCTCCTTATCAACTTCTGCATGGCTAGTTCTGATGAGAACTCAATAGAACTCTTTAGTATACTCTTGAAAAAATTTTCCTACTTTCTTTAACCCTTTCATCTTCTTCAATAGATCAAGTTCATAATCCATGGGAATGAATAATCACTACAATTTATCTTTCATCTGATCCCATCTAGTGATTTTGTCCTTTCCCTTTCTATTTCACTCCAACTAAACCTTCTACCACTAGATCTTTGCATGTCCCTTTAGTTTTTCCTTCAAAAACTTGACGCTATTAGGATCATCAATATCTTCATACTCAAAGTACTCCTCTAGTTCATTGATCCAATCAATCAGCTCCTTTGGCTTAAGATTTCTCAAAAATGTGGGAACCTCAAACTTAGGTCTTTTGCCAATCTTGGAGATGGCCCTAAAAAGCCTCTCTTCCTCTGGATTTAGAACCGCCTCTACTTTAGCAGTTTCTGCTACTTCATCCTCATCCTAACTTTCATCTCCTATGGGAAGATTGGTTCTCTACACATTTGTTCCTCTAATGCTTGCATTTTTCTTTGGAGGGCTCAGAAACCCTCAAGAGTAATACCTACAACTCTTTCGTGATGCTTTCTTCATGGAGGCATTTTCGTGCTTCTACCAAAACCCTGGTGCAAATTGTCTTACAATAAATGATCTATCTACATGCTCAACCCAAACCACATTCATAGTGTGAACTACCTCATAGTCAGTGATCTATCCACACACTCAAGAACTCTAGCTTTGACACCACTTGATGTAGTGAGCTTCCCTTAATACCATAAACTCATAATAGAAATATAGACACAAAAAAAAAAAATGCAAGAACAAAATATGGACTTCTTATTCGCACCAAAAATGTGGAATTATAGAATTCATTAGTACAATATGCTAACCCACATGGGTGCCTTCAATACCATAATTTGTAAGACAAGTTGTGAACTATCACCTAGAGCTATCCTGAACAATGTTCAAGCCTTTCTGAAATAGGTAGTTTTATGCCACTTGGGAAGATTCTAATGCTCAAACTCAATATCTAGGGCTCATAAACCTTAACAATACACATCGAGACAGCCAAATACATCTTTGAAATTTTATTTACGAAATTTCAATAGCCTAACTTTTGAAGGCCATAACTCATGAACCGCTACTCTAATTGGCTATTATAACCACTTTTCAGAAATGCCAGCTCTTGGTCTATAGGCTTGAAACTACACTAACAGCCTTCCATCAAGTTTTTGGACCTCATCCAGGCACTTTAAGGCTTCCAATAGTGAGCCTGAGGATTTTTTTGTAAATTTTTTCACCAAAAATCTGCATTAACTTCTTTAATACTAATGCTTGAGCAATGAGATTTTTATGGTAGGCTTACAACTCTAAAATGAACCTTCCTATAGAAAATGAGAACATTCTAAGCTTGTATAAAAAACTTACTAAAAATAATAAGTTACCATAAATAGTAACCACCTTGTCTACTAGTCCTTATTAAAATGGAAAAGACTAAAACTAAAATATTTTTGGGTGATGTAGGATTGCCCTCACACCTAGGATGCCCCTACATTAGGATTCACTCCATTATTTGAGGAAATCATCATATATATTTCCACTGGCATATTCTAATTTCCCCTAGAAACCCTTTTTTGGATGCATGTTTTATAATAACATAGAAAAACTAGAATTCTTTCAATGATATAGGGATTGAAATACTTACTTGGCTCTATGTTTTCTTCTTTCTAAATTCTATAGTGAATCACTAGTATAGAAAATTATTCATAATCTAACCAAGTAGAAAATATCTCTTCAATAGGTTTCAGCTCTTAGAAAATTAGAAATACATTTGCATGAAGAAAATCTATGAGTTTTGCACTATATCCCTTGTTATACTTTGAACAGGGAGCTTTAATTCTCATAAATGGATCATAGAGAAAAAGAGTAGCACTACCTTTCAATTTTCAAAACAAGTCATTGACTTTTGAAAAATCTAATGATTAATGAATAAAAGTTTTAATGACTTAGTTCAACCCTTCAAGTTTGTAGTCAATCCAATTGAAACCTTCCACATAAGCCTCTTCTTTCATTTCTAGTGACTTACATTGGACCCACTTGTACCTCAAACATGTGTCACACTCTCACTATGTCGCCAAGGGTAAAAGTTGTGTAACTTTTGTTGGTGACATAGTGACCATCGTTGATCATCTTTTCATCAAATGGTAGAGCTCATACAATTATTTCATTGTACTCGATGTGGTTCCATGGTTTTTTTATTGGTCACTATGTTGCCAAGGATTAAATTCATGCAACTTTGTATGGAAAAAAAATAAACACCATTGATCATGGGAAGATATGATAGTGGGGATCAATATTACATTTCATTTAGTGTGAATCCTCCATGGCATCTAACATGTAAATTATGGTGTCATCTTCAAAGATTGGTCTTGTGACATATTCATGTCGAGGTTTCTCATCGTGAGAAAGCAACCATCATCAATCACAAGAGTATCCGATGGTGTGGGCCATTCACTTTAAAACCTTGTTTCTTCATTGATTGGGTCCCATGGGTCTAGTCATTTTGTCACTAGCAGTAAATAACATGTGATTTCTTATGGCGACAAAGTGACAACCCTTGAGCTTCCTTAAGATCAATGGTTATCATTACTTGATTGATTATCCAAGGAATCCCACAAAATATTGAAATGAAAACGTAGGTCAAAATCATTTTGGGGACTTAGGTTAAAATTACACAATGCCAACAAATTTTAAAAGGTACCCAAGAAGTAATAAAAGAGATACTTTAAAAGATTTTTCCCATGCACATCTTTTTTTTGAAAGGGCACTCTATGCAAATGTAAACCAAAGGCTTTATAGGGAAACACTTAATGAAGCATAAATTAGGGTTCTTCTAGGGTTAACAAAATTTAAAAACACCAAACCCTAACTCTCATAAAAATAACCTAGAACATTCACTTCTAGATATATTTAGACAGACCTGAAGTGAAAACAAGACATATAGAGTAAATTCATCCTAAATGTGGACTCTCAATCCTTGTATATACCTTGCAAGTTTAACACTTTTAGGCTCCATCATGTTTGATTTCATTACAAGTTTATGAAATTCTTCTATATGACTAGAGATATCCATTTATTTTTGTCTCAAATATTTCCTTTTAGTACGAAGTTGCACTTCATAACATTTAGGTACATAATCCTCCTTCACTAAAGCTTCCATCATTTTCCATGTACTTATAGGATTATTTCCCAATTTCACCCTATTTGATTGAGAGAAATTCAACCAAGTTAAGGAAAATTCTTTCAACTTGGATTTTGCAATTTTCACCTTTTGATGTTTAGGTATCACTTCACAGTCAAAGAAATTGTTAAAATCATCAAGTCAGTACATGACTTCTTTAGATTCCATATTTACATTGGAAATAGGTAGGTCAGGCTTACCATTCATAGTCCTTCTCTACATGGATTTAAAAATCCACACAACTAGCCTATGGTCAATAGGAATCTCTTCTTCTTCCTCATCTTGTAGAGGTTCTTTTCTATCACTAACCTCTTTTTCATCTCCATAGTTTTCACTACTTCCTTGCTTGACTTATTCCTTGAGATTTTCCATCTCCTTCCTCATCAGTTTCATTTTACCATCATGCTCTTTAACTATCTTCAATAATTCTACATTTTTCATCCTACCTGCTAGTTCCACATCTTCATTGTCTACCATATTAGCAACTTTTCTCCTTCTAAAGATCTAACATTGCTCTGATACCACTTGGTGTAGAGCCCCAAGATATCTACTCTTTACACACCTTTTTTATGAATAATTTTTTAAAAAAAATTCAAAATTCTTATTCCACAACATAGGTTGAGACTCCACAATGTAGTCCACACCCACAAGCTAGCCTTCTCCTAGGTTATTTAGACCCAATCTAGGAATAATAGCTATTCAAGGTTCAATTTTATTATCAAGGTGGAATATAATCTCCCCCACACTAAAGACAATCAAAATAAACAAGTTTATACCTCACAACACATTCCCAAAGTTTTGGCATCCAAGGAAACTATCTTTCCACAAGAAAGGCCACTAGGATTGTGACCAACAATTTGGTATAACTTCCTCCTAAGGACAAAACCAATCCCAATTTCTATTACTATAGGGCACTCTCAACTAGTCTCATGGTATTTCAAGAGATGAGAACTTGACCAATCCTCTAACACACATTTTCTTTCAATTCACCTAATAGGAATTAGGCTTAATTAGGGCTCTTTTACAAAGAAATTACCCTATAAACTACCTCCCAATCACCACTATTACTTGGATCATAAAAAATTACTAAGTCTCTAATATCATCTTCAAAGTGCACCCCAAACTCGATCTATACATTCATTTACACAAAGTTGAATAGTCACATAGAGATGATTGTCCTAGGATTTGGCTTGTAACTCGAGTGGTGATCATTGAAATTTATTGAAGCTACAAAAATTGTAAATTACACCCTGATATCTTACAAATAACCAAGAATCATATTTTTTCCATTGTTACTTTGTAAACTATGAGCAAAAGAAGATGAAACCTTAGGTACAAGCTTGTTCTAGACTAGTCAGCACAAAAATCTCTCTAATAGGCTTATTCCTCCACTTAAAAACCTCAAACCAAATGCAATTAAAAGGTAACTCAATCCTCTATTTGATAATGTGATCCATCCAATGATGTCAAGCCATACAATTCTATACAATTCTTAGAAACAAAAAAATACACCAAAATCTCATTTTTCTTATTGATTCAATGCTTCCTCTATACAATATCAATTATGATTTGTCATTACACATGTTTTCAATCATAATTCTATATTTCCTAATATTTATTCCAACAAAAAGTGGTTTGGAACAATTTTGCACAAAAGTAACTAAAAATGAAAAATGTTGCTTATTAGTGACTTTGACAACTTTTGACAACTTTTAGCAAAAAGTTGTTATTCCTTGCATACTAGATGACTTAGAAGATGTTTAGAACAATAATTTAGACTTCCTAGCATCTATCCCTCCTTTTCCTTACATAAAATCTCCCTTGAACCAAGTTAGAAGACAAGATTTATAATCACATCTTGTGTCCCTTCGTCTTACATCTAGGGATTATACATAGATCAAATGGAGAAGTTTTAACACATTAGTTCCTTGATGGAGATGTATTTGAGTGTGCCCCTATGCCACCTAAGTTTGATAGTAATAATGCAAATAGTAGAAATTTTACGAACACTAACCCTCTAGGTAATGAAAGAGGAAGATCACAAAGCAGATCTAATGATGGAGGAAGATCTGATGGAGAGAGGAAGCATTTTGTATGTTACAAGTGTAACAATCTTGGATACATTGTAAGGAATTACAATACACCTGATAGTCAGAATGGAACCAATCAAAGGAGGAATGCACCTATATTTTAGTTATGCAATAAAGTTGGACATATAATGAGATATTGCATAATGGACAAAAGAAATTTCAATAAGAATCCTAATCATAGAAGAAACAATAATAGAAATGACAAAAGGAATTGTTGGTCTAATTAAATATTCACTAATTACACTCACTTATGTTTACTTAAGATAATTCATTGCATAGTATTTTTTTATTGAGACACTTAAAGAGTTTGTACCTCAATTAAGCACATGGTGTAGGAGAATTCCACTCTAGGTGGTCATAGTTGTTACCTGATTCCACCTTTAGTGAACTTATCTCATTATCATCCTCATCATCACACATACTTCATTGGATAATGGAGGATGATCCACCTTTGGTGGACATGTGATTCCACCTTGTGTGGGTGATAGCTTATCTTCTCCTTATCATTGTCTCTTATCACCTATTCTATATAAGGAGGCCTATTATGTACATTTCAAATCAATCCATTAGATGTCAATCAAGTCCATTATCAATAGTAGAATTCTTGCATCTTCATGTAATTGTTTTGCCATTCTCTTATGGAAGTTATCTTGATCTTTCATTTGATCTTGGGGTGTTGTAGAGTCACCAAAAACTCTAACATGGTATCAAAGCTCTCATGGTGTGAATACCTCTTCTTAAGAAGTGAAATCTTGGCTTGACTTATTATTGGTGCAGCATTAGTAATTTGGACATCATAATTTGGAGGAGATTTTATGAGTCATATTTTGTGACCTTCTATTGCAGGTGAAAATTAGAGCTTGCCGGTGCAAATTAGAGGTTAGAATCACATAGAGGAGGTCCAAAACCACCTAAATAAAATTGTGTTTCATCCAAATCAAACATCTAAGACCAAATCTAGAGCCATTTGATTTTTTAAGGTGCAGCAGTGGTGATTCAGAAAAAATAATTTCAGATGCAATTTTCAAATATTGATATCTATCTCATATACACTCGTTTTGCCAAGCATTTTTTTTTGTTTTGGGGTAGATTTTCACAATCTACATAGTGGTGTAGGTGATTTTAGATCTCTATCTCTAAATTATTCTAAAAATCACAAATCCTATTTTTCATAACTCTCAAGCCTCTATTTGGGATCATTTAGTAACATTTTCAAGTGCATTTGTTTTGAAAGTGCACATTTTTCCTCTACTTTATATATCTATAATTAGATTTTGATGATTTTGAGTGGGCATATCACTTTCAGATATAGGTCCTTTTTAGCTATATTTCTAATTATTGAATACTTGTATTTCAATTTTCTTAATTGAGTCAGTAATTTGAAGGAGTAATCAATTGATTTTAGTCATCATTTAATTTCATTGTGGATTTTTCAAAAGTTCTATTGTATACTTCATATAACTATCATGAATGGAAACAAGCAATTTCCAATGAGTTGATGAGTATTGGATTACTTAGAATGGTTCTTGCACAGGATCTAAAACTAGCTATAGGTGTTGCAAAAAGAAGAAAATGGTTTGATAGAAGGGATGAAGCACTTGGCTCTCTTAGATTTACCATCTCCAATGATTTGACATATCATATTGCATCCTACACACATACTCATGATGCCTTGACATCATTGGAAGGAATCTTTGGTAAACCTGATAGAATAAATAAATTCAAATTGGAGAATGAGCTTATAGGTCTAAGTCATTGTGATTTTGCAATATGCAAGACTTTTTCTCTAAGCTAAATTCCATTAGATTGGATATTTCTAATTTTGGTTGTTGTAAATATAAGAGGAGTAATTGAGAGGGTAGGGGTGAATCATTTACTACTAAAATAAATCCTAGATCCCTTAGATGTCAATAAAAAAATGCAAATTAAAAAACGAATATTGTTGAAGCTCGGTAAACACAAATAAAATGTTGTAACTCAGACATTACTAAAAGTGCTATGTAAATGCTTAACATAAAATTTTTAGATGTTATATGATATTACCATTACTTTAACTTAGTTTCAAACACATAATAGAAAATAGCATGAACACATTTGACACTAAGATTTAACGTGGTAACCCAATTTGGGAAAAACCACTAATTGCAACTAGTTACTATTTTCACTCTTCTAAAGTGAGTCCTATTAGGAGTCAACCATGTTAAAGGTTACAAAAACACTGTTAGGTCTAACCCTATTAGAGAATTTAATCACCCTATTAGGAGTGGCTTTGTTAGAGGTCTTTAGACAATTCAATAAAACTGCCACCTTGTTAAAAGATTCGCAAATAGTTGTTAAGCCAACTATGTTAAGAGATTAAGATCACTACTAAAATGGTTAGAGAGCAAAAATGAGATGACCTGATTTGAATGCAACTAAATTGCTAATTACAGATCTATGTTCTAGCTTGTACTTGATCCTTCTTGATTGAATATAGCTTTTTTGCTCCACAAGGATATTTTACTTATCCTTCAAATTTTCTTCCTCTCCTGATCATTAAATCTTCAATAACATCTTCATACTTGTACATCCACACTTTGAAACCACAATGTGACCTTATACTTATATCTTTCATATTGTTAAATTGGCTCAAATATAACATATATTAATTATTATTCATCACCTTAGGTAGCTAAAATTAATAGATAAATCAATTAAGTTTAATATGCCAAAATAAGAAAATCCTTCATTAGTTGTCGCAACTCAGTAAAAACTAACTCAAAAACAATTTCTATTGTTAACCAACAGAAGCTTGATTAACATTACAAACTCATAAAAATTCTTTGGCAACAAAGTGAGCTTGGTTAGCACTAGTTTCATCCAACTTTCCTTCATTAACCAAGTGATCTCAATTAAACTCATCTTCTACATACTTTCCTTTGATGCTCAAGTGAACTTGGTAGACACAAAAAATTGTCTTTACTGCCTATGCAAGCTCGACATATACTAACTAATAATGATATGATATTTACATAAAATCAAAGACTATACACAATTAATCAATTATATCCAAAAATATCCCTCTTTAGCATTGATGGAAACACAACATGCCATAGCACAATGAAATTTTGGACTTTTTCTTGAGAAATCCCTTTATTAGTATGACCTTTTTCTTTTACTAGATTTTTCATTTGTGTACAAAAACTTCTGCCAAGTTCATTCATAGAACTTTCTCCCTCTTCCAAAAAACTTGTCCTTCTTTTACTTTCTTATTTTTCAAAAAAAAATCTTAGAGTTATGACAGTAAACTTTGCCCTCTTTGACAACACATGCCAAAGACAACAATTTTATTAATATCAATGTACCTTAAGTGCTGATTTATTTGCAATATGCCCTTATCAATTCTACACCAACTAATTGATCTTCAACTTAGCTCTTATTGATGCATCATTGAACTTTATTTAGTGAGCTTTAGATAGGGGAATGACCCCTAGTTTACCTCTTAGATATAAAATTGAATCCTTAGGTAATGGCTTGGTGAATATGTATGCAATCTAATTTTTTGTATTCACATATTCCAATCTAACTTATTTATCCTACACCAACTCTCTTAAGAAGTGATATTTTATAGCAATGTGCTTTGTTTTGGTATGCATCACTGGATTCTTTGGTATGTTGATTGCACTGGTGTTATCACTGTATATGACTATTAGATCCTTGATCTCTATCTTCATTCCTTCTAGAAATTATTTGAACCAAACAATTTTAGAAAAATTAACTATTGTAACCACATATTTTGCCTCTATTGTGCATTGAGAAGTACAATTTTTCTTCTTACTTGTCCAAGACACTAGTCTTTTACCAAGAAAGAGTGCTCCACCACTAGTTCTTTTTCTGTCATCAATACTTACTACCCAATCAACATCTGGGAAATACTTTCAAGTCCAAATTGCTTCCAAAATTATACCATCATCCATAGTCTCCAATACCTTTTAAATATCTCATGACTCTCTTGATTTCCACCATGTAAAATTTTTTAGAATTTGCTAAGAATCTTGCCACTATTCCAACTGCTAGAGTAATATCAGGCCTTTTATGTACTATATACTACAATTTTCCTATCATTGATCTATATGTGGTCTGATCTACTTCTTTGGAATCATCATTTTTGGAGAGCTCATGTCCAGTAGACATAGGAGTTCCAACTGATCTTGAACCTTCCATTCTAAACTTTTTCAGTATCTCCTCGATACACTTAGATTGAGTGATGTAGATGTCATTTTTGTTTTGCTATATCTGGAATCCAAAAAAGAAATTTATCTCACCAAACATGGACATCTCAAATTCCTTACTCATTTCTTCTAAAAATTCTTTGCATAAGTCATCATTTCCTATAAATAGAGTATCATCAAAAAATATTTCTACCAACACAATCTTCTTTTCTGGTCACTTTTTGATATACAGACTACTATTATCATTTTTTCTTTGAAATCCAATCTATATTAAGTAATTATGAAGTCTTTAATACCAAGCTCTAGGAGCTTGCTTGAGACCATATAATGCTTTGTCCGACTTGCAAACCATGTCTCTTTTGCTAGGATCTACAAAACCTTCTTGTTGTTCAATGTAGACTTCCTTATCAAGAATTTCATTTAAGAACATAGATTTAACATCCATTTGATATACTTTAAAACCTCTATGTGTTGCATATACTAGTAAAATTCTAAAACCTTCTAGTATTTCTATATGAGAAAAAGTCTCACCATAATCAATACCTTCTTCTTGAGAATAATCTTTGCACACCAATCTTTCTTTGTTTCTTGAAACTTTTCCATTTTCGTTCATCTTATTTTTGAATACCCACTTTGTACCAATTACATTCCTATCATGGGTCTAGGAACAAGAGTCTAAGTTTTATTCTTTTCTATCTGTTCTATCTCTTCATTCATTTCTTAAATCCAACTTTCATTTTCTAGAGTATCTTTAACATTTCTAGGTTTAAATTCAACAAGTAAACATGTACCTTTTAATTTGCTTCTTATCGTTATTCTATCATATTTGTCTCCAATGAACTGATTAGGTGCATGATGCCTTCTAACATATCTTGCTAATATAGGCTCTTTGGGCTTTGAATGATTTCCACCATCTTCATCATGAATTTAAATTTCAAGTTTGCATCCTTCTGTCTATGACTTGGGTCCTTCAGACTCGGTTTGAACTAGCTTGGTAGCCTCTAATTATGACTTAGGTCCTTCAAACTATGGCTCTGGTTGTACTGTCTATAAATTGGTAACTACTAGATATTTTGGGGATTCAGGAGATGAAACTTCCTTTCTTTTAGATAGATTTGGTAGGGTATTAGCTTTATAGTAAAAAAAAATCTTTTGTAATTTTCTAACTCCTTATTGCTTTCTTCTTCACTCTTTTCTACAAACTCATCAATTCTAACATGTGCACTTTCTATTATTTTATGAATAAAAAAATTCAAACATCTATATGCTTTACTTCTATAGGAGTATCCTAGAAATATGCCTTCATCACCTTTTACATCAAATTTCCCTTTTCTAGATTCCTTCAAGATATAACATTTACTGCCAAATACTTTCAAGTAACTTAAATTAGGTTTGTAGCCATACCATAGTTGATAAGGAGTTTTGTTTGAGTTTTTCTTTGAGTCATTCTTTAACTATACTTTATTCAAGGTATTGTTAAAGATGCTTTAGAATAACATAGAGGGGGGGTGAATTAGGTATTCAAGGTCCAAATATCCTGATAAGATTGTTTCACTAAGTATAGTGAGCCTATTGAACTAACCATGTTTCCAAGCTAAACATTCATCTTAGCAAGTTACTGAAAAATCAACATGCAAGAACAAGACATGAAAGATCAACACATAACAGTGATTTATGTGAAAATTCAATTTGGGAAAAACCACCAGTAACATGCTACTCAATTATCACTCTTTTGAACTGATTCCCTATGAAAGGTTTGTTGTGTTAAAGGCTATAACACACATTGTTAAATGTGACCTAGTTAAAGGATTTCAACCACCCTATTAGAAGTTGTTGGAAATCTGATTGAAAAGCTCATTGTTGAAGATTAAAGAGGGAGATTGTTGCAAAGAAAGAAGTTTTTTGTTAAAAGAATATTTTCAGTCATTGTTTTGTCATTGATTCCAAACCTACTATTTTTAGGAGTGACAATTGCTTATAAGATCCAAGTACCATCACTTAGTTGATTGATGAAGAGGATTTGATCAATAAGATGTAATGAGAGCACCTAAGGGAAAGGTTGAGTTGTAATGTTGTAATGAAGTGCAAGGATCAGTAAAGACAATGGTTAAATGATGTATTGATAACATATTCAAAGATATAGAGGTTGGTCAAACTTAGAAACATTAGAGGTATAAGTTGTAACAAGGTTGACTGCAAAGCTTAAACTAAGTTCATTAGTGGGTGTTGAGCAAGCTAGTTGAAGCCGATCAAAAAGAAAATCTAGTGTGTGCCAAGTGAATTTTAAGAGTCAAGCAAAGTATCATGTGCCAAGCATAAAAAATTATTAGTTGGTGACGAGTGAACTTCAGGTGTCAAGCATCACTAAAAGCACAATTGGAGTCGAGTAACATAGTATGTGCCAAGCAACAATATTTCAATAGTGTCGAGCTACTACATTATTTTAAATGAAGAAGATTCACCAAATCTGAGCTAACATAGTTGTTACCTTGAATTTTGTGAACCATTTGGAGGATAAGGATGATGAGCTGGTGGCACAGAATTCTATGTAAATTATTTTTGCGTGAATTCAAAAGGATTATTCAAGAAGTTTCTAGAGGAAACAAAATATGGGTTAGATATAATTAATCCTACCTAATCCATACAAATTGAAATCAAAGGAAGGACTAATCAAGCAAGAAAATAACTCCAAGAATTCTATTTAAGGAGTCATGGATCAAGAAGAAAATGCTACTACTCTTGAAGTGCCAAATTATGAAGTAGTTAGAAGCATGTCAAGGAGAAGGCATCTAGAAGAAGAATAGAGCATAGAGCCTTTGCTTCAATAAGTGGTCAAAGAAAGATGATTGCACTGGTACATTGAGCATGGAGACTCAGGGAGACTAATCTTGAAAGGAGGGCAAGTTGTCAAGAGTTACAGAGATAGAAGGCCAAACAATGAGAAGAGTTGAAGAGTGATATCAGATCTACAAGTTAAGTTGTATTCTGTAATTAGGTCAAAATTCCTAATTGTTACCCTCTAAAAATTGTATCAGTTAGGATAGAAGGAAAATCCTATGGACTTAGGCTAGCCTAACAGCCATTTGTAAATCCTTTAATAGGGTGGCATTCCAAGTGAATGTTCTAAAGTCCTCTAACCAAGCCCACCTCTAATAGGTTCTTTAAATCCTCTAAATAGGTCACATTTAATAGTGTGTTGTAAGCATTTAACAGGGTAGGCCTTTCAAAAGAAATCACTTCAAACGAGTGAGAATTGAGTAGCATGTTATCAATGGTTTTTTCCAAATTAGGTTTCCATGCAAATCATTGTGTTATGTGTTGATCTTATATGTGTTATGCTTGCATATTGATTTATAGCAACTTGCTTATTATGAATATTAAAGCTTGGATGAATGAATGGTTGAATGCGCTCACTAAAATTAGTGACAATGTTTGAATTGGACATGTTGGACCTTGAATAACTAATTCACCCCTCCTCTCAGTTATTTTAAAGTATTTCTAACAATTGGTATCAAAGTCATCTGCTGATTTAGTTTCAAGGTACTAGAAGTAGGAAGATCAAGATGTCCAAGAGAGAAGTTCCCAAGCTCAACAAAGACAAATTTGCTGCATGGTAGAGTCTGATGAAATTGTACCTTGTATCAATAGGTGACTATGCACAAACTTCAATTGGAATAGAACATGTAAATCTAGCTAGACCTCTTACTATAGATGACTTGAGAAAAAAAAAGGAGCACAATTAAGAAATGCTAGAGATTGCCTCTGCACTTAGCTATGCAGAATATGATGACATCAAAGATTGTGACACTACATTCAAGATGTGGAAAGCCCTAACAGATATCTATGGAGGAGATCAGAATGTTTAGAAAGAAAAGAGAGAAATCCTCAGAGGAAATTTTGATGACATGAAAATGGAGGAAGGTGAAAATGTTACTCAATATGCTGCTAGAATGAAAGAAGTGGTAAGTGCAATAAGAAGTCTAGGTAGTCAATTGGAAGAAGAGATTATTAATAGAAAATACTTAAGAGCTATGCTCCCTATCTATGCTATTAGAGTTTCAGCCATCTATAAGCTTAGGTGTACAAGAAAATACACTAACCTTTGAAGGAATTGTGGGAAGACTTACTGCATTTGAATTGCCCAACTTTGATAACTACAGACCTGAGAACCTTGAATCTATTTTCAAGGCCAAGATGATAATAAAAGACACTAAGGAGGAAACATCAAACAAGAAGAGAAGAAAAGGAAAGCTTGCATCTAGTGATAGCAGCATAGATGAGGAAGATGTGGAATAGTTAGAAGCATTATTGGCTAGAAAATTCCATAGAGGCAAAGGTAAATTCAAAGGTAAGCTCCCTATTATATGTTTTAATTGCAATGAATTAGGTCATGTTGCTACAAGATGTACACAAAAGAAGAAATACAAAGAAGGAAATAAGCACAAGAACAAGAGAGAAGATGATAGCAAAGACTACAAGGAAAAAGGCAAAAGATGCTACATTGTTGAAGAAGATTCTAATGAGAATGATGATGAAGTAGTCTATGTGGCCATAAAGGATGAATTAGATAAAGATAAAGATGAAGCAACAACTTTGGTTACCTGTATAAACAAGAATGACAAGTGGATCATAGATAGTGGATGCTCACATCACATGACATGAGATAAAAGTAAGTTCATTGCCTTTATTCAATATGATAGAAATAGTGTTAGATTTAGTAATGATGCTCCATGTCAAATCAAAGGAAAATGGTCAATTAAACTTATGGAGAAAATTTTATGTGATAATGCATACTATGTTGAAGGATTGGACTGCAACTTATTGATTGTATTATAGTTAGGTGATGTAGGCTACAAAGTTGAATTTGAAAACAAAACTACCATGATCTATGACACTAATGGAAATATGATAGAAAAAGGTGAACAAACTAGAAGTAACTTGTTTTACTTAGATATGGAAGATGCAACTTGTCTTGTTGTTAGACTTGATGATGTGTGGTTGTAGCATAAAAGACTGTGTCATTTTAACTTTGAGAATCTGATTAGCATTAGCAAAAAGAAGAAGGTCATAAGGTTTCCCAAATTGAAGAAACTTAAAAACACAGTGTGCAAAAAATGTCAACTAGGGAAAATGACTAAGTCTAGTTTCAAAAGAAAAACATACAGTTGTAAAGAAGTACTAGAGTTAGTCCATATAGACTTATGTGGACCAATAGAAGTGCAAAGTTACCTAGGAGACTGATACATAATGTTATTTGTAGATGACTATTCAAGGATGATTACTGCTATGTTTTTGAAAGAAAAATCTGATGCATTTCAAATGTTTAAGTGGTACTTGGCTAGAGTTGAGAAGGAAACGAGAAAGAGTCTAAAATGCCTAAGATCAGATAGAGGAGGTGAGTTCACATCAAAGAATTTGAGACATTTTGCAATGATAAAGGCATCAAAAGGCAAACATCAGCACTAAGAACTCCCCCATAGATTGGTATTGCTGAAAGAAGGAATAGGTTAGTGATAGATTGTGCAAGAACCTTGATGATGGAGAAAATGTTGCTCTAAAGTACTATAGAGAAGTTGTAAGCACTACTATTTACACCCTATATAGAGTCCAAGTCAAGAAAGGTACAAATACAACATCTTTTGAATTGTGGTATGGTCACTCACCTAATGTTAAATATTTCAAAGTATTTGGTTGTAAATGCTATATTCTTAAAAATACTAGAAATGGAAAGTTTGATGCAAAGAGTGATGAAGGAATATTCCTTGGCTACTCCATTAGAAGTAAAGAATATAAGTGTTTAAACACTAACACTAACAAAATTATGGAGAGTAAAAATGTAAATTTTGATGAGCATGTAAAAGTTCAGATTGATGAAACTAAGCAATTAGAGGACTATAGATCCTTTGTATACTTCTATGAAGGAATCACTGTTGAAGACAATCCTATAAATCAAATTGGGAATCAGCAAAAAAAATTAGTATTAGCCAAGTCATAACCAATGAATGTCAAACTACATTTAGAAGCCAAGTTGTAGAATGTAGAAAATGCAAATTCTAACTCTAAGAATGGTACACATGAAAGAAATGATGAAATACTAGATGAAGGAGAGAAAAATGACTTTAAAGCAGAAGGATCAAACATGGAAAGAAGGATAGAACCAAGGTTAGCCAAGTATGTAAGAAGACATCACCCAACATATCAAATCATTGGTGACAAGGATGCAAGACCATTGAAAAGGAATAGACTAAGAAATGAATCATGTCTGCTGACCAAGGTTGAACATAAAACAGTGAAGGATGCAATACAAGATGATGACTAGTATAAAGCTATGGAAGAAGAGATAGATCCAATTGAGAAGAACAAAACCTAGATCCTAGTTCCTAGACTAGCTGATAAGAATGTAAATAGTACCAAATGGGTGTTTAGAAACAAACTTGATGAGAATGGTGAGATAACAAGAAACAAAGTTAGATTAGTTTGCAAAGGTTACGCACGAGAAGGACTAGATTATGGGGATACATTTTCCCTTGTTGCAAGAATGGAAGGAATAAGAACACTACTTGCATATGCTTCTTACAAAGGTTTCAAAGTCTACCAAATGGATGTGAAATTTTCTTTTTTGAATAGTATACTAGAAGAGGAAGTCTACATAGAACAACTAGAGGGATTTTTTGATGACAAGAACAAGGATTTGTTCTACAAATTGCACAAGACACTCTATGGTCTGAAGCAGGCACCTAGAGCATGGTATGAGAGATTACACAAATATCTTGTGAAGATAAGATTTGAGAGAATAGATGACAACAACAACTTGTATATCGAAGCTGAAAAAGGTAAATACATTTTGATATTAGAAATCTTTGTTGATGATATAATATTTGGAGGAAAAGATGCTCTACACAATTATGTTGCTAATCAAATGAAGAATGAGTTTGAGATGTCAATGTTTGGAGAAATCAAATTCTTTGTTGGATTACAAGTACATCAACTAAAGCATAGCATATTTGTGACCCAATCCAAATACATCAAGGAGATACTCAAGACATTTGGATTAGATGAGTCAAAACCAGTTAGCACACCAATGACAATAAGAAATAAGTTATCTAAGAATGATGAATCAGCTAAAGTGAATTAGACAATGTATAGATTAATGATTGGAAAGTTGCAATATGTTGTACATAGTAGACCAAACATTGCACTAGTTGTTGGAATAGTGGCAAGATTTTCTACAAATCCAAGAGAAAATCACCTGATGGCAGTGAAGAGAATACAAAGATATCTAAAAGGAACTAATGATTTTGGTTTGTATTACAAGAGAAGTGAAAAGGTTGAGCTAAAAGCCTACATTGATGCAGATTGGAGAGGTAACATTGATGATAGAAAAAGTACCAGTGGAGGAGCACTTTTCTTGGAAAAAAAATTGATTACATGGACTAGAAAAAAGCAAAATTGTACCTCATAGTCCACTACAGAAGCTGAATATGTTGTAGCTATTATCAATTGCACCAATATTGTATGGATCAAATATTTGTTGCAAGGTAGAAAGGAAGAGGTAAATGAGATTGTGTTACTTTATTGTGATAATACAAGTGCTATCAACATATCAAAGAACCCTATAATGCATGCTAAAACCAAGCATATTGTAATCAAGTATCTCTATGTAAGAGAATTAGTGGAAGATAAACAAGTGAAGATGAAATAAGTTAGCTCAAAGGAACATATTGCTAACATCTTCACAAATGCACTACGTAAAGATGTTTTTGAGTATTTTAGAGGAAAGTTAGGGGTCATACCCCTAGCTAAGGATACTTAAGAATAAGAAAGACTGCCCTACATCAAATGAGCTAATTGTTGAAGATTTTACACATTGATACAAAGGATGTTTACTTTAGGATTCATGCCAGAAGTAATCAAAGTGTAGAAGTTACAAATCAGTCACAAACAAGGTGACAAAGGGAGAAATTGAATGAACTTTCAAATAATACACTTGCATGATAAGATGATAATATGTCTTTGGCATTGTTGTCAAAAAGGGAGAAGAAGTGAGAAATTGATCAAAAATATTTGATCAAAATTATGAGGGAAAAATATCAAGAAAATGCACAAACTAATCAAATGAAGATAGAGGGAGAAGTAGAAAAACATGATCAATAGTTGAAGCAAAATATGAAGAAGTTGATCAAAATAGTAGAAGATGAGCAATGCATATAGAGGGAGAGAATATAAGAAATGATATAGTAGCTAAGAAAGAGAAGAAGAAATGAAGCAATTAGGATAGTAGACCAAGAGAAGGAGATGTGAAAATTGATGGTAACACAATTAATTTTTGGTGTTTGACTTACTATTCTAATCTAGTTAGCATTTGGTTGAATAGTTTAGTTTGATGGCTGATCAGTTTGGTTTTTCATCAATGCCAAAGAGGGAGGTTGTTGGAAATCTAATTGAAAAGCTCATTATTGAAGATCAAAGAGGGAGATTGTTGCAAAGAAATAAGTTTGTTGTTAAAAGAATGTTTTCAATCATTATTTTGTCATTGATGGACCAAACTTTCTATTTGTAGGAATGACAATTGCTTATAAGATCCCAGTACTATCACTTAGTTGATTGATGAAGAGGATTTGATCAACAAGATGTAACGAGAGCATCTAAGGGAAAGGTTGAGTTATGATGTTGTAATGAAGTGCAAGGATCAATTAATGTAATAGTTAAATGATGTATTGATAAGAAACTCAAAGATATAGAGGTTGGTCACACTTAAAAATATAAGTTGTAACAAGGTTGACTACAAAGCTTAAACTAAGTTCATTAGTCGGTGCTAATCAAGCTAGTTGAAGTCAAGAAAATTCTCAGTTGGAGTCAAGAAAAAGGAAAATCTAGTGTGTGTCAAGTGAAGCTCAAGTGCCAAGCAAAGTATCATGTGCGAAGCATCAGAAAATCTTAGTTGGTGCTGAGTGAACTTCAGGTGTCAAGCATCAATAAAAACATAGTTGGAGCTGAGTAACATAGTATGTGCCAAGCACCAGTATTTAAATAGTGCTGAACAGCTGCATTATTTTAAATGATGAAGATTTGCCAAATCTTAGCCAACAAAGTTGTTACCTTGAATTTTTTGAACTAGTTGGAGGATAAGCATAATGAGTTGATGGCATAGAATTCTATGTAAATTATTTTTGGGTGAATTCAAAAGGATTATTCAAGAAGTTTCTAGAGCAAACAAAATATGGGTTAGATACAATGAATCCTACCTAATCCATATGAATTGAAATCAAAGGAAGGAAGAATAAAGTAGGAAAAGAACTCCAAGACTTCTATTTAAGGAGTCACAGACCAAGAAATAAATGCTACTGCTATTTAAGTTCCAAATTATGAAGTGATTAGAAGGGTGTCAAGGAGAAGGTGTCTAGGATAAGAACAGAGCACAGAGCCTCTAATTCAATAAGTGGTCAAAGAAAGATGATTGCACTAGTATATTAAGCATGGAGACTTAGGGAGACTAAGCTTGAAAGTAGGGAAAGCTATGAAGAGTTACAGAGATTGAAGGCCAGGCAATGAGAAGATCCGAAGAGTGATCTGAGATCTACAAGTTAAGTTGTATTCAGTAATCAGGTCAAAATCCCTAATTGTTACTCTCTAGCAATTGTATTAGTTAAGATAGAAGGAAAATCATGTGGACTTAGGTTGGCCTAACAACCATTTTTAAATCCTTTAACAGGGTGGAAATCCAAGTGGATATTCTAAAGTCCTCTAACCAAGCCCACTTCTAATAGGGTGATTAAATCCTCTAACCAGTTCACATTTAATAGTGTGTTGTAAGCCTTTAACAGGGCAGGCCTTAGTGAAAATGTTTGAATTGGACATGTTAGACCTTGAATAACTTATTCACCCTCAACTCAGTTATTCTAAAGCATTTCTAATAGAAGTGGGTCTGGTTCAAGGACTTTAGATTATTCATTTGGAATTCCACCCTATTAAAAGATTCACATAATGGTTGTTAAACCAACCTAAGTCCATAAGATTTTACCCTAACTGATATAATTGTTAGAGAGTAACAATAAGGGCTTTTGATCTAATACAACTCACAACATAACTTTTAGATTTTAGATCTCAATTTAGCTCACAAATTTTCCTAGCTTTCAATATTCTGTAGTTCTAACAGCTTGTCCTCCTTTCAAGCTTTGTCTCCTTAAGTCTCCATGCTCGTTGTTCCAATGCAATCAGCTAGCAGAGTCTTTGTACTCTATTCTTCCCTCTTAATGTCTTCTCCTTAACACTACACACTATCTCCAACCACTCTTGCTTTTTGACCTATAACTCCTTAAATAGAAGTTTGGAATATTTTTCTCACTCTTTTTTTTTAGTTTGAATGGATTAGGTAAGATACAATGTATCTACCCCTTATCTTGTTTCTTCTACAAACATCATGTCGAATCCACCTGTATTCACCCAAAAATGATTTATCTAAATTTTTTTGCCCCCATCTCATCATTCTTATCTTCCATCTAGTTCACAAACTTCAAGGTAACAAACTTGTCGACTTAGATCAAGCAAATCTTTGACTTTTCAAATAATGTAGCAACTTGGCACTATTGAATTTGTGATGCTCAGCACATACTATGTTACTTGCCACCTACTATGGATTCACTTGACATAACTAAGTTTTACTGATGCTCGACACTTAAACTTTACTCAAAACCTTCTGTCTCACTTGGCACACACTAGATTTTGCATTTTCTTGACACTTACTGATAATCTACTCAGCATGAACTAGCTTGCTTGGCACCCACTGATGAATTTAGTCAAGCTTTGTAGACATATTTGTTACAACTTATTTTTCTAGATTTTTTAAGTGTAGCCAACCTCTATATCTTCAAGAGTATTATCAATACATCACTTTACCATTGTCTTAATTGATCCTTGTACTTCATTAAAAAACCATAACTCAACCTTTCCCTTAGGTGCTTTTGTTACATCTTATTGATTAAATCCTCTTCATCAATCAAGTGATAGTACTTGGATCTTATAATAAATTTTCATTCCATAAAATAGCAGGCTTGAAATCAGTGACAAAACAATGATTGAAAACATTCTTTATCAACAATCTCCCCTCTTCAATAGTGATTTTTTCAATCAGATATTAACAATCTCCCTCTTTGGCATTGATGGCAAACCAAATTGATCAACCAAGTTATCAAAATGCTAACTAGGTTAAAATAGTAAATCAAATGCCAAAAAGAAAACTTTAAAACCAAAATTATTCATTCTATCAGCAACTTTGAATTTCTTATGGCTCCCTTTGAAATTTCTTATGACTCCTGAATTCTATAAATAACTCCCTCTTTCAAAGTATTATTGATATCTCTTTTATTGATACACTATATTCTCCTTTTGTTCTACTCCCTCTTTGATCTTGTCATCCTGATTGATTCTTGTCTATATTGTTTTTCTCCCTCTTAGCTATTATTTCTTTTTCTTCTTTCTTTCTACTATTTCTCCCTCTTTTCTATAACTTTCCACTTTGATAAATTTTTTTATTTCTCCCTCTTTGACAACAATGCCAAAGATTTACTATTTCAGCATCTTATCGTATAAGTGTAGCATTTGTAGGAACTCCAATTTCTTCCTCTATCACCTTGCTTGTGACTTATTTGGAATTTTAGTACTTTAATTACTTCAGGAAAAACCTAAAGTAAGTATCATCTGCATCGATTTATAACATTTCAGCAATCAACTCATTTGATGCAAGGTAATCTTCTTGTTATTCAAGTAGCTTTGGATAGGGGTACCACCCCTAACTTACCTCTAAGATATTCAAATTCATCCTTAGGGTTTTGCGAAGATGTCAAAAATTTGTTCCTTTGAGTTGACATATTCCATCTTCACTTGCTTGTCTTCCACCAATTCTCTTACATAGTGATACTTAATTGCAATGTACTTCTTTTTGACATGCATCATAGGATACTTTTATATATTGATGGCACTTTTATTATCACAATAGAGTATCACAAGTTCAGTTACCTCTTCTTTCATACCTTTCAACAAGTGCTTAATCCACACAATATTAGTGCAGTTGATGGATGTAGCAATAAACTCAGCTTTAGTTATGGACTGTGAGGTACAACTTTTCTTTTTGCTAGTCCAAATGGCTAATCTTTTACCTAAGAAAAGTTCTCCTCCACTAGTTCCTTTTTTGTCATCTATATTACCTCCCCAATCTACATCAGTATAGGCATTGAACTCAAACTTTTCACTCCTCTTGTAGTATAAACCAAAGTCATCTGTTCCTTTTAGGTACCTCATTATTATTTTTATTGCCATAAGTTGATTTTCTCTTAGGTTTATAGAAAATCTTGCCCACTATTCCAATATATAATGCAATGTTTGGTCTATTATGCATAATATACTGCAACTTTCCAATCACTGATCTATACATTGTCTAATTTACTTCAACTGACTCACCATTCTTGGATAACTTATGTCCTATTACCATTGATTTACTAACTAGTTTTGAATCCTCTATGCCAAATTTCTTGAGTATCTCCTTAATATATTTTGATTGGGTCACAAATATACCATGTTTTAGTTGATGTACTTGCAATCCAACAAAGAATTTGATTTCCCCAAACATTGATATCTCAAATTAATGTTTCATCTGATCAACAAAATATTTGCATAGTGCATCTTTTCCTCCAAATATTATATCATCAACAAAAATTTTAGATATCAAAATATATTTACTTTTTTCTACCTTGATATATAGTTTTCTCTTGTCATCTATTCTCTCAAATCCTATCTTCACAAGATATTAGTGAAATCTCTCATAGCATGCTCTACGTGCTTGTTTCAAACCATAAAGTGTTTTATGTAGTTTGCAAACCATATCATTGTTTTTGTAATCAAAAAATCCCTCTAGTTGTTCTATATAGACTTCCTCTTCTAGTATACCATTCAAAATAGCAAACTTTACATCCATTTGGTAGAATTTAAAACCTTTGTAAGTAGAATATGCAAGTACAGTTCTTACTCCTTCCATTCTTGGGAAAATGTTTCTCCATAGTCTAGTCCTTCTTCTTGTGCATAACCTTTATAGACTAGTCTAGCCTTATTTCTTGTGATCTCACCATTCTCATCTAGCTTGTTCCTAAATACCCACTTGGTACCAGTCACATTCTTATTAGCTGGTCTTGGAACTAAGGTCCAAGTTTTTTTCTTTTTTATCTGATCAATCTCTTCTTCCATAACCTTACACCAGTCATTATCTTGTAGTTCATCTTTCACTATTTTGTGTTCAATCTTGCTTAGCAAGCATGATTCATTTCTTAGTTTGTTCCTTGTCATTAGTCTGGCTTCCTTGTCACCAATGATTTATTCTATAGGGTGATGTTTTCCCACATACTTGGATAGCCCTAGTTTAATTCTTGTTTCCATGTTTGGTCTTTCAACTTCAAATTCACTATGCACATCTCTTTCAAGTATCTCGACATCTCTTTCATGTGTATTGATTTCAAAATTAAAATGTGCATTTTCTTCATTCTACAACTCAATTTCTAAATGTAGCTCAACATTCACTAGTTGTGACTCAGCTTATACTAAAACTTCTTGTTGATTATAATTCCCAACATGATTGGTAGCTTCTTCTTTAGCACGCATTCCTTCATAGAAGTATACAAAGGATATGTATTCTATTACTTTCTTGGATTCTTTACTTTGAACTTCTGTTTGCTCTTCAAAGTTTATATTTGCACTCTCCACAATTTTTTTAGTGTTAGTATTTAAACACTTATATGCTTTACTTCTAGTGGAGTATCCAAGGAATATGCCTTCATAACTCCTTGCATCAAACTTGCCATTTCTAGAATCTTTAAGAATATAGCACTTAAAACCAAACACTTTGAAATGTTTTACATTGGGTGTGTGACCATACCATAATTAAAAAGGTATTGCATTTGTACCTTTCTTGATTTGTACTCAATTTAGGGTATAGAAAGATTTACTTATAGCTTCTCTCTAGTAATTTAGAGCAACATTCTTCTCCATCATTAATGTTCTGGCATAGTCCATCACTCATCTTTTCCTCCTCTTAGCAATGCCATTTTGTGGGGGAGTTCTAGGTGCTAATGTTTGTTTTTTAATTCCTTTGTCATTGCAAAACGTCTCAAATTCTTTTGATGTGAACTCTTCTCCTCTTTTTAATCTTAGGCACTTCAAACTCTTTCTTGTTTCTTTCTCAACCCTAGCCAAATACCATTTAAACATTTGAAATGCATTAGAATTTTTTTTTAAGAACATGGCAGTCATCATCCTAGAGTAGTCATCAACAAACAACATTATATATATGTCTCCTTGGTAACTTTTCACTTCTATTGGGACACATAAATTTGTATGGACTAACTCTAATACTTCTTTGGAAGTATAGGTTTTTCTTTTGAAACATGACTTGGTCATCTTTCTTAGCTAACATTGTTTGCACATTGTATTGTCAGGCTTCTTCAATTTTGGTAGACCTCTAACTTTCTTCATTTTTCTAATGCTAACCAAGTTATCAAAGTTGACATGACATAGCCTTTTATGCCATAGCCACACATCATTAAATCTAATAATAAGATAGGCTATATCTTCCATATCTACATAAAATAGATTACTCCTTGTTTTATCTCCTTTTCCTATCAGATTTCCATCAGTGTCTTAGATTTTAGCAATTTTTTTTTTCCAAATTCTACTCTGCATCCTACATTGCCTAATTGTGACACACTTAGTAGATTGTAGTTCAATCCTTCAATATAATATGCATTATCACATGAAATTTTCTCTAAAATATTACCTTTTCCTTTGATTATACATGGAGAATCCTTTTCAAATCTAACACTATTTCCATCATACTAAGTAAACGTAACAAACTTACTTTTGTCTCCTATCATATGATTTGAGCACCCACTATCTATGATCCATCTATCATTCTTGTTTACACAGGTCACTAGTATTGTTGCCTCGTCTTTATCTTACTCATCTTTCATAGCTACATAAACTACCTTATCATTATTTTCATCAGAATCCTCTTCTTCAACAATGTAACATGTTTTTTGTTTACTTTCATGAGTAAGGGCATTGATGGTTTCAAGAAGAAATCCAATACAAACCTAGCCCTACATGAGGTTTTTCTCTTGTTTTTGTATGAATATCTTAAGACTCTAACAAGGGAGAAATCTTTAGGCCATTCTAGGGATGATTCAAAGGCCATTGGGAGCTCAAACTATTCTAATACTAAGGAAGTTCAAAGTCTAAGCTCTGAAGTTGAGGATAACACCTCCTCAAAAGGCAAGAAGCCTATGGGAGGGGAGAAAATTTCTCCTCCAACCAGCATTGTTCCTAGCAGAAAGAGTCCTTGGAGTTTAACCTCCAATTCAATGAAATAAGTGGAAGAGGAAATGGAGTTAGAGTAACAGAAGGGGGAAGATACTGAGAAGATGGGGGAAGATATTACTATTCTATTAGGGAACCCCGAAAAGAGAAAGGTCAAGAAGGAGCTATAGCTGGAAGAGAGAAAAGATCAGACCCCTAAGGCTTCAGGACCCTTCCCTTCTATCTCTCCATCTTAGGAGATTAAGGAAACTATGGTGGAATATAGTGGGTAGATAATTATGAAAGATAAAAGGAGGTCATGGAGAAACTTCAACACTCAAATGGAAAAGATGGGTATTGTTAGGGAGAAACTGAACCTACAAGTCATGGAAGACATAGAAGGAAAAGCCCATTTTGATGAACTCATAGATCCTACTCTAGTTTTAATTTTAGATAATGCAAGAGAAATAGGGCTTAATCTGCTCACTAATACCAAAAATGACATGATAGATAATTTTTTCTCTATCAAGTGGTTGTTCCATGAGATTTAGGCACTTAAGGAGAAAAGGAGCCAGGAGGAAGGCCATAAGACAAGTAGTGATTAGGTTCATCTTGTCAACCAGGAGGATTGTCTCTCATAGGTTGAGAAAAGGGTGTGAAAGATGAAGATAGAAAAGGGTGTGAAAGATGAAGATATCGAACCAAAACCTGGGTAATCAAGGGATTGCTACCCTAAACATTTTGAATGAAAACACCAATAGTCTTTATAGAATCTCTAAAAAATGTAGGAATTAGTGGTGATAAGGAAGAAAAAGCTAGCTTTAACCTCAGGTAGACCAAGGGAGAAATGAAAGAGACCAGGGGCCAGGTGGAATGAACTAACGATCCAAACTAGGAATGTGTGGGTGTGGAGATCTAGAGCATGCATGAGGAAGTAGAAAATTTGCAAGATCCGATAGTGAGAAATAATTTCTAGTTGTCTTTTTTTTTCTTCGTACTATCTTTGGTTTAGAGTTTTTGGCTTTTGTCTCCTACCTACAGGCTTGTCTTTTGTTATGACTTTTTATAGGTAGTTGCATAGGGTCTAGACTTTATTTAAAATTATTATTTTAGATATTATGTAAAAACTCTCAGGTTTTAGGATCCCTATAAAACCTATTTTTCTAATTCAAAATAATGTAGCACTTTTTGCCTTTGTCTTTGTAATCTCTACTATCATCTTCTTTTTTGTTCTTGTACTTGTTGCCTTCTTTGTAGTTTTTCTTCTATGTGAATCTTGCAGCAATATGTCCAACTTCATTGCAATTAAAAAAAATGATAGGGAGCTTACATTTGAATTTACCTTTGCCTCTATGAAATCTTCTAGCAAGCAATGCTTCCAATTGTTCTACATCTTCTTCATCTATGTTGCTATCATTGGATGCACATTTTATCTTTCTTTTCTTCTTCTTTGGTTTCACCTCCTTAGTATCTTTCAACAATAGCTTGGCCTTGAGAGTAGATTCAAGATTCTCAAGTCTATAGTTATCAAATTTGGATAGCTCAAATGCAGTAAGTCTTCCCACTATACCTTCAAGAGTTAGCTTATTTCTTGGTACACTTCTTAACTCTTGGATGGCTGATACTCTAATAGCATAGATGGAGAGAAAAGTTCTTAAGGATTTTCTATTAACAATGTCATCATTTAAATTACCACCCAAACTTCTTATTGCACTCACTACTTCCTTTATTCTAGAGGCATATTGAGCAATGTTCTCACCTTCCTCTGTTCTCATGACATCAAACTTTCCTTTGAGGCTTTCTCTTCTTCTTTTTCTGGACATTTTGATCTCCTCCATAAATATCTAACAAGGATTTCCACATCTTGAATGTAAAGTCACATCCCTTGTTGTCATCCAATTTAGTATAGTTGAGGCCAAAGAAAATCTCCAACATTTCTTGATTGTGCTCCTTTTTCTTTATATCTTCTACAATGGTGACACCAGCTGGATCAACATGTTCCACTTAAATTGAGGTTTGTGCATGATCTCCTATTGATCAAAGGTGTAACTTCATTAGACTTTTCCATGCAACAATGTCATCTTTGTTGAGCTTGGGATCTTCTCTCTTAGACATCTTGATATTTTCTACTTCTAGTACCTTTAAACCAAATTAGTAGATGGCTCTGATACCACTTGTTAGAAATACTTTAGATTAACTGAGAGGGGGTTGAATCAATTATTCAAGGTCCAAATATCTTGATTAAACTTTTTGACTAAGTATAGTGAGCCCATTAAACTAACCATGTGTCCAAGCTAAACATTCATCTTAGCAAGTTACTAAAAAATCAACATGCAAGAATAAGACATGAAAGATCAACACATAACACAATGATTTATGTGGAAACCCAATTTGGAAAACACCACCAGTAACATGCTACTCAATTCTCAGTCTTTTGAAGTAATGCCCTGTTAAAGGCTACAAAACACATTGTTAAATGTGACTTGGTTAAAGGATTTCAACCACCCTATTAGAAGTGGGTCTGGTCAAAGGACTTTAGATCAGTCACTTGGAATGCCACCTTGTTAATAGATTTACACAATGGCTATTAAACCAACCTAAGTCAATAAGATTTTATCAAAAAAGGACTTTTGATCTGATACAACTCACAACATAACTTGCAGATTTTAGATCTCAATTTAGCTCACAAATTTTCCTAACATTCAATCTTTTGCAATTTTTATAGCTTTTCTTCCTTTCAAACTTTTCTCTTTGAATCTCCATTCTTGTTGTGCCAATGCAATCACCTTTGTGGTCACCTATCAAAGTAGAGTCTCTATACTTTGTTCTTCCCTCTTGATGTCTTCTCCTTGACACTACACACTATCTCCAAGCACTCTTACTTCTTGACCTGTAAATCCTTAAATAGAAGTTTGGAATAATCTTCTTGCACTTTTTTTTTTTTGGCTCTAATGGATTAGGTAAGATACAATTTATCTATACATTATCTTGTTTGTTCTAGAAACATCATGTAGAATCCACATGTATTTGCCCAAAAATAATTTACCTAAAATTCTGTGCCACCAGCTCATCATTCTTATCTTCCATCTAGTTCACAAACTTCAAGGTAAAAAAATTGTCAGCTTAGATCTAGTGAATGTCTGAATTTTCAAATAATGTAGTAGCTTGGCACTATTGAATTTCTAATGCTCAGTACATATTGTGTTACTCGGCACCTATTGTGGATTCACTTAGCATCAACTAAGTTTTACTGATGCTCGACACCTATTACATTTCTATCTAGCTCAACACCTAAACTTTTCTTAGCACCTTCTATCTCACTTGACACACACTAGATTTTGCATTTTCTTGACACTTACTGATAATCTACTCAACATGAACTAGCTTGCTCAGCACCCATTGATGAATTTAATCAAGCTTTGCAGAGAGCTTTGTTAAAACTTATTCTTCTAGAGTTTCTAAGTGTAGCCAAAATTTGTATGTTCAAGTTTATTATCAATACATCACTTTACCATTGTCTTAATTGATCCTTGTACTTCATTACAAAACTATAACTCAACCTTTCCCTTAGGTTCTTTTGTTACATCTTATTGATTAAATCCTCTTCATCAATCAACTCAGTGATAGTACTTAGATCTTATAAGCAATTGTCATTCTAGAAAATAGCAATTTTGACATCAATGAAAAAACAATTATTAAAACATTCTTTATCAACAATCTCCCTTCTTGAATGGTGATCTTTTCAATCATTTTTCAATAGGTATGAACTGTAGTGTTGATAGCTCCAGTATTTGAGAGCAACATTATCTGTAATCATTAAGGTTCTTGCACAATCCATGATAAATCTATTTCTTCTTTCACCTATAGAATTTTTTTATGGTGTACCAAGGGCTAATACTCATCTATTAATATATTTTTCAATGCAAAAATTATTGAATTCATTGGAGATGAATTCACCACCTCTATCTAATGTTAAACATTTCAACTTTTTTCTAGTTTCTTTTTTTACTCTTGCCTGATACCACTTTAATTTTGGAAAGGCTTCTTATTTTTCTTTTAGATACATTACAATCATAATTTTAGAATAGTCATCAACAAAAAGAATGAAAAATTTTCTCCACTATAACTCTCTATACCAATAGGCCTACATAAGTCTATATGAATAATTTCCAAGACTTCTTCTGACTAATAGTTTTTATTTTTGAAACTAGTCTTTCCTATCTTACCAATTTGGAAACTCTCGCATAGACCTGTGTCAACCTTCTTCAAACTATGAATACCTCTTACTCATTTATGTTTGCATATCTTAACCAAATTATCAAAGTTCACATGATATAGCCTTTAATTCCATAACAATCTTTCTTTTACTTGAACAATAAAACATGAACAATCATTGAGATCAAGATAAAATAGATTACATTTTGTTTGCTTTCCAAATCCAACCAAATTTATTTTCCCATCTAGTAGTTTGGCTTGTCCATTCATGAATTCTACCTTGAATCCAATGTTATTAAACTATGCCACACTCAGTAGATTATGCTTTAGTCCTTCAACCCAATAAGCATTGTCACATACAAGTTATTTAGTTAATGAAATGCATCCTTTTCCTTTTATGCTACAAGGTTCATTGTTTCCAAATCTCACACTACTTCCATCATAATAATCCATATGCTCAAACTTTGTTTTATCTCCAGTCATATGATGTGAACATCCACTATCAATAATCTATATATCATTTTTGCTAACATGGGAGATAACTATCATCTTATCTCCTTCATCATCAAATTCATCTTTCATGGCAATATATACCATTTTACCTCACTATTATCAGAATCTTTAGCTGTAAAACAATTTTTTTTACCTTTGTCCTTGAAGTTCTTGTAGTTCTTGGAATCCTTGTTGTCTTTTTTCTTATCAAACATTCCTTTTAATCTTTGATTTCCTTATTTGGACACCTTACAACAATGTGACCAACTTCTTCATAGGAAAAGTAGATCAAAGGAACTTTACCTTTTTTACTTTCCTTTGCCTTTGGAATACATCCTTGTAGGTAGGGCTTCAACAATTTCAAGATCATTGTTTGAACTTTCTTCTGATGTTCATTCTTCTTCACTTCTTGATTTATTGGACATTGATTTCTTACCCTTTTTTTTGAGTGATAGTTTAGCATTAAAAGCAGATTCAATAACCTTTGAACTAGTAACATAGTTATCAAAGTTATCTAACTCAAAAGTTGTTAATCTTCCAACTAGAGAATCCAAAGATATTTTATTATTTGGATCACATCTCATTTCTTGAATAGTAGGTACTCTAAATACATAAATATGAAGATGAGTTATAAGTATCTTGTTCACAATTATTTTCTCTTCAATGTCTCCTCTAGATGTTTTGATTGCACTTACACTTTCTTTCATCTTTTTCACATAATTTGAAATGTTCTCATCTTCTCTCATTTTCATCTAATCAAAATGACCTCTAAGACTTTCATCGTTAGCCCTTCTTACATTATCATCTTCTCCATATATATGTTTCAGTTTCATCCACATCTCATGAGCTATCTTGTAGTATTTGACTTTATCAAATTCAACATAACTAAGAGTAGATGAAATATCAATCATCATGACGTTATGATTTTTCTTTTTAGTAATATCTTCAACTGATAATGTTCTAGTAGGAGTCATGTATTTAGTATCAAGATACTTGCATCCTAAGTCACTGATGGTAGCCAAGTGTAACCTCATAATCCCTTGCCATACTACAAAATTGCTTCTGTTTAGCTTGGGGATCTCTCTTCTGTAAGACATCTTGATCTTTAGCTTATTTCCTTGAAACCTTCTCTACAATCACCAAAAGCTCTAATATTAATTGTTGTAAACATAAGAGGAGTAACTAAGATGGAAGGGGTGAATCAGTTACTCCTAAAATAAATACCAAAATGATTAGATGTCAATACAAAAATGCAAACTAAAAACTGAATACTGTTGAATCTTGGTAAACACACATAAAATGGTGTAACTTGGTAATTACTAAAAATTCTCAAAAAAAGTTGAACATACAAAATTTAGATTTTATCTAAGATTACCATTACTTTAACTTAGTTGCAAACACATAAAAAAATAGAATGAACACATTTGACATCAGGATTTAACGTGGAAACCCAATTTGAGAAAAACCACCAATTGCAACTAGTTATTATTTTCACTCTTTTGAAGTGATCCTTGTTAGAAGAAAACCCTATTAAAGGTTACAAAACACACTGTTAGGTGTGACCCTATTAGAGGATTTAATCACCCTATTAGGAGTGGCCTTGTTAGAGGTGTTTAGACAATTCAATAAAACTACCACCTTGTTAAGGATTTGCAAATAGCTATTAAGCCAACTCTATTAAGAGATTTAGATCACTACTACGATGGTTAGAGAGTAATAATGAGATGACCTAATTTGAATCTAACTAAATTTTTGATTATAGATCTTTGTTTTGACTTGTACTTGATCCTTCTTGATTGAGTATAGTTTTTTTTTCTCTACAAGGATATTTTGCTTATCCTTCAAATTTGATTCCTCTTCTCATTATTATATCTTCAATAACATCTTCATACTTACACATCCACACTTTGAAACCATAACTTGACTTTATATCTTTCATATTGTCAAGTTAGCTCAAATACAACTTAGATCAATTACTATTCATCACCTTAATCCACTAGAACCAATAGATAAATCAATTAAGCTTAATATGCCAAAATAAGAAAATCCTTCATTATTCAACCCAACTTGGTAGAAACTAACTCAAAAATAATTTTTTTTGTTAACCAATAGAAGCTTGGTTAACATTGCAAACTCACAAAACAATTTTGGCAACTAAGTGAGCTTGGTTAGCACTAGGTCCATCCAAATTTCCTTCATTAATTAAGTGAGCTTAGTTAACACTCATCTTCTACATACTTTCCTTCGATGTCCAAGTGAACTCGGTAGACACTACCTTCTAAAGTAGGCAATCATAGGAATGCTTGGTAGACACAGAAAACTATCTTTATTGCATGAGTGAGCTGAATATATATTGACTAATAATGATGTGACATTTGTGTAACATCAAATTCAATACACAATTAATCAATTGTATCAGATAGTGGCATTACTAAAGATGATGAGGAATTGATATTATCTATTCTTTCCAAGATAGTTCCTAAATATTCAATCTTTTTTTTCACATTCTATGCTACTATGGATGCTCTTGGTAGTGCATACAAAATTCCTTCTCTTGATAAATTTGTAGCTCATCTCATAGGGGAATAAGAAAAGTTAGCACATATGAGTCAATTGAAGCCTTTAAAGCATCAAGCATTGGTTGCAAATTACTCCTCTCTAAAGTTTCCCAAAGGAAAGGAAAAAAAACAACGCAAGGATCCTAAGCAACATGAAAAAGGTGATGACTCTCCTTCAAAAAATAATATTAAATCCAAGTCCTCTTCAAGAGAGGAATCATTTAGAAGAAAGAGAGATAAATGTGCTTATTGTAAAAAGTTAGGACATGATGAGCATAAATGTTTCCATAAGAATATTGATGAGCTTACTCACATTCTTCAAAAGAACAATATCCAATTTCCCTCATCAGTGTCTTCTCCTTCTTTTCAATATTAGGTAGCTACTACATCTACATCATCATCCAAAAGAAAAGGAAAAGCACTCATTGCTTCCACACATCTTGAGCAAGGTAAATGGCTTCTTGATTCAGATGCATCACATCACATGGCATCTTCTATGGATATATTTTCTTCTATTGAGCTTGTACTTCTCAATCTATATTGATGGGTAATAATTCATACATGAAGGTTTTTGGGAAATGTTCTACTCATATGGGACAAGGTACATTTAATGATGTTACTTATGTGCCATCCTTGACCACTAATTTCCTTTCCATATACCAAATTACACATGGGGTACAAGGTAAAATTATTCAGTCCACTCCTGATTATGTCTATATTAGGGACATGGAGACTATAAATTATATAAATGTAAGGAAGTTGGTTGAGACAAACCTATTTTCTAGATTTGATGGAAGAAACATGAAGGTGGATAGAATTTAGGATAAATGATTCAAGCTGTTGAGAAAGATTTTAGGGTACAAGTTCAACCATGGTTCAAGGGTTAAATCAGTACCACTTGGATTCTTGCATAAAACTTATGTAATGGTAGTTGAAAGGATAAAAGTGAACTTATGTGAGATAGTCATAGTATAGTTATTGGATACCATTGGAAAACTAAAAAAGACCAAGAATGCAATCTTTAGATTTCAGTCCTTATTAACACATTTATTTTTTTGATGCAATAGCATTCAGCTTCAATTTTGGTGGATTTATGATTTTCATGGTTAGGTATGTTTTAGAAACACATTGGAGAACCTTTCCTCATGATTGCATAGAGATTGGGTGGATTGAGTTGAAGTTTGGGCTACTTTTACCTTGTTGCTGGAATTGTGTTCTTATGGTTTTTGGGTGCCTATTGCAAGATATGTAACTAATTTTTGGAATGAATGAGAGGATTAAAATTTAAATAATTGTAGAGGGCCTAGAGTAGTATCTTTGGTTAAAGGCACAAGTTCTAATTCATTATAAGTTGGGAGATATGATAATTCTCCTAGAGTATCAATTTTTGGCATTTTTGTGTGACATTTATTTGTGCTTGACTTTCGAGATGGATGTGCACTTATCCTTGGTGAATAGCCTTTTCACCCATAAGGATTTTAAGAGAAACTAAATTTATACCTTTTCTTTTAAGTGTGAGTTCTAATTCAATTGGAGCTAGGAGATATTGTGATTTTTCTCAGGTATCGATTTCTAGACGATTAATTTCTGTTGGAGGCTGACTTGTGGCTTAGATAGGTATAAGTAAGGGTTGTGGTGAAGTCTTTAGTCCTTCATCATTGGGTGTTTCATTCATTCAAAGGATGAGTGAGTGTGGGAGTATTTTTATAGTGATTTTTTCCCAAGTTTATGGATAGAGCATCGAATGTGAGGTAGTTTACAGCAAGATTTTGATTAAGTTGTGAGTGTGTGGATAGAGCACCAAATGTGAGGCAATTCAAAATTGGATTTTGGACGAAGTTGGATTAAAGCTAGTGATTGTGGCTTGGAAAATAAGGAAATTTCTTGGTGGGCTTGTGAGCATAGGTTTAGATTTCCTTGGTGGTTTCTTCCAGATTGTTGTTATATTACAAATCTGGGCTAGTTGGGATTGGTTTGCAAGTTGGATCTTAAGAGATCTTGTAGAACTATTATTGTAATTGCTATTGTATTTGGCCATAACCAGGAAGGCCTTATAGCTTGGCACATTGCATGTAACAGTTATTTTATAAAAAAATTATTGTAATTTGGTATTAGATCTTGCATTGTTACTTTGTGTTGTTGTGTTTCCACTACATGGTTATTTGCTAGGGGCTAGGACATCTTCTTTGGGGACACTCCTACCTTACACAATGTTAGGTGGTATCAAAGCTCATTTTTTCTTGATTTTTTAGAAAAATCACCAAAGTTGTGGTAATTTACACTAGGACTTGGATTGGAGAAGTAGATCTAAGTTGATCTTGATCTATTGGTGGATTTTACTTCTAGACTCCTAGATCTCTTTGTTGTGAGGTGGTAGATCATGATTTTGACTTATAATTGTAGAGGGCTTGTAGATGGATTCATGGATGTGAAGATGAAAGAATGATCTTGTTGAGGCATGATCATAGAGGGCTTGTGGATTGTAGATCCATGATCCTAGACTTGTGATGTGGTTCTTGATTGTTCATGTGAGCTGGTAGGTTGTGATCTAACCTACAAAAATTTTGAGTTTTTCACAAGGAGAGTGGGAAGAATTTTTTGTAGAGGGTTTTAAAAGATCTTGGAAGATGGCTCGGAGAGGATTAGACCCTGAGATGATTGTGAATCTTTGTGATATGGTGGAGAGGAATTTATCTGAGATGTTTGCTTGGGTTGAAGCTAGTTTGGCCGATTGAACTAAGAAGGTACTTCCTCAGTTTGAAACTAGTTTGGCTAATCAATATTAGGACATAATGAGAAAGACATTTCATAGATGTTTGTGAAGCTAGAGTCTATCGATCGAGAAGAGAGTTCTATGGCTAGTCAAGAGACTGGTTCATTAGAGAAAATGGCATGACAAGGTTGGTTTTGTTGATAAGTTTTCTAATACAAAACTTGTAGAGTAGTTGGAGGCTTTTGTTCAAGATATTCTTGACCTCGTTGATGTTTAGATGGAAAAAATTTTCATGATTAGTTAGTTGGATCTAACATGGAAATTGTAGAAGATTTGGTCATGGATGATCTAGTTGTTGTAGGTAATGAGTTGTGTGTTGAAAAGCATCTCATTATGAGAAATGAAGTTCCTAGTGTTGAGAGTTTGGAATATGTTGATAGAGATCTACATATTGCTACTAATATGGAGTTTGTTACTTCACTAGTTGCTAATGTGGATGAGGATTTGCTAATGAAGCACTATGTTTAGTTTGTTCTTGAGTGTGATCATGCTGATTGGGTTACTAATATGTATTTGACTCTAATGTTTCAATGGATGAAGCATATATGGTTGATTTTTATATTTTTTCTATTGACTTTGATTAAGTCGAAGCCTTTGGTAAAGATGAGGTTAGTTGCAGATCTTTCTTTAGGCATCAAAGTATGGGACATACTTTTCTATTTACTTGGGGAGTTTGATGCAGGAGCATTGAGCTTGAATTTTTGTGCAGTTGTGATTTTTATAATGGTTAGGTATGTGTTAGAGAAACATTGGAGAACCTTTCCTCATGATTGAATAGAGATTGGATGCATTGATTTGAAGTTTGAGTTATTTTTACCTTGCTGTTGGAACTATGGTTTTCTAGTTTTTGGGTGTCTATTGCAAGCTATGTAACTATGTTTTTCTGATGGATGAGAGGATGCACATTTGAAGGACTAAAAAGGGCCTAGACTAATATCTTTGGTTAAAGGTGATATTTCTAACTCATCATAAGTTGGGAGATATGAAAATTCTCCTGGATTATCAATTTCTAGAAGTTTTCCACAATAGTTTTTTGTGCTTGACTTTAAGGATGGATGCACACTTATTCTTGGTGAATTAGCTTTTGGGCCCATAAGGGATTGTAGAGGACCTAAATTTATATATTTGGTTCAAAGTGAAATTTCTAATTCAATCAAATCTCTGAGATATTTTGATTTTTCTCGAGTATCAATTTCTAGAGAGATAATTTCATTTGGATGCCAACTTGCAGCTCTTCAAGTATTTAATGTTAGTTTTCAGAATTCTAGGCTGACTTGTGGCCTAGATTAGTATAATTAGAGGTTTTGGTGAAGTCTTTAGTCATTCATGATGTAGTAATTCATTCATTTAGAGGAGGAGTGAGTGTGGGAGTAGCTAAAGAGTGAGTTTTTCCTGAGTCTATACACAAAGCGTCGAATGTGAGACAGTTTAAAACAAGATTGTGATTAAGTTGTGAGTGTGCAGATAGGTTGTTGAATGTGAGGTAGTTTACACTTGGATCTTGGACAAATTTGGATTAGAGCCAGTGGTTGTGGCTTGGAAAACAAGGAGATTTCTTGGTGGGCTTGTGAGCACAAGTTTAGATGTCCTTGGTGGTTTCCTCTAGATTGATGTTGTGTTATAGATCTGGGCTAGCTAGGATTGATTTGTAAGTTGGATCTTGAAGGATCTTGTAGAACTATTATTGTAATTGCTATTTTATTTTTCCATAACTGAGAAGGCATTATAGGCTGACACATTGAATGTAATGGTTATTTTATAAACAAATTATTGTAATTTGGTATCAAATCTTGCATTGTTGTTTCTTGTTGTTGTGTTTCCACTACATTGTTATATGTTGGGGGCTAGGAAATCTCCTTAAGGGATACTCTTGCCATGAACTAAATCATTTTCTATGCAACAAAGAATTTCCTAGGGATGACAAATTGAGAAAGTAATTAGTGCCTAATGAAGTTGATAACTCAGTGCTATAAGGAAAAGGTTGAAAATGTTAGAGATAGTTACATAGATAGAATGATGAAGAGTTTTCAAATAAAGATGAATTAAAGGTACATAATACCTATTTCCATGGTAGATAAGTACAAAGATGATTTATTCTTGGTGGAAACTAATAACACATTAATGGAAGTAGTAGAACCTAGGGTGAAATTAATTGAGCCCATGGAATATGAGATTAGTATAGAAATCATAGAAGGGTATGCGTAGATCATACTCCAATCAAAGAAGGGCACTGAGTGCACTATATGGGGTATTTATGAAGAGAAAGTGAGATAAGTTCATGTTGAACTTCACAACAATGAAATAAAGAAGAAATTCGAGAAAGTGATAGGTTCTATTCTTAAGGAATTTGGCATTACTTGTGAGGAGTTCAATGAGGTCAAAGGAATTCTACTAGAAATGAAGGCAAGTGGTAAATCCAAGGTGATAACAAAAACACCTATTGTTGTTTTAACACCTTCTGAATGTGTAACTATTGCTAAACCAAGTGTGTAGGCACCATATGCAACACTTGTGCAATTGCAACCGATAATAGTTTAGCTAGCTAAAAGGCAATCAAAGGTTATCACACCTATTGCATAGAGAAAGTCTAAAAGATTGGTAAAAGTGGAACAAAAACCCACACCACCTACTAAGAAAAGGGTCAAGAAAACTACTAGTGCTCCCAGAAAAAGAAGAAAAATTCTACAAGTCAGTGATTCTAAGGAATTAGAGGATGAAACTAAGGATACAACATTAGAGGAAGCACCACAAGAAGGAAGAACACCTACAAGAAAGATAACATGGAAACCAAAGGTAGAAAACCTTAAGATGCAAATTATAAATGATGACAATTTTGAACACTTAAATAAGTATTATAGCTTGTATAATAATATGGATAGAAAGCAACTAGAGAATTCCATAGTGAGGAATATGATTTTGAGGAACAAAAGATTTTATAAAATTTAGAATAAGATTCTAGGGGACTTATATAATAGGTTATTAAAAAAGAAGAAAAGAGTGACAGAAGAGGATACTAAGTTGAGAGAAACAATGATTAACAAACTATGTGAAGTTAACTCTAAGGAGGATATGGACAAAAATTTAAAGGGTATTGAGCCCTTGTTCAGGAGCAATAGAAGAATAGTTCTTCTAATGGGAGGCAATTATGAGGATGTAAGAAAGGAAATAGAGGATACCATAGTGAAACATATGACCTCAATATCTTCATTATTAAAGGAGAGTGCACAAGCACAACTAGATAGTCTAGTTTATGTGGCAGCCAATAATCCCATTGATGATGAAGAAGGGGTCAAGGAGACATAATAGGTACCCTCGCCACCTCACATAGTTATAAGTATTGAATTCATACAAGTGGATAGTATGAGTATAATAGTGGATGCAAAGAAAAATCCATTTGTAGGTTTTGACACATCTATTGTTGGCCATATTACATCCTACACCAGCTCTAATGAAGAATATGAGGAAGAGGAAAAGAAGAAACAAGTAGAGGAGAAGAAAAAAGAAGAAATAAAAAGGAAAGAAGAAGAAAAGAAGGAAATAAAGAGGTTAGAAGAGGAAAAGAACAAGAATCAAGAAGAAGAATAAATAAACAACAAACAAGAGGAATAGCAAAGGAATAAAGTAGAAGAAAATTCAAAGAAAGAAGTTGAGAGACTAGAACAAGAGAGCAAGAAGGCTAAGGAAGAGAAGAAGATTGTAGAACTAAAAGTAGTTACACTAATTCTAATAGTAACTCTAGTAGTGGTAGAAATAATAGTAACAATACCATCTGATGGTGATGATGATCAAAAGGGATTGATGAGTTCTTTGAGAAAATTTCTCCAAAAGAAAAAGTTAGCTAAGTCTTTGGAGAAGACATTATCAGAAGTCTTGGATAGGATGCAAAAGATAACTACCATAACTATAGCTAATCAAGACTTGAAGTTGAAGGCTAAAGAATTGGTGAAATTATTTGAGGTAGCTTTAGAACAAGCACAAGAAAAGCAAGATGCAATACTTTTTCACACAGTGCACATGAATGTAAGAAATGATTTGAAGGCACTTGATGTATGCATCAAGGATTTAAGGAAAAATATTGATGAGAAAAATAAGTTGTATGGATAGTGCATGTTTCCATACAAGTACCTAACAAATTTTGAAGATCAAATAAAGGATCAAATGAGTGAACTTCATTCGCTCACTACAAAAGTATAGCTCCTTGAGGCTAGCATTGAAGACTATGGAACAGAAGTGGAGAAGATCCATAACATAATCAAAGGTTTGGAATCTAATAAGGAAAAGGAAGTAAAGAGGTTCTCCACTCTTAGAGAAATCCTATCACCTAAGATTAACATTTTATAGAGGCAAATGGAAGAATGTCTTGCAACAAAGACTTCCTATGATAAGTTTTTCTATATTGATTTGAGTGTAGTTGAAGAGGCATACTATGCACTATGCGATCAATATTTATTATTAGTTAAGGAGAACTAGAAGAAGGAAGTGGAAATACTGAAACTTGTATATGTAGATTGTTTTTCCAAGATACCAAGTTGATCAAAAGCAAGCTACCCAATTTTTGTATATAGTTTTGACACCTTTTCCATTGATGTCAAAGGGGGTGTAATATATGTAAGGAAAATTGTATGTACTAAGGAGAAGAAATATTATATGTGAAGGATGAAGAAAATAGTATATGTATATGTAAGGGGGAGTACACTTATGTATCAATGTAATGAGTGATAACGAATGTAATGATCCATTAAAACATGAATGAAATATTTATGTTCTTAAGTTAATTTTGTGTAGTTACTTTTATTTAGTTTTGTTTTTTATAATATCATTTTGGGACTTAGCCAATTTTTTCAAATGTTGCCATCAATTCCAAAGGGGAGATTGTTGGAAATATGGTCAGTTATATGTCTAGTGAGTTGCCATTTATGGCAAAATGTATTCATCATTTCATTTATGCATTTATAGATAGAAAATTTTCTTTAAGTGTTAGATAGTTTGTAGTAGTACAAAGATAGGATTGATGTATACGAATAATAGAGTTTGAGTTAGCTCATGCATAGTTGAGGATAGCTTTATGACAATGTCATGATGATATAGGTAAGGGTGAAGATGTGTATGGATAGTATGACATAAGTTATAGATAAAATACTAGTTCATGTACTTGACAAAATAGAGAAGAGTATATCAGAAATATGAGTTGTATGACTTAAAGAATTATTTTTCATGAAAAAATAATTACTAAGTCATGACGAGCTAACTTTGTGGATATTAATCCATAACTAATTTTATATTATGTCAAGTGTGTGAAGACATGAAGGTCGACTAAGCAAAGAATTATTAATGTGTGAGGTATAAGTAAAGATC
Source organism: Cupressus sempervirens (assembly GCA_028749045.1). NCBI lineage: Eukaryota > Viridiplantae > Streptophyta > Pinopsida > Cupressales > Cupressaceae > Cupressus > Cupressus sempervirens. The sequence goes on from CM053786.1 coordinate 785,608,899, forward strand.
TTATCTTGTGCAAAGAATGTGAAGTTGATTTGGAATTTGTATGACATGCAAACTATTATATAGATAGCTTCAAATATATATGAACCTTATGTAATGTGAGATCTAATGTATGAGCAGAGGAAGTGCAATAGTGAGAAAGTATTGTATGTATACCTACACTTGTGAAGAACTAAATTATATAATTGCATGTTAGGGTAGTGGGATCTTCTTGCATACATTGTATTTGATCTACCAACTCCTAATAGAGTCGAAGCAACTCTTAATAGGGTTGAGGCTTATAATAAGGCCTAATCCTCTGACAAGGACTCAAAACACTATATGTACTTCATAGACTCCTAACAGGGTCAATATTCTTAACATGATTCTTTTGTTTAGTGGATCATCTAGTGTGTATCATGCCCACTAGTGTTTTCCCTTGGCCAAGGTTTCCCTTGTTAAAAAATAATGGTGTTATGAGTTCCCTTTGTGTATAGTTATATTTATTGTTCAGCATTTTTGGTTTACTTTCACATACAAGTTATAAAGTAATTAATAATATTTTGTTGTGGGAAAAAGTTTGTAGAATAATGATTACAACTTGTTAGCATGAATTGTTAGAGAAAAAGGTTAATTTAACATCATTTATTAAATTACCTTTTCTCCCTTCTTAATATTTCATCTTTATGCACTTTTTCATTCACATTTAATAATTAATTAGTAATTATTAAATGTCTTTTCCTTTTTAGGTTACCCTTTTTAGGTTTTGATCTTCTATAATGATAGATCATTTGTAATTATCTCATATCTTTTTCATTTCTAAGAATACAATTTGCATATTTTTTGAGAAAACCCTCACCTCTTCTTGTCTTTCTCTTCTCTATGATAGGTTTTTTCATGCAATAATTCTTCACGCTTTGTGGATTTGTATTGTGCATTGCTCAAATCCTACATGGTATCAGAGCCAAATCTATTGTAGCTTGTTCAATATTTGGAGAAGGATAATGGGGGTTTGACAAAATAGATCTACTATTTTTTGGATTTTTTTGTGAAAATAGGGGGGGTCGCTAATTTTTGGAGCACTTTGAGGCCAAAAAAACTTCATGGTTGGATTCAAAAGGTGTCAAAACACCCATTTTCATATAAATTTTGTCAATTTTGGACAACGTTGATCTAGGAGGCAAAAATAATTTGCATAGTAGGGTCGTACAACCTATACATAGACTTTGAGGCATAAATTTTTATTAAAATATTGTAAATTTAACCCTCTTAGTCTAACACAATTAAGTGAAACTACTAGTAGCCACCGAAACCACTAGAAACAATGGTAATCGCCAGTTGCCTCGCTAACTATAGTAGCTCCTAGCAACTATGACTACTCAGCCGACCACCCTACCAGTGGTGCCTCCCACCCACCACCACCACCATGGCTCAGCCTCCAACCACTCAACCAGGTAGCCACTCTACTGCCACCACTCCTATTGTGCTTTTTTTTTATAAATTATTTTTTTATGTGCTTTTGGGGGCTCGGGGGCCCTATTCATTTTTTTGTGATATCTTGAGCATATGAAGGTCTTTTTTTGATCTAAAAGAAGTGCTTGAAAGCTAGTTCCAAGAAGAAGATGATGGATTAGGTATTTTGGGGTTTTTTTTTTCATTTTGGCACTTGTTATTGCACTTGAAGTATGTTGATGATTTCTATCTTTTGGGGAGCATAACTTCTTCCTTATAGCTCTATTTTCTGATCTAAAAAAAGCACCAAAAATATCTTCTCAAGAACTTTCTAGATTCTCTTTTATTTTACTAGTATTTTGCACCAAGTGTTTTTGATTTATTTCTAAAGTGTTTTTTTTTCTCTTATCTCATTCACTTATTCCTTCTACCTATTGTGATTCAATTTTTTTCATTTTTGGGGATGTTTTATATATTGTTACTATTATTTACTTATGTAAACTAGAAATACATTCAAAAATAATTAAACACCTTCTAAAAAAATGGCTAAGAGCTATACTTGTCTAGAACTTCTAACCTCTCATAACTATCATACATGGAAGACCTTGATGATAAGGCTTCTTCGGTCAAAAGGGTTGTGGTCTTGTTTAGATGTAGTGCAACCAATTTTACAAAGGCCTTTTGAGGCCATTCAACATAGGAACAAGAGAGATGAGGCAATAGGATTGATTTCTTTATAGGTCTCTAATAGTCTACAGTTTCATCTGGATGGGTTCAATACCCCTCTAGTTATGTGGACCAAGCTTGAAGGCTTGGTTGGTACAATGAATGAGTTTAGGGCACTTTATATTGAGGTAGAGATTACCTCTTGATTTGACAAATATTTTCACCAAAATTTGAAGTATCCCAAAAACTCCAAAAGTCAGCACCATGTTAAAGTTCTTGAAATTCTGGACCCAACACAATTTGAACGGGCAAGAAAGGAGTCTGTACACAAAAGTTAGGGCTAGTCAAAGGTTGGTCAAATTTGGGTACAGATGCTATTAGAAAGGAAAGAAATTAAACTCTCCAAATTTGATTAAAGTTGGCATCAAATCGAAGGTCTCGTCGAGAGCTCTCTAATGATGTTTGTTTTGTCAAAAATGGAGATCGTATGTGAAAATGGCGCCCGATTGAAGTTTGAGGTGGCATGGCATTAAAAATAATAATATATATTTAAAAATAAATAAATAAACAAAAAAAAAAATGCCATGCAAAAATTCTATTGATGGCTAGCAGGGTCGAACCTGTGACCTACCGATTTTAAAGCCCGGTCGCTGGCCGTTGGGCCACTGATTTCATTTAAAAATTACACAACACAGTTTCTACATAACCTTTACTCACTGGAAATTGGAGGGAAAGGAGGCTACCAACGGGATTGGAACCCCTAATCGGTGCCCCTTTAAAAGGTCTAACTTCCATTGTGCTATTTATGGGATTTGAAATTAATTTGGTGCAGTTTATATTTATCTTATACACAGATGGCCTAACCTTAGTAAATTAAGGTTAATTATTAATTTTAAACCCCAAATTTGACATGAACCAAATCTTTCAAAAATGGGTAAAAGGTTATTTCGAGAGGAAAATTGGTTGAAGAGTCTATCTTTTACAATTATTTGTTATAGCCTTATTTTGGCTATTTTTTTTGTATAAAAGGGGGTTAGGAAACTCTTATGGGGCATTAAGAAAAAGGAGAGAACATCCAAGTGCTGAGAGTAAGGGAGATTTTTGAAGTGCTCATTCCTGTACTTTGAAATAGTGTGATGCTATTGTACTGCAAAGGAGTGACTTTTTAAAACATTTGTACCTAATTTTTGGAGATAATTAGATTGGTCCCCCTATTGGAGCAGGACCTAGAGACGTAGTCCATGCGGATGAACTCCGAGATCAAATTGTTTGCGTCTTCTTTCTCTCAATTTCTCTGTTATCAGCTTAATCTTGTTGTTCTCTTATTTCATTTACGTTAATTTGATTCGTTAAAAGTTTTAAATTAATTCTATGTAATCAATTAGCATTCCTTTGTAATAGTCCTAGATCCTAATCAGATCAAATTTGGTATCAGAGCTTTTGTTGGACTAGTATTACAGATTTGAATGCTAACAAGATCTAGGATTGAGAAAGGTGAAGGAAAGCTTGAGGAATACAATCTTGAGATTGGAAAATGATGTACTAAACCATCATCACAAATGGCAGACGAAGGTGGACAAGCTTTTCAAGATAAGAGTATTCAGAAGACTCTTCAGAATTTGCAGACAATGGTAGAAGTTTTGGTACAAGAAAGAGAAGAGAAGATGTGAAGACCTGTAGCTCGAAAGGACAAAGGGAAAAAGAAAGGAAATGATCATGATCTACCAAAGACACCTCCATCTTCTCCTTCTTCTCCCTCGTCTCCTTCTCCCCCCTCTTCTCCTTCTTCTATCCATTCTGAGTCTTCTAATATTTTTAAGGGTGGACATAAGCCTCAAATCAAGTTGGATGTAAAATTTGACTTGCCAAAATATTGTGGGGAGTTAAATTCCAAAAAATTAGATGACTGGATTCAACAAGTAGAAGTCTAGTGTAGAGTTCAAAACCTTGTAGGTGATGTTGACAGAATTCAGTTAGCCACTCTTCGATTAGGTGGTGTAGCCTTAACTTGGTGGGAGAGTAGGTCTCGGGATGAAACTTCACAACATGGTAAGTTTAATTTGTCTTGGTTAGAATTTGTTACTACTTTAAAGAAGCAATTCTACCCCCTAGGCCATATGCAATAGTTAATGATGAACTGGCAACATTTTAGGCAAGGGAAAGGTTAGTCTATCTAGGATTAGACCCATGAATTTCCCAAAAAGGCTATTTCATTAAATGTCCCATTGTATACCCAAGACACCTTACTCAAGTATATAGGCGTTCTTCATTCTTACCTAAGGCATTTTATTCTCATCCTGAATCATTGTAATTTGGATGAAGTATGTGTCCAGGCAACACATTTAGAATCAAGGGGTAAGGGTACTTTCATTGATAAGTCTGATAAAAAGCCATCTAAGTCTGAGGAAAAGTCCAAAGGAAAAGGAAAGGGTAAAAAGATAGCAATAGTAAAGAAAGAGGGTGAGAAACCCACATGCTCACATTGCAAGAAAGAAGGGCATGATGATTCTAAGTGCTGGAAGCTGCATCCTAAAAAGAGGTCGAAGCGATTTGGTGGAAACAAAGGCAAACAAAATACTACTACTATAACTCAACAAGATCTTGGATCTGACTCCGGAGATGAGACAAAAATTGTTGCTACCAGGATCCAAGGTAAAGGAAAAAGTATATCTCTCTCATCAGCTATAAATTCTTCTAGCATAAGTGCAAGTACAAGTAAAGAATCTTCTCCTAAGGATGATAAACTAAGGAATGAATTATTTCACATCCGAGTTGTTATCAAGCATACTAAGGTTGATACATTATTTGATACGGGTTCTCAATTTAATTTGATATCTAAGGAAGCTATTAAAAAACTTAACTTGACTACAACACCTCATCCAAAACCATATCCTCTTGGATGGGTTTGCGATGATGCACAATTACAAGTAACTAAACAATGCAAGTTAAAATTTGCTATCATTGCAAACTTTGTGGATGAGGTAGAAGCTAATGTAGTCCCTTTAGATATTTGTGGTCTTGTACTTGGGAGTCCCTATTTGTATGATTGATAGGCTATCTTCTATAGGGGGGAAAATAAGTATCATCTGTTTAAAGATAATATTGAATACATTGTACGAGCACATAAGTTTAAGACTAATCTAGCATTAGTCAATGCTGGTCAAATGAAAAGGTTAGTCAACTCTAGTAAGAACTTTGTGTTAATGCTTGTAAAAGCCAAAGAAGGTGAAACATCTGAGGCATTTAAGGGATGTGATCCAAAACATAAGGCTGAAATGGTCAAAGTTGTTTCTGCTTACGATGACTTGTTTTAGGAACCAAAAGGATTGCCTCCTAAGAGAGAGATACAACATGAGATCCAATTGCAGCAAGATGCACCACTTCCTAATATTGGCATATACTGCTTATCAGTGTTGCAGAATGAAGAAATCAAGAAGCAAGTTCAAGAGCTAGTCAAGAAAGGAGTTATTCGTCCTAGTACCTCTCCTTTTGTTTCTCCTATTGTGTTGGTTCCAAAGAAAGATGGGACTTGGAGAATGTGTATTGACTATAGGGCTCTGAATAAGATAACGGTAAAGAACAGGTACCCTCTTCCTAGAATTGATGATTTACTTGATTAGTTGAAACATGCAATTTATTTCACTAAGCTAGACTTATGTAGTGGATATCATCAAATAAGAATTACAGAAAGTGATATTTGGAAAATTGCTTTTAAGACAAAACAGGGACTTTTTGAGTGGTTGGTCATGCCATTCGGGCTTTGTAATGCACCAGCTACATTTATGAGAGTCATGAATGATGTCTTCCATCCCTTTATTGATAATTTTGTCATAGTCTATTTAGATGATATTCTTGTATTCAGTAAGTCTTTGGACGATCGTGTAATTCATGTAAAGAAAGTACTTGATGTACTGAGAAAAGAAAAACTCTATGTACAGATGTCAAAATGCGAATTTGCAAAGACATCCTTAGTGTACTTAGGCTATGTCATAGGGAATGGTCAATTGAAAGTAGACCCTGCAAAGGTCGAATGTATTGTAAAATGGCCTAAGCCAAGTACAGTTACAGAAATCAAGAGTTTCTTAGGTGCAGTTCAGTACTGGAGGAAGTTCATTGCAAATTTATCTTTCATTGCATCACCATTGCATGCATTAACCAGTACCAAGGAAACTTTTTAGTGGGGAGGTCCGCAACAGAAGGCTTTCAATACTTTGAAGGAAAAGTTGAGTACTGCACTAGTTTTAGCTCTACTTGATTTACATCAACCATTTGAGATTGAGATAGATGCGAGTGAGTTTTCCATGGGAGCTATACTCATGCAAGGAGGTAAACCAGTCTACTACCACTCTAAAACTTTTTCAAGAGCAGTAAGTAACTATCCTACATATGATAAAGAACTTTATGCTTTAGTTTAGAGTGTCAAAAAATGGAAACATTACTTAATGGGAAAAGAAACTGTAATCCACACCGATCACCAGCGACTACAATTTTTGCACTCACAATCTAAGTTGCAACAAAGTAGGTACTTTAGGTGGATGTGTTTTTTACAAAAATTTCATTTGGTAATTAAGTATAAGAAGGGTTCCCATAACAAAGTAGCAGATATGCTATCTAGACCTTCTATTCAGAATGCTTTGATAATCCTTCAAAATAGTTCTATGGCTCATGAAAGTTTTCAGGAACAATAGGCTAATGATGCAAACTTTAAGGATATCTATGCAGCTTTAATCCAGGGTAAACATGTAGAAGAGAAAGATTACTATGTGTAGGATAATTTGTTGTACCACTTGGGAAAACTATGCATTCCTAAAGATGAACATGCACATGTAATCCGTGAAGCACACACCTCTTTGATTGCAAGACATTTTGGGGTAAGTAAGACACTAGCTCAATTACAAAAGTATTATTACTGGCCTCATATGCAAGAAATGGTCACCAAGTATATAAAAGGATGTGTAATGTGTGCAACCAGCAAACCAAGTAATAGGAAATTGGGTTTGTACACACCATTACCTATACCATCCCGTCCATGGGAAATTGTATCTATGGACTTTGTGGGAGGTTTACCTATGTCTAGGAAGGGTCATGATTATTTGTATGTAGTAGTTGATCGGTTCAGAAAAATGTGTATTTTAATGCCTTGTAAAAAGCAAGTTACTGCTAAACTGAATACTCATTTGTACTTTTAAAATGTATGGGTTCATTTTGGGTTACCCACTTCTATTGTATCAGATCAAGATTCTCGATTCTTAGGGGAATTTTGGTCATCTTTGTGGGGACTCATGGACACTAAGCTGAAGAAGAGTACAGCCTTCCATCCACAAACTGATGGACAAACAGAGGTAGTGAACAAGACAATTGTGCATCTACTTAGAGGTTATTGCAGCAAGCATCCTAAGTTGTGGGATGAAAGTATTCACTATGTGCAGCATGCTTACAACCATGCAACACACTCTTCTACAAAGAGGTCTACTTTTGAGACTTGCTGCGGTTAATTGCCTAAGACGCCAATGGATTTTTATTTTGGGAAGGATGACATTTTAGATGGACGCCATGATGCAGAAAAGGCTTTAAAGTTCATCCAAAAGGTTCAAGCAATCCATCAAGCAGTTGAAACACAGTTGGAGCAGAGCCAAGAAAAATACAAGGCTCGCCATGATAAGCATCGCATTGATCACCAATTCCAAGTTGGTGACAGAGTTTGGTTACATATTAGCAAGGAAAGAATGCAAGGTGAAGGAAGGAAGCTCAAGCTTATTAGGTATGGTCCTTTTGAGATCTTGGAAAAGATCGGTACTAATGCTTTTTGCCTTAATCTTCCTCCATACATGCAAATTTACTCAGTTTTCAATGTTGAGAATTTGAAGTTGTATGAGCCTCCAATGATCTTGGATGAAGACGTCAGTGTTCAAGTTCCATCAATTGATGACCTTTCACCGAAGTACATGTCAGAACTTCACAAAGAGGACTAGTTGAATACCTTCGAGTGGGATTGAAGGGGATGCATCCAAGCAAGGCAAAATGGATGGAGATTGGTAAAGTGAGGGAGCTATACCCTCACCTTCTTTCTGAGTAATCCAAACTATCAGAGGTCCGAAAGCTCTTCAGTGGGGAGGATTGATCGAACAAATATTTTGACCAAAATTTGAAGTATCCCAAAAACTCCAAAAGTTAGCACCATGTTAAAGTTCTCAAAATTCTAGACCCAACACAATTTGAATGGGCAAGAAAGGAGTTTGTACACAAAAGTTAGGGCCAATCAAAGGTTGGTCAAATTTGGGTACAGATGCTATTAGAAAGGCAAAAAATTAAACTCTCCAAATTTGATCAAAGTCAGCATCAAATCAAAGGTCTCGTCGAGAGCTCTCCGACAATGTTTGTTTTGTCAAAAACGGAGATCGTATGTGAAAATGGCGCCCGATTGAAGTCTGAGGTGGCATGGCATTAAAAATAATAATATATATTTAAAAATAAATAAATAAACAAAAAAAAAATGCCATGCGAAAATTCTATTGATGGCCAGCAGGGTCGAACCCGTGACCTACCAGTTTTAAAGCCCGGGCGGTGGCCGCTGGGCCACTGATTTGGTTTAAAAATTACACAATGCAGTTTCTACATAACCTTTACTTGCCAAAAATTGGAGGGAAAGGAGGTCGCCGATGGGATTGGAACCCCCGACCAGCACCCCTTTAAAAGGTCTAACTGCCATTGCACTATTTATGGGATTTGAAATTAATTTGGCGCAGTTTATATTTATCTTATACACAGATGGCCTAACCTTACTAAATTAAGGTTAATTATTAATTTAAAACCCCAAATTTGACATGAACCAAATCTTTCAAAAATGGGTAAAGGGTTATTTCGAGAGGAAAATTGGTTGAAGAGTCTATCATATTTTTATAGCCTTATTTTGGCTATTTTTTTGTATAAAAGGGGGTTAGGAAACTCTTATGGGGCATTCAAAAAAAGGAGAGAACGTCCATGTGTTGAGAGTAAGGGAGATTTTTGAAGTGCTCATTCTTGTATTTTGAAACAGCATGATGCTGTTGTACTGCAAAGGAGTGACTTTGTAAAACATTTGTACCTAATTTTTGGAGATAATCGGATCGGTCCCCCTATTGGAGCAGGACCCGGAGACGTAGTCCATGCGGACGAACTCCGAGATCAAATTGTTTGTGTCTTCTTTCTCTCAATTTCTCTATTATCAGCTTAATCTTGTTGTTCTCTTATTTCATTTACATTAATTTAATTTGTTAAAAGTTTTAAATTAATTCTATGTAATCAATTAGCATTCCTCTATAATAGTCCTAGATCCTAATCAGATCACCTCTCTTATATCATATTCTTTTCCTTCAATTGAGGACTTTTTGATGAAATTCAAACAATTGAGATCTTTATCATAGGGTTGTGGGAAAACCAAGACTGACACTGAATGTATTTGTTTGATTCTTTCTAAGCTTCACAAAAACTTCCAAAATTTTACTTCTACCTTCAATTCCACTAAAGATGCTTTGGGTAATAGATTTACCATGCCTTCCTTTCAAGTTTTTTGTGATGATTTGACTCAAGAGAAAGCTAAGATCTCTCAGTTTGATTCTCTAATAGGCTCACAGGCTTATGCATTGGTAGCTTTTCCATCTTCAAGGAGGAAGGAGAAGATGCAAAAATCTCATTCTATAGAGTCTCAGATTGATTCTAGCACTCACAATTCATTAGGGCCACCTCCTCCTAAGGGAAGTAAATCAAAGCCAAAAAGATTGAAGTGATTTTGTTTTAACAAGTCTAATTATGATGAGTCACATTTATATGACAATAATTTGGATGGCTATGAATGGATTTCAAATTTCATAGCTCTCCTTCAAAAGAGCAACATTGATATTCCTTCTACTTATCATAGACCTTCTTCATTATCATCATCATTTCGGTCAGATGGTAAAGATATAAGAAAGTGTCATGCACTATGTACAACTACTATTCCTCATTCTTCTAGATGGTTACTAGATTTAGGTTCTTCACACTATGTGTCATGTTCTCAAATTTGTTCTCTTCTTTTGAGATTTCTCATACTCCACACATTTTAATGGGGAACAACACTTTTATGCCTATATATGGGATTTTTTTTTTGACATTTCTGATGATACATTTCATGATGTACTTTGTGTTCATTTGACATCTAACCTTCTCTCTATTTATCAGATTACACACTGTGGGACAGGGAAGATAGTTAAGTTTGCACAAGATTCACTACATATCAGAGATAATGAAACAAGAAATATTATTGCTATAGGGACTATTGATCATGCTTCCCACCTATATTCCTTCTCACATTTTGGTCCACCATCTCCACTATCGAAGACTCACTTTTTTTTATGAGAGTCTACTAAGGTGAAGTTGGGTCGCTTAAACTTATGTGTCGTTCCTAACACCAGTGTTGTGACTTCTACACCTCCACTTCCTATTTAGATTCCATTTCTTGCACATGATTACTCTTAAGCATTGCCTACTATTGTTGCTCCAATCATCAAGCCACCTACTATATTTTTTGAGGATATATAAAAGGACACACATCTCCTCTTAGATGATAGATTCAACACACATGTTATTCCACCTCCATTGGAGATTCCATTTTAGGATTTTTATGCTTTCTCCTTTGAGCATTAGCTAGGACTTCTAGTTGCACCTTATATACATGGATTTTATCATCCTTTCCCACTACTTTTATTTCCATTAGATTCAATCCATATTGGTATGTTCATCAACACAAGATTTATGTCATTCTTAGGGGGGGGGTCTATGGAGTCTCAAACTTCTATCATGAAGGCTTTCATTGTACTTATGGTCTTGAAAGTTTTATTAAGATGTTTCATTTGTGCATCCTTTTTCTATGTCTTTTTGGAGTAGATTTTTTCCCACTTGATTTTCTCTATTTCTCTGTTTCATATAGATTTGACTGTGATTGGGTTCCTCATTAGGCCTTGTTGTTGGGACCCAAGTTTTCTTCCACATTGCATTGCAATTTAATTACTTTTTTTACATTACTTGTAGTTGCATTGTTGCTCATCTTAAGGGGTGCTAATAGAGAAAAAGGTTAATTTAATATAATTTATTAAATTACCTCTTCTCCCTTCTTAATATTTCACCTTTATGCACTCTTTCATTCATATTTAATAATTAATTAGTAATTATTAAATGGCTTTTCCCTTGTAGGTTACCCTTTTTCTAGTTTTGATCTCCTTTTATAAGGATGTATTTTTTGTAATTATCTCATATCTTTTTTGTTTATAAGAATAGAATTTGCATATTTTTAAAGAAAAATCTCACCTCTTATTGTCTTTTTCTTCTTTGTGACAAGTTTTTACATGCAGGACTTCTTCGAACTTTGTGGATTTGTATTGTATATTTCTCTAATCCTATATGAATGCTGATGGTATTCCTTTGGGAGAGTACTCCAAGCATTGCTAGAGCATGTGTGATATTGTTAGCATTTTTTATGTGTTCCATTCATGACAGCAATTCTCATTGATGTCAACATAGAAATATTTCTATGAAGACTTGTAGACTAGTAGACAAAGAATGAGGTCATACAGAAAAATTTTTGATGATAAGATCAAGCATGGTTAAGGGAACTTTGTACATTATACCTTGATGGTGAGGCTTAGTGTACATAAATAAATTCAAAGACATGTAGAAGATATGCTTGATTTATAGAGAGCAATTTACAGATAGAGTATATGAGAATTAGTTTCTAATGAATAGATTGTATCTCCTAATAGAGATGGAATCATCATATGTAAGGTTAGGCAGTGACATAAAAAAATCTGATAATGGTGTTAGCAGGTGAATGAGGTTTGAGGTTGCACATGTGAAAAGTTGTAAATACTATGAGGTGACAATATTATGTCATAGTAATATAATTAATTATCTTAATGTGGTCCCATTATAATTAATTGGCAAAGCCTCAAAACCATTGAGGCATTGTTTTGAGGAAAAGGTATAAAGGAAGGTTATTTTCCTTTTGGTGAAGTAGAATTTGAGAAGACATATGCGAAGTATTTGGTAGATGCGATAAAAGATTATTAGATGTGAAGTTGGTGATTTGGTATCGAGATTAGAACAAGAGAAGTCCAGTTGACAAGATGGTAGAAGAGAAAGTACCAAGTATAGTTCATTTCTAATATTCTACAAAGAATAAAGTATTGCCTTTGAAGTTGTTTGGATAGTAGGACCATCTAACTTCTATAACTCCTAATAGGGTTGGAATATCCTAACAAGGATAGATATGAACTGAATGTATTTCATTGGCTCCTAATAGGGTCCATCCTCTAATAAGGAATATTTATATTAATGCATAATTTTGTGGGTACCATCCCTACTAGAGTTTTCCCTCTGATCAAGGGTTTCCTTAGTTAACAAACCTAGTGTTATTGTGTATAAGTATCTTGTTATAGTTGTTGATTATATTTATCATATGGTTAAGGAATAATAAGGTTGTTAATTGTTATAATAGTTGGACAATTGATTCAAACCCACCCGCAACCCCCCCCCCCACCTCTCAATTATATTGGTGGACTTTACTTTCTAACAATTTGTATCAGAGCATCAAGTCCTTGAAGAGAAAGCTTAGTAGTTTTGGGAGATCAATGGAGGGTCACTTTAGAAAAGAAAGTCCTAAGTTTGATGCAGTTAACTATGTATGGGTTAAAAATATTCGATTTTGATAAAGAATGACAAAGTAAATCTAGAAGAAAGAAAGCATGAGGAATGTAGTGGAGCAGGAAGAGATCTGTTTATGTTGCATGCAAGCAAAAAAGCATTATTGATAGTGCTTCTTGAAAATGAATATAGTTAGGTAAGATCCTTAGTAACATCTCATAAAATTTGGAAGGCTTTGGAAAATAATTTTGAAGGAGATAAGTATGCTAAAAGAGTAAGATTAGAGAATTGGATGTGGTTTCTTCAAGATGCTAAAATAATGGAAGATGAATCTATGAGAAGCTATATTGGTAGGATACCTGAGATTGTTGTAGGGGTTAAGTCTTGTGAAGGTTCTAAAGAGGAAGATGAGATTATATGAAAGATTTTGAAAACCTTGACACCATAATTTAAACAAGTAGCACAGATGATTGAATTTTTGATACCCTATACTGAGAAGTTCACCAGGGAGACTTTTCTTGGAAGATTAGAAGTAACATAATTGATTTTAAGGTAGTCTAGAGAATTGACAAGAGTAGAGACAACTTCTAGTGCATTAAGTGGTTGTCCTTATTTATTAAGAAGTGCAAGCACCAATGGAGACTATGCTAGCAGCAACATATCTAGATCTAAAGAAGATAGGAAGATTGAAGAAGGAATATCCTTGCTTATTAAAAGAAAGCCATAAGGTATGAAATTTTTTGTTTTCTAGAAATGTAAAGAATTTTGTCAATTTTCATCCAGATGCCCTAGGATTTGTTAGAGAGAATGTAGAAGTTTTCTTTGAGATTAACAATGATTTGCAGAATGATGTACAAATTATTGAGCAAAGAGAAGAATAGAGAACATAATGAAGATAAGAGATAAGAATTGAGATAGAAACTCCTCCACCTAATAGGAACTTGGCAAAGAACCACCCTACAGAAAAAATTACTAGAAGCAAAGACAAAGGAGTAATGACAAGAAATATAGTGCATGAGGGATTGCATTTGATTTCTCAAGTTGAACCTAAGAGAGTAGATGAGGCATGCAAGGATGATCATTGGACTCAACTGATGTAGCAAGAATGAGACATGGGAATTGGTTCCTAGGCCTAAAGACAAGAATATTATAGGAACTAAATGGGTATTTAGAAACAAGACAAATGAACAAGGTGAAGTTGTGAGGAATAAAGCTATATTGGTGTGCAAAGGATATTCATAGAAAGAACATATAAATTATGAAGAAACATATGCCTCTATAGCCAGAATGGAAGAAATAAGAATGTTTTTGGCTTATGCAGCAAGTAAAAAGTTTAAAGTGTATCAGGTGGATGCAAATTTAGCATTTCTAAATGGAGAACTTGAAGAAACTATTTACATTAAGAATCATGAAGGATTACCTTTGATAGAAGAAAAGGGCATGGTTTGTAGATTGAAGAAAATATTGTATGGTTTAAAGAAAGCACCTAGAACTTCGTATGCAAGATTGGATAAATATTCGGCAAAAATTGGATTTGTTAAATGTATGATAGATAGAAATTTATACTTGAAATAAATTGAAAATGGTTTGTTGGTCATTATGATATTTGTTGATGACATAATCTTTGAAGGTAATGATGAAGCAAGTGATAAGTTTGCTAAAGAGATGAAGAATGAGTTTGAGATGAGTATGATTGGTGAGATTAAAAGAAATCTTAGGTTTATAGATTATGCAAATAGAGATGGTATTTTCATAGTACAAGATAAGTACTTGAAAGACTAGTTAAAATTATTTGGATTAGAAACTTGTAATCTTATTGTTACACCCATGATAACTGGTCACAAGTTATCTAACAAAGATGAGACACCTATAGTTGAGCGGAAGAAATATATATCTATGATTGGAGATTTATAAAATGTGACTCACACCAAACTAGATATAAAAAATGCAGTTGGGATAGTTGCAAGATTTCAAGCTAATACTAAGGAATCACATTATACAGTAGTAAAGAGGATATTTAGAATCTAAAAGGTATGCTTGATTATGTATTATTGTATAATTGATCAAGTGATTTCACTTTGTATGCTTATACTAATGTGAAATAGGCACATAATATGGATGATAGAAAAAGCACTAGTGGTCGAGCATTTTTCCTTGGAGGAAGATTAGTTTCTTGGCTAAGAAAGAAAAAAAATTGTATTTCATATAGTACATGTGAAGCAGAGTATGTAGTAGTAGCAACCAACTATAATCAAATCATGTGGATGAAGCAAATGATGAAAGATATTAGAATAAAATTTTAATAAATTGTTATCATATATTGTGATAACATGAGTACATTGAGTATGTCCAAAAATCTTTTATTTTATTTGAAGACTAAGCATATATCTTTTAAGTATCATGTTTTGAGAGAGAAAGTTGCAAAAAAAAAATCAGATTGGAGGATGTAAGTATGAAATATCAAATTGCAAATATATTTATGAAGCTTATGCCCCTACCTACTTTAGAGTAAATGATGTAGAAATTACATTAGTCTAGTGGTACAAAGCACTATTTTTTTAATGGACTAAATGTTGATGCTTCCTTTATGAGGGAGTATCTGAGATGAGCAGAGTCATCAAAGGACTCTTGGTAGCTAGTTTTAAATAGTTTCTTTGGACACTCGAGCTGATTGAAGACTTGGAACAAATGATTAACATAATGAAGCCTTTGTCATTGATGTCAATGGGGGAGAGATTTTATGAAAAAAAAACTCCTATGTATGAATGGGGGAGAAGATTGCATGAATGGGGGAGAAGATTACGTGAATGGTGGAGAGATTGCATAAAACACATCTTCTATGAATGAGGAAAGATAAGTATCATGAATGGGGGAGAAGATCCTCTGATGGGGGAGAGATTGATTAATGGGGCAGAGATTGAGATCTCCTATATATAAGTAAGGGGAGATTGAGTTGTTAATGTCAAGACTATGAGTTATTCTTGAGAGTCAAAGTGTGAAACATTGATGTTGATCCTAAAGAAATATATGCAGAATAGAATAGTGTTCTAGTGAGTTTTAGATTTGATTGATGAAGAGGACTTGAAAATAAAATAGAAGTAATAGTAGTAGTGTTTGGTTTGGTATTCTTGGAACTTAGATGTTTTTCATCTATGTTGTCATCAATGCCAAGGGGAGAGATTATTAGCATGAATACTAATGGTGTTCCTTTAGTGGATTATCATAAGCATTTCTAGAGCACATGGGAGATTGTTAGCATGTTTGACATGTTACATTCATGACCGTGTTTATCATTGATGTCAACATAGTAGTATTTTTGTGAAGATTGATAGAGTACCAAATAGAGAATGAAGTCATAAAAATAGTGTTTTGATTATAAGGTCAAGTGTGGTTAAGTACATATTGTACATTGTGTCCTAATGATGAGGTTTAGTGCACATGAAGAAATTTGAATATATGTAGAAGATATGCTTGATTTATAGAGAGTAGCTTACAAAACGCGATCTGAGAAGTAGTTTTTGATGAATGGATTGTCTCCCTTAATAGAGATAGAATTGTAATATGTTAGGTTAGGAAGTGACAGAAGATAGTCTAATGATGATTTGAGTGAGTGTGCAAGGTCTGAGGTTGCACATGTGATAAGTTGTAAAGATTGTGAGCTGAAAGTATTGTGTAATTGTAATATAGTTAATTATCTTAATGTGGTCGTATTATAATTAATTGGGAAAGCCTCAAGGTTGACTCAATGAATTTTTTTGAGGATAAGGTATAAAGAAATATTATTTTCATTTAGGTGAAGTTATATTTGAGAAGACATATGTGAAGTATTTGGTAAATGTGAGTAAGTGATCCAAGGGATTATTGGATGCAAAGTTGGTGATCTGGTATTGAGATCAGAAGAAGAGAAGTTTGGTTGATAGAATAGAGGAAGACAAAGTACAAGTATAGTTCATTTCTATAATTCTATAAGGAATAATATAGAGATTAGTTGGAAAGTGAGTTTAGTGGTCTTTCCATTGAAGCTATTTGGACAGAGGTTCCATCTACCTTCTACAACTCCTAATAGGGTCGGCACAACTCCTAATAGACTTGGAATCTCCTAACAGGGATTCAAAGTCTCCTAATTGAATGTATTTAATTGGCTCCTAATTGGGTCCATCCTCTAACAAGGAATATTTCTATTAGTACATCATTTTGTGGGTACCATTTGTAATAGTGTTTTCCATCTAATTAAGGGTTTCTCTGGTTAACATATTTGGTGTTATTGTGTATGAGCATCTTCTTATTTTTTATTATTATATATCTCATATGGTTAAGGATTAATAAGGTTGATAATTGTTATAATAGTTTGATAATTGATCCACCCCTCCCTCTACCTCTTAGTTATATTGGTGGACTATACTTTCTTACACAACTATATTCTCTAATGTATTTTTAAAGTGAAAAATGTGACACATACATAGAAGAAATGTATCATTTAAATGTAGAATTATCTTAGAAATTGTGTACATAATATTTTGATAGAAGGGGTCATTTCCATTGGTGGGAGTTTCTTCTTGTTTTTTTACACAAACAATTATGGTAGTAACTAGCCTAGTTATTGAAGAAAGAACTCTCCAAAGAAACTAAAAAGGGAATTACAAGAATGATTTCCAAAATTTTGTGTCTAGGAGAAAAGATATCACAATTTTAGAATGGCTTGAATAGGGAAAATCCATCGAGTGATTGGGTATGAGACAATGGTGCTCATCAATTTTATCACTTTGGAAGGTAGTGTAAACATTTTCAATCCCATGTAGTTCCTATGTTGAATCACCTCCAACATGGGATTAAGATTAATTTTACTTTCTAGATTTACTCTTCATTTTCCTATCAATTATCAATTTCAAGGAAGCATGGCTTCCTCTAGATCAAGGGCACATTCTTAGGTTATATCATTTTCATATTTCCCTCTCCCCTAGTCTAGGCCCCAGTCAATCTCCCAGTAAGGACCCTAAAATGTTTGTTGAGCTAAGGGTGCTAGAGGAGAATTGTACTCTAATTTATATAGTATTCCCCAATTAATTCAACTAGATTTAATACTCCAAGGAATGCCAAAATGAAAACATGGAAAAGGGAAAAATATAATCCTTAACTAATCACTCAAGGTTTCCAAGGACACGTCCATCTCATGGTCTGCTAATTTTGAATGGAATCTAATTAGTAACCAACAAAAGAATAAAAATCTAGCTCATGAGCTTAATCTCCTCCTATGGTTCTCCCACCCAAATCTTACATTCACTTTACCAAGGATAAATTACCAAGACACCCAAGGGTTTTGAAAAAAGATGATAGTTTATGTCTATTTCTTAACTTTAAAAATGCAATTATTAAGTGGTTTTTCACATGAATCAAAATACATTTTGCATATTTGAATCCCTAGTTAAAGAAAATCATAGGGAAAGGGATTGGTCTCAAGATGTGAAAGATCATAAATCTTGAGAATAAATTTATGAGCTATTTATAATTCTTGTCATTTGTATTTTTATCAAAGAATGGGTTTGGACATAAACAATCCTAGCCTCGCTAAAGAAGAGAAAAAATAAATCTTCCACACCATTTCTAATATGAAAAATAACAAATTCAATGTTTTGTATAACAAGCTAAAAGAGAGTATAAATTTGAATAGGGAAATGATGAATAAGGCTTTGGGCTTTCTCCAAATTCTATAGGATGAACTTGAGAATGAACATGTTGAAAGGACAAGGAAAGAGATGGTGGTTTTAGGAAACTAGATGGTCATGTTGTTGCCTTATATGTATGGGAGATACAAAAAAGGTTCTTTCTTGAACCTTCTCAAGGAGCCAAATCAAGATTGGAAGGAAATAAATGATCCTTTATAGTCATATAATCTCTAGATTTCTTTATACATTTATGTGTGTCTTTTTTTATTGTAGGATATTTAGACTTGTTAGTTTTCTAGGTCTTCTTATTGTTAGATTCACTCCTTTTGAATTCACTTTTGTCTTCTCTTTGGCTTGATGTAAATATTTGGATGCCCTCACAATTTACTTAATCTAAACAATAGAAAAGTTCATCTAAATGCAAATGGTAATAAAATATAGTTTATAAAATTGTTGAAGTTGAAATTAAATAAATTCAATCAAGAATCAAATAGTTGAACTAGATGTAAACTTAGAGTTGGGTAAGTAGGGGTAGGCTCTTTAGAGATGAACGTGGAATTTTAAAACAAGATAACATGGTTAATTTTAGCTTCCAAAATACCCATACGGTTGATGTGTAAATGGATCAGTGTTCTATTTTATTAGCCTTTCAATGTGGATACCATAATATCATCATCAAGGGAGATGTTTTGAATGTCATCAAGGTTTTATCAAGGAAACACTTAGGTAAAATGTCTATGAGATCATTATTAATGACATAATACTATGACCAATGTGGCAAATGTCAAAATCCAACACACCCTCAAGGACAGGTAATGTCAATCCAAATTTGGATTTTTGTTGACCTTATGGTCAATTCATTTGTGAATTTTTGCCTAAACACTTAATAATTTGGCTAGTTACATTGCTACTGAGCTTCACAGAGTCTACCGAGATTCACAAGTAGAAAGTAATGTAAGTCAAGCTAACAATGTTTATTGAGCTAGTCATGTTAACCAATCAGAAGGAAGGTAGTGTCGAACAAGTTGTAGTATTAACCAAGTCTAGACTTCATTGTATTGTATAAATCCTTTTACAAGGTGGACCTAATAGTCCTTATTGCTCCTAAAAAGGTAGATCACCAAACTGATCATTTGTAAGCCTCAAATGGTCAAATTTATACTATAGTACTAAATATTGTGGGTATCATACCCACCCTAGTTTTATTTTCAATTTGGAAGGTTCCTAGGCTACCAAATGTTGTGTCAACTATTATGAATGTTTTATTGCTTTCATTATTTTTGTGCATGCAAACAGAACAAATTATCTTAAAAGAGCATTAATTAGTGAATTGAAGTTAAAGTTTTATTGGTTCATGATTTACAACAACCCCCCCCCCCCCTCTCAATCACCATGCCAACCATACATTTCAAACAATTAGTGTCAAAGCATTTGGTTCTCACATCAGAAGTTTAGTAGCTTGAGAAAAGATTAGAGGCAATGGAAGTGTATAGACTAGAGAAAGCTATTGAAAATGAGAAATTGGATCTGTAGATGGCCATAGAACAATTCAAGAAAATGAAGGAGTGGCTCTCTCAATCCTTGAAAAGAAGAAAATACCTAGCAACATCGATGAATGAAAATTTTTACACAAAAGAAAGAATTGAAGACATTTTCCAAGATGGAAGTTTAGATGAAGCTAATGTAACAATCAAAGACCTACTTGAGAAGAATCTTACTCTTCATGAAGAAGTTAGAAAGTTGAAAAGAGAACAATAAATTCTATTAGTTAGAATGTATGAATAAATGGAACAAAAATAAATAGAAAATGAATAGATTGCTAACTAAAATGATAGAAGAAAAGGACAACAAAATTCAAGACCTATCTCTTTAGCAAGAAGATTTGATAAGTCAACTCAATTGTGAAAATCAAGAATGTATTAACTTGAGGAAAAGCAATGAAGGTTTACAAAATGTGTTGTAATGTGTATCCCAATCAAACTCAAAGATTTATTCGGTGCAGTTTTCTCCCCATATTATTTCTATGAGGATTTGGGGGTAGCACGCTCACGACAAAGTCCAGGGGCAACAATCGTGTGGGGTCCTCAGATAGAAAAACAAATCTTGGTATGAATATTTGTAGAGATAGGAAGAACAATAAATTGATATAATCTTAGGATGATTATATTATAAAGGTGCTACAAAGTTTCTCTACGGAGAATGCTAAAGCTATCAACACACCTTTACCTGGTCATTTGAAGTTGACTAAGTAGATATGTCCAAAGATACAAGAAGAGGAGGATAATATGTCCAAGGTATCTTATTCTTTAGCTATAGAAAGCTTGATGTATGCTATGGTATGTACAAGGCTATATATTGCACATGTAGTGGGAGTTGTTAGCAGGTATATGAGTCATTCAGGAATTGAGCATTAGAATGCAATAAAATAGATTCTTAGATATTTGAGAGGTACATCCAGTAAGTGTTTACACTTTGGGAGCTCTACTACTGATTTATAGGGATATGTTGACTTAGATTTGGTAGGGGATATTAATAATAGGTGGAGTACTACAAGTTATGTATTTACTATTGGTGGAGCAGTCGTGATTTGGGTTTCTAGGTTGCAGAAGATTAATATTTTTTCTACTACAAAGGTCGAGTATGTTGCTACTATAGAGGTAGCCAAGGAGATGATATGTCTTTAGTTCTTCATGGAAGATTTGGGAAATCCATAGAGGGGTAATTATTTGTTCATAGATAGCCAGAGTGTCATTCATCTTGCAAAGAATTCAGCTCTGCATTCAAAGACAAAACACATATAATTGTGGTACCATTTTATTCAATTAGTTTGGATGATGGACAGTTAAAGCTAGAGAAGATACATATAGATGATAATCTTGCAGATATGTTTACCAAGGTACTAACAAGGGAGAAGTTGAACTTCTCTTCAGCTTTGGTTGGTCTTCTAGATAGAAAAAAATACATGAACAATAGAGTCCAAGGTGGTTTGATATTCCAATGGAAGCTACATGTTTAGTAGTGCTATTATTAATCTCCAAGTGGGAGGTTATTGTTATGGAGCCTAATTAGTCTCCAAGTGGGAGATTATTGTCATTTGGAGCCTAATCAGACTCAAAGGTTTATTTGGTGTGATTTTCCCACTATATTATTTCTACGAGGGTTTGGGGGTAGTACCCCCAAGATAGGGTCAATAGGCAGTGCCCCAATGCGCTCGCTATTGCAGTACATGGTGGGGTTAAGGGGAAACACCTCCATATAAGTTTTTTAGGGGCAACACCCCCAAAGCTAAAAATTCCCTTATATTGTAAAAGGCATTAACTACTATTTTCTCCTATTGGATGACTTGTTTTAGCCCTGATTTTGTAAGAGGAAAAAGTTTGTATAAAAAAGGCTTGGGGTTAGGGATTTCATAATGTAATGGTGATATTGTAGCTTCTTCTGGTGGTATTGAGATGTAAGGGATTACAAATTGTAATCACTAGATAATAGTAGTATTGGACTTGTTGTTGGTGGATGTAACCTAGGGCTTGGGTGAACTATGTTAAATTTTGTGTTCTCTTTTATGAGATCTACTATTTTCTAGTATTGGTTATATTTACATGTAATTGTTATTTCTCTCTGAGGTTAATCCTAATAGAATGATCTTAGCATTGAAAGGAAAACCAATGAAAGGATGATGAAATCTCAAGAAAGCATGAATCAATTGAATGAGAAAACTCATTTCAGACACAAAGGAAAAGCAAGATTAGGCTATACAAATAAAGGTGAATCATCTCTCAGCAAGGAGCTCAAAAGAATAAAAGACCAACTTGTAATCATTGTGGAAAGATGGGGAATACATCAAACAAATTTTAGATAAATGGTAAATTAAAATTCAGTGAAAAATGTTTCAATTGCAACAAACAAGGGCACAGATCTTCAGAATGCAAGACCAAGAAATGGAATCCAATAGAATAGATTACGAAAGCTATCTTTTGTTTGGATTATAACACATGGTGTAGATGTCACTTATGTGGTGAGCATGGACATATTGGAAAATTTTTTATAAGAACTCACATGGACATAAATTGGACATCTAGCTAGAAATTGTCTGAACCAAACAATAGTTGAAGATGAAAAGAAAGCACAGGCTAATAGTATTAGAAGTCAAATGAGGCTAAATGGATAAAGAAATATCCAAAGAATGCAATTCAAAGTCCTAAAAAAATTTAACACCTAAATCAATGAGTTAGGTGATTCAAATGTTTCAAATTGATTAGCCATAGAGATCATTAGAACTATGATTCAAAAGAAACATCCTATACCAGTTCCATTCTACAAGAAAGAATATATAAATCAGCATTTTAAGATGCATTGGAACTGTTGTGGTATCCACAACACATGCCCAACTCCTCACTAGGAATGGGGACCCCCTACTATTTTTAACTCTCGGACTCACAATTTTGAGAGTTGAGAGAAGAAAATTTGTGTAAAAGTTTGAGTCATGGAGTCAAAAAATACAAACACAAAAAAAAAATTTAAAATTTAAAAAAAGTTTACGCATCCTATGAGCTATACACTGCACAGCTACGTAGGGATGCAATGCATACCCCGTGCACTTGAGGGGCTATAAAACCCATTCCCCCCCTTAGCATTTCATTTTACTCTCATTACACTTTGGTTTTCTGCTCATTGCACACAAGGTGTGTTCAAACGACTATGTTGTCCTTTTATTTCTTGCACTGCGCATACCCCTCATGAACGCATGTTGCATGTGCCCTTAGTGGCGATGTTGTGTGTGCCCTCCATCAAGGAACTATGCACAACCCTCAATGGTGAACTATCTGTGCCCTCCATGGAGGCACCATGTGCACCCCTTGATGGTGTATCGTGCATGCCCTCCATGGATGCACACTACACGAGCCTACCCTCAATGGCACACCACACATGCCCTCCATGGAGACACGCGTGGGGGCCCTCCATGGAAGCGTGCCGCACTGGCCCCTCATGGAGGTGCACCATGCGTGCCCTCCATGGAAGCTCGACATGCCCCTCATGTGGTGGCACTACGCACACCACTTCAAGGCACCACACCTGCCCTCCTAATGCATGAGCCCATAATAACAAATCACATGCCTTTGCAAAAAGCTCTACGCTCTCCTCCATGTCCACTTTTGTACCACACACCTACGCATTTCTCAAAACACCTAAAAATAATAATAAAAAAAAGACACACCTAGCACACCTCTGAGCTATCCAAGGTGCACCAGAATTTGTCTTTTAGAGGTGTTAAGTATTTTTTTTAGGTGTTTTAATATAGTTTTGCATTCTTTGTCTTATTTAAGAATTTTCATCTCTCTGTACTAATGTTTTTTTCTTTTTGTAGGTAAAAAAGGCATCCTTAACTTGTCAGGGTCATAACTTTTGACTCGGAGCTCGAAATTCAGAACGATTTACATTGTTGGAAAGAAGAACTAAAGATCTAATTTTAGTTCCTAAAATAATGAGCCCTTGGCTACCTAGTTTTAGGGACAGATGAAGGTCTTGACTTAAAATTTTGAGTTGAAGACCTCTAAAAAAGCCATTTAAAAATGCCTAAAAAAATTTGCAAAAAAAATATCAAAAAGTTTCAAACATTTGATCATTTTGGATAATCTAGATCACTTGGTTTCTCACCAGGAAAGATAGGATAGTTGGAGAGAAGGCAAGGTCAAAGATATAAAGGTTGGACACATGAAGCATAATAGGTTCCTCATCTTGTGCAGCTATTAATGACAAGATTCAACGCATGTGCCTTGGGATTTTAGATCAAAGAAGTAGGAGTTCAAATTTATGAAAGTGATTGGCTATAAAAAGGGTATAAATCATCAAAAAGGGTTAAAAAATGTATACAAAAAGTGATATAAAACCCCATCTAAGAAAAACCCAAAAATCATTTTCAAAATTGAGAACTTTGATTTTTTGGCGAATTGAGCTTTCGAGATGCACAAGTCTGCAACTCCACATTTTTATGAAGGTCCATAGCTCTACATTTTCATGTAGCTCTACAGGTCCACAACACCGTAGGTATGCAAGTTTTTTGCTCTGCAATTCAGAGGTGCACCAACAGTTAACTACCAATTCCAAAAATAGCACTTTACATGCATTAGGAATGCATTTTGATGGTAGTTTAGCTTCAACACATGCCTAGTAAAGGATCAGCTTCTATTTTTGGCACCTCCATGCACATCCCCTTCGACTAATGGCTTCCTCCTACTTTCTCTCTCATGATTTCATTTTTTTTGACATGTAAAGGGCTCATGCATCCAATTAATGAATAAAATATGGATGGAGTCACTCTAAGAACCAGATTAAGTGTTAGTCTATATATATTTAGTTTGTTTTAATTTTTTAAAAGCATTTTATTGCATGAGGATATCTCTCACTCTCAACACAAATTGAGGAGACAATTTTTTATAAATACCCCTTCTTAAATTGTTACAAAGGGCCACCGTTATTATGCAATAAAATTATGCTTTTGATGCTAGCATTCGGAGCGTAGAGATTCTTTCTTGAATGTATCATTGTTTTGTGAATTTTATTCATGAGATTGTGATTGAGCAAAATGTTTATTGTGTTATTTTTGGTTGTGTGATCTTTTAGTTCTGGTGTTCACTATACATATATGCATTTCGTTGATGTAATGAGCTTGAGAAGAGATCACCCAATTGTGTCTACATAGCTTTTTGTCTTGCATGAGCACACTTTCTGTGGCCTTGCGATTTGATGAAGATTCAAGCATCATTCAATTTGTTAAAGATTCTCACCGACGATTGCATCTATGGATTCTAGGAAGTGTTGCTCCTATTTTCATTGGTTTCCTACCAATTTCTTTGAAGGTTTAACTTGCAGCATGTTGTGTTCTATAGCTTATGTCCATTTAGGAATTTTAATTTCAAGTCATTTGATTTCATGTTATTTTCTTTTAGTTTCATTATTTTCTTTGCTAACCCCTTGTTAAAATAGGACCTCATATTAGCTGCATTGTTAGGGTTGCATTCATAAAAAAAAAATAGAAAATACAAAAAATATTGTTCTCTTTTGGTGTGATATTTTGAGACAGTGAATAGATTTACTTTGATCCTAAGATAAAAGAGTTTTTAGAACCAGAAAAGGCCTCCTTGTGAACGCTCACATTTATCTTCTACTAAGTGGATTTTGGTACATCGCAAGACAAATACTAAACCTTGGAGCAGATCCTTAAAAAGATTTTCTTTTCAAGAGAGTAATTACGCAATAGATTCCTACCATTGACCTCACGCAAAAAAAATGCCCAACAGAAGTGGCGCTAGAAGGAGGGCCACAAACGAATGAACGTACTCTTAGAAATGAGGAAAATTTGACAAAGTTTCAAAATTTTTGGACCTCTGCAATAATCCTCACTCCGTACAAGTTTAGAAATTACTTCTAAATTTTTTAGAAATTTAGGTACGCAGGTCCACAAGTTCATAGATCTATAGGTCCATAAGTACGTAGGTCCATAGGTCTACAAGTATGTAGGTTCATAGGTCCACAGCTATGCAGGTCTATAGATTCATAGGTTTACAAATCCACAACTCCATAGCTCTGCAAAACTCTATGGTGCGTTGTTTTGAGAAAGCATGCTTCTTCAAAGGTGCACTTTTCTAGAATAAACACAAGTTCCTACAACTTAGTCACTTCCACACGCATCACAGTGATAAAGGGATACTAAGAACTCCACCCATTCACATGACACATTCTAGCATCATCATTCGCTTCACATTCTACTTCACACATTTCCATCATTATGCACCATGTCTTTCTTCACTACCCAAAGTTCACCTTTCAATCTAAATGGAGCATTACATGACTTGCCCAAAAATCTTGAAAAATTTTGCCCACAGTTGATCTATGGAGAATCATGAATAGTAGAGGATCATCTTAAAATTTTCAAGGAGATTTGTAATCAAAACCAGATTCAGCATATGGATTTGGTATGCCACCTTTTTCATTACACTTTGGAGGAAATGGAATTCAATTGGTACCTCAATTTTCCATCAGCATCAATAATAGATTGGAACTCCTTTAAGAGCATGTTTTTGGAACAATTCAAGATCTATATTGATCCAGCTATCCTATGTCATAAGTTCATCTCAATTAAGAGGGATCCCCATGAGATTATTTCACAGTTTAATCATCATTTCTATAGGATGTATCAAAGAATGGAATTTCCTTATGTTATACCACAAGAGGCTGCCATCTGGATCTATTTTGGAACAATGGATTCATTAACTTCCATTCTTCTAAGAAGGCTCCCACCTAGAGATATTGACACCATTGAAAAGGTCTTCAAAGAAGCGATCATGTTCATGAGGTAGGTTACTACTGCTCCAATGCCAACAATTACATATTCAGGGTATGAGTCCCAGAAGGAAATTGCATCCACTAAGGCATAAAGCAATATGGATAGAGAGTTTAAGGCCATGAAGGAGACGATGTCTCTTTTATCTAAAGAACTCATCCAAATAAAGTTAAATTTTTTGAGAAACCAAGGCAACCATCCAAGACAACTTGCTACCCAAAGCAATTATTCTCAGAATCAGAGTGGAAATTTTAACCTTTACAGGAACATCAACAATGAGAATAATTGTATCATAGGTATGAGTCCAATCGAAAATGGGTATAGGTACAATGATGTTTTGGATCAGCCTCCCCAAATTAGGGAGAAACAACCATTGCAGTTTAGTGAAATGATGTTTGAATCATATGATAAATCTATAGGAGGACTAAATGATGAAGATGGTCAAGAGGAGTTTGTTTTCCCATTCAATGAAGAAATTATTTCGAGTGTTGATGTCACAATAAGTGTGGATATGCCAAGAAATTTTACGGGTGCAAAAAATTTTAAAGTTCCAAAACTCCAGGAAGTTGCAAAAGGTGATGAAAATGCAGAGGATCCCAAGGTTGGTGAGATTTTTTAATCAAAAAGTCATCAAGGAGAAGATATCAATTCTTCCTATTGTGATATTGATTCCCCATTGAACAATGTTAAGATACCTTTGTCAAAACAAGATTTCTCATTAGAAGAGATGGATAGAGTGCTCAATTTGGTCTCAAGCTTGACTAAGGAAATGTCTATTTGTCAATATTCCATACACGTATCAAACTATGCAATAATTGTATCATGTAGAATCCATCCATTTGGGTTCCATTCAGAAGAAAATTGTCCTAATTTCTTGTTAGCTTGGGAGATCACAATGGAGGGAAAGTATGATTTTAAACAAGCTTCTTTGGGACATGAGACAGAAAACATCTTGGTCAATGACAGTAATGAATCTTGTAATCCAAAAGGAAGGCTGGTGATTGATTTTTCTAGTCCTAAGGAACCTAGAGTGTTTCCATGTGTGAGTGGAGTTGTGAACCATGAGATAAGACAACTAGGAAGAGAAATTACAATGTGTGAATGTACCCCTATGGTGGGGGACTCACTGGATCAGGTGATATGTTTCCATTATCCCTCTCAGTTTGATGATTTTCAATTTGAATATGATGCTAAAGGTAAGATAACTTGTTTGTGGATTAAGCATGGACATAAAGAGTTACCACAACTCCTAATTTTGTGTGATTTGTGCCTAGAATTTGAACCAAGATTGTCCAAGCTTTATTTTTCTAAGTACAAAGACAAGTTAGCATTTTTGAGAACTATATGGGGTGGTTCATCACTATTGCACATAATGAGAAATCTACTAACAACTACCCCACATTCTTATTATTCAAGTTTTTTATATAGATAAGTTTTTGTTTTTTTGTTTTTGTTTTTTGTTTTTCTTAGTATTTTAGTCTTTCTAGTTAGGTGTTGTGTGTTTTCTTTCAGTTGTGTGTTTATTCTAAAGTTCTATTAGTCCTTGGGGGGAAAGGTGTACTTGAGATTTTCTCTTAAGATTTCACTAACCACTCTTTGGTTCTAATTTCAAGAAGAGGTATTTCTTTGTTAAAACATTTGGATGATTGTGTCTCTTATACCAACTGAGTAACCAACATTTCTTGTAGAAATAGGGGACTCTCAGTTGAGAAATCAAAAGCCTAGACCAATAAGTTCTCAAGATTTTGAAAATTTAAAGATCTAATTATTTTAGGTGCTATTGAATTAAAGTCAAAGGTGACAAGGGATGATCAAAACTTCAATTGGTTCAAACAGGAGGGGTCTCCTAGAAAGGTTGCTGAGATAATTGTTTGACATGAGAGTTTCCTAAAAAGTTCTAAAAGAGGAATGCAAGGGATGTTCATAAGAGATCAAATCCAAGAAACAACACCAATTTTTTGACTACACATTCTAAGTGTAGTCAAGATACAAAAAAAAAAGACAGTGTTAAGTCTAAAGGATTCTAAAGATTTGAAATGGCTAAAGATACGTTGCAAAACAAAGTGTCTTGTATTCAAAAGTATTGTTTCATCAAAAGGAATGTGCTAAATGACATGGAGTAATTATGTAAAAGGCCAAAAATTAAAAGAATGAGGCATCCCACCAAGAGCCCTTGAACTAATTCTCTCATCTAGTCAAGCAATTGATTAATAAAAAGCTTTCATGGAGATTTTGAATGAATGAGCTAGGAGGAGTGGAAGATTGTTCGAGTTGTCAGAAAACTTTGATTGACTGCATGCTGACACATCAAAGGGAATGAATACACAATGCACACACTAACCTTGAAGGTTTTGACTTCTGAGATTTTGATTGCAAAGTCATCTGAAATACACTTGAAGTATTCAAAGTTTAGTTGGTGTTTGAGACACATTGCAAAAATGTTTGTTGATGAAGAAATGCCTTGGTCATTTCTTCCTTTCTTTGGGGCTATTTGTTGTGATATCCACAACACATGCCCCATTCATCGCTAGGAATGGGGACCCCCTACTTTTTTTGACTATTGGACTCACAATTTTGAGAGTCGAGAGAAGAAAATTCATCTAAAAGTTTGAGCTGTAGAGTTAGAAAATTCAAAAACACAAAAAAAATTAAATTTTAAAAAAAAGCATGCATGGCTTGCAAGCTACACGCTACACACCTACACAAGGATGCAATGCATACCCTATGCACTTGAGGGGCTATAAAACCCATTCCCCCCCCTTGGCATTTCATTTTACTTTCATTACACTTTGGTTTTCTTCTCATCACACACAAGGTGCGTTAAAAAAACTATGTCCTCCTTTTATTTCTTGTGTCATGCATGTCCCTCGTGAAGGAACACTGCGCGCAACCTCGATGGAGGCACCGCATGCGTCCCTTAGTGGCACACTACGCATGCCCTCCATGCAAGTGCCATGCATGCCCCTTGGTGGTGCACATCACATTCCCTCCATGGAGGTGCACCTCCCACCCTCCATGGAGGCATGCCCATGCACCCCTCACGGAAGTGCACTACATGTGCCCTCCATGGAGGTGTTGTGCATGTCCATTAGTGGTGTGCTACACGAGCCCTCCATGGAGGTGTGCTACATGGGCCCCTCACGGAGGCACACCATGAGCGCCCTCCATGGCAGCACCATGCATGTCCTTTGTGGCAGCATTGTGTGCTCCACTTCAAGGCACCACACCCTCCTAGTGCATGCGCCCATAATAAAAAACCTCGTGCCTTTTCCATGAGCTTTGCACTCTCCTCCAAGCATGCTTTTGTGCCACACACTTATGCCTTTCTCAAAAAATCAAAAAAATAAATTAATAAAATAAAAGGATGCACCTAGCGCACCTCCAAGGTGTGCAAAGTGCGCCAGAATTTGTCTTTCAAAGGTGTTAAGTGCTTTTTTTAGGTGTTTTAATATGGTTTTGCATTCTTTGTCTTATTTAAACATTTTCATCTCTCTGAACTAATGTTTGCTTCTTTTTTTAGGTAAAAAAGGCATCCTTAACTTGTCAGGGTCATAACTTTTGACTCAGAGCTTGAAATTTAGAACCATTTACACTGTTGGAAAGAAGAATTGAAGATCTAATTTCAATACCTAAAATAGTGAGCCTTCAACTACCCAAATTTGGATACTGGTGAAGGTTTCGACTTGAAATTTTGAGTAGAAGACCTCCGTAAAAGCCATTTAAAATGCCTAGAAAAATTTGCGAAAAATTATCAAAAAGTTTCAAACATTTGATCATTTTGGATAACCTGGATCACTTGGTGTCTCATCGGGAAGGATAGGACAGTTGGAGAGAAGGCAAGGTAGAAGATATAGAGGTTGGACACATGAAGCAGAATAGGTTCCTCATCTTATGTAGCTATTAATGACAAGATTCAATGTAGGTGCCTTGGGATTTTAGATCAAAGAAGCAAAAGGAGTTCAAGTTTATGATAGTGATTGGCTATAAAGAGGGTATAAATCATCAAAATGGGGTAAAGAATGTACACAAAAAGTGATCTAAAACCCCACTTGAGAAAAACTCAAAAATCATTTTCAAAATTGAGAACTTTGATTTTTTGGTGAATTGAGCTTTTGAGGTGTGTAGGTTCACAGCTCTGCATTTTCATGTAGCTCTATAGGTCTGCAACTCTGGAGGTATGTAGGTTCGCAGCTCTGCAATTTAGAGGTGCGTCGGTAGTTAACTACCAATTCCAAAAATAGAACTTACCATGCATCAAGAATGCATTCTAACAACAGTTTAACTTCAACACATGCCTAGTGAAGGACTAGCTTCTATTTTTGGTGCCTCCATGCACTTTTGCTTCAAGTGATGGCTTCCTCCTACTTTCTCTCTCATGCTTTCATTGTTTTTGACATGTAAATGTCTCATGCATCCAGTTAATGAATAAAATATGGATGGAGTCCCTCAAAGCACTAGATTAATTGTTAGTCTATATATATTTTGTTTGTTTTAATGTTTTAAAAGCATTTTATTGCATGAGGGTATCTCTCACTCTCAACACAAATTGAGGAGATAATTTCTTATAAATACCCCATTGTAAATTGTTACAAAGGGCTGCCATTATTATACAATAAAATTATGCTTCTGGTGCTAGCATTCAGAGTGTAGTGATTAATGCTTGAATGTGTCATTTTTTTGTGAATTTTATTCATGAGATTGTGATTGAGCCAAAGGTTTATTGTGTTGTTTCTGGTTGTGCAATCTTTTAGTTTTGGTGTTTGCTATAGATATATGAATTCTTCTGACGTAACAAGCTTGAGAAGAGATTACCCAATTGTGTCTACATAGCTTTTTGTCTTGCATGAGCGCACTTTTCGTGGCCTTGCAATTTGATGTAGAGTGAAGCAACATTCAATTTTTTAAAGATTCTCACTGACGATTGCATCAATAGATTGTAGGAAGTGCTGCTCCCATTTTCATTGGTTTCCTACCAATTTCTTTAAAGGTTTAACTCACAGCGTGTTGTGTTCTATAGCTTATGTCCATTTGGGAATTTCAATTTCAAATCATTTTATTTCATGTTATTTTCTTTCAGTTTCATTATTTGCTTTGCTAACCCCTTGTTAAAATAGGACCTCATATTAGCTACATTTAGAGTTGCATTCATTAAAAAAATAGAAAATACAAAAAATATTGTTCTCTTTTGGTGTGATATTATGAGATAGCAAACAGATTTACTTTGATCCTAAGATAAAAGAGTTTTTAGAACTAGCAAAGGCCTCCTTGTGAACACTCACATTTATCTTCTACTGAGCAGATTTTGGTATGTCACAAGACAAATACTGAATCTTGGAGTGGATTCTTAAAAAGATTTTCTTTTCAAGAGAGGGATTATGCAATGGATTCCTACCATTGACCTCTTGCAAAAAAAACACCCAATAGGAACAACCTAGTTGCAAGACTACTGAAAAAAGGTGGGTTGCAAAACCTTACCAAGCAAAGTTAGGTTGTAAGACCTTACTGAGAAAAGTCAGTTTGCTGATCTAACCAAGCTTAAAGATAGATGGCATATATCGATTTCAAGACATAAACGAGTTTATGCTTATCAAGTTCAAGATAGAAGGTATATGTTGAGTTAAAGTTGTAACCAAGCATCTCATTCCTATTGAGTTTAATAGGTTTTCATTGAGCAATCTTGTGTATCATACATTAATGGTGAATTAAGAAATATATTTTTGGTTAAAATGAAGAATCAAAATGTTTTATACTTTACCATAAATTTGAGAGTGAAAAAGAGCAGAACATCCCACAACCCCTAAGTGATTCAAGTCAAATTTGTCAGAGTTTATTCCTCCATCACTGAGCGATATGCAATCTTTATCTAGCAACAAAGTTAAGAAGGGTTACAAGATGTTAATAAGGAATGTTGTGCATGAAAACTTAAAGTTCAAACTTTGTCTAATGATCATACAAGAATTGGACCTAGATGGTGCACATTCACAAATTCCGACAAAGGTACTCTTGATACATGATATTAGATTGTTTTATCATTGTTTGATTCAAGAATTGGGAAATTTAGAAATGAATCAAGCATATGAAGCACTATGCATGGATGGAAACCAAAATCCAAGCATGAACACCTAGAAACAAAGGGTTCAACCCACATTTTACATATTCTAAGGGATTTCCAAATCAAATGGAATATGTTTATCCTCTATTGTATTCATGACATGTAATTCTACCTCAACCAACCCACCCAAATCACAAAGAAAATGATTCATAGGGTTACTGGGTTTCCCATGCCTTATAGACCTAAGAAGAAAAAACCTTAGGTTGGGTTGAGTTGGAAAAGAAGAATTTTGTTGTTTGAGATGGCAGAGGAATGAAACTTAATGGTGTTACATACATGGAGATCAAGTTTGGAATTCATGTGATTGCTCACAAGATATATAGTTCTAGTCAACCAAATAGTGTCCCATGTGAAGCTGTGAACTTAGCATTCCAAGTGGTCAACAACAATCTATGCTTTGACCTCTCTAAGTTGCAACTGAACTAGCTAAGCAAGAACATGGAGAGCATTCAAGAATCCAAGACTAATATGTGTAATTTTGGATCACTTCTTGTATGTTTATTCTTTTATGTTCAAAAGTTTTCCCCTTCAAAAGGTACTGCAGTATGGAAGAAAGACAAACCTATTTTATATCAGATCAATGGTTTTATAGCTAAAATGGGAGATAATATTGAGGGCATCATGGATGCATATTTTGAGATCTTTAAGGAAAGGATGCAAAGTAGGTTCATAATACCCAAATGACTAGTTGATGATTATGAACAAGATATATGTTTCCTTGTGGACTGTGACAAAGTACATATTTAGGTAGTTAGGGCAAGAGTTCCATGGATAAAACCTCTTGGTTATGAGGTAAACATTGATGAAACAAGAGATATCATTGAGGCTCTTGTCAATGAGCCTATGGATCCAAAGGCACCATATTTTGGAACATATGAAGAATCAAAGACTAGGATTTCTTTGGAAAACAAGATTCCTCAAGCTCTAAAAAGAGGAAGGAAGAAAGTTGAAAAGATCTAGAAGGAAAATGTGAAATTTGGTTCCCTTGTTTTGCTCATAGAAGGAAAGGGAATGGCATTGAAGAAGAAGGAGGAGGAGGAGGAAGAGAAGTAGAGGAACATAGAGAAGATGAAGATGAAGAAACAATAGAGTAACCTCCATAGAAAAAGGGAAAACTAACTAATGAGGCATATTAATCTCTCAAATTGTATATAGATTTTATATAGTCTAAACTTACTCTTTGAGCCATGAGAAAAACATTTCCAAAATACTTGTTTCAAATGTGTTGTGAACCTATGTTGAATGCAGTTAGAACCTATTAAACCTATGGATAGTGGATATGACATACCTTCCTTAATATTATATATAAAGTGTAGTATTTCATATAAATATTTTAAGCTATATTTTAATATTTGAATGAGATTAGAAATGCTGTTCTATGTGTTCGAATGTTGCTAAATTGCAAGAAATGTAGAAGTGGTGCAAAGAGTGGCGAGCATCATATTAAAGGAGTAATGAAGACTAGTCATAGCATGAGAAGCATGGGTCAGTTTTGAGTGATAAGCTACATCTGTAAAAGGAGTTATTTCAAAAGCTAACTTGTTACATTATTTGTGGATTGTTATGTTGTTACTCAATTAATGTTCTAAAAATCATGTTTGACATCACACCCTTTTCCTACTGATGATGTTTCCACGTGAGTTTTTGTGTTATGTTTTGTAATAAGTTTCAATCCTCTCTCTCTCTCTCTCTCTCTCTCTCTCTCTCTCTCTCTCTCTCTCTATATATATATATATATATATATATATATATATATATATATATATATATATATATATATATATATATATATATATATATATATATATATATATATATATATATATATATATATATATATATATATATATATATATATATATATATATATATATATATATATATCGAGAGTTAGAGTTAGTTTGGGGATTCAAACATCTTGAAGTTGTTTTCTTTTTTATTTACAAATTATTCAATCATGTGACAAAAGAAGAATTCTAATGAGAAACTAATTTTGGATTACCTATTGTGTTCTTAGTTAGTTGAAGCCAACCAAGGGGGCCCACTTGGTAGGTGGAATAGATTTAGGTAGACTAGATTTTTTTTTTTGCAATTTCCTATTTAAGATAGATTTACTATATTAATCATGTAGCATAGTTACTGTGA
This sequence comes from Cupressus sempervirens, assembly GCA_028749045.1. Lineage (NCBI taxonomy): Eukaryota > Viridiplantae > Streptophyta > Pinopsida > Cupressales > Cupressaceae > Cupressus > Cupressus sempervirens. The sequence goes on from CM053786.1 coordinate 785,643,907, forward strand.
AAGTTCCTGCAACACTTGTAAAAATCTATCATAGTGGATGTTTGAACTATTAAGTAGTTTAGAATTCCCTTTTCTATATTTTCTACATTTATCTATTGATAATCTAAGTATGTTTATTATTTTGTATCAGTAGTATAGATTCCATTCATGCATTTTACTTTCTTGCACCATGGGTGTTAAGACTCGTAAAGGAAGTTGGTGCACATACTGTGCTGACCCATTTCAAGTCCTACATCCTTGGGTTGACAATTCAAATGTATTTTCATAATGGAATAGATAGTTCTCAAAATGGATAGAATACCCATGGTAGAGAAAAAGTAGTGTGATTATCTTGATCTATTATAGAAACCTACATTTTTGGTGTCATTGTTGGGGATGGTGTCAAACTAGGAACCTTCATGAGTCCTCTATTTTTAGGTTAGTGTGGTAGTTAGAAACCATAAGATTGAGTGCTTGATTCACAAGTCATCAATTCAATTGCATGCATCGAAGAGGAAGATCACGAGATGAATATGGGTGATTTCTTCATGAGAGCCTATTAATTTGGACGAATAAATTGAAGAAGAAGTTGATTCCTTTTTCAAGTGCAAGCTCTAGTTTTCCTGAAAAATCATCCTCAAAGGAAAAACCTTTGGATACAAGTGGCCTTCAACCTTTTGCTGAAATTTTGGCTAGTTTTCTTGATAGTACTACTCCAAATCCACCAGTTGTTAAAAATCCAATGCCCAATATCCCTTTTCAATAGAAACCTCATAATAAAATACCTCCAGTAATGGCACAACCTACTTTTCCATTTCCTCTCCCAAGTCTTGTAACCAATGCTAATCTCAAAAATATACCTCCAAATGCTCTTCCAAAGTTTTATGACCTCACAATTGAAAATCTTGATACGTTCTTCTTTGAGTTTGATATACTCTATCATAGCTTTGACTACAAAACTGATACTCATAAGCTCAAATTATTTCTAGCAACACTAAAAGAGTTAGCTTTATAATGGTTCATGGGTTTAGGAGCCAATGTAGCAGGTACTTGGGATGAAACACAAATTCTATTTCTAGACAAATAAAAAGAGTATTGCAAAGCAACTAATTCAAGAGGAGATGACATTTTTAGAATATAACAAAAGGAGGAAGAAATGTTGGAAGACTATGTTTCACATTTTTTGTATACACTACAGAAGAACTATCAACATATGTTGTCTAAGGATTCACAAAAGCTAGTCTTTTTGAGAGGTCTGAATGATAGTTTTCTAGAAGCATTAGACTTAATGGCTAGAGAGGATGTGTATCAATCTTCTTAGGATAACCTCAAGAAAATTTATCTTAATTACACAAGATCAACCATGAAGAAAGGAAATGGACATCGGACTACAACTATTAAAGGAATCGGTCAAGGTATTTCAAAGCTTGAGATATCTAATATGTTCTCAGGTTTTAAGTAGGATATTATAAATGATGTCACTACACATCTCAACACAATGACTGCAAAGAAGAAACACACAAAAGATAAAGTACAATTAGCTAAGTATTGCCCCCATTGTCGAAAGCAAAAGAAAGATTGCCCATGCAAACTGGTCACTAGTGTGGAAAACCAACATCTTCCAATCGAGTAGATCAAGATAGATGGAGATGATGAGAAAGTATTCTTTGTTGCTCAACACTAGCCATGGGCTCAATGTCAAGGTATACCTCAAGATCCTTTCAAAAATTCAAATCTATATGATAATCAATGGCAAAATCATAATATCCAAGGTCCTCCACAATATAGTCAACCTAATTGGAATAATGCTTGGAAAAATAATCCACAATAGCCGCAATGGCCTCAAAATTCCCAACCTACCTAGCCAAACCAATAGAATAATCAATGGTAAAACTAGTAGAACCAATGGTAACCACCCCAGGGGAATTGCCAATCTACAAATCAATGAACAGGACCTCAATATTGGCCTAACCAAAATATTGGTACTCCACAGTTATCACCCCCCAGTCTAACAACCTGCACTAATGCCACCACTTATGAATCCTAGACCTCAAAAACAAACCTAGTTACCTACACAACCTCAGCCAAATATAAATTACCTATAGTCACAACAACCTATGTACTCTGGTAATGCTCAGCAATATCCTTCTTATGCTTTGAATGTTGCAAATACACATTTGAGATTTGGTACAACCATTCCAATGCCTAAACCACTTCTTATAACTAAAATACCAAATACTCCTGTAGCATCAAAACCCCCAATTTCTAAAACGGTTGAGCCAAATAATGTCACTATTTCAGCTCAAGCCTATCTAGCAGTTAAACCTCCTTTTCTAGAGAAGCTCGTACAAAGTAAACCTATCCAAATAGAGGAATAGTCTTTTGATATTGTTGATCAATCAAAGAACATGCATGTCCAAATACCCCTATTCCAATCTATTAAAGATGTTCCCATTTATGGAAAAGCCATTTGAGAAGCCTACTTAAAGAAGCCTAGGAGGAAGAAAAAGGACCCAACTATAGTCCATGTTGTAGGAAAATTAGCTGACATTCTGTTAGAAAAATTGATCACTCCTAAATATTCTGATCCAGGTAGTCAATTTGTGAATGTGATTATAAATGGTCAGTCTGTTAAAAATGCTTTAATTGATCTTGGTGTTCCTATAAATGTCATGACCAAGGATACTATGAAGAAGTTGAAAATAAAAGGATTAAAGGCTACTCCAAAAATTTTGCAACTTCCAAATAGTTCTACTATCACTCCTGATGGGATGATAGAAAACATAGTTGTAACCCTAGACTCTCTAGAGTACCCTATAGATTTAATGTTTTTGTCTCCCAAAGTCAATTTATCTGGTTACCCTATCATTCTAGGATGACCATGGTTAGTTATAGCTGATACAAAAATATGTTGTAGGTCAAGGAATATGACCATATCTAATGGTCAAGCAACAAAGAAATTTGATTTATATGCTCCAACACAACCACATCTAGATTTAAGCACATCTATCTGGTAACATTTAGGGGATGAAGAAGAAGAGTTAAGCTTTATACAGTTTATGATGTTACAAAAACAATCTTCCCTAAAGCTAAAAGAAGAAGATCCAATAATTCAAAATATCCTTACTAAAACTTGTATGGTAGAAAAAGATGTATCTAACAGTTCCATGTTAGAGTTAACCACATATGAGGAATGTAATGAGAATTATATTCTGGTCAAAGAACCAAATATTATTCATCAACTCTTACCATGTGAATTAGATACAAGTCCAATCCCTAAAGCTACTATAATTGAGTCTACCACTACTATTGAGCTGTCAAAAGGTCATAATTTGCATGTCAATACCAAATTGTCTTCCACACATATGAAACAGTTAACAAAGCTACTTCAAAAACATAAAAAGGCTTTTGCATGAGACTATGGGGATATGAAAGGGTTGAGTCCTACATTATGTACCCATATAATATACATCAATGAAGGATTCTTGCCACTCTATCAACCCCAAAGAAGGATTAATCCAAAATAGTTAAAATTGAATTGCAAAAATTGCTTGATGCTAGTTTTATTTATCCTATGTCTAATAGTAGATGGGTTTCAACCTTAGCCATAGTACCTAAAAAGGGAGGAAAATGGAACATTTGTGTAGATTATAGAGGATTGAATAAGACAACCAAAAAGGATCACTTTCTTTTACCATTCATAGATTGATTTCTGGACACTCTGGCTGGAAAGAAGTATCTATCTTTTCTAGATGGGTAGAATGGTTATAATCAAATAAGTATTGCTCCTGAAGACCAAGACAAAATCACATTTACATTCCCATGGGGTAATTTTACATATTCTATTTTTCCATTTGGCTTATGTAATGCTCCTGCAACATTCCAATGAGCTATCATCATCATTTTTGCTAATATATGACATGATTGTATAGAAATATATATGGATGATTTCACAACATTTGGAGTCACCTTTGAAGAAGCCATGATGAATCTTGAAAAGGTTCTTATCCAATGTAAATAACATAATCTAGCACTTAATAGCAAAAAATGTTTCATGCTCATACAAGAAGTAGTGGTACTTGGTCATTTCATATCAACTATAGGAATACAAGTGGATCCAACTAAGATAGAGGTAATTCTAACACTACCCACACCTACAAAACCAAAAGATGTAAGATATTTTTTAGGTCATGTTGGATATTACAGGCATTTCATAAAAGATTTCAGCAAAATAGTTGGTCCTTTATACACATTGTTGATTAAGGAAGCTGAATTTATCTGGACACTCGAATGCATTGAAGCTTTCGTATAGCTTAAGAAACTTCTCACCATGGCACCAATTTTACACGGACCAGATTGGTCAATTGCATTTAATATTCATACTAATGCATCTGACTATGCCATAGGAGCTGTATTATGACAAAAGCCTGCTAATCTTGAGAATGTCATCTACTATATTAGTAAAAGCCTTCATGGACCTGAGCTAAATTACATAGTAATAGAAAAAGAACTTCTACTCGTAGTCTATGCATTGAAAAAATTTAGACACTATGTAACTAGATATCCTATTTTTGTTCATACTGATCACTCAGCAATAAGGTTTTTAATGAACAAACAAACAATCACTGGTAGATTGGCAAGATGGCTCTTGTTGTTACAAGAATTTGATATTACCATTATTGATAAGCTAGGAAAATCCAATATAATTATAGATTATTTGTCTAAACTAACCATTGTTGATGAAGATCCAACTCTAATTGAGGACACCTTTCCAAATGAGAACTTGTTCAATATAGAAACCCATACACCATGGTATGCAGACATGCAAATTATCTTGCTACAAATAGACTGCCCCCACACTTCTCTTACAAAGAAAAGAGAAAGTTAGTAGAGAAAAGTTTTCAATATTCTTGGATAGATAACAATTTCTTCTATTTAGGGCTAGATCAAGTCATGAGGAGGTGTGTTAGGGAAGTTGAGACATATGATATATTGCATGCTTATCATGATGAATCATGTGGAGGCCATTTTGAAGGAAAAATAATATCACTAAAGATACTTACAATAGGATGCTATTGGCTAACCCTACATAAGGATGCAATTACATATATAGCTAATTGTGACAAATGCCAAAGGATGGGCCGACCAAGTGGGGCATGGATTTCATAGGTCCAATTGATCCAGCATCAAGTGGAAAATCCTACATCTTAGTGTGTACGAATTAGTAACTAAATGGATAGAAGTTAGAGCAATGAAAAATGCTACAGGTGAGAAAGTATCTAAGTTCTTGTATGAAGAAATACTCACCCATTATGGAGTGCCTAGAGAAATTGTCACAGATCAAGGAGTTTAGTTTACATCAAATTTGGTCATTGAGGTAATGACGGAGTACAACATAAGGCATCATAAATCAAGTCCTTATTACCCTCAAGTAAATGGGCAAGTAGAGGTTACCAATAGAGAAATTGAGGCCATTCTGACAAAAACAATACACTTACAAAAGAAGGATTAGACAAGAAAATTAACTGAAGCTATTTGGGCATACCAAACCACATGGAAGACAACAACTAGATTCACTCCATTTAAGCTTGTTTATGGTAAAGCAGCAATGTTACCCATTTAATTTGAACACAAGACATTGCACACTACTGTAGAGTTGAACATCAATCTTCCTGCAACACAACAAGAGAGACTCCTCCACTTGAATTTGCTGGATAAAATACAAAAGAGAGCTTTTGAAAGAACATAAATTATTCAACAGCAGTAAAAGTAGTGGCATGATGCACATATGAAGAATAAAATATTTCAAGCAAGAGATTGGGCCCTCCTCTATGATTCTCATTTCAAAGAGAATGTAGGGAGATTGCAGACTTGATGGTTAGGGCCTTATGAAATTCAACATGTATTTGACAATGGTGTAGTGCAACTCACAAGCATTGATCCTATTCAGTTTAAGTTACTTGTAAATGGCCATAGGTTGCATCTCTATCATAAGCCACAAACTAAATTACAGCTCCTATAGCAATTTCAACCAACCAGTGCACCAACTCTTTTGAACACAATTCCTACAACAGAAGATAAAAATCTTCTTTCTGCAACCATACAATGATAGAATTTTAGGAACCTTCATTAAAAAATCTCATTTCAATATCAAGTCCCATTCTTCCATTCACTTTTCTCATTCTTCATATCAACCCATCTCATTTCTTTATCTACCATCCACCCACTTCCATGTCACCCACATTCTATTTTTCTTGCTTTCAATAAACAAAATTGTTAGCACTTTCTGTGATCATTAGCCTTCACCACATCATCAACTTGTATGTGAATGTACAATTTCAAATTTGTAGGTACAACAATTTCTTTTTCTCTTTATTCATTTTTTAAATATAGGTTTCAATATTTATATCTAATATATTATATCTAATATATATATATATATATCATATGAGACTTAAGTCAGTTTCTCCTTCCCATACCAAAATTTTTAAAGTGAGGACACTTGTCAAATTTTAGTGGTGGGTTGGGAAAGTGTACTAATTTTCAAATGTCACATGCACATTATCCTAGTCATGTCTCCATTAAAGAATGTACTTTGGTAGTAGTCTGATAGTTTTCATTTCATTAATTTTTAAAATCTTTCTGTATCTGTCATAACTTTTATTGTGATTTTTAGGAAAAGATCCCTTGTATTTAGCACAATTGAAAGGACTAAGAGCTATTATGGGAACATTTGTAGTTAAAGCCTCAATGTACTCCATCATTAAGGCATCATTATTCTACATGCTAGAAACAAAGGGGTGATGATTATGAAAAGTGGTAACAACATACGACATTTTTAAAAATTACTTTTGAACCTTAGAGCAAAAGAAAATTTGTAGAGGTAAGAGGGACAAAAGAAATTTGACAGTAGCAAGAGACGAAGCTAGAAATTTTGAAAATGGGAGGACAACTAAAGAAGTATGAACCAATCGTTCATAATATTTTAATTGCAGATATTGAAGCAATTCAACAATTCTATGCTTGTGTATGGTTCTGTTATTTCTTACAATTAACATAATTCAATGAGGAAGTGGCAATGGAGTTCATGACAACATTTGATGAAGGAGAAGCCTCAGTTTGGGGATTAAGAGTAGTTTCTATCGAGGAAAGGATAACAACGGTCACTAGGTTACTAGAAATTGGGGAACATTATCCAAATGATCAATGATGCTAGATCTTCAAGGGCACAGTTCACTCAGCAAGGTGACCCTCAACTAGACATCACAAAACAAGGATGTAAGAGACTTTCTCTTCCACCTCCATATCCAAAGCTAGCAATCCAAATTATCAAATATTTAACTTGTGAAGGTAGGTTTTCAAACTTACATGCTTGTCATTTTAAATTGCTTAGTTGCATAAGGTATAACATGCAAGTTAATATTCCCAAATTTATTTACAATATGTTATGTATTAGTGCTGAGGAAATCTAAAAAGGAAAGCCAAATTCTATTTCCCATCATACCCTCATTAAACTTCTAGTTGAAAGATCACTTAGGGATTCTTCTCCTATTTCATGGGTAGAATTTATTGAATCCAAAACCTTACAGCTGCAAATTAACCTTGTTCCTCAAAATTTAGAAAATGAGGAAGAAACCATAGAGCCAATTCAAAATCCAGCTAATAAGGAAAAAGAACCCTCTCCTGATAAGTCTACTAAGCCTAATTTAGAGGATGATATGTCGAGCTCTTCTAGGGGTAAAGGCAAGAGTAAGGTTAGCCCTAACCTTGAAAAGGAAATGCAAAATCCCTCTATTAAGGTAACAAAAAGAAAGAGGTTTGTTCCTATACTAACTGATCCTATAACATCTACTCCAGTCATGCCTAAACCCAATCAAACCTATAAAGTGGTCATAGTTAAAGAAGTTCCTATACATAGAAGCCCTTGCATGTGAAGTCGAGTATCTTTAGCTTCTATTGAAAAAGAAAATGCCCCAATTTTAAAATCTCAAATAGAGTCAATAGTTAAAAATGTCCCTGATGATTCTCCTACACAAGTAGAGCCCCAAAACATAGAAACATATAAAGCTAAGGCTATCAAGGAGATGCAAGAGAATCCAGAAACGTGCAATTCAATTCCTACTATTGTTCTAGAAAAAGCACCCAACAATGAGCAACTTGTCATGCCATTAGTCTCTGACTATTCCAATGTCTCCCTTATACCTTATAAATCTTCTTGATACAACCAGTATTTCCAACATGTTTCTACAGAATAAAAGATGAAATATGAAACTCGAGAATGTCCATCATCAACAATTCAGTCAATATTGTTTGGTCTATACAATCATTTTATTTTTCAGAAAGCCTTGTGGAAGCAAGAGAGAGAGACAAGATGCAAAAGGCAATATTTTCAGAGAGAAAGAAATTGAATCATTAAAGGAGCAACTAGAAAAGAAGAAGCAACAAATGAATAAGGCTTTAAAGCTAGCTAATCAGGATATAGCTGGTAGACCATCCCCAAGGGCATATGCTATGTGTTTGAAAGAACAGTTTTTTGTATTCCAATTAATGATGACAATGAGAAATATTGATTGTGAATTTTAGAATGCTCAAGATTTTTATAATGTATATCAAAATTTTCCCGCATGGAAAAAGATTATTTTGTGTGAGCTCTATTTACATAATTTAATAATTCCACAAAAAATAGAGTGGAATCCCTTGCTCTATATAGGGGATGTTCACTTAAGAGCTCTAATGTCATGGATGCATAATGAAACCATTTATGATAGACAGTTGGATACTTATAGAGACCTCAAAAAATTTGAGCCACTGCCACTCTAGGCTGAATCCCATAAGCCTTATGACCTATTCAGGGATTGGTTCAAATTAACTTATGGAAGGCCAAAACCAAAAATCAAAGAGAAAGTGTTTGAAGAAAGGGCAAAGGTTTACAAAGAGTATCAAACACTTCCTAATTTTACACAATAGAGAGCAATTGAAGGGCTTAGAAATAGGTGGAGTCGACTGCCAAAATCTTTCAGGAAGGTTCAACCACACAACCCTATTAATTTTGAGGCAATAGTGAATAGAGTGCCTAAATACATGCAACTTGGAAGGAAAATAAGGAAAGAATTATGGATTCCACTAACCTTATGGTGCAAAAGCACCTAATATACAAGAAATGAGGAGGGTAGTATTTCTAATGTGAGATATTTGAATTCATTTGAGTCCTTTGAGTCAAGATGTAAAGGCTAGAAAAGCCATTTGTAATAAAGTATCAAAATCGTATGAGGAGCTCTTAAATGTCAAAATGGTCATTTAATATGTGAATGGAAGTATATTTATCCATATAAAGTCATTTGAATCATAGGTGTGATCTAGTTTAGGATTATACAAAAATTGTAATAAAGAAAAACATAAAGTGCACAAAAGTTTGTGAAAACAAATGCATAATGTTGTAAAGGGCTAAAAGAATGTAATAAGTTGGTTTGAAAAGTGGTTGGGAAGTTGTGAACTACCAAAACCACTATAAAAACATTATAATGGTTGTTCAAAGGCAGAGAGAGAAGGAGGATATCAATTTGGAAAATTTGAGTATTCAAAACCCAATCTAATGTAGAGCATCATACAAAACCAACAATAAATAGGATCCTTTATGATCCTTTCAACACCCATTCAATAATATCTTTGAACAAAGGCAACTTATGAGGAAAACCACAACATTTTTGTCTTCAAGATAGTTTTTAAAGATTGATTTATTTGACCCAGGAAATCACAATATTAAATTTTCTGGAAAGAATGAAGTTTTCAGCCAACATCAAGAACTACCATTTTCCAAAATTACAAGGTCTTATGATTCCATTTGGTTCCTCAACCAATAACTATTTTTGACTATCATTTTTCTGTCATAAACTAGATTTAAAACACCAAACCCTTCCTAGGGCATCTCATATCTTCCTCAAAATGAATCTAAACGACACCAAATCAACTTCACATTATCTATTAATGAATCTAATTTCCAAATATGTAAGCCATTTATTTTTACCATTCAAAAATCATTTTCCAAGCATAACTCATTTCTTGCAACTCCAATGTAGATTGTTAAAAACTATTTTTCACTCAAATGCCCATAACTTTCACAAATCTATATAAAAATAACCCAAACCAAAAGGAAATGAAAGTTAATTCACGTATCTTTCCAATGAATATTATTAGAGGTCTTGATTTTCCAAAATATTCATCTACCAAACATTTCAATTTGAATTTAGTTGAGCATCTAATGTAGAGCATCATAAAAAACCAATAATAGATAGGATCCTTTGAGATCCTTTCAACACCCATTCAATAATATCTTTGAGCAAAGGCACCTTATGAGGAAAACCACAACATTGTTTTCTTCAAGATAGTCTTTAAAGATTGATTTATTTGACCTGTAAAATCACAATATTAAATTTTCTTGAAAGAATGAAGTTTTCAGCCAACATCATGAACTACCATTTTCAAAAATTAAAAGTTCTTATGATTCCATTTGGTTCCTCAACCAATAACTATTTCTGACTATCATTTTTCTGTCATAAACCAGATTTAAAACACCAAATCCTTTCTAGGGCATCTCATATCTTCCTCAAAACGAATCTAAATGACACCAAACTAACTTCACATTATCTATTAATTAATATAGTTTCAAAATATGTAAGCCATTTATTTTTACCATTCAAAAAACATTTTCCAAGCATAAATCATTGCCTACAACTCCAGTGCAGATTGTTAAAAACCAGTTTTTAGTCAAATGCCCATAACTTTCAAAAATCTATATAAAAACAACCCAAAAAAAAAGGAAATGAAATTTAATTCATGTATCTTTCTAATGAATATTATTATAGGTCTTGAGTTTCAAAAATATTCATGTACCAAACATTTCAATCTGACTGTAGTCAGGCATTCTTAAATCTAAAAATAACAACTTTCGCGAAAACTTGCCTAACTTTTTCAAAACTTACTAAAATTAATTCAAACCAAAAGAATGAGAAATAGGATTTATTACTCTATCTAACCATTACTAATTTATAGAGTTTCCAGGTTGTACATGGCCATACAAGGCTAGGAAACAGAGAATAAATGTAAGAAACCAATCAAAATAACAAATTTTGAATACTCAAATTTTCCAATTGATATTTTCCTTCTCTATCTGCCTTTGAACGACCATTAAAATGTTTTTATAGTGGTTTTGGTAGTTCACAACTTCCCAACCACTAATCTAAAAATAACAACTTTTGCCAAAACTTGTATAACTTTTTTAAAACTTACTGAAATTAATTCAAACCAAAAGCATGAGAAAGAGGATTTATTACTCTATCTATCCATTACTAATTTATAGAGTTTCCAGGTTTTAAATGGCCATACAAGACTAGGAAACAGAGAATAAATGTAAGAAACCAATTGAAATAACAAGTTTTGAATACTCAAATTTTCCAAATTGATATCCTCCTTCTCTCTCTACCTTTGAATGACCATTAAAATGTTTTTATAGCCATTTTGGTAGTTCAAAACTTCCCAACCACTTTTCAACCCAACTTATTACATTCTTTTAGCCCTTTACAACATTATGCATTTCTTTTCACAACCTTTTGTACACTTTATACATTTTTCTATTACAATTTTTGTATAAGCCCAAACTAGATCACACCTATGATTCAAATGACTTTATACGGATACATATACTTCCATTCACATATTAAATGACCATTTTGACATTTAAGACCTCCTTAGATAACTTTGACACCTTATTACAAATGGCTTTTCTAGCCTTTACATCTTGACTCAAAGGACTCAAATGAATTCAAATATCTCACATTAGAAATATTAACCTCCTCATTTCTTGTATATTAGGTGCTTTTGCACCACCTTACAACCTCCTACCATTCTCTAGCCCTTGTATGAAATCAACTCTAGCAAGGTAGATCTATTAGTTGAAGAACAATTGGGTGAGCATTGGAGATGATCTAGAGGATACTTCTACACCTTCATAAGTGGGAAACAAGTGAAGACAATAGTGGGAGATTTTAGAGCAATGATGAAGAAGTAAAATGCTTGAGGACAAGCATTGGCATAGTGGGGGCAGATGATGAGGCATATTAATGTCTCAAATTTGATATACCTTTTTTTATAGTTTTAACTTACTCTTTGAACCATGAGAAAAAAATTTCCAAAATACTTGTTTTAAATGTCTTATGAACTTATGTTGAATCTAGTTAGAACCTATTAAACCTATGGATAGTGGATATGACATACCTTGCTTAATATTGTATATAAAGTGCAATAGTTCATATAAATGTTTTAAGCTATGTTTAATATTTGAATGAGAGTAGAAATTTTTTTGTATGCATTCGAATGTTGCTAATTTATAGGAAATGTAGAAGTGGCACGAAGAGTGGCAAGCAATATATTAAAGGAGTAATGAAGACCGGTCATAGCATGAGAAGCGTGGGTCAATTCTAGTTGATAAGCCACATCTATGAAAGGAGTTATTTTAGAAGTTGACTTGTTACATTATTTGTGAACCATTATTTTGTTACTCAATAAATGTTCTAAAAGTCATGATTGACATTCTGCCCTTTCCTACTGATGATGTTTGCTCATGAGTTTTTGTGTTATGTTTTGTAATAAGTTTCAATCCTCTATATATATGGAAAGTTAGAGTTAGTTTGGGGATTCAAAGATTTTGAAGTTGTTTTCTTTGTTCTTTATGAATTGTTTAGTCATATAACAAAAGAAGAATTCTAATGAGAAAGTGATTTTGGATTACCTATTGTGTTCTTAGTTAGTTGAAGCTAACTATTGTGGTATTCACAACACAAGCCTCATTCCTCACCAAGAATGGGGACCCCCTACTTTTTTGACTCCCAGACTCATAGTTTGAGAGTCGAGAGAAGAAAATTCAGTTAGGAGTTAGATTTCTAAAGTTGAAATTTGAAAAAACAAAAAAAAAGTAAAAGGTTGAAAAAAAAAATTAAAAAATTCATTCACCCCCTCTCTAGTGTGCACATAGAGGCATGATGCACTTTACATTTTTTGCGCAAGAGGGAGAGAGGGCTATAAAACCCTCCCTCCACCTTTTTTTAATTTTCATTCTTTGGAGATTGAAGAGGTAGAGGTGAGTTCTCCCTCCACCCCTTTCTTCCACACCGCAATCATGCACCACGCCCTTTTTGTGTACATGCATGCTACGCTTGCATGGCACCTACGTGACACCCTTCGAGGCACTCACACGACAATGAAACATGGTGCTCACATGGTGCTCTTTGTGGCACCAATGTGGGGCTTGTACGGTGCCCTTCATGGCACCAGCGCAACACTGCAACATGGCACTCATGCAATGCCATTCATGGCACCAGCGCGGTGCCCACATGGCACTACAATGCAATACCCTTGGTGGTGCTAGCGCGAAGCCCACATGGTGTTGCAGTGCGGTGCCCTTCTTGGTGCTAGTGTGGCACTCACACTCATACCCTTGTGCCTCCAGCCATAGTGCCCCCATGGTGCCACACCTTGTGACGTGCCCCTGCCTATGTGATGGCACCGATGGCTGTGTGTCAGTGCTAGAGTGCACAACACCTGTGCCTCCTTTTCTTTTTGTACTAAGTTTTATTTTTATTTAAAAAAATTTAAAGGTGTTAGTTTGAAAAAAAATTTAAAAATTAAATTAGTTTTTTTTTAAATAATTATAATAATAATTAAATAAGTTTTCAAATAAAAAATTAATAAATCCCTAAGGGCAACTTTTTTTTCTCACTTGTATTTTTCTCGCTATCCAATGACTGATCATATTTTTTTTCTTGTGATGCACAAGTAACACAATCAAATGGCATCTACATCTGGATCAGCAACAAAACTAGTTGTTTACAAGTTTCGGAGTGTGACAACAAAATCATGGTTACACGATGAGTATGTTGAAATCAAAGACATGGACCTCGGACACATAGACTTGGGAGAATTCTTTAGAGTTTGCAATAGTCCAATAGAAAGGTCAACTTTGAGGTACGCATTAATCTGTTTCAGATTAGTGAATGCAGCATCACATCCAAGGACTGTACAGTCAACTAAGTTGATCATGACCTTATCCCAACATTTTGTTCCTAATGAAAGGGTGGTTAAGATCATCACTAGAGAAGTGGTCTTACATATATGACCTAATAACATCAAGAGAGTTTTGCATCTTCCTAGAGATTATCAGTTCATCTGACTCTCCTGCGAAACAATTGAAAGATGGTATAAAGATCATCACCAAGAGGCCATCGACATCATACATTCTTTGTACTTTATTGAGAAGCCACCTTAGGAAAAGATAATCAGAAAAGTGGATATGAATCGAGGATACATGAAGTATGACATTGGATAATCCATCATTCTTTTGAGTAGAGTCATGGGCTTATTTGCAGAAGGTCATCTCGCTCCATTCATGGTCAACTTCATTAAGACCATCAAACACGTGAAGATACCACTAAATTGGGCCACCACACTTAGTGAGAACTTGTGTGATCAGTTGAGGACAGTAAAGGACAAGAAAATTTTTTATATGACTTCTTACATAGTGTATCTACTTGTAGCAAGGGCAACCAACTATCTCGGGTTGTACAAAAAGGGTAGTATGCAGGACCCTAATGCATGGCCATATATAGTTTATCCTCAATTGGTGAAGAAGAAGCTCTCACCATAGAGCAAGGAGTACAGAATTGTAAATGATGCCTTCATCTTTTCCATTATTCAATTCATTGAGGGTGATTATGGGAAGAGATTTTTCGATGAAGCCAAGATCACAGCTCTCAGAGCATATTTCAAGAACCTGATCATAGTAATAAAATGATTGTTGAAGGAGAATCCTAGAGATTGGCATGCACAACTAAAATATGTCATATGGACAGATCAAGTGAGAGTCAAAAATGCCTTGGGGACTTCTCCATATTTTCTTGTTTATGGACAAGAACCAGTGTTCCCACTCAATCTCAGAATTCTAGTTTTGAAATTCATGAGTGGGTATGCTGAAGATACTAAAAAAGTTCAAATCAAATTGATGAATCTCCTGGAAATGGATGAGAAATGAACATCCACATTAGAGCACATGGCTAAACATCCAGCGATTGTAAAAAGATAGTTCAACAAGAGGGCCACAATCAAATCATTCAGGATTTCTAACCTTGTTCTACTGTGGGATAAGGCAAAGAAAAGCCAAACAATCATACTAAGTTTCAATGCTTGTGGATGAGTCCTTATCAAATCACGGGATCCTAGGAGAAAACACTTTTAGGCTCAGCTCCTTATAGGGGGAATTTCTTCCCTTTCCCATCAATGGTCAATTTCTAAAGCATTATTTTGAGGCCTTAAAAAAATAAAATTAGTTAGATTTCATTTCTACATTTAGCTTAGATTTTCATTCCTGTAAGTGTGTTTATTTTCGCAAGTGTATTTGCTTTCATGTTGAGTGTTTTCTTTCAGTCACATGTTTCCTTTCAAAGTTGTGTTAGTCCTAGGGGGTAAGTCGTACTTGAGATTTTCTCTTAAGATTTCACTAGCCACTTCTTGGTCCTAATTTTAGGAAGAGGTATTTCTTTGTCAAAACATTTAGACAACCATGTGTCTTATACCAACCAAACAGCAGATATTTCTTGTGGAAATAGGAAACTCTTAATTTGAAAATCAGAGGCTTAGACCACCAAGTTCTCAACACTTTGCAAATTTAAAGATTTAATTGTTTTAGGTGTTGTTGATTTGAAGTCAAAAATGGTGAGAGACCATCCAAATTTCAACTAAGTTCAAATAGGAAGGGTCTTCTCAAGAGGCTACTAAGATCATTGATTTGATGTGAGAGTTTTGTTTTCTAAAAGTTTTAAAAGAGGAGTGCAAGGGATGTTCACAAGAGATCAAATCTAGGAAACGACATCGATGTTTTGACTACACAGTCTAAGCGTAGTCAGGATATAGAAATAAAAATGAAGAAAAGAAAAAGAAAAGAAAATAATATGGTGTTAAGTCTGAAGGATTCCAAAGATCTAAAATGGAAAAAGATGCAACCTCAAAATAGAGTACCTTGTATTCAAAGTAACATTTTGAACATATGAAGTGATTATTCAAAAAATCCAAAAACTCAAAAGAATGTGACATCCCACCAAGAGCCCTCAAACTGATTCTCTTATCTGGTCAAGTAATTGAATAATAAAAAACTTTCAAGAGATCCTGAATGAATGAGTTAGGAGAAGTGGAAGATTGTTTAAAGTTATTTGAAAACTTTGATTGACTACATCTTGGCATGTCAAAAGGAAATGAATATACAATGCACACACTGAGTTGGAGGGTTTCAAGTTCTACAATTTTGATTGAAAATTCATTCGAAAGACACTCAAGCTATTCAAAGTCTGGTTGGTGTTTGACACATGTTGGAAGAATGTTTGCTGATGAAGAAATACCTTTGTCATTTTGTCCTTCTTCTTTTTTCAGGGCTATTTGTTGTGGTATTCACAACACACGCCCCATTCCTCACCAGGAATGGGGACCCCCTACTTTTTTGACTCTTGAACTCACAGTTCGAGAGTCAGGAGAAGAAAATTTGGTAACAAGTTAGATTTCTAGAGTCAAAATTTGAAAAAACAAAAAAAAAGTAAGAGGTTGAAAAAAAATTCATTCACCCCCTCTCTAGTGCGTGCATGCACCGATGCACACTGCACTTTATATTTTTTGTGCAAGAGGGAGAGAGGGCTATAAAACCCTCCCTCTCCCTTTTTTTATTTTCATTCTTTGGAGCTCAAAGAGGGAGAGGTGAGTTCTCCCTCCCCCCCTTTTTTTCACACTACGCCCTCATGGGCGCGCACGAAAGCAGTTGTGTGCTGCTCCCTTTTTGTATGCGCATGCTGCACTTGCGTGGTGCCTGCATGATGCTACATCGTGATACCTACATGGAACCCTTTGTGGCAACTACATGGCACTACAATGCGATGCTCACGCGGCACCCTTCATGGTGCCAGTATGGCACGGCAACATGGTGCTCATGTGGCACCCTTTGTGGCACCAGTGCGGTGCCTGCATGGCGTTGCTGCATTACACCCTTCATGGCACTAGCATGATGCATGTGCAATGCTAAGACGTGTTACCCATTCTCATACCCTAGCACCATTGGCCATAGCACCTATGCAACACCATGCCTCACGGTGCACTCACGTCTATGCATCGACACTCCTCATTTTCTTTTTGTTTTAAGGTTTATTTTTTTTAATTTTTTAATTCTTTTTAAAGGTGTTAGTTTGAAAATAAAATTTTTTAAAAATAATAATAATAATTAATTAAGTTTTCAAATAAAAAATGAATAAATCCCCAAGGGGGACATTTTTTTGTCACTTGCATTTTTCTCGCTATCTAATGACTGATCATATTTTCTTTCTTGTGATGTGCAAGTAACACAATCATATGGCATCTACATCTAGATTAGTAGTGAAACCAATTGTTTATGAGTTTCAAGGTGTGACCCAAAAATCATGATTACACAATGAGTATGCTGAAATCAAAGACATGGACCTCAGACACATAGACTTGGGAGAATTCTTGAGAGTTTGCAACAGTCCAATGGAAAGGTCAACTGTAAGGTTTGCATGAATTCATTCTAGATTAGTGAATGCAGCATCACATCCAGGGACTATGCAGTCAGTTGAGTTGATCATTACCTTATCTTGGCATTTTCTTCCTAATGAAAAGGTGGTTAAGAGCATCACTATAGAAGTGGTCTTAGATCTGTGACCTAATAACATTGAGAGAGTTTTCCATTTGCCTAGAGCTGATTAGTTCATCCGACTCTCTTACAAAATAGCTAAAAGATGGTATAAAGATCATCACCAAGAGGCCATCGACATCATATATTCTTTGTACATCTCGCTCCATTCATGGTCAACTTTATTGAGACCATCAAACACATGAAGATACCACTATAGTGTGCCACCACACTTAGTAAGAACTTGTGTGATCAGTTAAGGATAGTAAAGGACAAGAAAAAGTTTTATATGACTTCTTACGTGGTGTACCTACTTGTAGCAAGGGAAACCAACTATCCCAGGTTGTACAAAAAGGGTAGTATGCAGGACACTAATGCATTGCCATATATAGTTTATCCTTAGTTGGTGAAGAAGAAGCTCTCACTATAGAGCAAGGAGTACAGAATTGTAAACAATGCCTTCATCTTTGACATCATTCAATTCATCTAGGGTGATTATGGGAGGATATTAGACACTGCATTTGCCATGTGATTAGACACATTAGCAGGTCAATTGGCCTAGTCAACAAATGTAACTGGGACTACCATGTCACCTGTGGAACTCATCATTTACTACCACATTAGCATAAGTACAACCACCATGTCCACTAGCCTTAAAATACAGACAACTGACTCAACTTGCCACGTCATCCAAGGGGCCATTTTTTGTTGACATCAGCAAAACCCTAAGTTAAAATTGATGGATGTTTGATCATCATTTCTACACATGTTACAGCTGCAGTGACGGCTATTTGATCCTCAAATTTAGACTCGCATTTTTCCATCCAAACCACTCTATAGATTGCATTTTAGTTTGGCAGGCTAACTTCGCGAGCTCATAACTTGGACATCCAGGCTCTAATTCAAGTGTAATTTTTTTTGAAATTGGATAGAATTTCATAAATTTTCTAGTGGTGGTGTTTTTTTTTGGTTTTAGTGTACAAATTTTGTAGAAATTGCATTTTTTTGGCAACTATACCTTCATAATCCTACGTTTTACAACTTCAAACGCTATGTATGGGCACATCTGTTTACTTTTTCAAGTTCATTTCTTTTTGAAAGTGCATATCTTTTCATCTACTTTCCAAATCTGAAGTTAGATTCTAGGGTTGTGTGGACCAAAATCTCATTTTTAGAATTAGGCCATTTTTAGTATTGTAAAGCTTTGATTTTTTTTCATAATTGTTGTAAATCTGAGCTATAGTGCTTAAGTGATAGATTTTAGCCTCATAAGGCAGTTGTAAAAGAAAAATAAAAAAGTCCACTTTGTTCATTTTGACAAGTGGCCCATTGTAAATGCAGTACTTATAAAGTGCCAAAAGCATCTTTTTTTGGGGGGTCTTTTGATTGAGTGAAAAGGGGGGGGGGGGGGGGGGGGGGGGGGGGGGGGGGGTGTACTATGTTTTTTGTGTCTCTCTATTGTTCTCTTTTCATTTCTACATCATGGGTTTTAAATGTCCTCTTTTAACTTCATGCAACTATTCGACATGAAAAACTATTGCATGGAGTAGATTACTGGAGAAAGGATATAGTCTTTATGTTGATGGTACAATTACCAAACCTACTAATGCTAAAGAACTCATTGATTGAAAAAATCAAGACCGACGAGCTTTACATGTTATCAGGAGTTTTGTACATGGCGATCTTCTCTTCTACATTAAAAATTGTTCAAAATCTAAAGAAGCTTCGGATAAACTTGAACAGTTGTATGGTAAGGTGGATAAAGAAAAGGGATTTCAGATTGAGGATGATCTACTTCTCTGGGATCCTAAGAATTTTGATACAATTCAAGATTACATCATTAAATTCAATGAGTATAGGGCACTTCTTAAAGATTGTGGAAATCTATTGAAGGATGACAAGTTGATTCATCACATCCTAAAGAGGCTACCTTCTAAGTACACTAATTTTGTTTCAAGTTTTAATACTCACAGGTTGACCATGGGATCTACTGACCACAAGCCTTCCTTTGATGCATTTGTAGAGATGTTGATTGTTGAAAAATCTCACTTGGTGGATTTTGGATTTCTCAAGTCATCAAAGACCAAAGCCTTGGTGGCTAGTGATGAGCACAAATCAAGTCAAGGAGGGAAAAGAAACAACAAGAAGTAGTGGAAGTAGAAAACACAATATAAGACACCACAATCCTCCCCTCAACAAGGCAGTTCTTCTTCAACAAGAAGGGAAGTAATGAAAAGAAGGACAAACTCTTTTGTGCATATTGCAAAAATCCAAATCATGACGAGCATCATTACAAGATAAAAATAATCGATGAGTTAGAGAATTTACATAAGAAGAGCAAGATTCAAGTCCCAGGTACTTCCAAGGATTCAACTCCAACCTCTTCAAAGGGTAAAGGTCAATCACTTATGGCAAACACAAGTTCTTCTTTGGAATAGATACTTGACTCAAGTGCCTCTTACCACATGGGTTCTTCAAAGGAAGACTTTTCTTCATTGAAGTAATCAAAGGTACCTCACATCTTCATGGGAGATGATACTAAAATGGAAGTTTAAGGGAAAGGACATGTGGAAATGGAAAATGGGGAATTCAAAGATGTTCTCTATGTTCCAAACCTTAGTTCCAATCTCCTATTAGTTTACCAAATCACTCACCTTGGAGATGGTCATAAAGTTGAGTTCCTTCTAGACTTAGTGATGGTATGAAGTCTAAAAGATGATTCATTGGTTGCAATTGGAAAAGTCAATGATGATAAGAGGCTTTATTCCTTCTCCCACTTTGTGCCTAAGAGTCCTTCCCAAGCCTTCTTAACTCACTCTACTTCAAAAATCAACTTATGGCATTAGTAGTTTGGTCATCTTGATTTTTGCTCTCTTTGGCAAATTTTTCCTAAACATATGGTTAAAGGTCTACCTAATATCAACTTTTCTAAGGGAAAGTGTACATATTGTTTAGTGGATATGAATCTCAAGGAAAAGTATGATAAAGGGAAGTCTTCTTGAGCTCTAGTTGTTCTTTAGCTATTTCATATGGTTTTAGTAGGACCCTTTGTAGTGACTTTAGTTAGCCAAGGCTACTACATACTCACATTTGTTAATGACTTTTCAAGGTTCACTTGGGTCTTCTTCCTTTATCACAAGAATGAAGTGGTTCATAAGCTTCAAGACTTCAAGACTCATGTTGAACACAAGTCAAGGAAAGCCATCAAGGTACTAAGGGTGGACAATGAGAACACATATGTTGATAGAAGACTTAAGAACTTTTATAGAATTGAGGGGATTGATCTTCAAAACTCACCAGCATTTAGTCCACACAAGACAGATGTTGCAACTATGAGATTAGGACTCTCAAGACCATGGCAAGTTGCATGATAAAGGCCAAGTCTCTCGATCCTAAACTTGAAGTTGAAACCATTAGTAGCGCTACTCACATACTTAATAGGTCTCCTCATCCATCCTTAGATGGCAAGACTCCTTTTGAGGCATGGTGTGGCAAAAAATCAGTTCTGAGCCACTTTAGAGTCTTCGGTTGTCCAAGATGGGAAAACCTATCTTCTAGGAGTTGCAAGGCACTGGTACCTTCATCAATTATGAAGAAAAATCAAAGGCTTACAAATTGATGGATCTAGAGACACATGATATCTTTATGGAGAAGGATTTTCATTTTGAGGAAAGTTCTCCCAACTTATCCTCTACTCCTCTATGCACATCATACACTGTGGAAACTGATAGTGCTTTAACAGGTTCAAACACATGGGGTTCTACTGATAGTTGCAGTGAGAGGTCACATCAGTCTAATCCACATGCTTACATTGCCACAATGAAGGGTCCATCACAACATGGTATATCTCATCTTCTAGCTCCGGCTTCAGTTGAATTGGGAGATAGACTTAAGGACATATATCTGCTCATTGATGAAGGTGATCCTTCTACAATTGTTGTGAGGGCTCACTTTGACCCTCATGTCCATTCTCTACATGATCAATCTTTCGAGGTTGGCATGATTGTGGATCTTTATGAACAGCAATTAGTGGAGGTCTCTTTGTCAATTGAGAAGACAGATGGTTCAGTGGAAAAAGTTTAATAGACATCCTTGACAAATTTGCATTCATTCTTTTTAGCACAGTTGGAAGGGGTCAATATTAGCATCAACATAGAGATTTTTTAGTAGGTTTCAAGGCCACCATACATCTTCAAGAGTGTACCTTTGGAATTGTTTCTTCCTAAGGAGAGGAACACCATTCTGCATTCTTGGACTAGCTTCTTCCTCAGAGTAGCTTTCACTTGTCGGCATTCTTCTTGGGGGGGGGGGGAGTCTATTCTATCTCTCTTCCTTCTCTCATTCTCTTATGTATATACAGGATGTATGTCATAATGGGGGAGTCTTGATTACTCCATCTATCGATGCATCCTTATTTATCTCTCTTTTTGGGCGAGGGTTTTTCTAATGAGGTTTTCCCTCTTTTCCCGCTTTATGAGAGATTGCATCTTCATTATGTACATGGGTACCTAACATGGCCTAGTAGTTGAGACCCATTATGCATCTTCATCCTAGTTTTCATAAGCTTAAGGGTATTCCCCTAAGTTGCACTTTTCATTTCTACATCATGGGTTTTAAATGTCCTCCTTTAACTTCATGTAACTATTCTACATGGAAAGATATTGCATGGAGTAGATTACTAGAAAAAGGATATAGTCTTTATGTTGATGGTACAATTACCAAACCTACTAATGCTAAAGAACTCATTGATTGGAAAAATCAAGACCGACGAGCTTTACATGTTATCAGGACTTGTGTACACGGCGATCTTCTCTTCTACATTAAAAATTATTCAAACTCTAAAGAAGCTTGGGATAAACTTCAATAGTTGTATGGTAAGGTGGATAAAGAAAAGGGATTTCAGATTGAGGATGATCTACTTCTCTTGGATCCTAAGAATTTTGACACAATTCAAGATTACATCATTAAAGTCAATGAGTATAGGGCACTTCTTAAAGATTGTGAAAATCTCATGAAGGATGACAGGTTGATTCACCACATCCTAAAGAGGCTAACTTCAAAGTACACTAATTTTGCTTCAAGTTTTAATACTCACAGTTTGACCATGGGATCTACTTACCACAAGCCTTCCTTTGATGGATTTGTAGAGATTATGATTGTTGAACAATCTCACTTGGTGGATTTTGGATTTCTCAAGTCATCAAAGACCAAAGCCTTAGTGGCTAGTGATGAGCACAAATCAAGTCAAGGAGGGAAAAGCAACAACAAGAAGCAGTGGAAGTAGAAAACACAATCTAAGACACCACAATCCTCCTCTCAACAAGGCAGTTCTTCTTCAATAAGAAGGGAAGTAATGAAAAGAAGGACAAACTCTTTTGTGCATATTGCAAAAAGCCAAATCATGACGAGCATCATTACAAGACAAAAATAATCGATGAGTTAGAGAATTTACTCAAGAAGAGAAAGATTCAAGTGGCAGGTACTTCCAAGGATTCAACTCCAACCTCTTCAAAGGGTAAAGGTCAATCACTTATGGAAAACACAAGTTCTTCTTTAGAATGGATACTTGACTCAAGTGCCTCTTATCACATGGGTTCTTCAAAGGAAGACTTTTCTTCATTGAAGCAGTCAAAGGTACCTCACATCTTCATGGGAGATGATACTAAAATAGAAGTTGAATGGAAAGGACATGTGTAAATGGAAAATGGGGAATTCAAAGATGTTCTCTATGTTCCAAACCTTAGCTCTAATCTCCTATTAGTTTACCAAATCACTCACCTTGGAGATGGTTGTAAAGTTGAGTTCCTTCTAGATTTAGTGATGGTATGAAGTCTAAAAGATGATTCATTGGTTGCAATTGGAAAATTCAATGATGATAAGAGGCTTTATTCCTTCTCCCACTTTGTACCTAAGAGTCCTTCCCAAGCCTTCTTAACTCACTCTACTTCACAAATCAACTTATGGCATGAGCAGTTTGGTCACCTTGATTTTTGCTCTCTTCGGCAAATTTTCTCTAAACATATGGTTAAAGTTCTACCTAATATCAAATTTTCTAAGGGAAAGTTTTCATATTGTTTAGTGGATATGAATCTCAAGGAAAACTACGATAAAGGGAATTCTTCTTGAGCTCCAGTTGTTCTTCAGCTATTTCACATGGTTTTAGTAGGACCCTTTGCAGTGACTTTAGTTAGCCAAGGCCGCTACATACTCACATTTGTTAATGAATTTTCAAGGTTCACTTGGGTCTTCTTCCTTCATCACAAGAATGAAGTGGTTCATAAGCTTCAAGACTTCAAGACTCATGTTGAACACAAGTCAAGGAAAGCCATCAAGGTACTAAGGGTGGACAATGAGAACAGATATGTTGATAGAAGACTTAAGAACTTTTATAGAATTGAGGGGATTGATCTTCAGAACTCACCAGCATTCAATCCACACAAGATAGATGTTGCGGCTATGAGGATTAGGACTCTCCAGACCATGGCAAGTTGCATGATAAAGGCCAAGTCTCTTGATCCTACACTTGAAGTTGAAGCCATTAGTAGCACTACTCACATACTTAATAGGTCTCCTCATCTAGCCTTACATGGAAAGACTCCTTTTGAGGCATGGTGCGGCAAAAAATTAATTCTGAGCCACTTCAGAGCCTTCAGTTGTCCAAGATGGGCAAACCTATCTTCTAGGAGTTGCAAGGCAACGGTACCTAGGCCTTGTACCTTCATTGATTATGAAGGCAAAGCAAAGGCTTACAAACTGATGGATCTAGAGACACATGATATCTTTGTGGAGAAGGATGTTCATTTTGAGAAAAGTTCTCCCAGCTTATCCTCTACCCCTCTATGCACATCATACATAGTGGAAACTGATAGTGCTTCAATAGGTTCAGACACATGGGGTTCTATTGATAGTTGTAGTGAGAGGTCATGTCAATCTAATCCACATGCTTACATTTCCACAATGAAAGGTCCATCAAAACATGCTATATCTCATCTTCTAGCTCCGGCTTCAGTTGAATTGGGAGATAGATTTAAGGACATATATCTTCTCATTGATGAAGGTGATCCTTCTACAGTTATTGTGAGGGCTCACTTTGACCCTCATGTCCATTCTCTACATGATCAATCTTTCGAGGTTGGCATGATTGTGGATCTTTATGAACAGCAATTAGTGGAGGTCTCTTTGTCAGTTGAGAAGACAGATGGTTCAGTGGAAAAAGTTCAATAGACATACTTGACAAATCTGCATTCATTCTTTTCAGCACATTTTGAAGGAGTGAACATTAGCATCAACATAAGGATTTTTGAGCAAGTTTCAAGGCCACCATACATCTTTAGGAGTGTACCTTTGGCATTTTTTCTTCCTAAGGGGAGGAACACCATTCTGCATTCTTGGACTGGCTTCTTCCTCAGAGTAGCTTTTACTTGTCGGCATTCTTCTTTGCGAGGGGGGAGTCTATTCTATCTCTCTTCCTTCTCTCATTCTCTTATGTATATACAGGATGTATGTCATAATGGGGGGGTCTTGATTACTCCATCCATCAATGCATCCTTATTTATCTCTCTTTTTGGGCGAGGGTTTTTCTAATGAAGTTTTCCCTCTTTTCCTGCTTTATGAGAGATTGCATCTTCATCCTAGTTTTCATAAGCTTAAGGGCATTCCCCTAAGTTACACTTAAGGGGGGGTGTTGGTGTAAATATGTATTCACTATTTACACTTACTTAAGTTTACTTTGGTTAATGAATTATTTAATTGTTTTCCATTATTAATATTTATTAGTCGCCTAGGAGTATGTGCACTCTTATGAGTTGAATTTATGACATCATAGGGGTCCACATCTCTTTTAAGCACATATTTTCTATAACACAGGAATCTTCTACACACATATGACACTTTGTCATTCTTATCCATTCATCTAGAATGTTGGGTAAGGTGCTTAGTTGTCTTATCTCCTGGTTGTTTCTAGAGACATTCTAGGTCCTTCCTAAGAGGCCTTTATAGACAAGCACTCCTAGTCTACTCTTATCATGGCATATTGAATATATCATCATTCAAATCATACTCTCTCTTTCTAGTCTATTGTGTGCTTGTGTTTGAGTTCTTAGTTCCTGGGTGAATTTTTCCCTTAGGAAAATTCTTACAAATGGCCACCGTTATTATGCAATAAAATTATGCTTTTGGTGCTAGCATTCAAAGTGTAGTTATTCTTGCCTGGATGTGTCATTGTTTTGTGAATTTTATTCATTAGATTGTGATTGAGCCAAAGTTTTATTGTGTTGTTTCTGGTTGTGCAATCTTTTAGTTCTGGTGTTTGCTACAGATATACGAATTCTGCTAACATAACAAGCTTGAGAAGAGATCACCTGATTGTGTCTACATAGCTTTTTGTCTCGCATGAATGCACTTTTTGTGGCCTTGTGATTTTATGAAGAGTGAAACATCATTCGATTTGTTAAAGATTCTCACTAATGATTGCATTAGTGGATTCTAGGAAGCATTGCTCCTATTTTCATTGGTTTCCTATCGATTTCTTCAAAGGTTTAACACATAGCATGTTGTGTTCTATAGCTTATGTCCATTTAAGAATTTCAATTTCAAGTCATTTGATTTCATGTTATTTTCTTTTAGTTTTGCTATTTTCTTTGCTAACCCCTTGTTAGAATAGGAATGCATTTTTGTTGCACTAGTAGTTGCATGCATTGAAAAAACAAAAAAACCAAAAATATTGTTCTTTTGGTGTGATATTTTGAGTTAGCAAACATATTTACTTCAATTCTAAGATAAAAGAGTTTTCAGAACCAGTGAAGGCCTCCTTGTGAACACTTACATTTATCTTCTACTAAGCGGATTTTGGTACGTCGCAAGACAAATACTGAACCTTGGAGTGGATCCTTTAAAAGATTTGTTTTTCAAGAGAGAAATTATGCAATGGATTCCTACTGTTGACCTCGTGCAAAATGAATGCCCAACAGAAGTGGCACTAGAAGGAGGGCCACAAACCAAAGAACATATTGCCAGAAATGAGGAAAATTTGACAAAGTTTCTAAAAAATTTGCACCCTTGCAATAAATTCTATTTTGTACAAGTGCAAAAAATACTTTTGAAATTTTCAAAAATTTAGGTACATAGCTCTACAAATCTATAGGTCCATAGGTATGCAAGTCCACAGATCCATAGGTCCACAGGTCCACAAAACTCTGTGGTGCACAAAAGCCAGAACTGTGAGAAAGTGTACTTCTATAGAGGTGAACTTTTCTCCAAAATTTGATGCAAGGTGGAGGATATTGATCCAAAATCCCCATTTTGGTGAGCATTAAGATCTACACCAAGTACACACAAATTTCTCGATCTTACCCACTTTCATAAACAACATAGTGACAAGGGAACATCCCAAATTCAACCACTCCCTTTCGAGCTTTCATCATCTTCTTCAACTCCACCTCCACTCCAACCACCTGGTGAACCACCACATACTCTAATAGCTACTCCCCAACAACCACTATTAGGTCCAACAAATCCTCCTATGACTTTTTTCGTGAATGTTATAGAATCACCAATAAGCTTGAGAGGTGCACTCCATGACCTCCCAAAGAATCCCGAGAAGTTTTTCCCAAGATTCATCTATGGTGAAACATGGACTACCAAAGATCATGTCAAATTTTTCAAAGAAATTTGCAACCAAAAGCAAGTGGCTAATGAGGACGTGATTCTTCATCTATTTCCCTACTCTTTGGGGTAAATTGCCTTCATTTGGTACGTCAATTTTCCACCCACATGCATTAGAGATTGGGATACATTTGAAAAAATATTTTTGGAACAATTCAAAACATTCATCAATCCAGCTATGATACATTGAAAATTCATATCAATAAAAAGAGACATAGCTAAGACAATTCCATGCTTCAACCATCGCTTTCATATGGCCTACCGCAAGTTGGAAACACCATACACAATACCAGTTGAAGCCGCCATTCAAATTTATTTGAATGCTATGAACCCTCTTACTGCAATTTTTCTGAGAAGACTTCCTATAGCAAATATTGACACTTTGGACAAAGTATTTATAGAAGTCATCATGTTCACAAAGCAAGCTACTCCTAATGGAGGAGGAATGATGCTTCCAGCACAAGTAGTCCCTACGATGCCAACATACCGCATGGGAGCACCCACCGTGCCTAGCCAGTTCATACCTATGAACCTAGTTCCATTGCAATAGGCATTCACCCGACAAACTCAAGCAATAACATATCTAGGGTATGAGCCCCCAAAAATAGCTTTCTTTGAACAAAAAGAAATGGTTCTTGTGGAAGTAGATAATAATCTTCTTTTGAAAGTTGGTCAAATGAAGAAGACCATGTCACAAATGAACAATGAGATGATAGGTCTTAGATTGTCACAAGGACAAAATAACAAATTCAAAAGAAATAATATTGGCCCCCACAACAAAAATTTTCATCAGAATTACAATAGGAACTTCAACAATAATAGTAATAGCAATGTAGGAAACAATGGCGGAGGAAACAAATTCAATCCTCCTAATCGCAACAATGGCTTCCAAAAGCAAAATTAACAATGGAATACTCGACCGAATAATGGAAGACAACAACAACAACAACAACAACAATGTTCAATATGCTGATATCAATCAGTATGATGATAGCCAAAATGTGCCTCGCAATGATGGTTCTTGCTACAATGGTAATCAGGAGGTGAATCAAAACTCACAAGTGAATGAAAATCCTCCTCCTATTCAATTCAATGTGATGATATTGGAATCTTATGATTCTACATAGAATACACAAGTGGAACAACAAGCAAGTGAGGAATTTTCATTCCCATTTAGTCAAGAACTCGGCCTTCAGCACGATGAGATGTTTTCCTTTTGAAATGACAATCAGAATACATATAATCTCAAAAATAAAAAGGATACCTTAACAGATGTAATTCCTCTTGGTTTGCAACCAACTCCACCTGATCCAAGAGAAAACAACAATATGTCACTAGTAAGGCTAGCCCAAGGAGGACAACAGTATCAGAATCAAGTGAACATACCAACAATAATGAAGAACCTTGCTTGGTCTACTGAAAAGTATAATGTAGTAGAAGATCTAAAGAAAACTAAAGCCAATATGTCCATGTTTGACATGTTGCAGAATTGTCCACAACAAAGAGAAGTACTCATGAAGATATTGGATAATACAAAGGTTCCCCACAATATGAATGCTATTCCTCAAAAGATAGTGTTGCAACAAGTAAATGTTGCAGAAGCGATGTCAACTATGTTCAAGGACAAAGTTGAGGTACCCCTATTTTTGTTGAGCATAAGGATATATGGGAAGAATCTTCATAATTGTTCCATTGACTTAGGAGCTTCATGTAACGTAATGCCATTATCAATAGCCCAAAGGCTAGGAATTAGCCCTCAACCCTCTAATCTAGTGGTGATACAGTTGGATAAAACAGAGGTAAAAGTCATTAAAGTATTGAAAGATGTGCAGATACAGTTAACAGTTGATCCTCGGATCCAAGATATTATTGACATACATGTGGTTGATATCCTGAAGACATATGGATTACACCTGAGTAGAGAATGGACAAAATGTCTTAGAGGATGGTTCTCTACGTACTTCACTCAATTATGGTTGCCATGGAAAGGAGTGAACAATCAAATCAAGATAGATGCTAAGCCCAAATTGAAAACAATGATCATAGATTACAATGCCTCGAATGAGATAGCATTCTTACAATCGGATTTGGTTCATACAAAGTGATGGTATTAAATATGGTTCCAAATAATACACCTCAAGATCAAAATGAAGAACCTAAGGTGTCAGTGCCCAAAAGTGAAACTATGACATAGTTCATAGAAAGTATGGTGACTAATTTATAATGTTTAGGAGAAGAAGCTGACCCCAGTATCCTCCTCCTTCTGGAATTTTTTTGATTACACAAAGTTAGTCACTCTGAATTTGAATGTTCATCATGTCAAGAAGTAGTTGCGAACATATTTACCCACATGATGGAAAACAAGGATACAAAGACCTCAATAGATGAACTCACAGAAAGTCAAGATTTAGTGAATTCATCCAACCTTGTTGAAAAAACTGAAGAGGAAAGTGAAGATCTAAATGTGTTGTATAGTGATACCTCTTTAGATGGTGGAGGTTTTTCTTCTCCTCCTCTAGTGATGAATAAAGTTCAAAGAAGAAGATTATATGTGAAAGGTAAAGGATGGACTTCAATAGTCATTCATCTTGAACCTAAAGTTGAGGAAATCAAAGAGCTAATAATGGAAATTTAGGATAAACAAGAAAAACACACACTTCCTCTATCTAAAGATTATGAAGGGGACTCATCAAGTCCTATACAAGGAAAGTTACAATGGGTTCCTAAGAAACAATCATTCAAGGCTCAAGTGAAAGAGAAGTTAAGGAGAAATAATCATAAAGTTAGAAAACCCAAAGAAGATGCAATTTGGACTCTCTAGTTTGATGGTTCTAGGTGCAAGATGGGAGCTAGTGTAGCTATCAAATTAATCAACCCAAAAGGTAGATCTTTCTATGTAACATATTGATTGTAGTTCAGATGTACCAACAATGGTGCAAAATATGAGGCATTAATCCAAGGACTCCTCTTTGCACTTGAAAAGGGAGTCACAGCTCTTAAAATTGAGGGGAATTCCTAATTGGTCATACGAAAAGTAAAATCCATATATTCTTGCAATGATAAAAGGTTACTTGCTTATAGGAAAAGGGTATGGGACATAGTGGATGACTTTGAGGCCTTAAACATCAAATCCATTCCAAGGAGAAAGAATGTGGTAGCAGATGCTCTTGCCATCTCAACTAGTGCATTGCAACTAGTTGAAAGGACCAAGTTGAAAATATTTTTAGTAGAATTGGTTGTTGTTCCATCCATCCCTGATAATATCACAAACTTTTAGGTATTTCAAGATGATCAACATATATCTAAGTTTATCATGTGTAGTCATCATTTTGAGGGATAGGAAATTGATGATACACTAGATGATAGACTTGAAGATGATGGACTTGAAGATGAAGATGGGATTTTGAATTTAAAATCTAACACTATTCCAAAAGGGATGGTCAAACTTCAATGCATCTTTGATCATGATGAATCGGCACTCAATAGAAGGGAAACTCAAGAAAAGAGAATTGAAGAATGTGATTCGTACAATTTGGGTACTGACAAAGAACCAAAAATAGTATAGACAGGAAAAGTGTTTACCTCACAAGAAAGGGAGGACATGCTCAAATTACTCACCGAGTATAAGGATGTCATTTCTTGGAGCTATGAAGAGTTGAAGACTTATGATCCTATGATTATCACACATGACATCTTGTTGAAACCTAATACAAAGCCATTTCAACAAAGACAGAGACTAGTAAACCTAATTATCAAACCATTGATTATGAAAGAAGTAAAGAAACTATTGGATGCTAATATCATATGTCCTATCCATCATTCCACATGGGTGGAAAATTTGGTTTCTATGTGGAAGAAGACCAGAGAGATTCAACTTTGTGTTGACTTTTGTAACTTGAATCTAGCATCTTAGAAGGATAACTATCCTCTACCCTCACTAGATGAGGTATTGCAAATTGTTAATGGTTCAAAGATGGTGTCATTCTTGGATGGTTACTCAAGATATAATAAGGTGATGGTTGACAAAGAAGAGAGGCTAAAGATGGCTTTCACAACCAAGTGGGAAACTTTTTCTTATAGAAGGATGCCTTTAGGATTAATTAATGCGGGAGCTAAATTTCAACAAGAAATGGATGAAGCTTTCAAAGGATTGATAAATAGGTGTATAGTCATCTATATGGATGATTTGACTATCTTTTCAAAAGATCAAAATACCCATATTACTAATCTAAGCTAGGTATTCAATAGATGTCATAAATACGACATATCCGTCAATCCCAAGAAATGTACATTCAGTGTTACTAAAGGAAAGCTCCTGGGACATGTCATTTCCAAAGCCAAAATCTCCATTGATCTTAATAGAGTTGAGTCTATTTTGAAGTTATCACCTCCACATAGTCAGAAGGAATTGAACTCTTTCTTCAAAAAGATAAACATTGTGTGAAAATTCAGAAGTGGTTTCACAGAGATAGTCTGTCCCCTCAATGATTTACTCAAAAAAGGGGCTAAGATAGAATGGGTACCAGAGATAAAGAAATCATTCGAAGATATTAAGGTTGTCATTTCCATAGCCCCAGTTTTGGTGAGTCCAGATTATGAGTTGTCATTCAAGATCTATGTCTTTGCTTCTAATCACTCTTGCACAGGGATCTTGACACAAAAAATAGAGAAGAAAGATGAGCGACCAATTGCTTTTATGAGTTGTCCTTTGAAGAACGGAGAGTTGAAATATTCAAATCTTGATAAATAGTCCTTTATGTTAATCAAGGTAGTAAAGAAGTTCCATCACTACATACTCTGAAGTAAGGTGTATGCAATTGTACCTAATCTAGTAGTAAAGATGCTTTTGATGCAGAATGAACTTGGTGAAAGGAGAGGAAAGTGGATGGCCATACTTCAAGAATTTGATCTCAAAATTCAATCAATAAGATTAGTTAGAGGTCAAGGGTTATCAAAAATGATAGATGATAACTAGGATGGAAATGAAAAGGAATTCAAGTTTGACAATGAAATAGATGAAGATGATCAAAAGAAGATGGTTGTATCACAATTTGATATCAACCAAGGTGTGATGATAGATATGTGGTATCAAGACATTGTTTATTATCTCTTACAAGACCAATTCCCTAAATGGATGAATAGTTCACAACATAGGGGACTTAAGATGAAATGTGAGTCTTACATGTTGCTTGATAACAAGTTGTATAAAAGGAATTACAAAGGGATCTATCTGAAATGCTTAGGACATGAAGAAGCTAAGGATGTCTTGAGACATTTCCATGACAAGTATGGTACAAGACATGGTTCAGTAGAAGAAACAACTCACATGATTCTAAGATCGGGCTATTTTTGGCCATCAATATTCAAGGATACTTTTGGACATGTGCACTCTTGTCATATATGCCAAACCAGTGCTAATAAAGAGAGGCACCCAACAATGCCATTATAACTAGTGTATGAGGTACGCCCCTTCGTAAAGTGGGGATTAGATTTCATAGGTCCAGTCAATCCACTATCATCAACTAGATATGCATTCATCCTTACAGCTACAAATTATTTTACGTGATGGATGGAGGCAGAGACATTCAAAAATTGCACTGCTAAGGTGGTGACCAACTTTCTAGAAGAACACATTTTTACCAAATTTTGAATGCCATTCACCCTTGTTTCTAACAATGGGTCTACATTTGCATCCACATTCTTGATCCAATGGGCATTTGAAAACAAATTCATTATCAAGTTCTCTTCAAGTTACTATCTGCAAGGAAATGGGTTAGCAAAGTCTACAAACAAGAACCTAATCATAGTAATAAAAATATTGTTTAAGGAGAATCCTAGGGATTGGCATACACAACTAAAATATGCCCTATGGACAGATTGAGTGAGATTCAAAAACACCTTGGGGACTTCTCCATATTTGCTTGTTTACAAACAAGAACTAGTGTTCCCACTCAATCTCAGAATTTCAATTTTGAAATTCATAAGTGGGAATGCTAAAGATGCTGACAAAGTTTAAATTAGATTGATGAATCTCCTAGAAATGGATGAGAAAAAAACATCCACATTAGAGAACATGGCTAAACATCAAGTGGTTGTAAAAAGATGGTTCGACAAGAGGGCCACGATCAAATTATTTAGGATTTCGAACATTATTCTACTGTGGGATAAGGCAAAAGAAAAGTCAGGTAGTCATACCAAGTTTCAGCGCTTGTGGACGGGTCCTTATTAAATCGTGGAGATCCTAGGAGAAAATAATTTTAGGCTCAGTTCCTTACAAGGGGAATTTCTTCCCTTGCCTGTAAATGGGAAGTTTCTGAAACATTATTTTGAGGCCTAAAAAAAAACAAAAAAAATAGTTAGATTTCATTTTTGCATTTAGCTTAGATTTTCATTCCTGTAAGTGTGTTTATTTTTGTAAGTGTGTTTTCTTTCATGTTGAGTGTTCGCTTTCAATCACGTGTTTCCTTTCAAAGTTGCGTCAGTCCTAGGGGGTAAGGTGTAGCTGAGATTTTCTCTTAAGATTTCACTAGCCACTTCTTGGTCCTAATTTTAGGAAGAGGTATTTCTTTGTCAAAACATTTAGATGACTGTGTGTCTTATACCAACCAAATAGCAGATATTTCTTGTGGAAATAGGGGACTCTCAATTTGGAAATTAGAGACTTAGACCACTAAGTTCTCAACACTTTGCAAATTTAAAGATTTGATTTTTTTAGGTGTTGTTGATTTGAAGTCAAAAATGGTGAGAGACAATCCAAATTTCAACTAAGTTCAAATAGGAAGGGTCTTCTCGAGAGATTACTAAGATCATTGATTTGGCGTGAGAGTTTTGTTTTCTGAAAGTTCTAAAAGAGGAATGCAAGGGATGTTCACAAGAGATCGAATCTAAGAAACAACACCGATGTTTTGACTACATAGTCTAAGCATAGTCAGGATACAAGAAAAAAAAAAGAACAAAAAAAGAAGAAAAGAAAAAGAAAAGCAAAAAATGCGGTGTTAAGTTTGAAGGATTGCAAAGATCTAAAATGGAAAAAGATGCACTCTCAAAATAGAGTACCTTGTATTCAAAGTATTGTTCTGTCAAAAGTAACATTTTGAACATATGGAGCAATTATTCAAAAAGCCAGAAACTCAAAAGAATGTGACATCCTGCCAAGAGCCCTCGAACTGATTCTCTCATCTGGTCAAGTAATTGATTAATCAAAAATCCTTTAGGATATCCTGAATGAATGAGTTGGGAAAAGTGGAAGATTGTTTCAAGTTATTGGAGAACTTTGATTTACTATATCATGCCATGTCAAAAGGAAATGAATATACAATGCACACACTAAGTTGGAGGGTTTCAAGTTTTGAAATTTTGATTGAAGAGTCATTCGAAAGATGCTTGAGCTATTCGAAGTCTGGTTGGTGTTTGACACATGTTGGAAGAATGTTTGTTGATGAAGAAATGCTTTTGTCATTTCTTCTTCTTCTTCTTTTTTTGGGGCTATTTGTTGTGGTGTTTACAACACACACCCCATTCCTCACCAAGAATGAGGATACCCTACTTTTTCGACTCTCGAACTCACAATACGAAAGTCAGGAGAAGAAAATTTGATTAGAAGTTAGATTTCTAGAGTCAAAATTTGAAAAAACAAAAAAAAAGTAAAAGGTTGAAAAAAAAGGGAAAAAAAATTCATTCACCCCCTCTCCAATGCGACGCGCTTTACATTTTTTGCACAAGAGGGAGAGAGGGCTATAAAACCCTCCTGTCCCCTTTTTTTTCTTTTCATTCTTTGGAGCTCGAAGAGGGAGAGGTGAGTTCTCCCTCCCCACCTTTTTTTTCACATCGTGCCCTCATGGGCACACTTGGTAGAAGTCGCATGCCATGCCCTTTTTGTGCATGCATGCACTACGCTTCCACAATGCCTACGTGGCACCCACATGACACTGTAGCATGGCACCTGCGTGATGCCTTTTGTGGTGCCTACACGGTACTAATGCAACACCAGTTTTAAAGGTGTTCGTTTGAAAATTTAAAAAAAAATTAAATTTTTTTTGAAAAAATAATAATAATAATAATTAAATAAGTTTTCAAATTAAAAATGAATAAATCCCCAAGGGGGACTTTTTTTTTCTCACTTGAATTTTTCTCGCTATCCAATGACTAATCATATTTTCTTTCTTGTGATGTGTAGGTAACACAATTAGATGGCATCTACATCTGGAGTAGCAGTAAAACCAGTTCTTTACAAGTTTCAAGGCATGACCCCAAAATCATGGTTACACAATGAGTACACTAAAATCAAAGACATGGACCTTGAACACACAAACTTGGGAGAATTCCTGAGATTTTGCAGTAGTTCAACAGAAAGGTCAACTTTTAGGTTTGTATTAATCTGTTTCAGATTAGTGAATGCAACATCACATCCAGAGACTGTATAGTCAGCTGAGTTGATCATGACCTTATCCCAACATTTTTTTCTTGATGGGTGGCTAAGAATGTCACTGGAGAAGTGGTCTTAGATCTGTGACCTAATATCATTGAGAGAGTTTTCCATCTGCCTAGAGCTGATCAGTTCATTCGACTCTCCTACGAAATAGCTAAAAGATAGTATAAAGATCATCACCAAGAGGCCATCAACATCATACCTTCTTTGTAGTTTATTAAGAAGCCACCTTGGGGAAAAACAATCAGCAAAGTGGATATGACTCAAGGATATATGAAGGATGACATCAAATACTCCATTCTTTTGAGTAGAGTCATGGGCTTACTTGCAGCAAGTCATCTCATTCCATTCATGGTCAACTTCATTAAGACCATCAAACATGCGAAGATACCACTAGATTGGGCTACCACACTTAGTGAGAACTTGTGTGATTAGTTGAGGATAGTAAAAGACAAGAAAAAGTTTAATATGACTTCTTATGTGGTGTATCTACTTGCAGCATGGACAACCAACTATCCCAGGTTGTACAAAAGGAGCAGTATGTAGGACCCTAATGCATGGTCATATATAGTTTATCCTCGGTGAAGAAGAAGCTTTCAGCATAGAGTAAGGAGTACAGAATTGGAAACGATCCCTTCATCTTTGACATCATTCAATTCATCGAGGGTGATTATGGGAAGAGATTTTCCAATGAAGACAAGGTGCAAATCATAGCTTTTGGAGCATATTTCATCTAGTTTAGGACATTTACATACATTTGGGCAGGTGGTGCATCTATTAATCTAAAGAAGCTCCCAAGGTACCCTAGTGACAAGTTGGTCCTAATGGAAATATCCCAGTAGATTGAGTTAGCTTATGAGAGGATCAAAAGACAACAGAGACCTTGTTGGGATTGGCCTTTTGTAGTAGGAGCATATCAGGTGAAGAGAAAGCATGGTATCCTGACTTTTGAGTGGGAATGGTAGAACTAACCTCTTGAAGATTATAACTCTCCTCGGCCATTCTTCAACAATGTTGGCAAAGTGGAAAACATGGCAAGAAAGGGGATCTATCATGAGGATTCCATTAAAGATCATTAGATGAACACCACAAGCGACTAGGATGTTTGCATTAGAGGCTATTGTAGGATGACTTTGTATCTAGCAGGAAAGGCTCTCCATTTGACCATCCATGATGAGGTAAGGCTATACGACTCTGAGGAACTACTAGATCCCCTATTCAATGCTGATAAAGTGGGTAAGAGACCCATTCTCAATGCAAAAATTGATAGAGAGGAAGGAGATGATATCAATCATCGAGTGAGACATGTCATTCGAATGACAAAGAGTTGGATCAAGAAACCCTTTCCACTTGATCCAGTTCCTGATACTTAATCTTCCATGCACATGCTCACCCAAAAAGGGGTAAGGGAAGGAAAGTCATAGTTCCTATTTTTGCATTCCAATCTCCTATTAGGCCAGAGATGATCTACTAGCTTGATCGCCCAGTGGGATATTATCCCCCTCCTTAAAGAAAGGGAAAGAGGAAGAGAACCTCTTCTTAGAGGATTTAGATAGAATAGGTTATAGAACATGTGTCTTCTTGGCAGCATGAACAAAGCTCACAAGAATGTCAAAGTTTTGGAGCCTCTCAAATCTAGGATGAACTTCAGTTGCCTCCTTTTTTTCCAAGCCAACCTGAAGAGGGAGAAATTCCAAAGACTTCTATTCCTCCTATACAAGAAGAGTCTACTTCTCTAGCAGTTCCAAAGAGAAAAAAAGAGGATCAAGGTTAGGATGAACAAGAGGCAAAGAGTCCATAAAAGATTAGTGCCTAATCCATCTATTCTTGAGACCATTCCAAAGGAAGAATTAGATAGGAAGAAATGGAATTAGATGAGGAGGAGGAACAAGTACCTCTACAAAGGAGAACTCGGCTGGCAAAAGCCACAGAATTGGAAAGAAGGAAGAGTGCCACGAATACCCCACCACCCACCCAAGTAGAAACTATAGAACTCTCTTCTTTGGAGGATGAAGTGTAGTGATGGGTGAATGAGAAAAGGGAGCAAGGTGAAGATGTTCTCTCCATCCCAGCTTTTGATTTCATGCCTATGGGTACGGATTTAGTTGGGGATAAGTTTAGAGATACCCCTATAGGAGAACTCCAATGACAAGATTGGACGCAGATGCCACCAGAGACACAAGGTCCTCATCTCACTCGTCCATCTCCACCATAGGTCATAATGGTAGATAAGGGTTCAGTAATTCCTCCACCTCTAAGTTCAGAAGAGGAATATGTTCAAAAGGAACCATCATTACAAGAGCAACCAAAACCAAGGGTTACTGATGAGCCATCAAAAGAGGCACAGATAGTAGAATGTGTGCAACAACCTTCTCAAGAAGTTGAGGATCAAACCATAGGATCTACAAAGATCGAGACTACAGAAGAAGAGTCCTCATAGTAGGAGACTCTGAGTAAGAGTGATAAAGGGAAGGAGGTAGTTGAGCACATCCCTTCATCATCTAGAGCCAAGGTTGTGGAGAGACATATCCCAAGATGGTTTTGGAAAGAAATAATGAGAAGTACCAAGCATCATTTTCATGCTTTAGAGGATGACATTTGTGATATTACAAAGATCTTGAACAAGTCTGAGTCTTCATTACATGGTGCAATGCCATTTGTGTTCATCACTACTACACAGAACTAGGACTTATTTGCACGAGTGGCTCACCCTCCTGAAGGTACAAATGTAGAAATTATTAGTCTTGAGGACTATGAGGTGAAAGATATTATGTTGGGAAAGCCTACACAAGATACATCTCGATAGATGATGACTATGGGAGTCAAAGACATTCTCAGCCACATGGAACAGGATGAGATTGAAATCAGAACACTTTGAAGGCAAGTTGAAATCCTAAAGGGATATCTAGCTGAAGTTATTGGTCCTCTTGATTCTGAACACCCTGAGAAGACTTTGAATACCATTCTTAGAGAAGGGGAAGGTGTATGGCTCAATCCATTTTTGAAAGCTTGTCAGGATTGGCGAGACAGCCCTAAGGATAAAGGTGTCACTATAATCATAGGAAGTTTGAAGTTGTTGTATGCTATGCAAGAGAATGTGAATAAGATCATGGCAATTTTGAGGTAGGACTTTAGCATCATGGATGAGGTACTTGCATGGAGCAAAGATTTGTAAACTCTACAAGCCATAAAAGGGTAGAGGTACCACATTTTGATTGATGTATATACCAAAGAAGAGTTAGACATGATAGATGATTGGCTAGAGAAGATTGCAGATGGAAATAAAGTGATGGAAACATTGCATGATGAGATACATAGGCTCAAGGACCAAGCCCAAGAGCAAATTTTAGAAGCAAAAAAGTTGTACAGTGATGCATGCTTGGACATTTTTGAAGATGAAGAACAAGAGAAGCTATTGTCAATTGAGGTAGTCATGGAGAATTTCAAGAAGACTTTAGAGGAAGCATCTAGTGATGAAGACATCAGACAAGCCTTTAGGACAGAGGAAGCACTATTAGAGTTGGATATCAAACCTGAAGATTTTGTAAAGACTCGAATTGAGGTGGACAAGTACAAACAGAAGGTCAATGACAAGTATGAGGCTTTAGATCTTCTAGATGCGGCTAAGATTACTAAGAGGATAGAGAAATTCAAGGGCAAATATCCAAACATAGCTTTGGGGTGAAGATGAACAAAACCTAGATGCCAGAATTTTAATTTTGACGCTTAGTAAAATTTTGAGATTTTGACATAGTCAAGGTCCACAGCTCCGCAGATCTGTAGCACCGCAATTTAGAGGTGCGCTAATATTTAACTACCAGTTCCAAAAATAGCACTGTCCATGCATCGGGAGTGCATTTTGATGGCAATTTAACTCTGACACACATCATGTGGAGGGACAATTTCCATTTTTGATGCCTCCATGCACTTCCACTTTGATTGATGGCTTCCTTCTACTTTCTCTCTCATTCTTTCATTGTTTTTGACATATAAAGGGCTCATGCATCTAATTAATGAATAAAATATGGATGGAGTCCTTCTAAGCACCAGTTAGATTGTCAGTTTGTATATATTTAGTTTGTTTAAATATTTTTAAAGCAATTTATTGCATCAAGATACCTCTCACTCTCAACACAAATTGAGGAGATGATTTTTTATAAATACCCCATTGTAAAATGTAACAAGGGTTGTCGTTATTATAGAATAAAATTATGCTTTTGGTGCTAGCATTCAGAGTGTAGTTATTCTTTCCTAGATGTGTCATTGTTTTCTGGATTTTATTCATGAGATTGTGATTGAGCCAAAGGTTTACTGTGTTGTTTCTAGTTGTGTGATCTTTTAGTTATGGTGTTTGCTACAGATATATGAATTCTACTAACGTAACAAGCTTGAGAAGAGATCACCTGATTGTGTCTACATAGCTTTTTGTCTCACATGAGTGCACTTTTCATGGCCTTGTGATTTGATGAAGAGTGAAACATCATTCGATTTGTTAAAGATTCTCACCGACGATTGCATCAGTGGATTCTATGAAGCATTACTCCTATTTTCATTGGTTTCCTATCGATTTCTTTGAAAGTTTAACTCATAGCGTGTTGTGTTCTGTAGCTTATGTTCATTTAGGATTTTCAATTTCAAGTCATTTTATTTCATGTTATTTTCTTTCAATTTCATTATTTGCTTTGCTAACCCCTTGTTAGAATACGAATATAGTTTAGTTGCATTGGTAGTTGCATGCATTGAAAAAATAGAAAATACAAAAATATTGTTCTTTTGGTGTGATATTTTGAGATAGCAAATAGATTTACTTCAATTATGAGATAAAAGAGTTTTTAGAGCCAACAAAGGCCTCCTTGTGAACACTTACATTTATCTTCTACTGAGTAGATTTTTGTACGTCGCAAGACAAATACTAAACCTTGGAGCAGATCCTTTAAAAGATTTTCTTTTCAAGAGAGGAATTATGCAATGGATTCCTTCCATTGACTTGGGAGGTGGAATATATTTAGGTAGAGTAGATTTGTTTCTTGCAATTTCCTATTTAAGATAGATTTACTATATTAATACTGCAGCATAGTTTTTGTGAAAGTTCTTGCAACACTTGTTGAAAACTATCATAGTGGATGTTTGAACTATTAACTAGTTTAGAATTCCCTTTTCTATAGTTTCTACATTTCTCTGTCGATAATCTAAGTATGTTTACTATTTTATATCAGTAGTATAGATTCATTTCATACATTTCACTTTCTTGTAGCATAGGTTTTAAGAATCTTAAAGGAACTCAGTGCACATACTATGCTGACCCATTTAAAGTCCTATTTCCCTGGCTTGATGATTCAAATGTATTTTCATAATGGAATAGATAGTTCTCAATATGGATAGAGTACCCTTGTTAGAGAAAAAGTAGTGTGATTATCTTGATCTATTATGGAAACCTACACTAACTATAACAAAGAGAGCTATAAGGTCCTCTCCTACATTCTTCACCAGAAGGCCTACCAAGTCAAGGAAAAAGCTCAAACTTCAAAATGAAGAAGAAGAGCAGCAAGTAATTTTCCAAAAGGTTGCTCCTACCTTTAAAGAAAGATTGAAAAGGCTCATAGAAGGAGGATGTGTGACATATTTCAAATCTCTTAAGTATGGAACTAGGAGTAAAGAAGAGCAAAAACAAATTGAAGAAGCCTTAGTGGTAAAAATGGCTAAATGGAAATATACTCCAAGTGAATTGAAAAGACAAGTTCCAAATTACATACAAAAGATAGTTTCACCTCGATGGGACAATGTTGTAGTAGTTTCCAAGGATATCAAAGAACAAACTTTGAGGAAGGTTATGCCAGATCTTTCAGACAAGAAAGTAAAGGAAACATTGACCAAGCATGAACAAAAGCTAACT
This sequence comes from Cupressus sempervirens, assembly GCA_028749045.1. Taxonomy (NCBI): domain Eukaryota; kingdom Viridiplantae; phylum Streptophyta; class Pinopsida; order Cupressales; family Cupressaceae; genus Cupressus; species Cupressus sempervirens. Next base: position 785,685,601 of record CM053786.1, read on the forward strand.
CCTAAGTTCAATGCAATCAAACAAAAATGCATGGAAGAACATCTATGGATTTCATGTTGTAAAGCACACTAAGGAAGTTGTGCAAGTTGATGATATTGATGATGTTGATGATGATGAAGAGGAAGAAGATGATCAAAGAATCAGTGAGGATTTGCCTGAGATTCAGGATATCCAAGATTCTGATCCTAAGAAGATTGCAATAGAGGTAATGGCCTCCCTTCCTAATTCTCTAAGAAAAACATTGGTTATATCAAGCTCAAAGAAGGCTGCTATGGAGTCATAGACAATTGAGTTAAACTTTGTTCCACCTAGCACTCAATTGATTATTGGAGCTATCCTACTAAGTGCAATAACAAGTGTTATTACTACCACTTCATCTATCGAGTAGCAAGCTCCACTCTTTACAGCTCTAGGCCAAATCGAGTCGACAAGGAATTGTAAATATTCTTGCTATTTTTGTAGTTTTTCAAGTTAGTAATGTTGTTTATGTAACTAGTATTTGAAAAGTAAATGCAATGAAAGTTGAGGTTAAGCCTCAACCGAGCATTGAGGATTTGAGTAAAGGAAAGGAAAGTATTCCTTCCTATGTTACAAAAGAAAAGGGTACAGAGGTAGAAGCCTCCGTTGATGAAATTGATCTTGATGATGATATAGATATTCCAAATTGGGTTACCTCTAATCTCACTCCTAAAGAGATGGACACCCTTGGAGAGATTTGGAAGAAAAGGGAAAAATAGTAGAAATTAAGAGTAGAAAGGAAGAAGAGGAATCAAGTGCTAGAAGGCATAAAAACTATATATTTGTTGATGAACTTAGTATTCAAATTGATGAAAAGAAACCTATATTGGGCCAACTTTTTGACATAGTTCACAATTTTACTGAAGATGATGTGGGTGCATGAAAAAAATTGTGATATTTTGCAATCAGATATCATGGTTAATGTCATCATTTCATAAGGCAGATGTGTCACCAAGCCAAGGCTATATTTACATAGTTTAGATGGTTATTCTTCATTGTAATGTGGATTAGTAAGACATTTTTGGTCGTCTTGATGTTGAATCCATGTTACTTTATTAGTTATCCCTTGATGTAGTTAGGTATATTTGAATTCAATATGTTAGTTAGAGAAAGAACCTGAATCTAATATCCTTGGGATGGATCAGAATATACAGCATGGGAAGAGTGGATGAAGGCTCAATATGTATGGATCTTAATAATAAGGAAGGGCTCAAGAAAATAGTATGGAAGAGAGGGTAGTTATATGGAGAGTAGGTCCAAATAATGGAGTGAGGAAAGAAGGTGGTAGAAAATGTGAGTGAACTTCATGTGTAATAAATATGGCCGCATCAATAACAAAAAGGGGAGATATCAAATAACAGTAGGAAGGACCATGAGGAATAGGAGAGGTGGATGGAAATTTTTAAAATAGATAAAACTGTTATGTAATGGAGGTGGTGGAGAGTTAAAAAGGTGGTGGCATTAATGGAAAGGGTAGAAGTTCAACTTCAATAAGGGTGATTAGGTCTTTCTTGGGAAGAAAGGAGGAGGACCCATGAGAGATAGAAGGGAAGAATGAGTAGAGTTTGATATATGCTAGAAACCAATATAGAATGAAGGGAGAAATTTGATAATGGGAGCTCAATGATGCAAGAAAGGAATCAGGATTTAGAGAGTAGACAATAGCAAATAGAACAAACATATGTGAAGGCAATTTTGATATAATAAAAGGAAATTTCTACATTTGATATTATGTGTTCATGTATTCTTGATTTGAGAAAGTTGGATACAAGCTTGATGTTTCTTTGAATATTTTATTTGTAAATAAGAACCTGTAACTTGATAATAGAAAAAGTCATGTTTTGATGTGTTTCCTATCTATGTCCTACATCTGATGGTCCATAGAAGACATTTTTAATCCTCAAGTCTGTTCATTTGAAGATAGCAAGTTGGTAAATACATATTTTAGCTAAAAGTTGATTTTCTCCACACCAAAGTGGTATCATAGTGTGGAAGATCTAGTCTGAGTTGGGTATGGTGAGGCCATGTTTAGGGAGAAACTCTAAAGATTCCATGCATGAGAGTAAACAGTGGAAGGTGGAAGAAAGAAGAAAGACACTTGAAGACATTAAGGATGCATTAGTAAGAATGCAGGAGGAACTTTTAGAGAGTAAGAAATACACTCTCGCCATACTGGAATTGATTCAAGCCTGAGCAACATGTGGAGATGATGAAGGGATAGAGATCCTTATTGTCGATTGTCTAGTAGAAGGATACAAAGAGAAAACTAGTGTTGGTGATGAACAGACAGTTGTGGAAGAATCTTGTGTTCAAAAGATGTGGAAAAGACTGATGCTAATTTAATTATTAACATGGGCAGAAAAATTTTGGATAATGTAGAGTTTGAGAGTAGTATGCTGGTTCACAATTATCAGAAGGTGGTTGAACTAAACCTACATGTTATTACCTTAGTCTTTGGTAATGTGGAGGATGTAAGCCATGTTGTTTGGTATGAAGAAGTTATCATGATCATTAGTGGTGAAGTCAAAGAGAACATTTTCTTAAAGGGTCTATTTCATGATCTCTTAACACTTCTTGTTGTTGAAGTATGTGTGCAGATTGGGAGTTTGCATTGGGTTTTTCTTGCATGTCTAAACAACATAATATGGAATTGGAAGACTCAAAAGAAGCTCATGGAAAATTCAATGGGACTCAAGAATTCTTGTGTCCCCAGGAGTATGATGTAGGTGCATCATCAAATTGGTGATATTTTGTAATCGAATATCATGGTTGATGCCATCATTTCATGAGACAGACGTGTCATCAAGCCATGGGTATATTTACATAGTTTTAGATGGTTATTCTTCATTTTAATGTGGCTTAGCAAACCATTTTGGGCCTTCTTGATGTTGACTCCATGTTACTTTATTAGTTATCCCCTGATGTAGTTAGGTGTATTTGGATTCGGTATGTTAGTTCGAGAAAGAACCTGAATCTAAATCCTTGGGAGTGGTATGTATGCACAGCATGGGAAGAGTGGATGGAGGCATGATATGAATGGCTCTTGATAATAAGGAAGAGCCCGAGAAAATAGTAAGGAAGAGAGGGTGGCTATACAGAGAGTAGGCCCAAATAACAGAGTGAGGAAAGATGGTGGTAAAAAATGTGAGTGGATGTCATGGGTAATAAAGGTGGTGGCATCAATAGAAAAAAGGGGATATATTGGATAATAGGAGGAAGGGTTGTGAGGAATAGGAGATGTGGATGGAAGTTTTAAAAATAAAAAATGTTATGTAATGGAGGTGGTGGAGAATTTAAAAGGTGGCAGCATCAATGGTAAAGGTAGAAGATTGACTTCAATAAGGGTGATCATATCTTTCTTGGGAAGAAAGGAGGAGGGCCCATGAGAGATAGAAGGGAAGAATGGGTAGAGTATGATATATGCCAGAAACCAATATAGAATGAGGGGAGAAATATGATAATAGGAGCCTGATGATGCAAGGAAGGAATCAAGATTTAGAGAGTAGGCAATAGCAAATAGAACAAACATATGTAAAGGTAGTTTTAATATAATAAAAGAAAATTTTTGCATTTGATATTATGCATTCATGTAACCTTGGTTTGAGGAATCTAGATATGAGCTTGATGTTTGTTTGAATATTTTGTTTATGAATGAGAACTTGTACCCTGATAATGGAAAAAGTGATGTTTTGACGTATTTTTTTGTCTATGTTCTACATCCAATGGTCCATAGAAGACCTTTGTAATTCTCAAGTATGTGCACTTGAAGATAGAAAGTTGGTAAATGCATATTTTAGTTGAAATTTTATTTTCTCCACACTAAAAGAGCTGAGTGGCCAAGAAAAAATATTGCAGAGGGTAGAAAGAAATTTCAATAATAAGGTTTAGGAAAAGGTGGCATAGAAAATTGTCATTGATCAAGTGGAATTGTCCATTATTCTTGTTAATTTTGAAAGTCTTGTAAATAATGTTGTTTCCTTATTTGTAAAGCTAAGTGATACTGAAAATTTCACCAAGAAAATAAAAGACAAGTTGTTTAAGATAGATACTAATCTGAAGGCAAGTGCACATCAATTGCCACTTGATGCAAGCACTAGCTCTACACATTTCATCAAGATTGGGTATTTGATAGACTTATAGGAAGAATTGTTGAGAGAAGAAGCTAGAATTTGGGCTACACTAGTAGATATTCAAAGTTTGATAATTCTCAACATGGATGTAATGTAGAAACATATTGTTCATGCTAGAACATTAATCCATGACAAATTTTGTATTGTTGATCATATGATGAAATTGTCTGTTCAAGTACAAATAGCTTTGCACTATTCCAAAGTTTCACAAGATAATTGGAACAAAAAAATGTCCACATTTTTGAAGGTAGATAGTGATTTTCTTTTAAATTTTGGTGTTACTTTGTAATTGGGTAGAAGCAATAAGTTGGGTCTCAATTCCATGGAAGATTGAGATCATGCTCTTTTAGAAATAGGTACCTATTTTTAAAAAATAGAAACCCTATTAGGCTTGGGTGCCCAATTGGAAATTGATAAAATTGGGTGCCAGTTTTTTATTTTCAAAAGATAGGTACTCATTTTTAAAATAATAAAAAAATGATTTTTTAGAAAACCAACACCCATTTTTAAAAAGTAAAAAATGGGTACCCATTTTTAAAAAATTGGGTGTCTATTTTAAAAAAATTTCAAATTTTTTTTTTTTTTTTTGGAAATTTTCAATGCCGATTTTACTTTTTCAAAATGGACACCTATTTCTTGAATTTCAAATAATGGGTTCCCATTTCTTACAACATAGGGCAAGATTTTTTTTTCTCCTACCTTAGATTTTGGTTCAAGATAGACTTGGTGAGACCAAGCTTATGACGAGACCTCTCAAGATTTGGCAAAGGCATTGAATTGATGAATTCATGCTTTGTCATAAATTTTAGAGGGTCTTCTTGATCAAATTATTTTTACGAAACAAAAACCCATTAGAGTTCTCACTGTCATGATTTCAGAAATATAAATATTATAGTGTTATGATTTTATTAACTATTTTTGCATTATTTTTTAATCAAAGGTGGTACCTAAATGTAAAATAGCAAGGTTCACTAAAACTTTAATAAACTTTTTATTTTATGAATTTTCTAAAATTAATTGATATATCATCAATCTACATACAATTTTTTTGAAGTTAAAAAAAAAAAATTTGAAAATGGTAAAATTTTGATCAAATTATGGCATCCGTATATGAGAGGTTTAAAATTTAGCTTAAATATAGCCAATAAAAAATTAAGGAAAAATATTATCATCAATATTTGGTGTGTTAGGTAGCTTCCTTTAAAAGGATTTACAAAAATTTATTTATTAGTGTCAAATTATGGTATTCATAGATGTGTGGTATGTACCTGAAACATACATTTTGAAAAAAGTGGTTTTTTAAGTTCCATATCAAAAAAAAAAAATCTATCATATGGGTAAACAAATAAATTACATATTCAAAAAGTAAATTCCAAACACTACATTTTTTTTCTAAATTTTTTTATATTCAATCTCTAAATGCCTCAAATTTTGACATCAATTGACAAGAAATTTTAAAAATAGGAAAAACACTTCCACTTTTTGCCCAGAAGTGAGACCCAACTTCTTGCTCTTACCTAATTACGATTTTTTTTGGCATTTATGTCAAAATAGGAGGAATATATCTATAAGAGGGAATATAGAATATAGCATATGTATATAAGGAAGAATACAACATAAAAGGGGGAATATAGAAAGGTGGAAATACAATTATGTACAACAGAGCTACAAAAATAATTTCAAAAAAACAAAAACAAAGTCAGTGTCAGCCGAGTATCAAGACAATAGTCAAAGCTAAGTTACAAATCCAAGTACATTGATAGGGGAGTTTTGACCTATATTATATTCAAATTTTTGGTATGATAAATGTTTTTGTCACTAGTGCCAAAGGGGGAGATTGTTGACCTTATGGTCAAATCATTTGTCAATTAGTGCCTAAACAATTAGTCATTTGGTTGGTTACATTACTACCGAGCTTCATAGAGTCTACCGAGCTTCACAAGAAGAAAGTAGAGTAAGCTGAGCTAACAATTTTTACCAAACTAGTCGTGTTAGCCAAGTAGAAGGAAGGTAGTAATGACTGAGTTGCAGTGTCAACCGAGCCCTTCAGTGTCAACCAATTTCTCCAATGTTCACCGAGTCATCAATGCTAACTAAGTTCATGCCTACTCCTAAGTGATCAATTTGGACCAAGTACCAATGTTAACCAAGTTCCAAAGCTTGTGACTATGTTGCCAAGTGCTAGAATATCACCCGAGTGGTCTTTAGAACTCGAGTTTCAACATTGAGCTAACTTAGTGAAGATTTTTGAATTAGGTATTGTAGATGACTTCAGAAGGTAACTATTTGGATTGGTATATATGTAAGATATCTTGTCATATCTAAATGTGTTCATATGTAAGAAGTATGAATGAAAATTGAAGATTAAAGGCCACAAGTAGTATAAGAAAAAGAAGAGTCTCATCTATCACAATAAGGTGATCATTTTTACATCAAAGAAATCTCAATTAGCAAACTACATTGTAGAGCAAAGATTGGCCACTAGTTTATCCTAATAGGTGCATCAGTCAAATCCTCTAAGAAGGTGGACTTAATAGTCTTATGTTAAATCTCCTAACCGAGTGCATACTTCATTGTATTGTATAAATCCTTTTACAAGACAGACCTAACAATCATTATTGCTCCTAATAGGGAAAATCACTAGAAGAGATTATTTGTAAGCCTTAACATGCCAACTTTATACTACAATATTAAAGCTTGTGGGTATCATCCCCACTCCAATTTTACTTTCTATTTGGAAGGTTTCTAGGTTATCAAATACTTGTGTCAACTATTATGAATGTTTTATTGCTTTCAATCTTTCATGCATGCAATTAGAACAGATTAGCTTAAAGAGGATTAATTGGTGAATTGAAGTTAAAGTTTTATTAGTTCCTAATTCACTACCCCCACCCCCCCTCAGTCACCTATCCCACCATACATTTCCAACAAGGGGCAATGTCAATCCAAATGTGGATTTCACTACAAGATAGGTCAAAATAGGGCCATGCGACCACCTTGAAAAATTAAATTACACACATTGATTCAACATCGATTGTTTGTATTTTAGTGTTGTATCATTGTAATAGTAAAGATACTGATAGTATGATGTGAAGGATTGTTTGGTCTCAACAATTTGTCATTAACAAAAAATTTGGTCTCTAGTTTTCTCTATTATGCTCTTTTGAGTCTCTCAATGATTTCTAATTTCTATCTCACCATGAGCGAAGAAATCATTTAAAAAAGCCTTGTAAGTGTGATAGTTTTAGGAATAACTATGTTCTCTAATATATTTTTAAGGTGAACAATGTGATACATATATAGAAGGAATGCATCATTTATGTTAATCTCATATTGGTTTTGACATATGAGTGACAATACACTTAAGTCATTTACTAGATAGAACTTACTTCATACTAAAAAAGTAATGTATGCGGAGCATAAGTTGTTAGATAGTGTATGTTGAGCAAGATATATAGTATGTGTCAACTAAATAGTAAGTGTCAAGTCACTCAAGTGTCGAGCAGAAAATTGATGTTGAGTGATTTAGATGTCAAATGATCAATGGATGCCGAGTCATTCAGAGGCTAAGTTGCAATATTAAAGATATAGTGGATGCCAAGCATTAGATACTTCAAGTGCCGAGTAAAATAGTTTTGGACATAGTTGTTTGTAATGGCACAAATTTCTATCTAAACTATTTTTGAGCTCACTTAAGGATTGTTTTGTGATTCTAGATGATAAGAATGAATCTACATTGAGGATCCCTATGCAGTACATGCAAACAATCAGTTAAAGGGATGGATTAAGCGTAAAAATGGATGAATCACAATCATTGATTCATACCTAACCCTAAGTCACCTAGGTCTTCTTAAGGAAGGGAAACCCTAAAACATTATATGTGCGAAAAGAGAAGTTTTCATGTGCAAATAGAGCATTCATGGTGACTAAGGAGTTGTAATAATAATCAATTTATCAATTGTAGAATCAATTAGAGGAGAACAAAGGAAAGAAGTTAAATGACAGAAGTGATACATCTAATCAAAGAGGATCAAAGATACGTGTGCAAAGAGGTGATCTATTATCTAGCAGCAAAATGTTAACCACAAGATCATTGCTGAGACATTCTAATAGGAAATTTAGTTAAATCTCTTAACAGATTTTTTCTAACAGGTTGTTTTAAATACTTTAATAGGGTGCTTACTTCATTGTAAGTTTAATTCTTGTAATCAAGCACACTTCTAATAGGGTGTTGAAATCTTTTAACAGGATAAGACCTAACAATCTTGTAAGCCTTTAATAAGGTAGAACTTTCACAGGGTAGATCATAGTTTATGATCAAACATTGTAACCTTCATTGGATACACTTTACAACTACAATAGTGAAGATTTGTGGGTGTCATCCCCACCCCAGTTTTACCTTCTCATTGGAGGGTTTCTGGGTAATGAAATATCTTGAGTCATATATGTGTTAAATCTTTATTTGTTTTCATGTTATGGATGAACATGCTTAGTTTGGTGTTTCAGTTTACATGCAAATTATGAGAAGGATGTGTGGTGAATGATTTTATGGTTAAAGTTTTGAAGGATTGATTCACCCCCCTCCACCCCCCCACCCACCTACCCCGCCTCTCAGAGTTTACTTTCCTTATTATATTTCCAACAATTTCAACCTAGAATTATCTCAAAAACCAATTGCATAATATATGAATAGAAGGGGTCATTTTCATTGGTGCAGATCTCTTCATGTTTTTTTTTTATGCAAGTATTTATAGGAGTAACTAGCCTAGTTGTTGAAGAAGGGTAAAAGTACATTGTTGTGTCACTTTTTAGGCTGACTTATCAGAATGAATGAATTTGAGTATTTCTATCTAAAAATCAATTTTTTTCAAACATATGATTCAGATAAATTCATTCTAGCTAAGTTATATATGTTTTCACATTTTTCCAATTGGAAATGTCTATTAAATGCATGTTTTATACTAGTTTTTCTCCAATTAGTGCAGAAATAAAATTGGTTTAGAAAACTGGAGTTTTAATAACTCTTACTCTTTTTAATGATTTTTGAAAATTACATATAAGAACAATTTTAGAGAGCTCAAAGTTAAGAATATTATCAAATTGATTTTATATTTTTTAACTTAGATATTGTATATCATAACTTAAAAATACTATAAGTGCATATTTTAACACTCGAGAATATGTTGATTTTGAGAAAGAAAATAATAGTAAATCTTATCAATTGTTTTTTAAAACCATATGACATTCTAGAGGAGAGATTCCTCTTCCAAAATGTGTAATTTTTATTTTGGTTAGAATAGATTTGTTTTGAAAAATGTGTGAGAGATGAAAACTATCAATTTTAGGTGACTTGAAGTTTGAATTGTTATAAAAGATAAAATATAGGTCAAAAGAATATTTTTATTTTTGATTGATCTAGCTACATGTGTCCGCTATATCATAATCTGATATCAAAGGAAAAAGGCTTATTTTCATTTAGTTATGCGGTGGGAACTAGACTCCTCATTTTTATTGCTTTTAGCAACAAAAAAATCATTCATAAAAATTAGGAAAATAGATCAATTTTTGTTCCAAATAATCATTAAAAATAATAATCCTATACTTCATCCATTTCTACACATTCATTTATTTACTTCATTTTAAAATTCTAAATAACAATACTAGCTTTATGTCATTGAACTTGAATAGTCATATTTTTGTTAGCATTTTCCTTTATAAATGGGTGATAGGGGTTTGTGCTTTTACCTAGAAACAACTATCCTAAGAAACTCAAAAGGGTATTACAAGAATGATTTCAAAAAGTTTGTGTCTAGTAGAGAAAATATCACAAATCTAGAATGAATTCAATAGGGAAAAGCTATCAAGTGACAAGAAATATGCGACAATGGTGCTCACCAATTTTACCACTTTGGAAGGTAGTTTATGATGCATGAGAATCTTGCATCACAAAATAGAAGGGGGCATATATATATATATATATATATATATATATATATATATATATATATATATATATATATATATATATATATATATATATATATATATATATATATATATATATATATATATATATATATATATATATATATATATAAGAAATTGGAAGAGAGAGAAAGTGACAAAAAATACATGAATTGTTTTTAATGGAGAAAAGAGGGAAAAAGGAATTTCTTATCTTAGTTATGAGGTGGTAGATTGTAGTTTTGGCTTACAATTATAGAGGACTTGCAAATGGATCTTGATATGAAGAGATGGTTGCGAAGAGGGATGATTAATTTTGTTGAGTAAAGGTTTGATTTGGTAGGAGATTTGTTGCAGAGGGTTCATGAAGATCTTAGAAGATGCCTCTAAGAAGATTAGACCATTGGAAGATTGTAGATCTTTGTAATTTAGTGGAAAAGAATATTTTAGAGACATTGGCTTAGTTGGAAGCTAGTTTGACTGATCAAGTTAAGGAAGGGATAGTTGAGTTCTGTAGAGATTTTTGGAGCTGGAGTCTACCGATTTAGTAGAGAGTGATATGGCTAGTTAAGAAGATTTTTAAGAGGAGAAAACCCTTTTTGTTGAGGAAGAGGTAAAGGAAGACTTCGCTAAAGATAACGAGGTATGTGTGGTTGGTTTTGTTGATCGGTTCATTAAGTCTAATCTAAAACTTGCAAAGTAACTTGTGGTTGCTACTCAAATACTTGAGCTCACCAAAGAAGTTCCTAACCTTGTTGAGATTGGAAGGGATATTTGTTTTCATAATCAATTAGATGGATCTAACATGAAGATTGCAGATAATCTTTTTGTGGATGATGAGATTTCTGATTGTGAAAAATTTACATATGGATGTTTCTACTGATGTGGAGTTGGATGTTGTTGGTGTGGATTTACTTATTGTTGATGTGGTTAAGGATCTACATGACACTACGGATTTGTATGTTCTTGATTTTCCTATGGTTGAGTTGGCTTTGAAATTACATGATGTTGCAAACATGGATCTTATATTTAAGGATATTTTTGTTGGTGGTTGTGATCAATTATAGAGATTGTTGGTGAAGCATTATGTTTAGTTTGATCTTGGGAATGGAAGTGCTAATTAGGTTGTTGAGATTCATTTGATTCTAATGTTCGAGTGGATGAAGCATAGATGGTTAATTTTTAAACTTGTTCTTCTATTTGGGATGGATTGGAAACCTTTGGTTAAGATGAAGTTGGTTGGAGAAATTTATTTTGGCATCAAAGTATGGGACATACTTTTCTATCTACCTAGGGAGCTTGATGTAGGATCATTTTACATCACAGAATAAAAGGGGGCATTATATATATAAGAAGGTAGAGGAGAAAGAAAGTGATAAAAATTAGAGGAAAAATAATCAAATATGGAGAAAAGAGGGAAAAAGACATTTCATTTACCAAGGTGCATAGGTGGCATTTTAGAAGTTAGTGGAAAGTTCATTTTTTCATGCATTTAATGTTTGTTGCCAAGCTAACTTGTAGCTTGAGGGTTTATTTAATGTAAATTTCTAGGATGACTTGTGTCTTGGTTTGGTATTAATAGAGGGTCTTGTCTTGTCATTACTCATTTAGCATGGGATATAGCATGGAGGAAGTTAGCTAGAAATGAGTAGTCGAGAGGAGCGGAGTTTGTTATAAGAGCTAGTAGCTAGGGCTTGGGAAATAAAAAGGTTACTTGGTGGCTTGTGAACACAAGTTTATATTTTTATTGGGGTTTCCTACCAAATTTTGGATCCAAGCTAGCTAGGGTTTGGATCTTTCAAGATCTTGTAGAGTTATTGCTATATTTTCTTATGTATTTAGATGTAATTCATAAGGCTTTACAATTGGGCATGTTGGATGAAAATCTTATGATGATATTATGGGAATTGATATTATTTTGGATCTAAATCTCTATGCTATTATTATTCTTTCATTGTGTGGTTATTTGATGGGAGCTAGGACATCTCCTTTGGGGATTCTCTTGCCTTGCACTGCATTAGTTTATACATTTTGAATCCCATGTGCTTTATATGTTAAAACACTTCCAACATGGGATTAAGCTTAATTTTTCTTTCTAGACATAGTCATCATTTCCCTAACAGTTATCAATTTCAAGGTTGAAGCATGGCTTTTATGTACATCAAGGGTCCATTCTTAGATTATATGATTTTCATATTTCTTTCTCCCTTGGTCAAGACACCAATCCCTCTCCCATTGAGGATTCTAAATTGTTTGTTGAGCTAATGATGCTAAAGGAGCTATATCCTCTACTCAAAATATTATTCCTCTAGTTCTTCAACTAGACTTAATACTCCAAGAAATGCCAAATGAAAACATGACAAAGGAAAAAATATAATCCTTAAGGAATCACTCAAGGTTTCCAAGAATACATCCACCTCATGGCCTGCTGAATTTGAATGGAATGTAGTTAATAACCTACAAAAGAGTAAAAATCTATCTCATGAGCATTAATCCCCTCCTATGGTTCTCCCAATGAGTTCTCATATTCACTATACCGGAGATAATTTACCAATACACCATAAGGTTTTGAAAAAAGTTGATAGCTTGTGTTTAAATTTCATTAAAAAAAATGTCATTATTAAGTGGTTATTCATGCAACTCAAAAGACATTTAGCATATTTCAATACCTAGTTGAATCAAATTCTAAGGAAAGGGAGTGATCTCAAGATGTCAAATTGTAGAACTTGGGAAGCAATTGATAAGCCTTTTATAATAATTAACATTTGTATCTCTATCAAGGAATGGGTTGGCTCATTAAATGATTCAAGCCCCTCTAAAGAAGAGAAAAAATAAATCTTGCACACCAAATGTAGTAATATGAAAAATAACCAATTGGATCTTTTGTACAAGAAGCTAAAAGAGAGTTTAATTTTTAATAGGGAAATGATAGATAAGACATTGGACTCTCTCCAAACTCTATAGGATTAACTTGAGAACAAGCATGCCAAAAGGAAGAGGAAAGAAATATTGGTATTTAAGAAATTAGATGGTCATGTTGTTTTTGTTTGTGAATGGAAGATATAAAAAAGGTTCTTCCTTGAATCTTCTTAAGGAGCCAAATCAATTTTAGAAGGAATTAAATGCTCCTCTATAGTCATCTAGTCTCTAGACTTCTTTGTGCATATATTTGTGTCTTTGTTTTTATAGGCTCTTTAGGCTTGTTAATTTGCTAGGTCTTTTGCTTGCTAGATTCACTCATTCTAAATTCACTTTTCTCCTCTAATTTGGCTTGATGTAAAGGTTTTCCCTCCCTCACAAATTACTTTATCTAAACAATAGACAAGTTTACCTAAATGAACTTGGTAATAAAATATATAATATAGAATTGTAGAAATTAGAATTAAACGAATGCAATCAAGAATCAAATAGTTGAACTAGATGTAAATTTAGAGTTAAGTAAAAGTAATTTTCATATATTTTTAACAAAAATATTAAATGTCAAAGATTTAGGATGCTTAACTATTAGAAAAAAATAATTAAGGTCTATAAATTTTTATGAAGCATAGAATAAACTTTTTATTGTCCAAAATTAATGCCTTTAATTTGTCCATTGTCTCAAAAAAAGAGTAGATTCCATTCATAGAGTTGAATCCAAGTTCCCCATAAATGACAACCATGATTTGTATGATCAATCCCTTTTTCCAACACCTTTTATCCACATTTATTTGTACATGATAACATGTAAAGATGTCAAATATTTAAAAAGCCTTAGAAAACCAGTTGACTTGTGAGGTTTGGGTTCTCATCAATCAATAGTACTATAGACCAGATTTATAACTTTAGGAAAATATCAAGGATAACTATCTTTAAAATGTTGTTTTCCTAGAAATAGGTAAACATGCAGTTTTCTTGATGTAGCCACCAATACTTATGTTTTCATTATGGTGTTCCAATTGAAGTATTTAGACAGTGATATTCATTGCTAGTGAAGTTATTGGACAAAAAATAGATATGGATTAATTGTACAATGGATGTCTTTACATACCAAGACATGGAACTAAATAATGCAAAGGTCTACTGAATTAGCTCCTATTAGTCAATGAAAATAGTAGGTGTTAATTTTGAATGTTTGAACTTTTTAAACTTGGGGTTATTTCTACATGGGCTATATAATTATTCATATAGGTCCAAAATCAACTAAGGTCAAGAATAATACATTTCATGGTGGGAAACTAGTCCACTACCATAATAAATGGTTATTAATGGCAAATGTTTAAGACTAATTGTAATTAAGAATATATTGAAGTCAAACTATGAAATTACTACCTCAATTAGAATGGAGGAGGGTTTGAAAAAGGAGGCAAACTTAAAACAAGAATATGTCAATTCTCAGCATATAAGTTTATTAAAAGAATCATAAAAAATAGATCTAGAATCAAATCAAATTTGACATAATATTAAATTTTACAATCACAACAAAAATAAATTTTAAAAAATAAAATAAATAAGAATTTTAAATAAAGATACCAGATTATAGAGATCTAATGATAACTTGGCATATTAGGTAAATTAAACATATACACTATTTATATATGTATTTATTTATTATTAAGATGTTAGGTTGTAGATTCCTCTCTCATGGGTGTGGGGCACAAAATTTTAGATTCCTCCCTGTTTTCGTAGAATTTAGTCTACTTCTCTAGGGATGTTCTCCTAATATAGCCGTTTTCATCATTGACAAAACTTTCCAAATTATTATTATGTATTCAAATTTTCTCTCACATAAATCAACAAATCCTAACCTAATTATTGTATTTATTTTCCAATCGACCACAACGTAACGAACTGCATGCATGTTTACGATTTACCACAAATGCCCATTACTTGTAACAGTGAAAAAAACTCCATGGTGGCGTGCAATTCAAAAGGCATGAAATTTATTGATTTGCTGAGAGGCACACATCAATTTAGTTTGAATATCAGAATCAGAAATACAGATGGTTTCTTAAAGTAGAGACTAAAAATTATAGGTTCCCACGATAATCATTCATGGAAAAGGGTCGAATTCAAATAATATACATAGCTCACTGCCAAACGGCACTGAACTCTTTTACAAAGACAGTTGAAAAAAATAACTTACAGTATGTATAGTAATCTCATGTAAGGTTCTTCCGTATAGGACTTAAATAGTTTTGGCAGAAGAGATCATAGAAATTTCGCCATCTCAGATGAGAAACAATGTAATGGGTATATTTTGCCACCTCTGCTGGATAAATCAGATCATTGTTTTTTTGGGTAGTACAGTGTGAGGGATTTGGGGTTCCATAGATCATATATCTATATATATTACAATACCTAGTGTTAGTTTGAACATGTGGGATTCTTACGATGAAACGGCCACTCTTAAACAACACGCATTAAGGAAAGAATTTATGCGTGGAAAAAGCAAGTCAATTTTGATTACTTAGTACTTTTATCTAAAAATCAAGGCTTACTGTGTGATGTTTAAGCGGCGTTCCATAATGAAATGAAGATTTTTCATCATGGAAGATACAAGGCATTGGCATTGTGATACTTTTCCTGATCAGGTACTGATACTGAAAGAGCACCACTGTGACGTAGTCCAAGAGTGAGTGAAACATCCCCACTTCCAAAGTAAGTAGAATTCATGGTTTGTTGCTGAAAAACATGGGTATTGGTGTTGCTGGCGCCATTGGCATTGTAGTTTGTGTAATCCGTTGCATCAATCTTGTTGTTGCTTCCATTGTTCTGATTAGATAAAGTGGGATTAGACGGCCCAAACCCATTGTTGTTGTTGTCATGAATTTCTATTGTGTTCTTGCTTTCCACTGTACCCACCATGGATCCTCCTCCTTTGTGTACACTTGTTCTCTGCAAGGTGGTGCAATCAAAGATCTCATCTTGGGATTCTACTGTTAAGCTTATGCCTCCACCAGAGCTCTCATGTGTGGCCATTGGCATGTGATCATGCTTGAATTCTTTTGACGGTTTGTTAGATTCAATAACACCCACTTCGTTCTTTCCATGGTTAGAATTTGTTTCTTGGTCTTTCATTTCTGCTTCCCTGGCTTCCTCCTGGTACATCTCTTCTACCATTGGCTTCCATAGCCTGACCCTCGCGTTTATAAACCAGTTCGAAACCTGGAAAGTATACATCATATTCATGCATGATTGTACAGTTTAGGAAATTGAGAAAAAAATCAATTTAAACTTATAGACAGGTAGTAACTATTTTAGTTCGGTTCATCTTACTAAGGCAGCTACCTCTGTGAGTTTTAGTGATCTTCTTATCTGAAACTAAGCGTTGAACTAGGTTTAGGTTTTTTAGATTGTAGAACAACGTCTCAATCTCCTTGTTTTTGACTTTTAGAAGTACCACTCAATAAAATTTTATTAAAGTTTATCTGTAGCACTACTGTACAACCTTTGTCATAATACCAATAGGAATAAGTAGGTTAACCTACATATGATCCCAATATAAAGTCTACATGAATACCTTATATTTAGCTTCAGATGTTCCAAATTTTAAATACTATAACAAAGTAGTTTTATATCTAAAGCTGTTAGATCTCCGAAGTCCATCTTACTACGTAATGGTGTTTTTGAATCAGGAAAAGAAAACCTGTACTGATGGGCCATCTGCAATGATTAGCAATTTCTATGCAAGGCGAGTAAAAATTCAGGAAAGAAAAGCAAAAAGTTAGGCTAAGCGTACAAATAAATGCAGTTTCAAAGATTCTTATCTACGACTTTTTCTTCTTATTTGATTTGAATTTCTTTATCTAACAGCTGAAGCCATCCTAAATAGTAAGAAGATGTTGATGGAAAGAAAGTTGTACCAAAAAAATCATTTGTGAAAGAATTGGTATAAATTCTTTTTAAGGACAATATGCTATCGAATATGTCGGATTTTCAAAATACTTAATTATTATGTAATAGTATTTTTAAAATTTGAAAATTTTCAAAAATGTCATTTTTTGTTTTCCTGATTAGGGATGATAGAATTTGATTCAAGATGTGGGTCGATAAATATTGGACACAATCAAATCTACAAACAATATTGCACCACTTCTTATATTAAGTTATGTAGTGTATTAGTAATCATCATCACCATATGATCATATTATTTGATCTATCATCAAAGTGGAAAAAATAATTAGAAAACAGAAAGTAAAAATCGTGACTATCATACATTATGATTTCAAACATTAATGATAAAAAATGTCTCACACTGTTTAAATCAGAAATAAATATATTAAGTTTTTTTTCCTCAATCAGATCTGTAATTCTGGTGCATGAATTATTAGTGAGACACAACGACCAACCAACAGTAGTTAAGCAGCTTCTTACTGCAGATAGACATTATTGAGAGAGAAGTTAAATTTCTTAAAGAAATTACTTATGCAGATGATGAGGCTTTGAAATCAATGAGCTTAATTTATCTATGGAATAAATAAAGTACACGAGCAATTCCTGTAGCTGATGAGGTTTTGAAATCAATCAACTCAAGCTTCTACGTATAAATTTTTACCTATGGAATAATCTACACATGCAAGTCCTTGATCAATTAATTATCTTATCTTCTCCTTCCAAAGAATAAATGACATTCCCTTCTAAAATTCCATAAACGTGCAACCATTAATACTGCAGGCTGTAAAATTTGTCTTTAACGAAGTTCATTTAAGGACGTA
This sequence comes from Cupressus sempervirens, assembly GCA_028749045.1. Classification (NCBI taxonomy): domain Eukaryota; kingdom Viridiplantae; phylum Streptophyta; class Pinopsida; order Cupressales; family Cupressaceae; genus Cupressus; species Cupressus sempervirens. The sequence goes on from CM053786.1 coordinate 785,703,407, forward strand.
CCTGGCTTCTGGAAAGACCAGTCTGTCGAGCCAGCAAATGCTTATCAGCATCAGAAGGGTACCTGAAAGTTGGATCTTGTTATTTAGTGCCTTCACGGGCATCTATGTTTCTGACCAAACAAAAGGACTACCAAACAGTTTGGAACAAGTTCAGGCCAGATATTTGAGCCAATAATGGAGAAATCGCGGCCTAGATTTAGCTGAAAATGGAGAAAAGGAAGACTTACGGATGGAGAAAATGTTCGAAAAGCCATGCGCGAAGTACTGTGACAGCTCTTTCCGGAAGTCCTCTCTGCGGCCGCCATGCGTCCTGTTCGAGCATTCCAACCTGGTGAAACGTACGCTGTTGTCGAAGGCTCTGTTCTATAAGCTTCAGCCTCGGTGTTTCTCCCTTTGTTATGCCGGGGACGCTCGATTCTTTCTCTCCTAGAAGCTCGTTCGTTGATTTTATTTGCCCCAAAATTCCATCTTTTAGGCACTTGAAATGCCTGGACATCGCTTTGGCTGCAAGATATGTGTATGTTGTTGCGGCTCCCACGCCTGCTGCGGATTCGAATGAGGTAACTACCACCTTCATCTGATCGCAATAGTGCCGGTATCGCCTTTCAACCTGAAATTTTATGTCCAACACGTTAAGATTCTGTAAAAAAATTGAATCTTTTTTAACACAGAAGAAGAATGTTGTATTGATAATTTGATATTGAGAAAACGATCGCGCTAAGAGCTCAAAACCCTAGGAGATAAACAAATATTACAAATTTAAAAGATTTATGATCCGATGCCGGCGTCGCTTTTCTGCCTGCGATTCATTTACAATACATTAAAAGCTTGCAAGAATTTGAAGCCTTTTTCCTTAATCTCCAATACGTTAAGATTCTGTGAAAAACATTGAATCTTTTGAAACACAGACGAAGAATTTTGTATCGATATTGAGAAAACGATTGCATGAAGAGCTTAAAACCCTAGGATATAAATAAATATCGTAAACTTCGAAGATTTATGATCTGATACCGATATCGCTTTTTTGCCTGTAATTCAATTAGAAGTTCGCAAGAAATTTGAAATTTTTCGAAGACGCAGCAGAATTTTGTATTGGCGTTGAGAAAACGGTCCCATGAAGAACTCCAAACCCTAGACGATAAACAAGAATCGTTGTTTAAGAAAACTTATGAAAAGATGCCGATGGTAACACCTTACTATCTGTAATTCTTCTCCGAGACATTGAAAGTTTGTAAAAAAATTAATTATTTTCGAAGACGCAGAAGAATTGTGTCTTGGCATTGAGAAAACGTTCGTAAACGATATATTAAAATCGTTGTGTTAGAAGATTAATGAAAAGATGCCGACAGTAACACCTTACTACCTGTAATTCATCTCCGACGCATCAAAAGTAGTAAGAAAACAAATTCTTTTCAAAGACGCAGAGGAAATTTGGTCTTGGCATGGAGAAAAAGTTTGCGCGAAAGCTCAAAACCCTAGAGGATAAATAAAGACCGTAGTTTTAAAAGATTTATGATGTGAAAACCAGCATCATATATAAAAATGATAGCTCGCGGTCTTTCCGTCCGGCTTCCAAAAGCACTTGAAATTCGCGTCATTGAATTCTCGAAAACGTACAGAAGAAGTTTGACGAGCGATTGCGTGCAGGAAATCCAATATTAATCGGAAAAAGTGCGATAAAAGAATGATGTGAACGAAGAAAAAAAAGCAGCGATTCCGAGGCGATCATAGAATGTTGTGACTGAGCTCAGACTACATGATGGAGACTGCAAAACGCTAGATGAATGTTTGTGGGTCAGTTCATAGAATTCAGTAGAACTTGATGGGACTCATCAACAAAATAAAATCTCAATAATTGTGTTTCCAACTGCAACTAATGCTGAAAAACTTAGTTGGCATCAACTTAACCCAAGATCCAATCTTGGAAGATCACAACAAATCAATAAGCAAAACTCAGACCCAATTTCTAAACTAAGGAATCCCCAACGAAAGCGAGAAATTTTACTATTTGCATTCAAATCTGCTATAAAAGATCAAAACCGCCATTTCAATCATGCGGCCAGATGATGAAATCGTGGAGTAGATAAAAATGCTGTGGCGATAGAAATAGTGAAGGCATCTTCAGAAGAAATCGTCCCTCGGGAATCGATCGAGAACTACAGTGATGAAGAAACTTGAGAGAGAAAATCCTAGAAAGTTAAATAGTAACAGCAAACTATCAAAGAACTTGCAAGTATCTAGATATTTTCAAACAGTAACAGCTTCTAAACTATAATTGTAAAACTATTTTGGCAGAAAAAACTCGAATTCAAGAAATAGCAAGGGCCAAGGAGATTTGACTGGCCTCATCAAGCATCCAGAGAAGCTTTGCTTTCCGCCTGCGGAGCTCAAATCTATCGCCTGAAAAACTCTGTCCATCTTTACTCACAAAATTCCCATTCATGGAATCGTTGGATAAAATCACACTTCCCGCCACAGTTGAAGAAACACTCCTCGAAACACTAGAAGCCTCAACTTTCTCTCCCATCTGAGCAATCGAGCGACTCAAATTGTAACTTTCTGGCTCCGATTTCAAATTGTTCTGATTCTGTTTTGGAGATTTTCCCTTCACCCCTTTTCCTGCAACATTACAGAACTCATCAAGTAACTGCTGAGTGGGTCTCATAAACTTGGAGTGCTTCAAAAACCCGGAAAATTGCCCCGCGGATCCTGAATTAGGATTCCAATACCCTTTCCCTGCCAAAATCCCTTCGGATCTCGAGAAAAGCCCAACTTTGGAAGCATTCAAAACATCCATCGATTTATTCTTCACATCTGAATTCGACTGAATCCGGTTAACCAGATCATGGGGAGGGGTAATTAATCTGTTGGTATCGAATGGCTGAACTTGAACTTGCGAATTTGAGGACAAAGATAGAGAAAGCCCTTGAACGGATCGATCATCCCGTCTTCTAAATCCTTCCCCGAGTTTCCCCTCCATGGAAGATTGAGATTGTTCACCCCACTGTGAAGAAGAAGACGGATGAACAGAATTACTTCCCCAATTTGCCGAATTGCTGAGCTGCCCGGGCGGGGCAAATTGATGGTTATGGTTGTTATTATGATTCAGCAAATTGTTCCCGTGGCCGTTGTTACCAGTTGGAAGAAGCAAAAGCTCATTCAATCCCGCACCACTCTGCCAAGATACACTACTCGAAGGCACCTGTTCTACACTACACATCCCCTGGTTCGCCATGGATTGAGGAAACCCAGGAATCTGAAACTGCATCGAATTGATCTCCGAGCTCTGATGGCCGCGATCGTTGGAATTGAACGAAATTGCTGGCCCGGAATACTCCCCTCCGTTCGCCGGGTACAATTGCATAGCATCCAAGCCCTGCATGTTCAAATTTCCATCTTTCTGAGCATTACCAAACGATCCATAAGAGTAATCATACTGCTGCTGCTGATGGCCGCCATTATTGGAGATTGAAACCCCCCTCCAGTTGGAGCTGAGTTTCGAACTCGCGACCCCGTCCTCCTTCACGGCAGGAACCCCGAGGAGTTCTACACCAGTTGGGAAATTGAAAATCTCGTTGAACATCTGTGGGCCTGCGTTGTACACGCCGGGCATCTCGGCCTCTGCAGAAAACCTCCTCGTCTGTTGTGACATGAAAAACCAAACGATTTCACCAAATCATAAACAATTTCTCGTTTCTCAACGTCATTCAGTTCAGCCAAAAACCTCCCCAGCCCATTTCAATCCCATTTCAGTTCCCAAAAAAGCTCTCAACCCCATTTCAGTTCAAGATCTCCGGATTGAAAACACATGTACTCATCCGGTCCCATTTTACTAATTCCTCCCCTGGATTCGAACTCCAGACCTCCGAATCAAATGACCGAGAGTTTGCGAGGATGAAAGAATCAGATTCTATAAAAAAGCTCACAACTTTCCGTTACTGCTGTTCTTGGGGACCGGTGTGATGATAACAAATCATCACAGGCGCCATTAGAGCAGCTGTAAATTCGCTCATGAACATAACCAACAAAATGCATATAATTGCAGGTTTTATTACCCCACCGTGTGCTCCAGGGAATGGTCCAAATCACTCATGTGACCGTGCCAAAACATCAAAGCACTTAATTTTAGGTGCCCACTCCCATGGAGTCGGAAAGATCAAAAGGGCGGCTAAGTTATGAATCAAGCAAACACACAAACACAGATTGAGATATCGTTGTCTCTCTGACCAGAGAGAATCTCAAGCAGTCCTCCAAATGCACAAACCTTATAATAACAATAAAACCGCTAGTACTCCTCCAACTATTGAGAATTTAACACAACACGCCTCCTCATGAGATAGGAATTTGTGGGCAAACGAGGAAAGGTCTCTTTCTCACAGCACACACAGACAGAATAACACAAGAGCAGTCTGGACATCGAATCCCGAGCCCGACATTGACCCAATTCTCTCGTGCAGATAAATGCAAAAACAAAACAAAAAAAAAAAAACTATATTTTTCTCATCCTACATACCAATCAATCTCCCATCTCCAGAGCGGAGTCCGCACAACCCTCATAAACAGATAAAAAAGAATGCACAGCCGCAGCCCTTGTCATCTAAACCCGCTACCATAAGCCCCCTCCAATGCGACCACCCGCTAAACAAGCCACTCATCTCCCTTCTCTGTTCCCAGCCCCCAATGCGATTCCCCGCTAAACCAGGCACCATTTCCATTGGCTCTTCCCCCGCCGACGCTGACGTGGCACTGTACACGTCACTCCACGGGTGGAAACTTGGGCAGCTTTTATTTGCGTACGCTGACGTAAGTAGTTGGATGAAGCAGCCGGACCGGTCTACGTGTCCGAATATAATCCATGTTCTGAGCCGGCCGGCCGCTTTGGGGAAAAGTTGTGCGGGGGGCATATATTGGGCATTAATGAGGTGGCATTATCGGAGTGGTCCCGACTCGTGGAAAATAAGGGGTCTGTGTGGGGTTTGGATTTTCTGTGTTTTAATTTTCTAGCTCCAACCACCAAACTCCGGTAGACCTTCTTTTCATTAATAAATGTTGTTTCCAGACGAGGATTCTCAGTTTCTCTTTAATCCGACGTGTCCTGCCCTCACGAGGTTACCGTCCTTGGCTCCACTAACTTACGAAAAAATACAGAGCAAAAAGGCTGGTCCGCCTATCACATGTGACGACCAAGTTTTTTAGTTTCTCCCCCCACCCTCACGGATTGTGTCCTCACTTTTCTTCTCCTTCACCCTCCAATTTGGATTTGGCTCAGGAGCCCTAAGACGGAATTAGGAGAAGGATAGCAATAGTTCATATCGGAAACTCATTTACTTATTGCCGCTATGTCCAAACTTCCAATTATCGTTACCTTTCCTTCCCAATTACTACTGTAGAAGGCTCCAAAAAATGATTGCACATGTACTAATAGTCAATCACACATGTACTAATAGTTGATCATTTTTTAGCTTTCTTTGTTGCTAAGTTGCCCATTTGTGAAAAAATATCATTTTTTTGGTGAGCAGTTACTGAGGGGTCTTGGTGGCGGGCACTGGGTGAACGTTTTAAAAATGCGCTTTTAGACCAACTCATACTCTGTGAATTATATAAAAAGTTTTGTAAATGCGGGAAACTTGAAATGTTAGCCTTAAGCTCTTCACTCAACTAGGAAGGTTCATTGAAAAAATTGGCAAATTTCGATAGATGGATTAGAAATTGTAGGTGCTCAAAGTTAGCCTAGGTGGCTACTGGGTCATTTCCCCTATATAGTGTGATACAAATCTCAAATTTTTTGTTTGGATTTTTCTTGTATTCTGATGATGTATCATGTAGTGTGATGCGAAATGTTGATAAAAAAACTATCACACAATTAGTTCCAGAAAGATTTGTATTATCGTTCATATAGTTAATTCTACACATCATAAGTTTCTAAGTGATGTATTAGATTTGAACGAATTTTTGAATTGTTTTCATTTAAATAATTGTGTAGCTATTTAAGGAACCAAAAGGTACTTAATTAACTTATTTTGAAATTATTTTCTATTTTGTTCTTCTATTATGAATTTTGATTAAGAATCTTATGGTTTTTTGAAGCGTTACCCCCTCAAAAAGCCTACTCAAATTGTCCACATTTATGTTGTTATGAGACTGGAGTGATTAGAACCTATTATTTGGGTTTTAGGTTGTTGCGACAAATGATATAAAATTTGTAATGCACCTAAGGGTCAAAAAATGGTCGTTTAAAGTTGTTGTCCTATACATATAATTAATTGTCTCGATCCACTATTTACTTTGAGCACTACAAAATTTAAGCAACTGATCAATACTTATGCACAAATGCTCTAGTAATCTTCCAGTATTGGTACTAATAAAGTTCGACAATTTCTCTCATACCAATTTTTTCTAGCTACTAACTACACTAGTGGGCCATGTTCCAATGGTCATTCAGTCCTTCCTCACCTAACCCCCAATTATTAACTTCAAAGAAAATGAAAAAAAGTGATATGCAAAGGTCCACCAATAAATTTCAAATGTGCCAATTGAAGCCCATTTCTACCCTATGTAGTTAAAAATTGCAAACTTTTATTGAATGAGTCGTGCAACTTTATTGGTACCCATAGTGCACAAATATTGGGACATTTGTGTATAAATATTGGTGCAAAAAGTTGTTAAAAGGAAAATGTATCATATCTTAGAAGAATATGTTCATTAGATTAGTTGTGCAAATTTTGTGAGGTGGTTGTAGAGGATGGTGAGTGAGGCATCTTTGAGTGGGTATTGGGTGATACTTCAAAATGACCAAATTTTAGCTATTATGCATATAACAAATATAACAATGTTCATCTAGATCACCCAAAAGCCAAATTAATAGTTATAAACAATTAAAATGTATACAAAGACATTAAAAAAGTGATTGTCAAAATCCGATGTCCCATTTTAAAGGTTAGAATATGCAGAATTAGCTATAACAACTATTGGCACCCTACCCCTCTTGTTTGACTTTCAGATATAATTACTTACGATGAAAACTATGCGATTTGTTGTGCACACGAGTCAAAAAATGGTCATTTTAAATCTCGGTCCCATATATATCTCCTATTATCCCATTAATAATTAGTTTTGACCATCATAAGATACAACTATTGATCAAGTGTCTTTGAACAATTAGCCTAATTCTAAACTATCAATAATATAAGATAATGGCGACTTATTGATAAACCTTTTAATGAAATTTTGATTACCACAAATTGAACAAATTATAATTGAAATATGAACCCCTAACCCCTAATAGGGCTTTTATAAAGCCATTTTCTAGGTAAGGCCCAGCCAAGTACCTAGTATTTTATTATTATTAATATTAATATTATTTGTGAATTGCAAATATCCAGAAATAAACGTGGTCCAGGAAAGCTCCAAATTCCATCCCACGCGTGCAGCGAGAGGCATCATAATTGAGTTTAGGTTGTCCTTACCCTTCAATTACGGTGTATACGTGGACCCCACATAATACGGCCTATGTTGCCATGTTTCCATTCTCTAAACGGCGGAGCCCGCCCTGGCCTTTTGACCACATTATCATTATTTTTCTAATAATAATGCCGCCAAAATCTAGGCTAAAATTATCATTTTTATTTTTTTCCATTTATAGTCTCACAAGTCTCTTGTGGACGGTTTGCGTCAATTGGAAATCACCTTTCATTTCACAAATGATTATTTGCAATTGCTACTAAAATCTTACTTCAATTCCTACTATTGAGCTTGATGTCTGTATGTTAAGAATAGAGAAGTGTGTGTGAAGGAGTAATATTGTTTTAAAATGAGTTTTTTTTTTTTGAAAGTAGGCGGTCTTAAAGTATGGGTTTAATTCAATGTATTAGATTAAGGCGGCATGTAAAATAGAGGCTAGCCATTTATCTAATAGAGGCAAGTCAAAAGATTAATGAAGGTGTATGTACTAGGTGAAGTTGGAGAAATTTATTAAATAGAATAAATGTTAAATGATTAGTGGTAACGAAAATATGGTATATAAAAATTATTTTTACTTTAGTGAAAAGATTATTATCTTTTTTAGTATATATATGTTGTATAATGTCTTTTTAACATTTATTTTTATGAAGAAGATTTTTTTTTTTTTAAATAATCATAAAGCAGGTGATAATATATTAGGGCAAGCGAAGGAGGCACGTCATGTTGAGGTAAGTGAAATGACTAGCAAAAGTAAATGCATTGGATCAAGCTAAGGGTGCACATCAAATAACAATGAGCCAAATGGTTTGTGAATATCAAAATGTTGCTTTGAAAAATCATTCTTTCATAGAGAATAAGGTGGTTCATCTATCTTAATCCTCAATCATCTCTGTGATAATCCAGCATATAAATGAGGCATCATCAAGATCTGTGTGTGAGCATGCCTTAAGAAAAGGAAGAATTATTTCAAAATCTATGTTATAAAGTAATTGCAAAAGAAAGGTGGGTGGTATGAAATATATCTCAAAGTAAATGCACTGGGCCAAGCCTAGGGAACACATTAAATACAGATATGAAAAATGGCCAGGGTTGATAAAAATATCACATCCAAGAAATTGATATTTCTCTGAAAAATAAGGGTTTGGTCTATCTTATCCTTAATCTTCTCCTTGATATGTGAACCTTGAAAAGAGGAATAATTAGATATATGTTTTTGTTTTAAATACATTGAACTTTTACATAATACATTTATGTTGAGTTAGTTATAAAAATCATCCTAGAACATCACACATTGTGATAAAAGATATTTGTCAAATATAAGAATATACAAATACTTTTATTAAGATTGTAAAATAAAGTTTATATATGTCTACGCCTACAAATATAAAGGAATTGTTAGTGTTAAAAACCTACATGATTCAAATAGTAAACATGTTCTATATAATCTCCAATCATGTTCTATAACCACGTGGGTGGATACCTGTTCTGACATTTTACATTAGTTCGGTGGTTCCCCCTTGTTTTGGATTTTTGTTGTATGTGATCATTACTTATTGTATTTTTGCCTCCTTGGCGTCGGTGTGAGGCTATGCCTCCTTCTTGACTATTGGTGGATTGTTTATATATTTTTTTGATCTCTCTATAGCTAATAGAAAAAAATAATACCTTTAGTTTTCATTTCTACATATGAGTCTTACATGTTTATAACCCCTCATCACTTGTAACTCCTTTTAAAACATCACCTTTTTTTACCATATATCATATTTATGTACTTAAATAATGAGATTTTTAACCCATAATTTTTTCAGGTCTCATATGATCAATCAAACATTTTAATTGACCCATTATCACTCTTATCTTAACACAAAATGTTAAATTAATTTCAATAGGATATTATGAAAATAAAATGCATTGAAATGTTATACGATAATTTAACATTGATTTTTAATAGAAAAAATATATATAATTACGAAAGGGGAAGTATTTTAGTATATGTGTTTTCTCTTGAATTTTTATATATGTTTGGATTGAGAAAATAAAATGCATTGAAATGTTATACGATAATTTAACATTGATTTTTAATAGAAAAAATATATATAATTACGAAAGGGGAAGTATTTTAGTATATGTGTTTTCTCTTGAATTTTTATATATGTTTGGATTGAGAAAACAAATTAATACTTGATCACAAGTTCTATTGTCTATCTAGCAAGACCTTAAACACTCACAAACACAAATATGACTTGGCATTAAGTGGGAAGTTTCTTGAATTGTCTTCATTACATTCAAGTGATCTAATCTATTCTATCTATTATTTAACTAACTAGATGTGCAAAATATACTTTTCCTATCCCAACCATGTGTTAGCATTTTAAAGATTAAAATAGTTATCTTCATAGCTTGGATATATGTGTCAAACAAAATTATCTAAAGATCATTTTAAGTGTACATCTAGACCTTATAATTATATTTTCAACAAGAAAAAATAAAAAATTTATCATTTTATCATTTACTTTCATTTGTTTTATAAGATAGGCATGTTCGAAATAAAGATATTTATTGGAACTAGTGGGAGTTTAATAATATACTAGGTAAATAGAGATTGTATTTTTCATTTTTGTCATTGTATCAATAGAAGATATTTTAATTTTACAATTTGTAAAAATAAGGAACATTTTAGTAAAGCATAAGCCCAAATATATATTAATATGTATTTAAATGTGATTATTAATACAAATATTCAATAAAATAATAAAGAAAATATACTTATATTTTAAAGCTAAGGATCTAATACCAATGAATTCAACTAGAAGCATTGCATTATGGTAATATATTACTCACTGCAAAATAGTACATAGAAAAAAAACACTAAATGAAAAATAATCAAAAGTTGTTTTTTCTTCCTTTTTAGTTTTAGATAAATCATAAATTTAATCCACATGGAATATAAATTAAAGGCTACATCACATTTAAGTTATTGATCATTTGTTTGGTATAATAGATAGATGTTGATAATGATTGAATTTCATGGCATAATAATGCTAAAATGTGGGACACATTACTATACCTTTATGTAGCTACTAATTTGATCTAAATCCACATGAACTATGTTCAATCATGATTTTGAAAAATGGTTCAAGTCATATATGTGGTCCTAATATCTCAAAATAATTTAACTAGTGGAATAAGGATTTGAATCTGAGTTAAACGGTAAATGTTAATTTAAAGTATCTTATTTTAATATTTAATTATTATGTAGTAACAAACGATAAATTATCCAGCAAGGATTAGTCATGAAGAATGAAAATCTTAGCTTCCTCACTAGGCCAAGTCCTTCCTTACTCAACATCTATATAGTTGGGAGAGAAATCTCTACCCCTACAAATTCCCATGTTTCATTTGCTAAGAAAGTGTTGGGCAATCCATTGATCTCACCCTCATCCAAGGTTTTATGTCATTGTTTGGTCTCTGGCCACATTATCTATGTTCTTGAAGAGATTATTGATGTAACGGTGGATGATTTGGGGCTTACCCTTGTTGTGAAATTTCCTTTGTTCACACCTTCTGTGGAACAACTTAGGTAGTGGGTGGTCTCAACTTGGTCCCTTAAAGGGCTCGTATTAAAATTAATGCCTGGGTTAATGGCTTGTTTGTGTTTTCCTTTCTGTGCAAAGAGGACCTCCCTAATGTCCTCATTAATGGACCTTGGACTTTGGGATCAAACACAAGAAATATCCTTAATATTTGTAATTGGAAACCTAAGTTGGACTAGGCCATTGACTTGGGGGCTCATGCTCCGATGTGGGTAAGATTATCAAGTTTGCCCCCAAGGTACTAGAATAACAAGGGTTTTAAAGGTATATCTAATTCCTTCGAAGCTCTGCTAGAAGTTGACAAGGTCACCGAAACAAAATCTTGCCTCTTTTTTTTTAGGATTTGTGTTAGTGTGACACTGAATCAAGTTTTTCCTTTCAAGGTCACTATTGATTCCAAGTTGGGTTCCTTGTCCAACCCATGTACTATGACAAATAAGATATATTATGTTTAAGGTGTAAAAGGTTTGGGCATTTAGATGTGACATGTGCAATCAAGATATCAAAGTTAGATCTTTTTATGGTCTTAGCTAATAGATCTAGGAATCTAATCCTATCCCTTCCATGCAAAAGGTGAACCCCATTGTAGGCCCATTTGGGAAGGAAGGGATGGATAAACCTGTAGATCCAAATCCCAAGGTTCTAGAGTCTATTCCTCAGCCCTTTAGCCCCTAGTTACTCCAAGTTTCAATTCTAAGTATTGTTATTTTTGGATTTCCACAAAGTAGGCAGTTTGTCCCCCTAAAGGGGATGGAGGTTCCTTGTTGATCCCAAAAAAATAAAAATAACTAGATATGTTGGCAGAGGCTTCTCAAGCTTCCTCCTCTAAATGTGTTAGGCTTCTCGAGCTTCCTCCTCTTGTACCCTTGTGGTTATCCCTAGGCTTGCATTTGATTAAGGTGGGCCCACTGGAGAGCCTATTTCCTTGAAAAGGGGTGGCATCTAATCTTGTTTCCCCTAAGCCAAGATTGGGGTTAGAAGGGTATCATGACTTTGAAATGTTGGAGGACAAGTTCTAGATAATGGTAGACAAGAAAAACAAAAGGAAGAATAAAATAGATGTTGGTAGAGATAGGAAAGTGGGTAAAAATTCTGGGTAAAAGGAGCCACTAAAGGGGGGGGGGCATAGAAGATTTTGGCAGGCAATGGGTCCCTCTAGGATTATAATTGGGCATTCTAGTTGTAGGGTTGTTGTGTGTTGGAAAGTAGAGCAGCTTTACATTTTTTATTATGGTCAGGATACTTTCCTAGAATGTTAGAGGTTATGTTGAAAAGTGCCTTACTTGATTCTAAGGTTGATATGGTGCTCATTCAATAAACTAAAATGATTAAAGAAAACTTGGAGAAGGTAATGTCCTACATTTGGTTGTTGTCCTCTTGGGTCTCAAAAGAGGCCAATGACACTTTTGGACGGATGGCTATTGTTTGAAATACAAACAAAATATTAGGTACTCTTTTATACTTTGATGCGAACTCCATCATTTTAGTTTTCCATGACATTATTATTGGTTGGTACTAGAATTTGGTGAATATTTGTGCTTCAAACTCAAGAGGGAAAATAAAGAAAAATTGGGATTTCCTTGAAAATATGATGTGTAATAATCAAAATTTTAAATGGATGCTAGCTAGAGATTTCAACACTCCCTTACACCCTTTGGAGAAACAAGGAGGCCTAGAGGACTTCTCTGATAGTATGGAAAACCTTGTTGATTTCTTCCAAGCATCTAGGTTGTTAGATCTAGACCTCATAGAGGTGAGGTTTACTTGGTCCAATAGGAGATAGGGAAAAAGCCTTATCTAGGTTAGATTGGACAAAATTTACCTGTCTTCCAACTAGAGTAATATTGATGACTTCTTATTGGAGGCTAAACCTAGAATAGGGTCAGACCATAGTGTTATGTTCATGGAATAGAAAGTGGAAAAAGAAATGTTGGATCTTTTAAATTTGAGATAATTTTGTAATCCAATGGAAAGCTAAGAGACCTAATAGAAGGATGGTGGTAGACCCTGACCAATTCCTCTCCTATATTAAAATTAAACTTTAAGCTATGATTTATCAAAGATAAGGCCAAGAAGTGTAATAATGTGTCCTATGGTAATATCTTTGAAAAGAAAAAGGACTTAGAAAGTAAAGTTGTGATCTTTCAAAAGAAAGTTGAAGATAATATGAATGAAATGGACTCCCAAAAATTGGAAAGATCCTATAGAGACCAATGGCTCTCTATTTTTTCTTAAGAAAAAAATTCTAGAACTAGAAATTGAAGATCAAATGGCTTACAAAAGGTGAATAAGAATACTAGATTATTCCATGAAACCACCATGCAACACAAGAGTAAAAATAGAATTAGATCTCTTAAACTGGCTAATGATATGGTGGTTATGGAGGAATTTGATATTAACACTAAAGCCATGAACTACTTTTGATAAAGGGGAGCTATTAATGATTGAACCGGCAACCATCATGATCTACTTGGTTGCATTCCTAAGCTTATCACGCCTAAGGACAATGCTGCGATGACCAAAAAGGTTGAAAGAGAGGAAGTTAGAAGTGTTTCTTTCTCCTTCCAATGCTTTAAATCTCTTGGTTGTAATGGGTTCCCCCAATGTTCTTCTAAGAATATTGGGACATTGTGGGAGAAGATGTTTTCAATGTTGTGTGACACTTCTTTATAACTGGTAATATGGTGAATAAAACTAATCAAACCTATATTTTGGTCATTGCTCAAAAAAATGACCTCATCTATATGGAAGACTTTCACCCTATTAGTCTTCATAATACTATCTACAAAATTATAGCCAAGGTTTTAGTGAATCGGATGAAGCCAATCTTGGAAAATATCATTTCAAAAAATCAAAAAGGCTTTTTTGGTGGGAGGAATATTATGGATGTGATCCTTATGACTCATGAAATCTTATGCTTAATGAAGGAAAATGTTAAAACGACCATGGTTCTCAAGCTTGACATTTCTAAAGCTTATGATATGGTGAAATGGTATTTCCTTGATAAAGTGTTAACCAAATTCGATTTCTCTGATAAGGTCCAAAAAATGATTATGAACTGTGTCACCTTGATGAGCTATGTTGTTCTTGTCAATGGTGCCCCTTTGGTGTTTTCTACTACTAGTATGGACCTCAAGAAAGGAGACTCTCTCTCCCCTTACCTATTTATAATTTGTGGTAGATTTCCAAAGTAGGAACCTTAATAAACTAAATCTCTCTAAAGTTATTTGTGGTGTCAAATTTGCTACTAATATACCCACTACAACACACGAGAAATTCATGGATGATATCATTGTTTATGGAGAAGCTATCCTATGTGAAGTGAAGATTTTGAAGTCCTTGTTAGCTAACTATGCCAATTCTTTTGGCTAATACATTAACTTTCATGAGAGTACACTCTTCATTTGAACACTCGGCAAGACATCCAAAGCAATAGTTTTGTCGAACTAGAATGCCAAATCTAGTATTTCACATATATGTACCTTGGTCTTTCTTTCTCCCCATAAAAACCTAGTCACAATTACTAGAATAGTTTCATAGAGAAGTTTCAAAATAAATTGAAAGGTTGGAAATGAAAGCTATTAAGTTTTGGGGGTAATCTCCTTCTTCTTAAAGCGTGCCTCCAAAGTATCCACATTTACTCTATGTCTGTTTCTTTAATGCATGTGAAGGTGGTAGATATCCTAGAGAAAATCCAAAAGAGACTTATATGGTAAGGAGTGGAGGAAAAGAGAGATATGTCTCTTGTCAACTAGAATCGAGTTTGTAAACCATAAGAGAATTGTAGCCTTGTTGTCAAAAATCTTAAAAGTATGAACATAGTTGTTGTCTCTAAACTGGGATGGCTAACTTTAGAAGGAGTCAAACATTGGACTAAAGTCCTAAGGGCTAAATACTTATCTTATCATCCTTCTAGTTTATATCTAAGAAAAAATAGCTCCAATGCTAGCTTTGTTCTATGGAACAACATTATGAAAACCAAGGGCCTAATTGGAAGAGGCATTAGAACCCAAATAGGAAATGGTAGAACAATCCTATTCTAGGAAGAAATATGGAAGGATGAGGCTCCTATCAAGGAGGTGGTAAATGACCTTGATTTGATAGACTAGTTTAATGTGAATGTTAGGGAGAAAGAGGAAAACTACCTAGAATGGGAGAATGATAATGCTAGATGGAAGGACCTTATTAGTTTGTGGCAGGTTCAACATGAGGCCAAAAGAATTAGGCATGTCTCTAAGGAGGAAATTACCTTTCTTATGAACTTTCTCCTCAAATCCTAATCTCTTTAATCAATAACAAGAGGAAAAATAGTTCTAGAGATATAACATCAATGGTCTCTTATCTATTAGTTCAACCTACAGATCTCTTGAAGATACTTTAGTTGTTGGCCATATCTGGAAGAGTATATGGACCCATAATCTTCCACAAAAAATGAACTATGTTTGGCGGGCTATGGCTCATAGTAAAATCCTCACACCAAAAAATCTATCTAAACATGGTCTCATGTCAGCTAACATATGTGCCCTGTGTGAAAATAATGTTGAGTCTATTAGTCATGTTCTGTTACACTGCCCATTCATAGTTGAGATATGGAATCTGGTGATCATGAAATGTCATCTTGCCATGTTGTTCCCTAAAAATATTAAGGATTTGATTATACAATAGAAAGTCTCTCCTTTCTCCCACCCTCTCTCTACTAATGCTTGGGAAATAATACTTTCAGTGGTCAGCTCACATGTTTGGAAAGAAAGAAACAACATAATATTTAGAGATAAAAAGATGGAAATTGGCTCCATCTTAGTCATCATCAAAAACATCTCCAAGGATAATATAAATTGTTCTTGTTTGACAAAAAGCCTTATGTTCCCCAATATTCTTGATCTAAGGCTAAAATAAAATTGCAATTTCAAACAAAGTTTGATAAATATCAACTGGAAAAAGATCTAGAAAAGGAAAATGTGCTACTAGATTCAACCCAAGAAAGGATGGTTGAAATGTAATGTGGATAGATGTTACAAAGGCAACCCTAGTGTCACTAGAGCTGAAGGAATTATTAGAAATTAGAAAGGTGATATTATTCTTGGCTTTTCCATGTTGTTGGGAATTAGGTCCAACCACTATGTTGAGGCTATAACAATGTGGTTTGGTATTAAAACTATGCAAGACTTTGAAGAGGAAAAAGTTGAGTTGGAAGGAGATTCAAAGCTCATTATTGACCTTATTTTAAATAAATTAAAATGCCCATGGATTAGTGCCCCTTTAATTTATTATTGCAAAAGAAGGCTCTCATCATTCAATAGTGTACTAATCAAGCACACTCTCAGAGAAGGGAACAAATTTGCGGATTACCTGGCTATGTGGGGTCTAAACTTATGAGGAATGAAAGATGGTGACTAAGATGGAGGGGAGACAAGAGTTAAATCAAATATTTTTAAATGATAACAAAAATATAATGGTATGTGGTATATGTACAAGAGATGTTAGGGGGACCGCCAAATAGCCAAGTTAGTAGGATTCGAGCTCTATGATTATTAACGGAAACAATCCTATTGATATGTGTTTGAGAATCATTCATAATGTTCACATTAATGAGGTGTTCATCTCCTTGAAGCCAAAAAGGACACTCTATATTGTTTCAACAATAAGGTTTATTCATGTGAATCTTAACCCATATCTCTCTCTTTTATTTTCCAAGATGGTTAACAATCTCGTAGTTTGACATTTATGGAGTCAAGCTGGAAAGTACCCTACTTAACTAAGGAGTTTCATGTTTCAATTCATCATTAGTTACTACATGTTTCACATCAATGGTAGGGAAAGGGATAGCTTTGTAAAAATGGTACAGAGTTAGGATTGAGATATTTCTGGCAAGATTTTTTTAATATTAAACCCTATGACTTATATTTTTTGTCACCCTTATTTGGAAACAAAATGTTCTTCTCTGCACTCAAAGCTCCTTAATAACATCCATTTTCTTCATTTTTTGGAGAAAATTTCCATAATGAGTAGTGTTTTAGACAAAGGTGTTCACAAGCTAAACTTGGGTCCTGAGAAAAATTACTAGTTGTTTGAGAAGGAGAACATCATGGGTGGTTTGCCAAAATGTTTTGAACCCAAA
Organism: Cupressus sempervirens; assembly: GCA_028749045.1. NCBI lineage: Eukaryota > Viridiplantae > Streptophyta > Pinopsida > Cupressales > Cupressaceae > Cupressus > Cupressus sempervirens. Next base: position 785,720,579 of record CM053786.1, read on the forward strand.
AATAGCAAAGATCTGGAGCAGAACAAGGAAATCTAGGGTTATTTTGTCAAGGAGGGATTACATTCTTATATTCAGGCAATGAAAGCCCATAACATCACCCTTTTGACTAAGTTTTCTAATTCTTGGAACGAGGGTTAGGTGTAGATAGGGAGTATCAAATTTGTGGTAACAACAAAGCTAATTGTTGAAGCAATGGACCTAAATTGTTTTAGTGTCCAAATTGAAAGAAAAGGTACACTAGATTATAGTAAATTTAGGCATAAATTCTTTGAACATTTTGAAGAACAAGTTAGAGTAATTTTTAGTAATGGGTATGATAGGCTCTCCCTTCCTATTCATTTTGGTGCCATATGTTGTTGGTTAATTGAGTATTTCTCTCTTTAAGGTCGGTATATGACCTATATTGGCTACCATTTTCTTTTCTTAACATGTTGAGACATGGGGAAAAAGTTAACATCCTGTTCTTCCTACTTCTCTAGTTAACAACATAGTCTTGGGAGAAACCCTCACATTCACCAAGGCTCATTTTTTCCTCTACCATCATGTATGTTCCCACCATCTAGGTTTTGGTAGATTTCTCCCACCCATAGAAAAAGGGGCCTAAGTCTTCAATGGTTATTGAAGAAATTTGCACTAAAAGATCACAAATGGAGTCCTCCCATCTCTTGGATAACTCTCATTTCTCCAAATCCAAGAAGCTTAATATTTCTTTGGAACAATCCCTTTTTCTTGAGGCCTCCTAAAAACCACTAAATCCTACCCTGCCAGTACCCCTAAAAATGGAAAATGGAGGAAGGCATTATTGATATTGACAAAAATGACAAGGAGGAATTTTCTTATTTTTAGGTGGACAATAGAGCTATAGACATAAAAATGCATAAGGGGAATACTAGTTTTGGGGAGATAAGATCAGTGAGATTTTTTTTTTTTTAAAGGAAGAGCTATAAGGAAGAAAGTAGGGAGGATTTCCACAATTCCCAAATGGAGAATAAGATGGAAGAGATGGAAGTGGAGGAAATGATAGAGAAAGTTGGGGTTTTCTCCTTTGAAGATGTGGATTTCAAAGTGGAAGAGGAGCATACTGATGAGGAAGCCCAGTTTCCCCAAGAAATCGAAGTAGTGGTGGACTTAGGGATTTATGGTGATGAAGAGATCAAGTTTTATGACAAAACTAAGGTTGGGGAACAAATACTTTCTCCTCATATCATCCAAAGGCATCTAGAAGACTTCAAAAAGGACTACGAAAAAGGTTTTGCTGAAATTAATGTGAAAATTGAAGAGCTAAACAATAAGTTCAACAAGGTCATTATTGAACTTGATTTGGGAGTGGTTATCTCTATCATCTGCAAGGTGCATAAGGAAATGATGAGAAAGGTTGTGTTTGGGGTGATCACTAGGAAGAGCAAATTGAGAAAGGTGAGCCAAACCAAGGAAGAAAACTACAATGTGATAAAGAGTGTCATATGGATTGAGAAATAGATTGAAGAAACAAAGTACCTTAATGAAGATTGTGAGAACATTAAAGAGGCCTAGTTCCTTGTTCCTGTGTTTTCGGTTCTTATGGGGTTTTTTAGTGGTTTGTTGTTTCATATGTGGTTTCTTAGAGTACTTTTATTTACCTTTAACACTCTCAAGTTTACTTTTGTTAACTATTAACTGTGTTAATCCCCACTATTGTTGGGTTAGTAAGAATTTTAAATTTTTTTGTAAGTTTAGTAGTTTAAAGTTTATACAAGTAAGTTAGTTTTAGGTGTGAATGACTTAAACTATTAAAAGAACATGACTAGTTTTGATTAATTTTGTTTTCTTGTAGTTCTAGGTGAGACTCTAACCACTCGGGTAAGAGTATACTTCTTTGTTGCTTGGTTGTAATGGCCCATAGCAAAAATGGTATGTGCTCATTGTTATTTTTTGGGTTCAGGATCCTCTTCCTTCCTTTTCTAATCAAAACAATAAATTATCCAAAATATATGGAATAAAAGTCTCAAGGGTGTACATAATGTCATCTCTATTGTATTGAATTAACTATATATCAAAATGAAACTAATTACACACCTTAGATTTATGCATTTATAATTGATCAATATTTAAAATCAATTAAAACAAATTTAAATAAACACATTGGTTAGAAATGTAAATGAAATTGAGATGGTTTGAATAATATATTTTAAATTTAAATTTCAACCTTTAATTATGATCTTAATTAATATGTTACTAGTAATATAAGTATATAATCTAGATTTGATAAGGAATGGTAAGAGGTCAACATAGATAAATTGCATGACAATATCCTAATAGATAGATCCATACTTGAGGTCTAGCCCTTAGGAAACACTATTATCTTGGTGTTAGGTATATGTTTTCTAGTTATACAAATTTAAAAAACTTGTTTGATTATAAGAAATTTGTGTAAATGTTAAGTGATTGTGAAAAGAAAAATAGGTAAATTAAATTAAGGTGTAGAAGGAACTGAGATAATATCCTCAACTAGGTAGCCCTAATGTTCAATTTGTACCATTATAAGAAGTGAGTACTCACTTTGTAAGACATATTATCCTTCCTTAGTGTGCTTTAGTATATTAGGAAATCTTCTTGTATTTATTAAATTAAATCAAAGCCCTTTATATTCTTCCAATCTTTCTCAAAAATTAAGGTTAGCATTAATTTCTATGCTTGGCTTCTCATTTATTCCTACAATCACAAAAATCATGTTTTAAATGCATCTTTGAACCATATATTTGCATATCTCATCATATTTCCTATAACCTGACAATGTTTCTTAGATCTAAGAACTTTTCCTAGGAATCAACACATTGGATTGATATTGAGGTTGACCACAACCAAGGAGATAATTTTTGATTGATTCTTGAGCTTGATACCAAATATTGTTATTTTTCGATCTTGTATAGCCATCCATTACAATTTTGACCCTAAAATAAGTATAGGAGACATTCTCACTTTGTCTGATCATCCATTATCTATGTAACCTATTCATTTATTTGTGTAAGTAATTCACACTCAAGAAATATAAGAAAGTGCATTCAATGATTTTTCAAGTGAGGCATCTATTTCCATCATCTAAGAATTTAAGATATACATCATCAATCATGCAATTCTCCTCCTAGATATAGCTTCTTTCTTCACTGGGGAGATTGGAATTTGGCCATGAAAGAGGAGATCTACCTTCATGTATTCAAGCTCTTCAATCCATCATTGAGGAAAAATAACAAGAATCCACATACATGAGATTTTGTCTTACATATTTTTCTTTTGGTTTTGTGTTGAGTCAAGGTTATTGCACCACCACACTTGACTACATATTAAATATAAATTTGTATCCACATTGCTATGATATTATTCATCTTTACATCTACTTCTACTATAAGTAAGAATTTATTTATTTATATCTATTTCAATTCAAGGTCAATTCCTCAACCAAGGCTTGAAAAGGGCAAGCTCCTCCCTACTAATAATTTTACCCTTGTCTTGCACTAGTGTAGGTGCAAGTTAACATGTTTTTCAAATTAGATTTGTGTATGTGGCGTTTCTATTTATGAAAAAATTCTCAAATTTTAGAATTCTTTGTAGAGAATGTTGAGATCGACCTTGACCTCAACCTAAGCCAAGCTAGATCTTAAATAAACCTTGAACCTAGAAGTTAACCTTTACTTAGCACTTCCATAGTTTATGGGTTTGCAAATTTTGGCATGTAGGTTGTACATTTCAATAGGGTGTAGGTCCCATAGGTTTCACTTTTCTATATGGTTTGGCAACCCATTTAAAAGTTTCTATCTTGGTGAGAATCTTTGAACCCCTTTTTCATCTCATGCCTATTTCTTTCATAAGTTGAATATTGCATAATCATTTACTTTACACTTTCTGTAGTGCCTGCCCCTACGTTACATTTTTCTATCATTGCCAAACCCTTTTAGGATAGTTTTATGTTGATGATTATTAGTGACATTATTTTGAGATTATCAGATATTGTTTCAAATTCAGTTGATAAATGATGAGATTACTCAGTACCTTATAATTCATGTATGTATGATGATTATTACAGTGTTTGTAGTTATTAATGATGATTAGTTAGTTGATTTATTACCATATGTGTTTACTTATGGATACTTACCCCATACTTGTATGTGTATGGCGTGTGTGTTTGTTTTCTTTTTGTATGGCGTTTCTGATATGGTTAAGGAAGGGAGTCGTAGTCACCTACTAGTCAGGATCTACAAGATGCAACACTTCCTACCATTGCTTGTTTAGCTTAGTATTTATTGTGTATGTACATGCATGGATTTTATGCAAGTTGCGGGTATTGAGTATCGACTTCCCTAAATTGCCATGATGAGCGTACCCTATCACATTATCTAAATGGTAAGAGAGGGGAGATAAATTCTCAAGTCCAAATCCCAACAAATTCTCAAGTCCAAATCCCAACCATTTAAGCCATTTGTCCTAATTGAAAATTAGGACAAGTATCTAAGTCGAGAATCCTCTGAATGCGTCGGATGACGTAATTTGTGATATTAACCCTTTTGGTTTGATTTTGTATGTGTTTTGCTATGATGGGTTTTTGTATTTTATTTTATGATTCTTTGGTGTATTTTCTATTAATTAAGTTTAATTAAAAGATTTAATTAATGATTTAATTTAATGAAAAATTAATATGATATTTTAATATTTTATTTTATTTAATTAATTGGGAAATTAATTAAATAAAAATAATTAAATTTGAAGATAAAAGTTATAAGTTTAAATTTGGAATGTGATAATTTTTCTTTAATTTAATAATAATATATTTAGAGCTCATTTTTATTTTATCAATTAAGATTTGAAAATAAATTTAAAAGTGGAAAAGATATTAAAATTATTAAAAGATTCTAGATTGCATGATGTTTGCATGTGATTATATATATATATATATATATATATATAAAGATAAAACAAGTGGATTTTTTAAAGTGAGTGCATGAGATTTAAAAATTAATAAATTAAATTGAAAAGAGTAAAGTGAATATTAAATTAATTAATGTGCATTATTTTAATATTCATTCACATAGGAGTATGCGAACTCTCATGAGTTGTCATGTTGACAACACAAGAGTTTGCACTCTAATTATGCACGTGTTGTCTACACTTAGGAGTTAGCATATTATTTAAGCACATGTTGTCTACAACATTCTAGAGACCTCATCATGTCTATCTTCTTGTCATGGAAGTTACATGCTTAGTTGTCATGCTTATCTCCTAGTTATTTCTAGACACATTCTAGATGCATCTTAGAGGCTTTTATATAGAGGCTCTCCTAGTGTGTTTGGACAAGCTTATATGCATTCGAGAAGCTCATATGCTTCTACATCTTCTTATGCTTCTACAAGCACTCCTAATCAGTTCAAGGGGGTTTCGGTTCTTGGAGGAATTGCGAATGTTGGAGAAGGAAGGAATTTTTTTTGGAAAGGAGAAGGTTCTAAGAGGAGGAGCTTCTCTACAATTTTTTGAGGCATAGTGAATTAGCATCAGTGTCCAGGTAGGCACTCATGATTATTTCGCATATTTTATTACACTCTTTCTTTTCCTGTCTTCATCGCATCTATTATGTGTGTCTGAATAATTCTTTATGAATGAATCTTCAATTTTGTAATTTAGAATTCAGGCATGCATATTGTTTCATCCAGTTATGGGAATTAAAAATATTATTGCATTCTTCCCTTAGTAGAATCAAGATTTGGAAATTGATTCGGGTTTGGGTTCGAATTAAAATAGAATCTTATTATTATGCATTAGTTTTATATGATTTATTAACTAATCTAATTAAATTTAATTTAATTAATATTAGTTAATAGTAGAAGAAGTGTAATTAATTATTAGTCAATTTAAGTAAATGGATTTTTTAAATGAGGGAACATTAAAAGAAAAGAGATATTAATAAGTGTTTATTGGAATTAAATAATTGAATTATTAATGAGATTGATTTTACTTAAAATCAATGAAGATTATTTTAAATAAATGATTGTCCTTGAAGTGTTTTAAGGAAATTGTAAAATAATTATTTGAAAGTTGATAAGTATTATTCTTATGATTTGAATAATGGGAGATGCTCTTGGAATTAAGGGATTTTCATTTAATTATTAGTAACATTGATTATAGTAAAATAATGCAATGATTTTATTAAAAGTCAATGGGAATTAGTTTAATGATTCAAATAAGTAAATAATTATCTTTTGACTATTTTAGAAAATTGTTTTAAAATAATGGAGGGATAATTCTATGTTTTATTCGAAAAGATAGATGGGTTGACTTGGAGATTAAATGAAGAATCTTATACTCTTGAAATATACTTGAAACAAAAATTAAAACCTAATATTTGGCTTAACCATGTGATTGCAAAAGAAAACTAAAATATGTGTTTGTATCATGTTCTTTATGCTATCCATGTTTGGGGTTTGGGTGGTCCTAAAGTGTTGACCAGTTAGGACATCTACCAGAGGCTTGGGAGTTATGCGAATGTGATGACATGTTGATATTATTTGATCTCAATCTTTCTAAACCCAACCATGGTAATGTGATGGTGTGCTCTATGAGATGTTTGTATTCACTATTCGTTGATGCACATTAGTCTTCCTATGTGAAGATGAGATGTATGTACATGAGACACTTGACTTAACCATTTTTGAGTCGTCGATCAGTTATCCTTGGACTAATTTCTAGTCCCCATGATGGGACTGAAGTGTTGATTTATTTCTTGATGTTGTCATGTTGTGACATGTTTTGACTCGACCATTTTGGAGTCTTCGATCAATATTATTTGATTTGAGATGCCTATTTGGTTGCTTGTTGAGAACCAATGGATATTGTGATTATCATTGATACCTTCAGTTGCCAATAGAGAATTGTTGTGGTCATGATTATCAATGGATGCTTTTTAGTTGCTCATGGAGATTTGATGTTCTTATTATGGATTATCTTTTGGTATTTTTTTTTAGTTTCTTGTATAGGATTGAGGTTATTTTACTATAATTTTTTGATTTATGATTCCATGAGCTTAGGGTACATTATCTACTTGTAGTGTCGGGAAGTGGCTTGCAATGGGGGCTAGGGCCCTAAGTGGCTGCTAGGGTAACTCATTGTAAGTTATTTAATAAGTGAAAATATTTACACTAAATGGGGATTAAAATAAACCTAATAAGATAATTGTATGTTCTCGCCCATGCCTCGAGTGCTAGTACAGACTAGGATGGGAGTAGAGAGAATGCTTGGTTGTGACCTTGCATTCCATAGTATGCCTCGTCAGTACGAGAGGATACTAGTGGCCGCATAGGGATCACTAGGGGGCTGGGGTCTATTGAGAGACTACTAGGGTAACTCTAGCGTGATCCATGTGATGACACTGTCCCACTTCCATAGTAGGTTCCCTACATGTCTTTGTTGTGCCTCTGGGTGTAGATGTTGATCTGTGTGTTGGAACCTTTGAGTTAGTATACTTTTAGGATTTCCTGGACTTAGAGAGTATTTGTGTTATGTGATTTGATATCCTATTTGGGACTTGAGACTATCTCCTTAGCATGGTGGGAGTGGGCCATTTAGGTTCCATGCAGTCAAGAGGTAGTGCTTTTTCACTCTTACCATTTGAGATCCGTCTGAGACACCGTGGCTGATGCATTCTTTGTTGGCATCTATCTTCATTCTGATCATGGATTATGATAGTGGACATGTATCCTTATATTGATGATTAGCACATGATAGATGATGTTGTTTACTTATCTTATGCTTTATTCTTGCATGATTAGATTTCTCATGCATATGTTATAGCATGTTAGGTTTCTTTCTATGTATGATGTAGTATGTTTTAGGAGTGACATTCCTGCTATGATAATACTGATGATCTCTTCAGTGACTTGGGATGTTACACACGAAGGGATGGCTAGGGCCCACAATGGTCTAATGATGATATTTACGGTTGGGAGGAACCGTGTAGCTAGATAATTATGTGCTATGATTTATGGTTATATTTTATGATGGATGTTATATCTTTTATGATGAAGGATGTATCATGTATGGAATATGGTTTCATTTACTTTGTTGCACTTGCATCATGGACTTAGAATAGGATAATGTACTTCATTTTCACACATGTATATTCTTTTAAGCCTTTTGTACCCTGTGTCATGTACAGTGGATGATTGAGCATTCTGAATTTAATTACCAAGAGGCATTCGAAACAAATGTGTAATATGGACATTGGAATTTCTATTTATTCTTTCATGTAGATGTGGTAGTGGTTAGACTTAGTATTAATTAGATCAAATGTGACTCAACGTCTTGGGATCCTTAAGGAATGTAACTTGTTATGTATGCTTATGTATGATTTTAGATGAATGTATGTTATTACTTCCGCTACTATGTGTTTGAAATGAATGGTTTATCTTTCTTGTTTAAAAAAAAAAATTGTTTGGCAAATTTAGTAAAACTTTAGCTTAATTCTTTTGGATCCCTTGGCGGGGTGTTACACTTTCTTTTAACATAGCATTATGATTCCTTCTCTTAGGGAAAGGAAGAATGAAACACAAAGTATTCATTACACCTAGGGATATCACAAATTGGTACTTCCCCTTTATACCACTCAAGTTTACCTTGTGGAGGGATCATCCTCCTACATTTTTAATGGTGGATACCATTTTCACCATTATAGAACTGCAAAATTTAAAAGACGTATTTATAGAAAACATATAATTGATTAATTAAAATAAAATTGTATTATAATTTAATGTATTATGTAATGATAATAGAGGATTCATGATACTCATAGAGACACAAGTAAAATATATTCAATGATAAATCATGATGAATGATTTCAAAGGAATCTCATCGAATATATAAGATCCTACATACTTGATCTTGAATTTTTTGGCATGCAAATTAATAGTCATAATTAATTTTTATAAAAAAAGTTTTTACTTAAGAAAATAAAAATCAACTTTAAGTCAGGATATATTTAAATGTGTTTTCTAACTTAGAAAGGGGGGAAAACATAGATACATATTATTCTAATGTGTAGGATATAAAACCCTTTGTTAATGGTACAAATAACTTGTGAGGATGTCATCATTTCAACTCAAATATTTTTAAAAAAAAAATTACTATGAATATGAACATAATTGTACCATCTTGAAACCGAGTTCATAAACTATGATAGATACAACTTGAGGGAAAAAAGAGTGTTCCACATAACTATTTGTTAGCCCTAATAAATCCTAAATGACTGGGGAAATAAGAATTTCCCCTCAAAATCACCCCATCATGGATTATAATTTAGTAAAGTGTGAAGTGTAAAAAATTATCATGCACATACAATATATGTAATAGTCTAAATTGCATGTACTCCTGTAAACAATACTAATCTAATTCTAGTTAGGATTTATAAAATATATGCACTATAAGAAGCATACACAAAAATTGAAAAGAAGTGAGGTCAAAGAGTAGAGAGTTGCATGAGTCACATAGACTATTATTTTTATTATCATAAGAATGTGATTTATATGAAGAAAAGGTACCATGTGTTATGTACACAAAAATGATATTATTTTCAATGAAATTGAGTACATCTACATTTGGTGAAGGTATAATGAGATCCATATGGTATGAAGTAAATTTTGAACATTGAATAAATTTTTCTATAGATTTGAATAAAGTATATATGGAAATATACAATTATGAAAACATCATTTAAAGTTATTAAAAAAATCATTAGATAGGTTTCAGATGAGAACATTCACTTCATAGTATAGGAAAAATAATTATTTACATTTAGTAAAATAGTACAAAAATGATCAATGCAATTGGACTTAAACAAATGGATTTGGGTTTTATATGTAAAATTTTAAAATATTTAGAATATATTAGTCATATCCTAATTAGTTTTGATTGATGTGATATATTAGAGACTTAGTGTGGTATATTGATAAAAATCAATAGAGAGACCTTTTGTTTCTAAGATTTATATATCACATATAGACTATTATTGTTAATATTGAAATCCTATGCTTTGGAACTTTCATTTACCTTATTCTTCTATGAAATTTTATTCTATGCATGATATGTGTCACAATAAAGAGCACTTCATGAATATTGATAGCTATTTCTTATTTCTAGAGAAACTTTTAGACAAAATGACAAAAACTTCATTGATTTTTGTTGATCAAATTGATATATGATATTTTCTAATTTGATATTATTTCAAGCTTTATAGTACTTTATGATACAATATGAATAAAAAAAACTTGGATATTAAATATGATAACTGATGAACTAGGATTGTTATTAAATATTCAAGTACTCAATTCAAAATGTGTTCATGCAATATAATGGGCAGACATGTTTATCAAGTTAGGTGGCAAAAATTCATCAAAATGCATTTTAAAACATAACACAATTCTACCACTAAAAATTTGACTATGTCTAAATGTATGGGCATAACAAAATTCCAAGCACACTCATAAGGTGATTACTTTTTAACTCTTATATAAATTGATCTTTCTTTTACTATCATGATGTATTCATAATGCTATATTTTTATAGTATTTTAATACTAGTATGTTGTGATATAAGCAAGCTATAATGTGATTTTTTAATATTTTTCAATAAAAATATAACCTTCAAGATTGGAATGCATTAGAATCATTTAATCATAAATTTTTTTTTTTAAAGAATGTATAAATATTCACCATTCTTTTTGAAATTGTGAGATATGGCTATAAAGGTGGCCACCCAAGATCTAGAAGCAATGGAAAGAACAATAACAAGAGAGAAATAATGTGATAAGAATAAATTGTACTATCACTAAGAATGCAATAGAATCAATACAATGGAATTGACTAACCCAATTGGAATGGGATAACATAATAACACAACCTAAACTAAAAATACTCCAAGATCTCCTATATAGTCCCTACATAAGCTTAAGTAAAGTGTAATTTGTGCCTAGGTGGGAAATAACCAAGGTCAAATATTTAATTACACCAACCCCACATCCCGATTCCCACTAAAGTGTGACTTAAGGATAATCTAAAGAAGCTAATAATGAAAAATTCATATTGGATACTAAGCCACTTGTTAGGTACCTAGGTACAAATGCAAGCTCTCACAAACAAAGAAAATGAGAAAACCACATAGGAGAAAAGTCCCCACCAAAAGAGATTTATGAAAATACAAAATTAACTAAGGGATTGTTTGGTTGCTAGAATAGTAATAGAAAATATGGAATAGATTTTCAATTTTCTATTTGGTTCGTTAGTTGGAATAGGGAATAGGAATTTTGCCTCTAAAATGGGCTTATACCCATTGCAAAAAATATTTGTTATTGGAATAGTCATTCATATTCTCAAAATTGCATTCCTATTGTCCATTCCTATGACTAAAACCAAATGGGCCCTAAAGGAAAAGAAGAATATGGAAGTAAGAAGATGTTTGGGAAGAATAATATATGTAAATTTTGGAGCTATATATAACAAGTGATCTTGTAGGAACACATGTGATATTATGTCATTCCACTTATAAGAAGTAATCATGTCTTTTGTGTAGTTTTAGTCGCGAATTTCTAAATAAATGATTTGTAAGTTTTAATTTCTTTAATTATATTTTTAATTTCAATGTTTCAAGTTACATTCAATTGATGCAGTCACAAATGGAGGGACCTCAATGAGATCCATCCAAGTGTGCAACAAGAGTAGGCACACCAAAAAATAATAACAAGAAAATAGAAAATCAATATCATACCCACCTTATTCAATAGGAAATTAAATTGCATTCGCTTGGCAGCTTGTGTTCTAATGTGCCAAACTTAAGTAGGCCTAATTTCTTAGGAACCTCAAAGATTGACCTTGAACCTAATCTTCCTACAATTATTCTTATGAATACCTTCTAAACATCCATTACATTAAATATATAGGCTTTGTAACATATAATTTAGCCTTAGGATCAATTACATTTCCCAAGAATAGGAAATTTTATACAATAAATAGGTGTAATCCAAAATCATAGGAAACTCAAGGCATAAACCATTTAAGAGATTGTGGTCCTAGATTTAGATCCTCACATGATCCAAGAAAATAGATATATGTGCCACCAAATATTGCAAGCTATAGATCTCCATCACAAGTCCAAATTCTATGATCAAGTCCAAGAAAAGATAATAACACACCACCTGAGAAGGAATGAATCATAACTCAAGAAATAAAGATGCAAATAATATGCAAACCTAGAAACATGATCAAAGGTAAAACCTAAAAATAATCTAGTCATCGCAGATGCTAACTAAAAGATATGAAGAATCACTAAATTGATCTGTTGGATTGTACAAACTAGAGAATTGGCACAAATTAGAAACAAAATATGTTTTCTTGATGTAAACTTGCCTAAATTCAATATTCTCCTACATGAGACACTCAGGGTTGTTAAGAAAGCGAGTCCTCACTTTTATTATTGAGAAGAATCATGATGATCCTACTTAACATGAGAAATCCACAAAGAGTCTGTGAGTAGTCTATCCTTCAAATTGATTATATGATCTTTGTAGTCTTTGACTCTTGTAATCCTTTGAACTTTGTGTTAGTTTGTGGTGATTGATCAAAGAAGTACCATAAAGTGGGAATATATTATATAAGATAGCTTAGGGTTAGGGATTGTGGTAATGTGATGTATAATGAGATAGATTGTTCTTGCAGTGGTATTGAGCTGTAAGGGTTTGTATTGTAACCACTAGATAATAAGAAAGGTTGGATAGCTATGTAGGTGGATATAGTCTAGGTTTTAGATGAACCATGCTAAATCTGTGTTACCTGTATTCTTATTGCTTTTTTCTTTTGTTTATGCATTTAACTATTTATTTGTATATTGTTCTAGATCTATCAAATTCTAGCACTTTGTTGTTCAATATTTCTCTATCCTATCCAACTATTTCTTAGGGTATTGCTACGTCAAATCTAAATCATCATATAAAATGCAATCAATTTCATGGTACTCATACGAATCTACAATGTTGAATATAGCAAAAATATCCATATCCTTAGGTAACTCCACTTCATAACTAATTCTAGAATCAAATTTCTTCAAGATCTTTCAAGGTCCAAAATTTCTCATATTCAATTTGTTATAAGTCCCAAGTAGAAATGTCTATTTCTTCAAGTGATCCATAACTTGATCTCCTACCGAGAAATTTTTATGTCTTCTAGTCCTATCACTATATTCCTTATTCTTTTGATTCAGTCCTTGTAAATAACACTTAACTTCCTAATGTAATGACTCTATAATTTTCACAAATTTTTCTACTTTAGCACTCATTTTATCCTCCTAAAAAAGATCTCTAAATTTGTAAAAAAATTTAGGACTCATGTCAATGCCTACTTTAGATGGTGTCTTCCCCTTTCTCCTATTCTCCAAACTATTATATGCAAACTCAATTTTTTTTATAAAATCAAATCCTAGTTACCAAAATTATTTCTAAACAAATGAAATAAGTATTCTAAAATCTTCTTCATCATTTTAGTTTTTCCATAAGTTTCTAGATGAAAAACAAAGCTAAACATCAAGTTAATATTCATCTTCCTCGAAAGTGTGCTCTATAAATATCCTACTAATTTATTATCCCTGTCTGAAAATATACTCTTGGTATTCAATGCAAACTTACAATTTCCTTGAAGAAAAAGTTAGGTACATGTATTGTATATGATGTCTTCTTACAAGTGTTTAGAGGATAAATGGAAATTCTTTAATAGAATGTAGAACTCCACTTTATGCCTCTAAAACATTTAAAGGGATATACAAAGGGAAAGAGATAATCCCCAAATATTATTCCTCTTTATAATCCAAATTAAATTAGCAAGGCCCAAAAGAGAAATGGTTTAAATACATAATTTGAATTATAAGGAAAAACACAATATGAGGAAATATACTCTTTGCCCATGTATGATAATGTGTATGCCAAATTGAACTAATTGACTAAATAATGTAGATCTATACATGTGCCAAGTATACACAATCATCCCAATTAAGGAATATATCTAAGATTCAAATATGAAAGGAAATAAAGTATGAAAGATTCACCATGAAATATGTAGTAGAAGATGTATTTTAGCTCCAAACATTATGGAATTGAGTCTATTTCTATGTATTTGACTACAAATCCTTGAATAAAATAATGAAGTAGAAAAAACCAGAAATCATTTCTTTTGAAAAAGCAATAAGCTCTAGGTTGACCTAGTTAGTGATATTCCTACAAGGTCATTGTGTACCATGGGCATTGTAATAAAGTCAAACCATCCTCTTTAGAAATGTTTTAGGGAGTAATTTCTAGATCCACATTTTCAATTTTGCTGTCTTGTTACTACACATAGAAAATGAAGATTGGTGGGTGAGTTCTTGCCTTGGTCAAGCCCTAGATTGGGGAATCAACCTTGAAATGATAAATGTAAAGTAAATGACTAAAATGATACAACTTCTAGGATTGCCTCTCTTAAAACTCTTGTCAATAAGGATTTTTCCTCGTATAGTACTGAAGATCTTAAATTTAATAGTAAATATAGGGCATCTCCACTTAGAATGCATCTACTACAATCCCATCATGGAAGATTGGATGGAAACATGAATCATTGTAGAATATGATGAATGATTCAATGTAGATCTCCTCCCTTGATGCCCAACAATATGCCAGATCTTGAAGAGGAAATTCCCACAAAGGATCCTTCAATATTTGATGAAATCTCCCTTTATTGAATTCTTGAAATGCTTGATCACTTGAACTCCTTGAATGAATAGTTTGGGTAAAGATCTCATAGAAGTGTTAGATTGAATTTTTGGCTGAAATAAAGTCTCCAAGCATCCTTATATATGATTTTTTAGACAAGAAAGCAATAGAGGATGATTGGAGACCATGAATTAATTAATTAAACCCCTTAGGCTTTTCAGGCTTCATGCCCAACACACTCCAAGGTCAATGTCAACCTTAACAAGTCTAAGTTGACTTTGATCAATCCAAGTCTACCTAGCTCAACTTGGTTTTAGAGAAGAGGATAGAGGATCCAAAGAAATCTTAGGTGGATGATAGAAAATCATGGGAAGGTGGAAGGAAATAAGGAAAAGGGAGTATTGAGAGAAATTCCATCCATGGTCTAGCAAGATATTATATAACTTTTTAAATAGGTTCTAAAAGGAAAGTGTGTCCATTTTAAGATGGTAAATTTAGCTCCCATTTTAGGAGGACTGTGTGTTTTCTCAATCCCATGGTAAAGTAGATAAAAAAAAATAGTTGAACTTATCATGATTTAGGAAACAAAGAAATCAATAAGCCCCCAAGAGAATCAAGTCTTCGATATATCCAAAATAACAATAAGAGAAAAAACACTACTAAGGGGTGTAATTAGTTGCCCAATAAAGTTTGTGTGCCTTATTTTAAACTATAGAAGAAGATGAAAGAAAAGAGAGAAGGAAATGTCTCTACAAAATGGAATGGTGTTGAAAAGTCTAGCAAGTGTGTGTGTCATGTTAGTCACCAATTGAAGATGAGCTCAATTATCTAGCAAGTGTTTATGGCATTCTAGTCAGTCCATCAAAGGATTCAACTTCAATAGAACTCCATTTACCAAAAAGAAGAATAAAAAATGTAGCCCAGACATAAGGATGTGTATTTCCTTAACATATCAAAACAAGAACAGGGTTCCCCAACTGTCAATGGTCAAAAGGATGGTAGAAAAGGAGGACCAGGACTCCCAAACTATCAATAGTTTAGAGAGAAATTTAAAGAGACCAAGCCCTCGGGTATTGTTAATAGTTCTATGAAACTAATAATGCACAAAAGGGAGAGGGGAGAGAGAGAGAGAGAGAGAGAGAGAGAGAGAGAGAGAGAGAGAGAGAGAGAGAGAGAGAGAGAGAGAGAGAGAGAGAGAGAGAGAGAGAGAGAGAGAGAGAGAGAGAGAGATTAACTGACAATCTCTAGATTTGGGGATAACTCAAAAATCATATCAAGTGTACAAGGATAAAGTACTCCAAGCTATACTCAAAATCCATATTTACTACCCCATGACCAAAAAGGATAAGTTGAGTGTATGCCCCAACCCTTAAAATGATTTCCAACACCATAATGGCAGAAATAAATTGAATAAAAACATCCATACATCCACTAAAGAATGTTTCCGCTATGAGATTCCCCCAAGAAGAGAAATGTATCAAGGGACATGAGCACATGGAAAGAAAAAAAAAACTTCACAAAGGGATCTACTATATTTAGGGATAGTACATGATCATATTATAATATGTAATATTATATCAAGTTTGAAATATCATCATTCCCTAAAGGAAGTAGAACTACAACACAATCAAGGAAATGACACATAAGAGTTACAAAGAAGATTCTTTTTGGGTTAATAACATGGAGACCAAAAGGAATTAGTGCACTACCATATCATAAGAAACCATGAAGACTATACAAGATCACCAGTATGATCAATAGAATAGGTACAATATAACATGTAACAACATATAGAAGAAAAGAGATGCAAATAGAAGAATACGTATGACATGTTTGATTACTTTTTCCTCTTATTCTTAACAAAGAAACAAAGATTATCTCAAGCAATCTAATTAAAACATATAACAAAAGCAAAACACGAGAGAAAACACAACATAAGAAAACAAAGGCTACCATGCTAAATGAAGTCCACATCAAGCATGCTACATGCCCTATGCCCCATCTCAACCTAAAGTGCTAGGGGAAGGATGCTGAGTTGTGAGAGGATTGATATCCAACATACTAGGAATCAAAACTAGTTCTAAGAAAGGACTTTGATGGGAGTCACTATCCTCATTAGTAGAAGTGTTTGGAAGAATCTAACATACAAACAAAACCATCATTTGTATCCATTTGCATAGCTTTACCTTGTTTAGCTTCCTCTAAAGACTCACACATGGCTTGATCAAAGGTAGGTAAGGGCTGAGATGAAGATGCATATTGAGAAGTAAGAGATTGAGCTTTGGCCTTACCTTTAGCTTGATGGTTCTTGCAACATTGATGGGAATTTTGGTTATGGATGGTTTTAGGAAATAAACTAGAAGGATTAAGATCAACTACCATAGGTTATAAAGAAGAGATTAAAAGATGATCAGTTATAGTATCTGAAGGAATTAATGTAGAAGGTGAAAAAGGTTCAACAATGGAAGGGATAGATGAAGTAAGAAAGATAAGTGTAGGAGAGCGGCCCTTAGTAAGACTAAGTCTAACAATATTGGCTACCTTATATCCTTTATAGTGTTGATAAAGATCATCAAGACGAGTAGATAGTTTTTCATGAAGAGATGGCTAATAGTTACTCAACACAATCTTGAGTACATGATGGATTATAAAGGGAATAATTGATGGTGACAATTTCTCCATCATGGGTAAATCTGATGAACTTATGAATAGGAGAATCTACAACTCGCATGGAAGAGACTCATGAAATACCAACCTTAACTTTAAATTGACCAGAAGTAGGAATAACAACAAAGGTAGTGTAAATAACCTTTCCTAAAAGAGTAATAACCATCTAGGTAGAGTGATATAATAGTGACAATGATAAAGAAAACCATTACAAGTTTGAATCCATAAGGGAGTTTTATCATAGATATATTTATGAAGCTCTTTATTAAAAGGGTTCTCTTAAGTAATCATATTCATAATAGAGGAAGGATCAATAAAAAAATTATGAGAATAAATATGAGGAACTCTAGAAAGGATGTACAAAGAGGATCATTAGGCTCCTTAAACATATTTGACCGACGAAAGCTAACAACAAGTGTCTTTTTAGTTTTGGACGAAGAGGAAATCATAGGTTGAAGTTATAACACAACATGATTAACCACATGATTCACTTCTTCTTTCTTATCATCATAGTCAATATTATGACCAGAAGGAGAAGGTTGATTAATGAGGTTTATTAAATGTGAAGGTAAAAAATTAGTGTAAATTTCCAAATTTTGATTAGGAGGCACAATAGATTTGTTTGCATTATTAACTTGAGCATCAATTGATATAGCATTAGAATCAATTTGGTCTTGAATAGCATTCTTCAGATCATAACATCTTTGAGTGTCATGACTAGGTTGGTGATGGTATTTGTTGGTCTCAAATTGGTTTTGACAATTGAGTGTCAACATAGTTAAGGAATTTACTAAGTTCATGCTAAGCTATTAATATAAGCTGAGTATAATGTGTATAGATGCTGAGTTATGAGTGTCAAGTCACTCATGTACCAAGTAAATCAAGTGTAGAGTAAATAGTAAGTGTTGAGCAGTTCAAGTGCCGAGTGATCAGATGATGCTAAGAAAATTCAAGTGCCAAGCCAGACATAATTATAGTATGTGTTGAGCATTAGTATTAACAAGCACCGAGTAACATAGAATTGACCTAGTTGTTTGTGATGGCACAAACAACTATGTAAACCACAACTATGTAAACCATTTTTGAGCGAACATATGGATAGATCTTGAAGCTTTGAAGATAAAATCAAATCTATTTGGATTCCCTATGTGATCAACATGCAACCAATCGGAAAAATGGAAGGGTTTGAGTAGGAAAATTGGATGAATCTCAATCGTAGATTCATACCTAACCCTAAGCCACCAAAGCCTTTTTAAAGAGAGATGAAGCCCCATAATTTAGTGTGTATGAGAGAGAGAATTAGAGAATGGATGTGAGAAGGTGATGCTAGAGAAGATTTGAAGGAAGTGAAAAGGGGTGATCAATATACTTTCAAGGTGACTTAGAAGAAGGAAAAAATTGTAGAATCAGTTATTAGAATAGAGGATCGAGGATACAACAGTTCCATATCAGATTAGAAAGGATTAAGAAGGACTAAATTGAGATCTAAAATCAACAGTACTAGATTGTGATTGTATCAGATCAAACATTCTACTATACTTTCTAACAACTGTATCCATAGAATGAAATCTTTTGTATTAAGGTTGACTTAACAGTCATTGTGAAATCATTTAACAAGGTGACATTCCAAGTGTGTGTTCTAAAGTCCTTTAGCCAAGAACACTTTTAATAGGGTGTTAAAATCCTTTAGCAAGTTAGGATCTAACAATTCTTTGTAAGATTTTAACAGGATAGGCCTTTCATAGGGTAGATCATGAAACTGGTCAAAATATGTAACCTTAACAAGTGAACTTTATTGCTGTAGTAGTGAAGTATTGTAGGTGTCATCCCCACCCTAGTTTTACCTTCTCATTGGAGGGTTTATGGGTAATCATATCTAGTATCAAGTGTTTATGTGGATGCATTTACTTTACATGTTATTTCAATATGTTTATGCATGCATTGTTTTAAAGTTAGAAGTTTTATTAGTTAGAGATTAGTACTTCTAATCCACCCCCCCCGGTCCCCTCCCCTCAGAAGTATACATTTCCCATTTTTTTTTCCAACAATTGGTATTAGAGATGAGTTCTCATTAGGAGAAGCCTTACAACTTGGAAAAAAGATCTTGAGATGGAAGTTTACAAATTGGGAAAGACCATTGAGAATTAGGAGATTGAGATACATCTCTTACTAGAACAACTAAATGAAGTCAGAGATGAATTGAGAAGTTTTCTAAAGAGAAGGAAAGAGATTGCTATAGCTGAGAATGAAACTCAATACAAAGAGATTGACACCACAAAGTTATTTGCAGATGGTAACTCCTGTGAATTTGATGCAACAATTGTAGATCTCATGGACAAGAACAAAGCACAAGCTAAGGAGATCAGAAATATCAAGTTGGAGCAAGAATCACAAGCAATATTGTTATATGAGGTGATTGAACAAAAGAAGAAAGCCATAGAAGACAAGGCCATGATTGAAGAAGATAAGAGAATTTTGTTAAACAGATTAGAAGAAAAATTAGTAGAGTTGTCTAGAATCTCAAACATGCAATTGGACACCCTAAATGAAATGATGAATGCCCATCATGAGTTTAATGTCAAGGACATTGAGATAACTACATTGAAGTTGCAGAATGAGCAATTGCAGAATGACCTAAAAAGAGAAGGAGTTTGCTAAAATTTTCAACAAGCCAAATGAAGCCATCAAGTAATTTGAGCAACTACTGAAATCCCTTAGATCCAGTAAAGACACATCAAAATTGGGCTATAAAAGCACCGAGGAAGGAGAATCATCCAAAGCTGCTAAGAAAAAATAAATAAAGGTAAGAACTCTAAACCTACTTGTTATCATTGTGGAAAGAAAGGACACATAGCTAATGTTTGTAGGAGCAATAATGGTAGTCAAAATGCCAAGCCAAAGAACTTGAATCATTGTTAGAAGTTCAAAAAACAAGGTCATCAAGCACATGAATGCAGAACAAGGACTATGCACACACCAAAATTTGAAGGACGCTACTAAAATTGTTAGAAATTTGGACACAAAGCCTTTGAATGTAGATCCAAGTCCACATGGTCATCAAACAAGGGAAGAAGCCATGAAAATTCCTATAATTGGGATTACAATAAAAGACACAACTGCCATTATCGTCAAGAGTATGGACACATCCCTAAGAATTGCATAAGAACACATTTTAATGGTAGCTACAATAGATGGTTGAGTCAAACTACATGCTTTAGTTGTTTGAAGACTAGTCATATTAGCAAGCACTGCCCAACAAGGAAAAAGGAACCTAACTCAAAGTTAAACAAGGGAAAAGGCAAGGTAGATGTTAAGAACATTAGAGGAGAGATGAACAAGACACGGAAAAAGAAAGATGGGTGCAACACATCAAATGAAGGGATCACTTCACCTAAAAGCTCAAGTGATCACACCTCATCAAACTAAGCAAAAAGAGGTATATGGGACTAGTATTTAAATGCTTCATCATAAATAAGTTCCAAGATAAGTTAGTGCTGAAAAGGACATATTAGCATGAATAAGGATGTAAGTCAACAAGGAAAAATCTAGGTTAAATTTTAAGTTTTCATCTTACTGCCAAGTGTGAAAAGTTCTCTTCAATTGTCGAGTAAATTCCAATGTGTGTTGAGTTGTTAGCCAATGCCAATTGAAGAGGAGTTAGTAGTAGTTTCCAAGTGAAGGAAATTCCTATTGGAGCCAAGTAAGGATAATTCTATTGGCTGCTGAGTGATGGGAAAATCAATGGATGTCGAGTAAAGCAGAAATTACATAGAAGCCAAGTTTATAGCTTTACATGCACCACACATTAAATGCTATGTTTTGAAAGGATATAACCTAGATTTTCGCTCATTTTTCATCATTATGAACATAGAGCAAGAGTGAGTAGAGTGAAGAAGTGATTGACAAGTAGAGATTGAAGCTTTTGCATGAATTCTAGCAAAGATCAAGCATCATTTCATTGATTTAAAGGTATTCTTCATGTGCCGAGTTACACAGTTATGTAGTTCTATATTTCTTGAAACCCTAGTTTGCAAAATGGCCTCTAGGTCTAGGAATCCTAAGGACAAGGAACCATTTGAAGTTTAGTTTGTTAGTAATGAGGTAAAGCAACCAAATTTTAGGGCTATTCCTGAGGTTGCATATAAGAATGACTCGACATGTGCATTATCAATCATTCCACCCAAGCTTGTAATGGTTCACGATGTAAGGAAGTGTTATAACTGCAAGGTTGGAGGGATAGGAGACATGGAAATTCATCAAGCATATGATAAACTATGTGAAAATGGAGTGTTGAAAGAAGAATTTAAAATTGTAGAATGAAAGGAACTGACTCGTGCCCTAGATTTCCCCACTTTCTTCAAGACTGAATGGATAAGAATTTTCTTGAGAAAAATCCATGATGAATGCCTATGGTTGGAAGGAGGGCCTATAAAATTGTCAAAGAGGATTGTGCATAGGGTTATAGGATATCCAACCCTAGAATGGCCCAAGACCCTAAGAAGACACTCAAAAGAAGCAATTGAGAAAAATACAGGGGCAAAGTGGAATAAGAGAGGAATGACCATTGATTCCATCAAGGATCCACTTCTTGAATTTGTAGTGAGGGTCATATCTCACAAATTCTATCAGTCAAGCTAACTAAATAGTGTGCCATGTATAGTAGTTGATGTAGGATACAAGATTGTGAAGAAAGATCATACTTATGATCTTCCAGAGCTACAGTTGTAGCAAATCATGGAAAACCTAGGAGAAATAAGGAGATCCAAAGGTGCTCAATGCAAATTTGGTTCAATTTTGATATGTATATTTTTCTATGTTCAAAATGAGTTTCCCTCTTTTTGTAAGATAGGATGGAAGACCAATAGGTCTATGGCAGTACAAATAAGTGAATACATTGAACAAATAGGAGACAATTTTGAGTTTGTAATGACTATCTACTTTGATGATTTCAAGTAATCCATGAAACAAAGATTGAGAATCCTAGTTTCCTTGGTGGAGAATTACTACAATGACATGTTTCTTGGTAGATATTAACTATACCTTTATCTAGGCTGTAGTACCTAGAGTGAGATGGCTAAGGCCTTTGGGGTATGAAATCAACATAGATGAGGCATCAACTACCATTACTACACTACTTGTAGAAGAAGTTGACAAATCAGAAAAAATCTTTGGTAATTATGATTTTGTCAAATCCAAAGTTGAAATGGAGATGAAAACTACCTCAACTCTAAAGAAAAAGGACAAAATGGTAAATAAGCTGAAAGCCAAATTTGGTGAGAGAGCTGAAGGCAATGATGATGACAAGGAAGAATAAGAATAGGGTCAAGAATCTCTTGCCCTAACCCAAGGTATGGGTGAAGATGAAGAAGAAGGTGTTGAGGAGGAACAAGTCAAGGAAGCACCAACAAAATAGGAGTCAAAGAAGAGAAAGGCTAAGTCACAACTTGTAGCACAAAAAAAGGGTAAGAATATTGCTAAACCAAGCCCTACAAAGCCTACTACTCTAGACACAAGAGCAACCACAAGGGCCACCACTCAAAAGGCTAAGGAGAAAATAAAGGAGAAGAAGAAGGCTACTGAACAACAGGGTCCAATTCAAAAGAAATTAAGGAGGAAATATGTTGCACAACCTGAATCTAATGAAGAAAGGACCAAGTCAAAAAACACAAGCTAGTTCAGAGTGGTAAGTCATGCCCCCAAGTCTAACATTCAAAACATTTGTGATAATATTAGGGGTAATGCAGACTTAATTGGTTTGAAAAATATTGAATTCAATAAATTAAATAGAGAAGAAAAAGATAAGGTTGAAGAATTAGTGTATGCCATGATGGAAAAATTCAAGAATATCCCTCTTGAATTTGACACTACAATGCCCAAGGATATATATTCCATTGTTGAGAATAAGTGGCATTATTGCCTTAATATAGAGAAGGAAATAAGAGAGTCCACATTGGCACAAGTGATGCTAGAATTGTCAAAAGGGAAAATAACAAAGGTAAACAAGAAACATGGTAGAAAATTTGCATCCAAGTAAAGGGCATTCAACATACTTCAAAACAAGATTGAAGATGTTGTAAAGAAGTCCACTCAAATGTGGAAGCTTATATATGGGTTGACTACATTAAGGAAGGAGAGGAGGATCCCTTTAACGAAAGAAACAATGGAGAAGAGGAAGATAATGAAAAGGAAGGAGAAGTTGAAAAAGAAAAGGTAGATAACACAATGGAGGAGGCACCATAGAAAAATGATGAAATGGAAACAATTGAGGAGCGGCAAATAGATCAAAGTGTGCAAGGCACGCAATTGCCACCATTAAGCCCTCCACATGACACAAACACATCTATAGAGATAGTAAAAGTAAAAGATGTTCCTGATAGCTCACTTTGAAACATCAATCCTCTAATTGCAAAGGATCTAAAGAAGATCCTTGACCAATCTACACTATAGGAAAAATTGTGTGACAATCTAGTATTGGTCAGTGTGGATGAGTTTCAAAAAGGAGTAGCTGATATAACTAGGGATGAGGTGAAAACACAAGAATCACCTTCTACCACCCCTATAGCTACTAGTGGTCAACCTCAAGAGCAAGCATCTAAAGATATATTTTCTAAGGTTGATACCATAGTGAAAGTTGTCATGACTGAACAATAGACTCAAACTATCAAGGAGCTCACAAAGGAACAAACAAGATAGACAAAGGTATCTATACCTACTACACAAACTCAAGGTGCACCATAAATAATTATGATTGATCAAGGAGGATCACAAGAAGAAAAGGACATTCCAAAAGAAAAGGAGCAGGAAGCCATTCAAACTTTAGTTAATTTACCAACTATTGGCACTCCTACAAAAGTTCTTTTAGAAGTCGAGCACTAATGAAATGCCACTTCAAATTTTAGCACCAGGTTTGAGCTCAACAAAGGTTGCAAGGGTACTTCACTATGGAGACCCAACATTAGATGAGGAAATTATTATACCAAAGTATGATTGTGCAACCATGAACCTTGAACAAATCAATCAGATGTAGGAGGCATTGGAAAGGAAGAAGAACCAATAAATACTGAGAAAGGAGTATAAGTAAAGGTAATCACTTCATGAGATAAAAGACATCTTTTTAGATGCATTCAACTTGCAAACACCTGATGAAACCAAGCCAATATTGGAACAAGTGTCAGAAATTGTTGAACAAGTGACAAATGAAGACCAGGAAATGAATGCAAAACTCATGGAATAGTCTAAAAAGAAGTTTCAAGGTAAATTAAATGAGAAAATATCTAGTGGAATAACACTATCACAAGTGGAGCTAGCTACAAACATTGAAAAAGTGAAGAAGGTACTTCAGAATATATTCTCACTGTACACTAAATTGTGTGACCCCACACTCTTCACACAAGAAATGAGCCAAAGGATTATGAGTTTGGAAAGAAAATTGAAAATTTTTGGCATGCAGTTACCACAAAACCCAGCTCAAAGTGAGAAGCACTTTCATTCCATGCTTCACACACAAAAGGAACTAGCTATATTAATAGTAGACGAGGCTAGCACAAGAGCCAAGCTAGTCTAGATTCAAGCCTCCTTGACCCCACACATGGAGATATTGCAAAAAGAAATAGCCTATGCTGAAATAGTACTTAAGAAAGATCCTAATATTTCAACTTTAAATGGCTTAGTCCACCTTGTAGTAGAGACAACCATCCAAATCAAATCACTAGATGTTGCAATAGACAACTGGGATGCTACTGTCAAGATTATAATGGAAGTAAATAAGAACTTCTTGGATAAATACACACTTAATATATAAACCCTTTGACATCAGTGTCAAAAAGGGGGAGAAATATTAAAGGGAGAGAGATATATGCAAGGAGGAGACATGTGAAAGGGGAAGTTACAAAATAATCAGAGAAAAGAAAGGGGGAGTCAATAGCAGAAAAGAAGAAATAGGGTATCAAAATGTATTTGAATCAAATGAGTTAGGCATTGGTTTTCTAGTGCCAATAGAATGAGTAGGAGGAAGTTTAATAATTTTAGCTTGAATCAATTTTGAGCCAGGGTTGATCAAAATATCACATCCAATAAATTGACATTTCTCTAAAAAATAAGGATTGTGTCTATCTCTATTCTTAATGTTCTCCCCAATATGTGAACCTTGAAAAGAGGAATAATTAGACACATGTTTTTGTTTTAAATATATAGAACTTTTACATAATACATTTATATTGAGTTAGTTATAAAAAGAATACCAGAGTATCACTTATTGTGATAAAAGATCTTTGTCAGATATAAGAATATACAAATACTTTATTAAGATTTTAATTTAATAAAATTTACATATTTTTATACCTACAAATGTAAACAAATTATTAGTATTAAGAAGCCAAGGGATTCAAATAGTAAATATGCTCTATATAATCTCCAATCATAGATTTTTAAAATAATAAATTTGGTTTTCATTTCTACCTATGAGTCTTACATGTTTATAAAACCTCATCACTTGCAACTCCTTTTAAAACATCACCTTTTTTAACCATATATCATATTTATGTACTTAAATAATGAGATTTTTAACCCTTAATTTTTTTAACTCTCATATGATAAATCAAGCATTTTTTTGACCCATTATCACTCTTATCTTAACATAAAAAGTTAAATGAATTTCAATAGTATATTATGAAAATTATATACATTGAAATATTTAAGCTATAAAATAATTTAACATTGAGTTGTAATAAAAAATATAAATAAAATAATGAAAGAAGAAGTATTATAGTAGGTGTATTTTTCCTTGAATTTTTATATATGTTTGGATTGAGAAATCAAATTAATACTTGATCGCAAGTTCTACTGTCTATCTAGCAAGATCTTCAACACTCACAAGCACAAATAGGACTTGCCATTGAGTGTGAAGTTTCTTGAATTTTCTTGATTACATTCAAGTGATCTAATCTACTCTATCTATGATTTAAATAACTACCTATGCACAAAATATACTTTTCTTATCCCAACCATGTGTTCAAATTTTAAAGATTAAAATAGTTCATGTGTTCGAATTTTAAAGATTAAAATAGTTATTTTCATATCTTGGATACATGTATCAAACAAAATTATCGTAAAATAATTTAAAGTGTGGATCTAGCCCATATTATTATATTCTCAACAAGAAAAAATAAATAATATGTTATTTTATCATTTATTTTATAAGATAGGCATGTTCAAAATAAAGATATTTATTGAAACTAGTGGGACCAATAATATACTAGGTAAATAGAGATTGTATTTTACATTTGGGTCCTTGTATCAATGGAATATATTTTAATTTTACAATTTGAAAAAATAAGAAATGTTTTAGTAAAACATAAGTCAAAATTTATATTAATAAATATTCAAATATTTTTACTAAAATAAATATTCAATAAAAAAATAGAGAAAATATACTTATATTTTAGAGTTAAGGATCTAATACCAATGAATTCAACTAGAAGTTTTGCGTTATAGTAAAATTTTAATCACTGCAAACTAATATATAAAAAAAATAAAAAAATTGAAACACAATTAAAAGTTGTTTTTTCCTTTAGTTTTAGATGAATCATAAATTTACTATATAGGGAATGTAAATTAATAAGCTACATCACAATTAAGTTATTGATCATTTGCAAAGTAATATATAGAAAAAAAAATTGAAACAAAATCAAAAGTTGTTTTTTCCTTTAGTTTTATATGAATCATAAATTTAATATATAGGGAATGTAAATTAATAGGCTACATCACAATCAAGTTATTGATCATTTGTTTGGTATAATAGATACATTTTGATAATAATTGATTTTTATGGCATAAAAATGCTAAAATGTGGGACACATTACTATACCTTTATGTAGCTACTAGTTTGATCCAAATCCACATGAGCTATGTTTAATCATGATTTTGAAAAAATGGTTCATGTCATCTATGTGGTCCTAATACCTCAAAAAAATGAACTAGTGGGAATAAGGATTTGAATCTGAGTTAAATAATAAATTTTAAATTAAATTATCTTATGTTAATTTTTAATTATTACTCAGTAACAAACAATAAAAAATCCAAAATAAGCGGAATAGAAAGTCTTAAGGATGTACACATTGTCATCTCTATATTATCAACTTAACTATATATCAAAATGAAACTAATTACACATCTTAGAGTTATATGCATTTCTAACTAATCAACATTAAAAATCAATTAAAATAGATTTAAATAAATACATAAATTGGTTAGAAATATAAATGAAATTGAGATGATTTAAATAATAGAATTTTAATTTAAAATTCAACTTTTAATTATTATCTTAATTAATACGTTACCGGTAATATAAGTATAATCTAGATTTTATAAGGAATTGTAAGAGGTCAATAGAGATAAATTGCATGATGATGTCGTAATAGATAGCTCCATAGTTGAAGTCTAGCCCTTAGAAAATACTATTATCTTGGTGTTAGATATACATTTTCCAGAACTTATAAAAATTAACAAAACTTGTTGGATTATAAGAAATTTTTGCAAATAGTATGTGATTGTGAAAATAAAAATAGGTAAATTACATTATGGTGTAGAAGGAAGTGAGATGATTTCCTCAACTAGTTAGTCTTGATGTTCAATTTATACCATCATTAAAAGTGAACACTCACTTTGTAAGACCTCTTATCCATCCTTAGTGTGGTTTGGTATATTAGGAAATCTTCTTGCATTTAATAAATTAAATGGAGTTTCTTTTTATTCTTCTATTCTTGATCAAAACTCAAGGTTAGTGTCACTTTCTATGCTTGACTTCTCATTTATTCCTACAATCACGAAAGTCATGTTTTAAATACATCTTTGACTTTTTTTTTTTTGCATATCTCATCATATTTCTTCTAATCTCACAATATTTATTTGCTCTAAAAACTTTACCTAGGAAATCAACACATTTGGTTGAGATTGAGATTGACCACAACCAAGGAGGTAATTTTTGATTTTTTTTGAGCTTGATAAAAAATATTGAACTATATTTTCACCTTGTATAGTCATCCTTCTCAATTTTGATTCTAAAATAAGTATCATAAGGCCTTCTCACTTTTTTTTACAATCCATTATATATGCAACCTATTGATTTATTTGTGCAAGTAATCCAAGCTCAAGCAATAAAAGAAAGAACATTCAAGAAGTTTTTAAGCAAGGCATCTATTTCCATCATCCAAGAATTTAAGATATATATCATCTATCATGCAATTCTCCTCCTACATGTATATAACTTCTTTCTTCATTCAGGAGATTGGATTTTGGCCATCGAAGAGGAGATCTACCTTCATGCATTGAAGTTTTTTAGTCCATCATTGAGGAAAAATTTGAAGAATCCACATACATCAAATTTTGTCTTACATATTTTTCTTAGGTTTTGTGTTGAGTCAAGGTTATTGCATGAATACTTGACCACATATTAACTATAAAATCGCAAAAATGCTATTATATTCTACATCATTACATCTAGTTATACTACAAGTAAGAATTTATTTATTTATATCTAATTCAATTCAAGGTTAATTCCTCAACCAAGGCTTCACAAGAGAAAGCTCCTCCCCACCAAAAAATTTACCCTTGTCTTGCACTAGTGTGTAGGTGTAGGTTTATAGGTTTTCAAATTAGATTTGTGTATCTAGGGTTTTTATTTATGGCATACTTATCAAGTTTTATATTTCTTTGTAGAGAAAGTTGAGGCCGACCTTGACTTCAACCTAAGCCAAACTAGATTTGAAATTGACCTTGAACCCAAAGGTCAACCTTTACCTAGTACTTCCATACATTATGGAATTGTAGATTTTGGTATGTAGGTTGTAGGTCTCATTAGGTTTCAATTTTAACTATAGTTTGGCAAACCATTTACACATTTCTATCTTGGTGAGAATCTTTAAAGCACCTTTTCATCTCACACCTCTTTCTTTCATAAATTGAATAATGCACAATCATTTTCATCACACTTTCTTTTATCATAGCATTATGATTCCTTCTCTTAGGGACATGAACAATGAAACCCAAAGTATTCCTTACACCTAGGGAGATCACAAATAGTTACTTCCCTTTAATGCCAATCAAGTTTACCTTGTGGAGGGATCCTTATCCTATAGTTGTAATGGTGGATAACATATTAACCATTACACAATCACAAAATTTAGAAGACATTTATATAAAACATAGAAGTGACTTAAAAAATAAAAATTGCAATATAATTTAATGTATTATGTAACGATGATAGAGGATTCATGATACTCTTAGAAACATGAGTCAAATATAATCAATGATAAATCATGATGAATGATTTCAAAGGAATCTCACCAAATATAAGATCCTACATACCTAATCTTGATTTTTTTGGCATTCATATTAATGGTCATAATTAATTTTTTAAAAAGGTTTCACTTAAGAAAGTAGAAAATTAACTTTGGGTTAAGATATATTTAAACATGTTTTCTAACTTGGAAAGAGGAAAAAAACATAGATACGATATTTCTATTATTCTAATCTGAAGGATATAAAACCCTTTATTAATAGTACAAATAACTTAAATGATTTTTTAAGAAAAGTTACTATAAATATGAATATAATTGTACCATCTCAAAATCAAGTTGAAAAACTATTATAGATACAACTTGAGGGGAAAAAGAGT
The DNA here is from genome assembly GCA_028749045.1 of Cupressus sempervirens. Classification (NCBI taxonomy): domain Eukaryota; kingdom Viridiplantae; phylum Streptophyta; class Pinopsida; order Cupressales; family Cupressaceae; genus Cupressus; species Cupressus sempervirens. The sequence continues at coordinate 785,750,659 of CM053786.1, forward strand.
GTTCCACATTACAATTTGTTAGCCCTAATAAATCCTACATGACTAGGGAAATATGATTTTCCCCTCAAAATCACCCAATCATGGATTATAATTCAATAAACTATCATATGTAAATTATTATCATGCACATATACTATATATAGTAGTCTCCATTGTATGTACTTCTATAAACAACACTAATCTAATTCTAGTTAGGATTTATAGAATATATCCACTATAAGAAGTATACACAAAAAATGGAATGAAGAGAGGTCAAAGAGTAAAGAGTTACGTGAGTCACATAAATAATTATTTGCATTATCAGAAGAATGTGATTTATACAAAAAAAAAGGTACCATGTGTTATGCACAAAGAAATGATATTGTCATCAATGAAGTTGAGTGCATCTACATTTGGTGAAGGTATAATGAAATCCATATGGTATAAAGTAAATTTTAAATATATGAATAACATTTTTATATATTTAAATAAATTATATATGGAAATATACAATTATGAAAACATCAAAAGCTATGAAAAATCATTAGGTAGGTTTGAGATGAGAACATTCACCTCATAGCATAGGAAACACAATTATTTAGATTTAGTAAAGTAGTACACACTGATAAGTGCAATCAGACTTAAACAAATGAATTGAGATTTTATATATAAAACTTTAAAAGTCCGGAAAATTAGTTATATCTTAATTAGTTTTGATTGATGTGATATATTAGAGACTTCTATTGTTGTATATTGATAAAAATTGATGTACACTATTTTTGTTTCTAAGATTTATATATCACATATAGACTATTATTGTTAATATTGAAATTCTATGTTTTGTAAATTCATTTACCTTATTCTTCCATGAAATTTTATTCTATGTATGATATGCCATGATAAAGAGCACTTGATGAACATTGCTAGATATTTCTTATTTCTAATGAAAATTTTAGATGAAATGATAAAAACTCATTGACTTCCTTGATTAAATTGATATATTATATTTTCTGGTTTGATTTTCTTTCAAGCTTTATAGTGCTTTATGGCATAATATGAGTTTGAAAAAGCTTGGAAATTAAATATGATAATTCATCAACTAGGATTGTTATTAAATATTCAAGTACTCAATTCAAAATTTGTTCATAACAATATAATGGGTGGGAATGTTTATGGAGATAGGTGGGAAAAATTTGTATAAATCCATTTTAAAACATAACATAATTCTACTACTAAAATAATGAGTAGGCCTAAAATGAACCCACATAATAAAACTCCAAGCACTCTTATAAGGTGATCACATTATAATTCTTATATATATTGATCTTTCTTTTACTATCATGATGTATTCATAATGCTATATTTTTATAGTATTGTAATACTAGTATGTTGTGATATAAGCAAGCTACAATGTGATTTTTTTAATAGTTTAAATTAATGAAGAAATTAAACCTTTGGGATTGGAATACGTTTGAATCATTTAATCATAAAGAAAATATTTTAAGAATGTATAAATATTGAGTATGCTCTTTGAAATAGTGAGATATGGCTATAAAGGTGGTCACCCAAGATCTAGAAGCAACGGAAAGAACAATAACAAGAGAGAAATAATATGATAAGAATAAATTGTATTATCACTAAGAATGCAATAAAATCAATACAATGGAATTGACTAACTCAATTGGAATGGGATAACATAATAACAAAACCAAAACTAAAAATTGTCTTAGATCTCTTGTATGGTCCCTATGTAAGCTTGAGTAAAGTGTAAGCGGTGGTAAGGTGGGAAATAACCAAGGTGAAATACTTATTTACACCAACTCCACACCCCCTTCCCACTATTGTGTGACTTAAGGATAATGTAAAGAAGATAATAATGAAAAATTCCTATTGGATATTAAGCTAGATGTTAGGTACCTAGGTCCAAATGTAATCTCTCGCAAATAAAGAAAAAGAGAAAACGATATGGGAGAAAAACCCCCACCAAAAGAGAAATGAAGATACAAAATAAACTTAGTGAAAAGAATAAATCCTCAAATGAGGAAAATACAATGAAATCTCCCTCAATGTTGAATCCTCACATCTTCTAAGAGAGAAGAGAAAATACAATGAAATCTCCCTCAATGTTGAATCTCCTACAAAGATGGTCCAAGATGACAACCAATACTCCTCCATACAAAGAAAATCTAGGTAATGCTACACAAAGAATGTCAAAGTGTAACAAATATAGGTACCAATGGTAATGAAGAACCAATAACAAATCATGCACTAGAATAAGAGAAAGATCGAGAATGGAGACACCTACTTTAGCATTAGTTGGATACTCACTAATGGAACATTAGTAAATTCTAAGTATTGATCGGAGTCATACAACAAAACTGAGAAAGTAAGCACAAAGTGATTGCATCAAATATGTCATCAATTAAAAAGTACAAATTACAATGACACTTCATAACAATGAGTGCAAAACATAGTTCATGCAAGATAATACACCATAAGTGTAAAGTTCAAAACTAATATTGGTACAACTAAGAATATGTTGCAAGTAAATTCATCTAAGAATAATAATCAATAACCATTAAATAAAGGCAAATTAGGACAATCTTTTTTCCTAATAACATAACCCAAAATATTATACGCTTTTTTTTTCAAACATAGGAGTACATTGACTAAAATGATTAGACTCTAAAATAATTAATGACCCCACAAATCCATCATCTTGAACCTAGATAATTAGAACAAAGACACAAATAAATCATGATACTATATCAATATTGATATAATTTTCTTGTCCACAAATTTTTCATGATAAAAATTTGGAATCTTTTAAGAATGATAAGACAACCATTAATAGGCGAAAAAGTAGGCCAACCAATGATATACTCCAACGCGATGTGAAAATATTTCATTCAAACACAAGAGAAGACAACGTGCCATGAAATGAGGTATGATCTAAAAGTATTGTCTCAAGTTATAAATGTGTATTAATGAGGCTTGACTTAGAAGATGATGGAATTTTTTGTGACAATAAATAATTTACAAGAGAGAATGTGAAAACAACCATTACAATTGGTCATGAGAGATTAGCAACTATATACATAATTTGTAAAATCTTTTATATTATAACCATGTACAATTGTTATGAGTCAATATGGTCTCAAACTTGTACTCTTACATAGGACCTATCTTGTTTTTTGTACAATAAAAATATCAGAGTAAGTTATATAAAAATTGTATTTCTAAAGGCTCATATTGTTTGTAATGACTTTTCTTTTGAAAAAGTAAACATTTTAATTTAGAACTATGAGTCGATGAGCTCACACTCATGAGACCTTAGCCACACTTCAATAAAGTTTCAACTTTAATGACAAGTAGATACAAATACATGTAAACCAAATGGAGAAAGTCCACAATTGAATACAATTTTGACTTTAATAACAAATACATACTACTACATTTAACCATGACACTGCTACATTTAAACCATTACACTATACTAATATCAATATAACACAATTAGACCTTACAATTTTATGCAATTAGTTTTAAGAGCACCCACTTCAAATTTACTATACTAATATGAATATAACATAATTAGACCTTACAATTTTATGTAATTAATTCTACGAAAGCACCCGCTTGAAAATTTTCCTTCCATCAAGATCTTTTCCTCCCATCAAAGACTTCTTCCTTCCATGATGATTTGTCCCACTGAATGTGAATTAAGCTTTAAAATATTGGAATCTCTCTCTGAGAATAATAAGCAGTAGCAATTAATTAGAGGCATATTAGGCCACCTGACAACATAATCCACCATCTTACACAAAGCTTTCGTTCAAACAGAGAAGAAGTGGATGCCCTAAAATGATTGGCCACTAAATTATTAATTCTCCCAAGTCAATCATCTGTAACGCCACGAGGATTGCAATGTGAAATTTTTAATTCTTTACCAAATTTAGAAACGGTCAACAAAACTTCTTTGGAGGTTTAAATCAGAAAAGGATTAAAAATTGGAATGTTTATTCAACGAAGAGATGGACTTTCTCCATTTTGTACAACACTCTAAAAATAAATACAACTGTTTTTAGGCAGAGGGATACAAGTAATTTTCAATGTCGTTATCTAAAATCAAACGTCTCAGAGAAAGGAAAATGGCGTATCTGATTCTGCTCCAAACCAAATGAAAAGAAAAAACATTATTCCATAGTTGAAAACTCCATTGTGCCCTAAATAAACATTATTCCATAGTTGAAAACCCCATTTTGCCCTAAAAGAAGACGTTAGCCAGTACAATGTACTTAGCGTACTAAACAGTTGGATCAACGACCGACAGTAATGAGGATTTTTAAAACAAGGCCACTAAAAATATGAATAATTTTTGCACGCTTTTTATAACTACCCACCAACTCCAACCCCTTGACACCGCCATCAGTCGGTAAACAGGCGTTTATCAACGTTTGTTTACAGGTAAACGTGATGTGAGAAGCTGGTATAAATCATGGCATTTATGCTTGGAACCAAATCCAGGGACTCTGATAGGATTAGCGTGACCGGGAGAGCCTTGTCGAGGTGACGTCTGCATGACGTCATGGGATGGTTGTGAGGTTGGTGCTGCTTGCTCCAGCATCCATGGAGCTCTCATTCTTAATTTCTATATCAAACGTTTGCTTAAGATAATAATAATAATTGGGCAGCTGTGGAGATTCATGTTGGATATTTTTATTCTTCAAGATCAAAGATTAAGTTCTTAATGGTATTGAAGACTAGTTTGATTGGCAAGAGTTTCTTATGAGAGGCTTGAGGCCACGGGGTCGAGGTTGAATCTTACTTTAGCCTATATGGTACTGACAGATGTGTCATTTTGTCACCACCATACTAAGTTTATAATAATCTCATCAGAAATTTAAAAAATGCAATTTGCGACCACAATTATAGTGAGCAAGAAATAAAAGGAATGTCTGAAATGACGAAAGGCTAGTGGAGGAGCACTAGCCTAGTTGTCGTTCACTCTTGTTCATCGAACTCTCCAATTAAAGAAACCAAAAGAGTCGAAACTGAAAACTCATTAATAACTTTTGCATGTACCAATAGTTATCCACTTTACCCTCAACATTGAGAATTTGAAGACTTTAAATGGAGGATTTGTTGAACTTTATTCTTATTCATAGTGCACAACTATTCGGGCATTTGTGCACAAGTATTGATAATATCTTGTGTGGTTGTAGTGCACAATTATTGGGGCATCTAAAGGCTATGGGAGGAGCACTAGCTATTGTCTAGATGTTCCAGTTACCATTCACTCTTGTTCACCAAACTCCCCAATTAAGGAAACCAAAAAAGGGATAACTAGAAACTCATTAATAAATTTTGCATGTAGGGGAAATGAGCTAGTTGCCAACCATGTACACAATGCTGCCATGTTAACAGTTACCCTTCCCCCCAATTGTCGCCCATGTACACAATGCCACCATATTAATCGTTACCCTTTCCCCCAATTGTCGCCCAAAAAATTCTTGGTACCTGCATACAAACATTCCAAAACAAATTACCATGAACACCAATAGCCATTCACTTTTGTTCAATTTTTAGTTTTCTAGGTTGCTAATTGGTCCATTTGTGTAAAAAGTACTATTTTTTGGGTAAGGGGCTATTGGGGGGTCTAAGTGGCAAGTTTTAGGTGAAAATTTTAAAATGACATTTTAGACCACCTCACACTCTACAAGCTCTATAGAGAGCTTTGTAAATGTGGGAAAGCCGAAAGGTTAGCTTTAAGCTCTTCACTCACCTACTGAGGTTCACCAAAAAGATCAGCAAATTTTGACATGCAAATTAAAAAATTTAGGTGCGTGAAGTTAGCCTAGGCTGCTAGTGGGTTGTCAACCCTAGCAATAGTCATCCACCCGTACCTCGAACGTTGAGAATTTGTAGACTTTAAATGGAGAATTGCCAAACTTTCTTATTATCGATAGTGCATGACTATTGGGGCATTTGTGCATAAGTATTGACAATTTCTTGGGTGGTTGTAGTTCATAATTATTGGGGCATTTTTAGGTATCTATTGGATGATACATTGAAATGAGCACTTCTTGACCCTTGTGCATATGATAGATCCTAGATTATGTGTGGTTACTACCTAGAAGCTAAAACAATAGTGGTAAGTAGTTAAGTCGCATGGAAGACAACAACACAAAATCATCAAATCCAATGTGTCTTATAATATCAACACCTCATAAAGTCAATTCTACTTAGATTTTGAGCTATTGGAAAAAAAATCTCAATAAAAAATTTGTTTAAAAAGATTGGACACCAATCATAATATAAGATGAAATAACTCCTCAAATTGAAGGGAAATTTTGAAAAAACACATAACAAAAGGCGATCAAGTGTATTTAAAAAAATAGTGACAAAAGGGTGGTGAATTGAACACAATTTGGTAAATAGGTTCCCCATTACGTTTATGGTAACATAGGTTTATAGAGAGCTAGAGGAAGAACTAGCAATTCTCTATGTTCTAATTATTGCTCACTTCTTGCACACCTAACCCCTCTAACTTAGAATAAAATTAGAAACTAATTAATAAAAGTTTTCTTAAGATAACAATTGGGTGGTTGTAGCAATATTCAATGACATTCATGTTGATTTGCATGTTTTTTCTATGGGATTAAAATCAAAAATTTATTTTTTAATTGGACCTAGTTTTGGTTCAATTGGCAAGAGATTCCTCTGATGGGCACGAGGTCACAAGGTTGAGTCTTCCCTTAGCCTACATGATATTCGAGGATGCGTCACCTCATCCCCACTTGTCATGTTAAAAGGTATATTAGACACACTGAGTTTATAGTTTTAGTAGTTAGAAACAAGAAATCAAAATCACAATTACGATGATGACAATGTGATAAGAAACAAAAGCCTCAAGACAAAAGGAAAGTCTAGAAAAGCACAAAAATAAGATGATCTAGTATAGTTCAAAAATAAAGTGACAAAAAGATGGTGAAGTGAAAGCAATTGGCAAATAGGTTTCATGTTAAGATTTTGGTTACATAGGTTTATACGTAGCCAGGGGAAGAGCACCGATTATCATCTATGTTCTAATTCTCATTCACTCATTATTCACCCAAGCCCCCAATTATTAACTCTGAAGAAACCAAGAAGTCATAGCTAAAATTCCATCAATAAATTTTGTGTGTATCAGTAGTCGCTCACTTGTACCTTAAGTAGTTAACTAGTTTGGCATTTTGGCATAAGTATTGACAATTTCCAAGGTAATTGTAGGACATCTTTAACTCGCTATTAGATGACACTTTGAAATTACCACGTCTTGACCCTTACACACATAATAGATAACAGATTGTGTGTACATACTACAAAGTTAGAAAAACAGCTGTAAGCAATTAAATAATATACAAGACAACAATACAGAATCCTCAAAATCCAATGTCTCATTTAAAATCTGCAGATCATAAAGTTCATGCTGGCCAAATTTGAAGCTATTAAAAAAAGCAAATTCTCAATAAAAAACTGGTTAAAAAATAATTGGACGCCAATCACAATACAAGATGAGATTCATGTTGGGTTTTGTCTTTCTTATTGATAAAAATCAAAGATTCGGTTTTTAAATGGAGGCACAGCACTTTCATGTCCAACTTTTGCATGCCAATTCTGATTTTATTGTGGTAAAGAAATAATAGTTCATTTTTAAATGAAAGTTGTAAGCACTGTGAGCAAATAAGGTGGAAAATGGAGGCGGTATTAAATTATTGGGAAGAAAAAGTTGCCCCACATTCACCCAACACCGTCTCAGACGTTCTTGCCTCTTATTCGACGCCCACAAAAATATCTAGTTTTCTATTTAATGTTTTTTAATATTTAACATTGGAATTTACGAATAATAATATCCTTGAGCTTTCTTATTTCATGTCCATTTCTTAGACTTTATCTTACAATTTGCTTATTCCACCATTTTGTCTAAGCATATCTTTTTTTCTCCTTTTACTTGATTAAAACAAGAATCAAGTAGACAAGCTACGAGCCTCTCATTGGATGAGGGATTAATGGGGAATATGGGATTTCTTGGGCTTCAATCAATGGCCTTATATTTGTAGGTTTATGTATCAATCAAATTAGACAAAGGATTATGTATCTATCAATCAAGTAATATGTGTAGATTTCATAGCCATATAAGCAAACTTATCTTATAGGGACATGCAGTAT